>JAOWBO010000056.1:3926049-3944841 GCA_028564985.1 Crax fasciolata | reverse complement strand
GTGGGTGCCTCCCTCCCTCAAGGTGCCGGGGTTAAAGGCTGCTCGATGGCCGGTTAGCGGCTGCTTGGCTCTCATTGTCCCTGGCCTGCAAGCCTTGGGGCAAGTGGGCAAACCTTGAGACAAGAGAGTTCTCCCAGCAAACTTTGAGACAAAAGATTCCAAAACAGTCTCTTACAGCTGCCTCCGAACCATTAAAGCAAGGAGGATTTTCTGCTATTGCCCCAGGAATTGCTCCCTATTACCTGTGGGATAGTTTAAATTTGTGTTAAGACACGTTTTTTCAACTTATTTAAGAAAAAAAATCGCTGAAGGCTGAGCACGAGGTTGAGACATTTGTTCTGAAATGCGTGATCTCTGCTGAACAGATATGAGGAGCAGAGGAGTGGAAGCTGAGCAGCTCTTTTTCCCCTCCAGTGCCGTGTTTTGTGTAAAGGTGGATGTGGCCCAACCACATCATTCATCTCTAAGCTCAGATTTCAACTCTGTTGCCCTTGAAGTTAGAAAGATTTTCATCGAAACGCTGATACGTATTTCCATGGATGTGAATTTTGCGTGTAAAATAATTTCACAAAAGTTTTAGGAAGAAAACAAGAGTTCTGACACACGTATTACCATGGCTGTTTTTATCTTTCTGGTGTATTATTGATGTTCCAGGTGAATCCAGTCTGGGATAGGAGTTTGGATTCAGGGCTGTGGGGTCTCCTTATAATTCCAGACACGTGAAGGCAGGAGCCTGGCCTCCTTGTCCCAGCACATGTGCACTGATTGGGGTAGAAAGGTTTGAATTTCTGGTCACCTAGGGGTAATAAGCAACCCAGCAAGCTCACGAAACAACGTTGCCTTGTTTTTTGGGAGCCTGAGCCCAGCACCCTACGGGGGGTGGCCTGCAGCACTGCAGGAGCTGCTGCCAGGTGGATGGGACGCGTGGTTTTGTCCTTTGTGCTTCAGTGAATTTGTTGTTACACGTTGATGTGTTACACTGCCATTTAGGTTCAAAAAATTAGATCACTCCTGAAAACAGCAGCCTTCCTAGTGATGAGGATGGGGCAGTGTTGGAGAGAGGAGAAGGATGAGCATGTGGACGTGGCCTCTCTTCAAGGCTACTATGTGGGTGCCCTTTCAGCCATGGTGCTCGTTTAAAAGCACCCAGACAGTGGAACCCATTCACATTTTTGGAAAAAAAAATGGCATGGGATTCCTTTCCAGCAGCATGTTACTTAATAATTTACCATGGTGCCTTTGGCCTTAGCAGCTCGGCGTTGTTTCGCCGGAGTTAAAGGATAACGAAGTCCCTGATAATTCACAGTGGGTTGCAGGAAGCCACTGCTGCTGCCAGAGCTGTGTCCATGCAGTAGCTGTGGGGGTAAAACCTTGCTGTGCACGGTGCTCACGCTGTCGGAACTGTCCTCGTTGGGTTGTGCTTCTTGCACAAAGTGTCATTAACGCTCCTGCACTCTGGAGTGACGGGGATGAGGAGTTGTGGCAGAAACACCCTCCTGCCACAGCGGGACAGCATCCACCGCTGGGGACTGTGCCATCGTTACGCTGCGGCACATCGTGACTCTGCGGGGACAGCCCAGGAGCTTTAAAGCATTTGAACACATGCCAAGGCAGATAAACACGCTGCTTTTTGCTCTGCCAGTTGCTAATCTTGGGCTTTGATGAGTGCGTTCTGGAAGGTGAGAGGTTCCCATGTTGCATGAGCTTTCTTGCTCTAGACTTGTGCCATCTCCAAAGCCACATCTCAGTTGCAGGTGTCCTAGAGGAGATCACATAATGGTGTGGGTTGGAAGGGACCTCAAAGGCCATCCAGTTCCAGCCCCTTGTTGTGGGCAGGGTTGCCAGCCACCAGATCAGACTGCCCAGGAGCCCATCTGGCCTCGAACGCCTCCAGGGATGGGGCATCCCCAGCTTCTTGGGGCAGATGGCTTTTGAGCTCGGTGGTGTCCCAGCTACGAGGCTTGCTGGGAGGGATTCCTGAGCAGGACAGCAGATCCCTCCTGTGGAAGGGATCCATTGGCTTGGAGGTGACAGTCACCGCGTGTGGCTGAGCGCTGATGGAAGTTCTTGCAGGCACTTGTGTGAACATTGATTTACTTTTTAGCCTGGAAACGTATTAGGAGTTGTGAGTGACTGAGAGAGGGCTGTGGGCAGGAGGTGGGAAAGGACTTAGGGCTGCAGCTGTAGGTTGTGCTGGCCTGATGTGCTCTGACACCAAATGCATCCCATCTCTCCTGGGATGTGAGATCAAACACACCCAGGGGCTGGAACTGCAGGATGTTTTGTAGCCTGAGACCACAGAGACGGATCTCTCCAATTAACTTTGTGTGGAACACCATCTTTTTTTTACTAAGAATTAAATGAAAAAAAAAACTGGTTATTAATGAATCAGTTAAAAAGCCTCAGCCCAAATCCCAAAGGAGGTTTTCTTCAGGACTCGAGATGAGCAGGTAATTGATTTTGACCAAAAGAGAGGCAGGCACTGAGGGCAGCGTGGCTGTGCTGTCCCAGACTTCAGCCCAGGATATCAATTTCTATTTTATCATCATCAAAACATGCGCCGGGTGAAGGAGAATTGGTCAGTGCTTCTGTAGAACAGAATTTAAAAATAAACAGCTCCACTAACAGCATCTTTTTTTTTTATTCTTTTTCCAGGGCAAGACCGAAACCGTGCCGAAACCTGGCTTTATCAAAGGCCCCGTGTTCAAAGGTGTTGCTTCTAGTCGCTTTTTGCCCAAAGGCACCAAAACCAAGGTTAACCTTGAGGAGCAAGGAAGACAGAAGGTGTCTTTCAGCTTTAGTTTAACCAAGAAAACCTTACCGAACAGATTTCTGACCGGTCTGGGAAACGAGAAACAAAATGAAGCTCAGAACTCCCCAGCAGTACCCCTCCAGACTGATTTTAACCCCAAAATTAAAATGGACCTTGGGGATGCTGCTGGTTCAGCTGAGGAGTCTTCGCCTCCAAAACCGAAGGTAGAACTGGGGAAGATCCATTTTAAGAAACATTTACTCAGCGTCACAGCCAAACCCCCGCCACCAGCACCTGCAGCAGCGACGTTGCCACCGCCGGGGACGGAGCCGGCGGCCTCGGTCTTCCCGTCAACACCACCACCGCCACCTCCACCTCCACCAACAGCATCACCAGCAGCACCAATGCCCGTCCCCGTGGCAGCAGCCTTGCCACAGCTGCCTGTCACGCTCATGTCGACGCTGTTGCTGTCTCCACCTGTGGAAGCAGAAGTCCCGGCTTCCAAGGAGCCGTGTCGCGTCGCGCCCAGGGAGGCTCTGGAGCTGGGCCTCAAGCAGGACGCGGCATCGCACGGTGTGGAAGAGCACGTAACTCAGCACGTGGCCGAGCAGGTGGAAGTGACTCCACAGAAGGATGATTCCCATATTGGGAAAGAAGATGAGGTTTCAGACAGCTCCAAGGGTGCTTCTTCGTGCTCCAGGAAGCAGGGCTCGAAGAGGAAGTTCTCCCAGTCCGATGGCACGCTGCTGGGCTCCGAGTCTGATGAGGACTCCGTCAGGACTTCCTCCAGCCAGCGCTCGCACGAGCTGAAGATCTCCAGCGCCGAAAAAGAGAGGGATCCCAGGAAAAGCTCTTCCTCCCTCAGGGGAGAGGAACTGAAGTCCTCCTCGCGCTCCAAGTCGGACAGGGACGAGAAGTATTCTAGCTATTCGAAGTCGGAACGCGATTCGCGGTACGGGTCCTCCCGCTCTAGGTCAGACAGGGAGAGGAGGCGAAGCCGGTCCCACTCTCGGTCCCGCTCGGAGCGGGGCTCCCGGACCAGCTCTTCCTACTCGAGGTCGGAACGCTCGCATTACTACGAGTCCGAGCGCAGGTACCACCGGAGCTCCCCGTACAGAGACAGGACGAGGTACTCCCGGTCGTACGCGGACTCCAGGGCGAGGGAGAGCTCGGATTCGGAAGACGAGTACAGGAGGACGCATTCCAGATCCAGCGACTCGAGGCGCACGTCGTCCCACTCCTCCTCCTACAGAGACTCAAGGACTTCTTACTCTAAATCGGACAGGGACAGCAAGGTAGAGTCGTCTCACGCCGACGTGGAGAGGAGAGGAAAGTCTTCTTCGAAATCAGATAGAGATTCCAAACGGACTTCAGAAAGTGAAGTATCCAAAAGGTGCTCTCCCCTTAATGAGCTCGGGTATCGGAAGGGGACATCCCATTCTAAGCCTGACAGTAATGTGAATTCCTCCCGTTATAAGTCCACCCCTACAAAGACCCCCGCACCAAAGCCTGATAAATTTAGAAGTTCTTTCTGTTGTACAGAATCAGTTGAAGAAATAAAGCAGCAGTCTAATTCTCTAGATTTAGAGACCTCTTGTCTAAAAAGCAATGAGATCAGAGTGTCCATTGCAAAAAGATTTGGAAGGGAAAAGACACTTTCTCCATTAAATCAGTTCAATGATTCACCCACTTTTAAAAAGACAGATGAGTCTAAAGCTGCTTTTCCTCACTCAGGGTCTGAGGAACTTGCAGGAAACGAATGCCGTGACAGTGTTAAGGAGCAAGAGACCTCAGGGAAGGTAAAGCACGAGCAGTTAAGAACGTATTTCCCTGTGGAAATGAACATAAATGGGTCCCCAGAGGGCAGCTCTGACAGCTTGGCAGCTCCCAGTGCCTCCAAAGCAGAGGATGTGGCGGTGTCTTCTGACAGCGGTCTCTGTAGGTTGGAAGAGTCACCCATTGGAAAGACGAGTAGCTCGTGTCCGTTGCCGTCGAATGGTGTTGAGAGCACGTGCACCTCTAAAGAGCACGAGCTTGGTGATTCTCACATCCAGTCCAGCGAGTGTAGCAGCCTGTTTAAGGAGGAGGAGGCCGTGGTCCCGGAGCAGCAAGGGGAAGCTCTGCCAGGTGAGGGTGCAGATCATTCCAAACTTCTAATGAAGAAGCTGGACGATCAGGCGACTCGGTGCGACAAAACCAAAGAACCAACGTTGTGCTACGTTCCAGATGATGCTGCCCCTTCTGTGTATCATTCGGAGGTGGAAATCGAAGCTGAACCAGCAGATGTCAAAGCTGCTTCCGAGGCAGTTCTGGACTTGCACGTCGAGCCGCAGACGGTGACGTGCGACTACGAAGGCGCGGAGAATCAACATGTGAAGTCTGCAGGTGAAGAGGAGCCGTGCCACCCTCACCCAGCCCACCAGGTTAGCCTGGCCGTGGACAGCTCGAGCAGGGATTCCTCCCAGGACAGCTGTTCCCCCAGCATCAGGACGGACCATCCCCTGGTTACACAGCACCTGGAGGGAAAGGTCCTCTCCAAGTGGGACAGGGCCCCGCCGGGCGTCTCGGGAGCTGGGGAGCTGCTCGAGTTGGGTGCTCAGCACGTTGACGTGGGTTTGGCACAGGGCAAGCTGTCCTTGAAGGACGAGCACTCGTATTATTCCGAAGTGCCCCTGGAACAGCGGGGCAGAGAGGAGGCAGCGGAGGAAATCGCTGTGACTACCGAGGACATCGGGCCCGGTGCTCTGAAGGAGGAAGACCTTGGAGCGTCAGCTGAGGATGAAGAAGGAAACGAGCCCTTGGAGGGTTCGGCCTTTCCCGACGCTTTGTTCCCGTCTTGCGACGTTGTGGTGACCACGGAAGAACCAGAAGCTGTCACACAGGCTCCAACGTGTGACAGCAGCGGCGGTGCTTCCGATTTCGCTCCTCACCACCACCACCACCACCACCACCACGAGGACTATTCCGACACGGCCGAGAGCGACAGCGAGCCGGGCAGCGAGGACAGCGAGACGGAGGATTCCGATTCTGACGACGGAGCACCCCGAAAACGGCTGCAGTCGGTTGTGGTTGTCCCAAAGAACTCCAGCATTATGATGGAGGAGAGCAGCCCCTGCTCCTCGCGGAGCAGCCAGGGCCATCGCCACTACTCCGACCACTGGGACGACGAGAGGCCGGAGCCCAGCAGGCCGTACTATGAGGAGAGGCCGGAGGCCATGGCGAGTAGAACTGGGCCGCAGGCAGAGAGCAGGTGCTCCCCTGGAGGGATGGAGAAGAGCCCGGCGTGGTCGACTGAGCTCAGCAGGAAGGAAGGCGAGGAGCTGCAGCCGCAGAGCGATGGCGTGGACAGCACGAGTCAGGCAGACCTGGCGGCAGATTCTCAAGAGAAACCCAACCCCGATGGGAGAACGCTGGACGAGCTGGTGTCCGTTGGCAGGCCGCTGGGCCGGGAGGAGGAGCCGCCATTTTGTCTGCCCGAGAGCTTTGAGAGCGCTGACAAGTCTTGCCATCAGATGAGCTCTCCCAAGCCAGACAGCAGGCAGGGGAAGGGCGAGCTCGACCAGTCCGGCCTCGGAGACCTCTCCAGGGAAGACGGTTTCCATCCGACGGAGGACGTGGGTGGCGTGAGCTGGGAGATCCAGGCGGAGAAGCCCAGCAGCACCTACCAGCAGCCGGATAGCAGCTTCGGGGTCTACTCGGGCTACGTTTACCAGCCCGGCTCAGGAGCCTACGTCGGCTCTCAGAGCTGCTGGCAGGGCAATGGCTACTGGGACGCCAGGTCTGGCAGCAGGCCTGCTGGAGGCAGTTACGAGCGAGTCCAAGGACAGGTACCCGACTCTCTAACGGAGGATCACGAGGAGTACGAGGATGACCACTGGGATGACGAGTGCAAGGATGGCTTCCCCAGCCCCTCGAGTAAATTCCACGCTCCCGGGGAGAAGGAGACGGGCTCCGTGCAAGCCCATGAGATCAGCAGCAACTCCAGCAAGGAGCCGGTGTCCGGCGGCGAGAAGAAGGAGGAGGGGAAAGCTTTGGAAAAAAACGACGTGAAGGGCCCGCCGAAAAAACGACGGCAGGAGTTGGAGAGTGACTCCGAGAGCGATGGGGACTCGAGGGAGAGGAAGAAGGTGAAGGTGGAGGGGGAGCAGGCCGAGGTGGCCCCGCAGGACTCCGCCATGGTCGGCCGCCTGTGCATCATGGACGACTTCCGGGACCCTCAGCGCTGGAAGGAGTTTGCCAAGCAAGGGAAGATGCCCTGTTACTTCGACCTCATCGAGGAAAACGTGTACTTGACGGAAAGGTAACTTTCCTTTTCGTATTTTTTTTCCTTTTCTCATAGCAATTTTAGATTTCTACTTGTGTTTGATTCTGTGGTCGCTTTCTCAAGGCCACATTAGCAGCTGGTTCAGCAGGGAGGAGGCACGTCACGTCCCTGCACCTGGCTGCAGAGCACAAGGTGCTGCGCCAGTGCTGTAACCACGCTGGGTCTCCTCCCATGCAGAAAAACCACGATGGGCCCAGGGGGATGCAGGGGATGGAAGGATATGGGGGGATCCCATAATTCCACTTACAAAATTTACACCTAATTCCTTGCAGGCAGGGCTTGCACACTTGAGATTCCTGCCGTCAGCACCACGTACAAACATTGCCCTTGCACCCATGGTAGTTTGCAGAAGTGATTTTTTGTTTTCTTTCAGTTTTTCTTCCATTTTTTTGCTGCTTCCTCTGTTGTCCCCCATTCATGTGCACGTGGTGAGACCACATCAGAGCCCAGAGCCCTGCAGCAGCATCACCTCTGGGCTTCTCCTTGGCTGGGCAGTGCTCCCCAGTGGCAGCTCTCTCCAGACAAAGCGTGTGGTATAAGTTTTGGATGCACCTCGTGCCCACCCAAAAGCTTTGGGCACTGGCATGCAATTATTTGTCTTCTCAAAGTTAGTTTAGCTCTAACAACTGTTGTTTCAATAGCAGAGGGTGCTGACTGTAGATTATCCTTTTGCATGGGAATATTGATCAGGACATGGACCCTTGAAAGAAAAACCCTATTTCTGAGCTTTGGGTGTCATCAGGAAACATGGTGCCTAGGAGCTCAACAGCCTTCATCCCTGCCAACAATGCTCCCTCTGCCTCTAACGTGTGGGTAGGGGTCCTCCAAGTTTGCACCCAGTTCTTACTCCTCGTGCAGCCTGTGGTAAGGCCTTCTGATCATTTATAGCCATTTAAAATGTTGGCATTTTAAAAATCATCTTAGTTGACAGCGAAACAGAGGCTTAAGGAGCTAATCCCTTTGATTTGCTGTATTAAAAGAATGGTCTGCTTTTAAATAAGGCTATTTTAAAGTGATACGTGTGCTCCCTAATGGTTTATATGTTGGTATTTGAGAAGATAGGTTTTCTCCTGGCCTTGGAATCAGTGAAACCAAATGGGACGTTGCAGGAGGCTGGAAGGCAGCTCTGGAGATGGTCTTCATCGTGTGATTTACGATACAGAATGCAGTATTTCAGGGGAGGCTAAGCAAAGCCTCTTCTCCTTTAAATTTAAACCTCGTAACTTGTACCAGTGGTGAGAAACCTAGCTGTAAAAATGAGGAGCGACTTTTCTGGAAATTGGCTTTTTTACTTGTAAGACAAATTTATTTTGTCTTACAGGGTTTTGTCTTAAAGGGTTTTTAGCCCACCTCTGTGTAGGTGTGTGTGTGTGCACATCTGTGTCAATAGCAGAACTGAACTGTGTAAATTAAGGGTAAGAAAAAGGCTAAACATCATAGAATGATGAAATGGCTTGGGTTGGAAGAGACCTCAAAGAGGTCCCTGGGATATCTTCCTGAGAAATCATCTTATGTGATCTGCAAGTCATCACCTCCTGCTCCATTGTGTCCTTGGTTACCCACGTACCTCCATGTCATCCAGAGCTGGTCCATACCTCCCATTCCTAAAGACCTGATTAATTTCCTCCAGTAACAATCGATCAAGATTCCCTGTTAATTTCCGTGCCCAAATCCTGCCTCAGCTGTGTCTCAACCACCTGCCTCCCGTAGGAAGAAGAACAAATCTCACCGGGACATCAAGCGGATGCTGTGCGAATGCCCTCCCCTCTCCAAGGAGGAGCGAGCCCAGGGGGAGGTTGCGTGTGGAGAGGACTGCCTGAACCGCCTGCTCATGATCGAGTGGTGAGTGCTGCCTGGGGGTGCCCACAGCTGGGCCTCTCACGTCTCACTGTGGTACAGGAGGTGGCTTGGGAGCTCCTGGAGGCATCCACACCGTGGTGGTCACTGGCAGCAAGCTGTCTTCGCGCTGCCCGTTTTGTTGGACTGATGGGGGTTGAGCTTCAGAGCCCACTTAGCAGCGTTTAGGCTGGACCTTAGGTCTTCCAAACCAGTGTTCATGGGGACCTCCTGTTAAAACCGACTGCAGAGGTGTGGAGTCCTCTGCTCCTGAGGCTCCGTTTTTATCATCCTACGTATCGTATCGTACGTATCAGAATTCTGTCATAAGCCTGGCTGGAGGGAGAGAGTCAGAAATGCAAATGCAGCTCTGTGTGAGTCCCCCATTTCCTTTTCTTTCTCCTTTTGCATCTCTGCTCCCCGCCAGAGCCTTGCAGACCACTGCTGTTGGCTTCTTTCCCCTCCTGGAAGGGGTTGGGAATCCAAAGGAGCCATTGCTTGGTGAGCACGGTGTGTGTCTCATTACAGCTGGGGTGGAAGGGAGGAAATTACCTGGCAGAAGCCCTGCCCTTTGTTTTTAATTTAGCCCAGGCACAGTGGAAGGGGAGATCTCAGGGGGAGGACCCATAAAATTACGGAGGGAATTGGCCCGTTGAGCCCGTTTGGATTACACGGCGTACAGTCGTAGTGCGTTTGCATTGAAAATATTTTGACTTCTTTCCAGAAATAAATTGCCTGCATTTGCATGTTGACAGTCAGATGGGTCTGCTTTTTATAGTGAAACACATCTGAAAGTTTGACACTGAATTTATTCTGGCTACTCGGTATCTCTTTCCCACCTGAGCTGTTTCTGTTCCCGCTGTCCTCCTGCTGGGAGCTGATCTCTTCCATTTCCTTCCTTAGTTCTTCCAGGTGCCCCAACGGTGACTACTGTTCCAACAGACGCTTCCAGAAGAAGCAGCACGCAGACGTCGAAGTGATCCTCACTGAGAAGAAAGGTTGGGGGCTCAGAGCTGCCAGAGATCTCCCATCGTAAGGCTTTGCTCTTCGGATGACGTCGTCGTGCTCTTTCACTCCCTTGCCAATGGGAAATAAGTCACTTGTGTTTTCTTGTGTTCCCTGTGGATGTGCTGGGTTTCTTCCAGCTCTGTGTGCTGTCCTTGTGCTCTGCTGAGTGTTCCTCCTGGTTATCTGCACGTGCACACCCTGAGCGTTGCATCACCCACTCTGGTTTTGCCCTCTTCCACCAAAATTCAGCAGGGTTCTCTGTAGGGTTCTCCGTAGGGCTTTGGCAGGTTTGCCTCTAGTCTCCTCCCGTGTTTAATGTGTTCCCTTCTCTCTCTCACTTGGCTTCAGAGGAGAGTTCTCTCTTTATGTCTGTTCATTTTCCTCCCACCTCTGAAGCTTACCTTCTTCTTGAGTCTTCCTCCTCCCTGTTGGGCCGTATGGAGATCCCAGGGGCTCTTCCCTCCCCCTGTCGTTAGTTAACCGCTGTACTTCTAAGTGCTGCTTTTACACTGGCAGTGCTTACAGATCCGAGGCTGGTTTTGACTTGTCTCTGTTCAGCTAAACCCCTGTGTTCCTTGCACACCGTGCCTGGGTCCGTGGTGTTGGCCCAAAGGAACTGGCTGGACCTGACCACCAGCATTGTACCACGCTGAAACCCATCAGCCTCCTAGGTTGGCAGTGGGATGGCTGCCAGAATTTTGGAATTCCAGTCTTGTTCTGAACCTGGCGCATTCCTAAAGTGTGGCTGGGAGGAAAAATAGTGCCAGGTGCATTCAGGTGTGCAGGTATGGTGCAGGGAGCTGCGCTGGGGTGGGCAGCGGTAGGACAGCCAAGGAGGAGCTGTGGGCCTTCTGCCTTGGAGCCTTCCCATAACCACAGCTATAAGAAGAGCTTTAAGAGAGAAGAAACAGGAGTGTGTCTATTCAAAGAGCTCAGGGGGCTGAGGCATGGCAGGAGGAGGCAGAGATGGGTTCTGTTGGGAGCGCAGGGGGTGTGGTGGTGACGCAGTGCTCGTACAGGTGGGGAGCTGCCTGGGTGGATTTATTTTCCCCAGCATCATTTGTCATGATTGACATTTCTAAAGGCTCTGGGATGGGCACAAGGAATCTGCTCAGTCTCAAGAGCATAAAGAGACCCTGAGCTTCAAGACAACCTGCCTAGAATTTAACCGTGCAAAGATTTCCTGTAACTCAGGATATTTCAGGGGGTTTCCCTGGAAACTGATTTTTTTGCTTCTGTAGCAGACAGATTTCTGTTGAGGAATCCAAGAATGGATTCTGACACTCCTGGAAACCTGTAGGTCTCACGGTGGTCTTTTGCACTGCTGTATCAGATATGTGAGACCAGTTCCTGGGGGAAGGTGTGTGATTGCTGCGGAGAGGAATGGCAGGTTATCTAAGAAGCTGTGAAATCAGAATCCTGTTCAAAATATGACACGTGTCCAGGGCTGCTGGGAAGCAGCAGCAAAGGCAGCTGGAGTGGCAACGGTGCTGCCCCATATGGGCACATCAGGCCCAGTTTTGCTGCAAGTTTTTAGGAAATCTGGAAGGCAGGGAGTGCTGGCAGCCAGCAGCTCGCCTGGGCAAGCGTCGTGTCAGTGCTTTGGGCTCAAGGACATTGAGAAACAGGGGAAGGCAATAACCACATGAAAAGAAAAACCACCACGTCAGGACCGTGATGGGTAAGAGGGGAAATCAATCAGCTGAAATGAGAGCAGCAGAAGGAGCTGCTGCAGTTGGCTTGTGTCTGCCAAGGGGTTTGGATATAGTTCCCCAGTGCTGGATGGAGAGATCCACCTCTTTGGCTGGCTGGAACATTGCTTTTGTTTCTGAAAATCTGGTGCCTGGAGACTGGGGGGGACTGGAAGAGCTCTGCTGCAGGGCTGAAGCTCATCCTGGAGAAGACAACCTGCAGGCCCACCAGACGACAGCCAGCCAGCGCGGGGTGGGGGAAGGAGACGTTCCCATGGGGTGGGGGTTGGCTCCGAGACGCTTCCAGCTCTGCTCTGCTTTCCTCCTGCCCCGTGCCCCTGTTTCCATGCTTGGAGATCTGCAGCCTGGGCCTTGGGGCGGGCAGGGAAGCTGACCTGAAGACCAGCAGCTCGTCTGAGAAATAGGACTGGAGCCTTTGGGTGGCTGGGGAGGAACCCACGTCCTCCACGAGAAGCATGCAGCTGAGTTAGGGGCTGAAGGAGCAGCACGGCGTGTGCCGGAGCTGTTGCTTTTGGTGGAACCATTTCTTGGTGGACAAAGAGATTGGGGAAGGTCAGTGTAATGTAGAAACGTGGGCTGGAAGGAGGGGGCTGCACAGCCACCACAGTTCTGTGCAGGAGGTCCCCTCCAACTCGGATGGTTCCACGGTCCTGTCGGGGACAGCAGGGATGGGTGAGTGATGTGCACCCAATGCACCAGGGAAGAGCTGAAGGATTCAGAGAGGTTTTCAGGCAAAACTTGGGGCATGTCTCAGGGAAAGCTGCTTGGCAGTGTGTTGTGGTGGGCTGGGGGGGGTGATGGGTTGTTCTCCTCCATCTCTCCTTGGAGATTCTCCTTTCCTAGGGCTGAAAAGGGTTCTTTGTTGACCCTCATTTTGCCCACCAGGTCAGCAAGGCGCACACAGATCTTCCATTTCCATTTGCCAGCATGTTCCCTTAGTTCTGTCTTTTCCTCTGCGCGTTGCCCCCAAAGTGTTTTTCTTTCCAAGAACAAACCCTGCTGCAAGGACAGCTTTGTTCCTGGGCCTGGGCCTTTCCCTCTGACATTCCCAGAGCTGTGACAGTGTCAAAAATGAGTTAATGTGCATCGCCTGAGATGAAAGCTGGTGCAGAGCCCCGTGCCACAGCCACAGCTGTAACAAAAGGACGAGCAGGCTGCAAGTTGTGTCCTGAGAGCTCCTCTCCATAGCAGCAATGTTTTCATTCCCTGGTGCTAATTGCTCGCTGCTGGGCAGTGATGCTTTTTTCCCCTCTTTGCTCTGCAGGAACACCTTTGTGCTGGAGTACTGCGGGGAGGTGCTGGACCACAAAGAGTTCAAGGCACGTGTGAAGGAATACGCCCGCAACAAGAACATCCACTACTACTTCATGGCCCTGAAGAACGACGAGGTGAGCTGGGAGCCCACCCCGATGTGCTCTGGGTGCTGGGCTGCTGGGCTCAGCCCTCAGGGTTTGCACCCTGCAGTGCCACGTTCTCCCTCTGTTGCAGGTGAAAGGGAGAAAACTTGGGCTGCCTTTATGGTGTATTACCCATTTTTGGGTTGGGGTACACGTTTTTGTGGTGTGTTACACGTTTTTGGGTGATATTACACATTTTTTAACCCATTGCTCAGTCTCAGCCTGGTTGAAGAGAAGTCTTGTGGGTTAACTGTGTGCCAGCATCCTTGAAATAAGTGGTGTGAGTGAGGGGTTATCCTCGTATCCTCCAGCTTGGGAAAGGATGGGGTGATGGCTCAGCCCTCCATGGAATCACAGAATGGTTTGAGTTGGAAGGGACCTGTAAAGACCCTCTGCTCCCTCTGCAGCGCACAGGGGCACCCACAGCTCCATCAGAGCTCTCAGAGCCCCCCACTGACCCTGAGTGTCCCCAGGAATGGGGCACCCACCCCGTCCCTGGGCTCTGCGCAGTGTCCCTGAGCTATTTCCACACCAGAAGTTGTTGGTGGTTTCTCTTTGCAGCTGCTGTGGCTCTCTGGAGTTGCAGAGCTGCAATGCAGAGAGCTGCAGAGCTGCTCACCTCGGGTGGGGGCCCGGCTCAATGGGAAGAAGCTGTAAAAATAGAAACGTGGTGCCCGATTCTGCTCCTCTCCTCTGTCAAGAGTTTTTTTGGGTCTTGGGAACTTGACAGTGAAAGAGCTAAAAATACTCCCAAGTGCTTTTTCTCTTTTTTTCCTTCTTTTTTTTTTTTTCCCCCCCTGCACATCAGCAGTTCTGGTGGGAGCTGTGATGTGATCCCAGGGAAGCCCCGGGGAAGGCACGGTGAGCCACGGGGCCGTCGTCCCCTTCAGATCCCATCTGTGGGGCAGAGGTGTTCAGCTCCACCATCCCTGGTACTCAGTGCACCTTCTGTCAGAGCCTCAGGAACTGGTGCCACAAACTCAAGATCCCTACCAGGCTGAGGAACTCTGTATAAATCTACAATGAAAGCCACGAACCACGTCTCACGTGCACAAATCATCTTTTTGGGGGCACTTATCTCTATAAAATCTGTTTTCTCCAAATGAAACGATGCTGAAGTGATGCTGAAGGTGATGACTTCTGCCCTGATGGTGTTCTCCTTCAGCCCACGATGCACAGAGGTGCCATGTTCCCAGTTTCTGCCCGGTGCACGGGGAGGGGAGGATGCTTAATTCTATTTATCCTTTCCTTTCCAGATAATAGATGCCACCCAGAAAGGAAACTGCTCTCGTTTCATGAACCACAGCTGTGAACCAAACTGTGAGACCCAGAAGGTAAACTGCTGGGGGAGAGCTGCTGCTGGCTGCTCCCTCCTGGCCCCTGCCTTAGGGAACTCTTGGGGAGAAGCATTGATCATTTATCCCTTATCTTCGGGGCTCTGCGGTGTCTTGGTGTTGCGTCTCGTTAGTTGATTGCCAAGATCCACCTTTGAAATGGATCAGGATGGCTGATTGCATTAGCAAACCCTAAATCTCTCCCTGTTGCTTTGTGAAGGGTTGGTCTTGCTGATCTCATGGCTTTTTTAATAACCATGGTCACCTTTTTTTTCCTTGCCTTAGTGGACGGTGAATGGGCAGCTGAGGGTTGGCTTCTTCACCACCAAGCTGGTGCCGTCGGGCGCCGAGCTGACCTTCGATTACCAGTTCCAGAGATACGGGTAGGTTCCACCTCTCTCTGCTGAAGGGCTTGCAGATGGGGTTGGGTGAGTGCTGGTGCCATGAGGAAATCCTGCTCCAGGGCTGCTGGAAGCCTCCCCTGGCAGAGCTGTGTGAACGAGCTGCGATTCCATGAGCCGAAACGCAGCCTGGGTCAAGGTCCTCCCGTTTCCAACAGAAGATGTTGGGAGAAGGATTTTCTCTTTTATTGAACACATCTTTTGCAGTATCACTTTATTTGCTTTTTTTTTTTTCCACCTCGTAACTCTCTCCCCAGTGGAAACTTCCCAGATAATTATCTCGCAGCTCCTTTCCTCTGTCTAATTATTGATTGCCCAAGCTCTAGACTTGGCCATGCTCTTCAAGAAAACCTTTCTTCCCCACCCACTGCTGCTTTACAACTTTGCAAATACTTGCAAGAGCTGTGAAAGCCCAGCAGATAGCAGCTGCCTCCCTGCTGGCCCAGTGGGCTCTGCTCTCTTCTCTGTGTTTGAGCTGCGTGGTCGCTGTGTCCAAGGCTTTCCCTCTCCTTGTTGTGATCAGCACAAAATGGCAGCTCTGTACCAGCCTGCAATTACGAGATTAATTGTGGATCCGTTTTATGATCCCTGGGCATCTTTTCTGAGCGTGTTGTTTTTTAAGGAGCAGCTCTCCCTTTTCCTTCTGGATCCTGTGTGGCTCTTCCTTGTAAGCAGACAGATCAGAAATCAGTTTGTAGTGGGATTATAAATGGGTGGGTGCTAAAATGTCTGATGCTGTCTTGTAGTTTTCTGTTCCCAGTGTTTACCAGGCACAGATCTTTGGAGATGAGGCAGTGTGTGGCCTCTGAGCTCGCTGCAACCCCGAGGTGGGATCCATCAGCCTGAATTTGCTCATCCAAAAGTGCCTTGGCAATTTTGTATAGTTTAAAAGTCAGGATATGTCAGGTAGGGAACACAGAGGCTGTGCAGGAATGGTGCCTGGAGGCAGCACAGCTCAGCTCTCAGTGCTGCCCATTGCTGGATATCTGCAAAGAAACCATCTTCCACCCGAGTCTTCCTCCTCCCACCAGTCCTCAGCCCGTCCCTTGGTTTGTTTGGTGCAGTGCAGTGGGTGTCCTTGTCCTGATGAACATGTCGTCTCCGTTAATTGCAGGGTGTGATGTGGGCTTATGGACCCAACCCTCCCACCTTTTCCTTTCTGCTCTTTGATTCTTGAGCCTGGAACTGTACCATGCTTTGGTTTTCTGCAAAAACAAGGGAGAATCACAGCAGCTGGTTAAGAGTGGAAGGGTTTGTTTGAATTTTTTGAGGCCAGAAGGAAAGCCCTTGCCATGCAGGAAGGCTCTGTCCCGTCCTTCTGCAAGGAGCAGAGTTGGTGCCGTGCCATGCTTGCTGCCCTGTCCCTGTGGTCTGGGCAGCTCTGCTTTGTAGCAAAGGGGAGGCTTCAAGACAGCACAAACCATCTGAGAAGAGAAATCTGAACATGATTTCTTGTGACTGCTTAGCAGGCATTTGGAAAATGGAAAGGAAATAGAAAGAGGAGTGAGCGGGCGGTGGCCAGTGGTCTTTTCTCCCTGCAGCATTGGGATGTGCTGAGATACAGTGACCAGCTGAGATGCCGTGGGTTCCTCATTTAACTGGTGTGTCACTTCTGTCCCCAAACAGCAAAGAGGCTCAGAAATGTTTCTGTGGCTCAGCCAACTGCCGGGGCTACCTGGGAGGAGAGAACCGGGTCAGCATCCGCGCGGCCGGGGGGAAGATGAAGAAGGAGCGCTCCCGCAAGAAGGATTCGGTCAGTGGGCTTCATCTCCCTGTGTTGGTTTTGTTGGCTCATCTTCTTTTTTTTTGGGTTTCCCTTCAGAGTAGCAGCACCAAAGGGCTGCCCCAGGGCATGGTCCTCTCCGTGGAGCCTTCAGGTCAACCTCACAGCACGGCCTTAGTGGAGGGTCAGCGTATCGGCCTGGAGGCTCGGTCCTCATGAATGGGTTTCACACAGGGCCCTGAACACGTGGTGTTTTCTGGTGTGTAGTTCAGCATACGTTTCCTTGCTGTGGCTTCCTGAGCCCAAAGTGCCACCAGGGAGGAGCTGGGACTGCACCCGGTGCCACCGATGCCCCTTTGAGGAAGAGCGCGCTGAGTTCTCCGTGGTTTTAACACGTTGTTGCATTGCATGATTTAAAAAATTCAGCAAAAAGCAGCGCTGTTCAGGACATCACCTGCAAATTGGACAGCTAACGTGCTGCAGATGTTTGCCATCCTCGAGCTGGGATGTGAAATCTGAACCTCTTCACTGCTTTGGCCCAGAGGCAAGCCAGCGCCGCAGAGCGTGTGTGAGCAGGCCTTGTGTCTGCAGAGGGTGGGAATGGAGCAAGGGCTCTAAACCCAGACTTTGTGAAGCCTTTTTGTAGCTGCTCGTGCATCTGATCCTCTCCAGGTGGTTGCACGAGCCTCCTCCCTGCCCCACATTGCAGGGATGGGTTCAGGGATGCAGGCAAGCCTGCAGCCAAGGGCTTCTTCCTGGGTCCAGAGCGCTGCCAGGAGGTGACGTGTGCTCCTTTTCCCATCCCCTGAACAGATTTTTTCCTCTGCTGGAGGACACAAAGCCTTCTTCCTACCCCTGACATCTGTTACCTGTGCCTTTGAAAAGCCCAGCTTCGTTTCCATGGGCTGCATGGTGGGAGGCAGGAAGCCAAGACACGAGAAGTCATTTGACAGCGCTAATTAGTGCCACTGAGCAGCCAGCTGAGCTGTGGAGGCTGCTGTCTGCGTGGAGAGGAACGGGCCTGGGGTTGTAGAGGTTGTAAAGATGAGTTAGATCATTAAAGATTCATCAGCAATTAAACTAAGATCCTTTGGTGCCCATCTGTTCTCCTCTGTGAGGAGGTAAAACTTCCAACCAGGATTCTTTTGGGGGCGTTCACTTGGGATTTCCCCTGCAGATGGGACAGATGGGTGTGTGCATCCCAAATGTGCTGTTCATTAGGGGAAACGCTCGTTAGGGCCGAGGGGGGGACAGGCTGCCCTCTGTGCCTTCCTCTTAGGGTGCTGGAAGCAGAGCTGCTGGGAACACCCCGCGTCGGGGCGGCACTGGGGGTCCAAATGATGTTGAATGGGAACCAGAGCACAGCGGATAAAAGCAAGCGACCACATGGAGCTCAGTGAAATTGTAGTGGCTCTGGAGGGCCAGGAAGGAGCTCTGAGCATCCCCTGGGTGGGCTGAAGATGGCTTTGTCTCTGTCTCGTAGGTGGACGGGGAGCTGGAGGCGCTGCTGGAGAACGGGGAGGGCCTCTCCGACAAGAACCAGGTGCTCAGCCTCTCCCGGCTCATGGTGCGCATCGAGACCCTGGAGCAGAAGCTCACCTGCCTCAAACTCATCCAGGTGAGCAGCTCCTGCCTGGGCTGGAACTCACTGCTGCTGAGGGAATGGCTTCTAGCTCCCATCAGAGGTAGAAGGGGGAAAATAGGGTGGAAGGGGTCTCCCGGTGGTGTCAGCATCCCCGGCGTGAGCGGAGCGGCTCTGGTTTGTGGGTGCTGTCTGCTCACTGCCGTTATTCTGTGCTTGGTGGAGCTGAGCTGCCTGGGTTGTGGGGTAAAACACCCATTTCGAGAAGCACACCCGTTTCTCTCACATAGGAATTCAGAATGCACACGAGTAGTTCGTCAGCTTAAAAGCAGAGCTGTGCCACCCCTAAGGCTCCCCAGGATTTTCACCCCAGATCAGTGCAGCTCCGGGTGCAGCTCTCTCCTCGTGCAGTTTTCTCCTCCAGTGTGAGCAGGGGATGGGGATAAACCTCCTGCTGCATGCCCTGCTGCTCCAAACCCAGCAGCAGGGCCCGCTGGGGTTGCACCAGATGCACGCTGACCCTGGCAGGTGCCAGGCTCTGGGTCTCTGTGCAATGGGTGCTGCAGGTAACACCCCGCTCAGCTCAGCACACAGGTAGAGAACAAATCCCTGTTTTTCATTTACAAGTTGCTGGCTCTGAGCTCCGACCTGGGTCGGGGCAATCCCAAGCACAGACACAGGCTGGGCGGAGAATGGCTGGAGAGCAGCCCTGAGGAGAGGGAC
>JAOWBO010000056.1:3913829-3925949 GCA_028564985.1 Crax fasciolata | reverse complement strand
TCCTTGCCCATGGCAGGGGTTGGAACAAGCTGATCTCTAAGGTCCCTTCCAACCTGAACCATTCTGTGATTCTATGACCCTTTCTTGTGGCTTTGCCTCTCCCAGAACACGCACTCCCAGTCCTGCCTGAAGTCCTTCCTGGAGTGCCACGGGCTGTCCCTGCTCTGGATCTGGATGACGGAGCTGGGCGACGGCAGGGGAAGCACTGCCAACAACCTCAAGCTGCAGCTGGAGGTCAGTGGTTTGGGTCTGGAGTTTTCAGTGACTCTGCAGATTGCTCCCAAGAAGGACATCAGTTTTTATTGTATTTTGATCGTATTTTATTGATACATGCACTGCCAAGTGTTGCTGCAAACGAGCTGCAGGTATCTCATGGCTACAGCCTGGAACTTCTGCTTGAGGGGATGTTGTAAACCCACGGAAAGAATTTGCTCCTGTGGTTCTTCTCAGATTTCTGAGCTGGTGACATGAGCCAGACTCGAGCAGCAGTGGCAGCGATCTTTATTTGTTCCATACTGAACTACAGAGGGAGTCTGAGGTATTGCTTTGACGGGCTGAAGTGGAACTTTCCGATTTCTGTTTTCTGTACGCGCTTCAGCGTTGCGTGCAAAAACCATCTGGAAGTTCCTTTATTAAAGATGCTTCTCTGGAGCTTTGCTGTGGGTTTCAGAGAGGCTCACCTTCTTCCAACCCAAGGCCAGAAGGCAGAAGCTGTCCAGGCTTCAGAGCTCGGGGTGCCTGTCCTGCCACCAGCCCCTTCCAGACACAAAATTGGGGCTGGAAATACCTGGGGAACATCTGGGCTGTTGAGTTAGGGATCTCTGAATCTACAAGTTATCCATGACATCTCCTGCAAGAGCTGCTCCTAGGGGGAGCTGAGCTATTCCCTCTGTGAGTGCAGTATTTCCTTCTGTAGGATGGGTAGAATCCCACGTACTGAAGCCACTGCTCCCAGGGATTCTTCCCTCTGCATTTTTGTCTATTTGTTACTGCCCTCCTTGCTCCCCAAGGGCCACGTACCACGGTGTTGGGAAATCCCTGCCTGACCTCTGGCTTTGGTTGCATCCATCAGCATTCGGGGTAGGGTTTGGTTTCCCCATTGCATTTGGAGTAGGCTCAGGCACTCTGCATCGTTGCTCCCAAAGCTGGAGCTGGGTCGCTGTGACACTGGTGGCTTCGTCTCTGCTCTGGATGCTCCTGCTCACCCTGCCCTGGCTGTTAACTGTGCTGGGTTTGTGTTGAACGTGCTCTTTTAAATCGAGGCCATTCTTTACTGAGCTGCAGGTTGGGATGTGATGGAGGTCAGATCACACTTGGCTGCTTTTTCTCCTATTTTTTTCATTTCTTTACATTGTTTTAACAGAGTTGGTCTCTGGCCACCAGATGCCCATGGCAGAGATCAGCACAGTGCCCTGAGAGCATCCTCTGTCCTTTGCTCCTAAAGGGCCAATTTTAAAAATGAGCAAATTGAAAAGCTGGGGAACCTCAAATGCCTTCTCATTAACTGCTTTTTCAATTAGTACTCAATCACTAGCTTAACAACCAGTAAAATATACCAGGTTGTGTGCTGCCATGGCATTGGTTGTTGTTTTATTTTTTATTTTAGTGAACTATGAAACTCCCAAGCTGAAATTTTATGAGTTAAACTGTAGCATACACTTTGAAATCGCTGAGGTTTTCTTTGCTACAGCACGGATCCTGAAATCTCTGAGATTTTCTTTACTGTGGCATGCATCTTGAAATGTCTAATATTTTCTTTTGTATCATATATCTTGAAATCTCTGAGATTTTCCCTACTATGGCCTGTCCAGCCACGTGTTGGCCGTTTGTCCAGTGACTGCCAAGCTGTGCTGGTTGTCCCAGGAGTGGATGTGGCCGGCTCTAAGTGCCTGAGCTCTTTGAATTTGGTTTCTTGTGACCTGTGTGCTCGCTGCTTTCCCCTCAGTGGAGGTTCCCCACTGCAGTTCAGCCTGGAGGAGGGATGCTGCTGTCCCCAGCTTGGGACCTGTCACCATCCTAATGTCCTCGTTGGATATTAGGAATAAATTTCTGCTCTGAAAGAGTGCTCAGGCACTGGCACAGCTGCCCAGGGAAGTGGTGGAGTCCCCGTCCCTGGAGGTGTTGGAGAACCATGGAGATGTGGCACTTGGGGACATGGCTCAGTGGGCACAGTGGGATGGGCTGGGGTTGGATTGGGGATCTCAGGGGGGTTTCCAACCTTAATGATGCTATGGGTTGGCATGGTGGGGATGGGTTGGTTGATGGTTGGACTTGGTGATCCTAGAAGTCTTTTCCAGCCTTAATGGCTCTGTGAGTGGGGATGGTGGTGACGGGCTGGTGGTTGGACTTGTTCTTAGAGGTCTTTTCCAACCCTAATGATTCTGTCAGTGGGCGTGGTGGTGCTGGGTTGGTGGTTGGACATGGTGACCTTAGTGGTCATTTCCAACTTTAGTGATGCTGTGATTCTGTGACCCTGTTCACGTTGATTTTGCAGTTATTTCTTGAGAAGGGGAAATGGTTCCAGATGGGAGAGAGCTTCACGTTCTGGCAGCTCTAACGGCTGTAATTCCTTCTTTGCCATTAGATCATGAAGACGCTGGAGCTCCTGCCGATCCCCACCAAGAACATGCTGGAGGAGAGCAAGGTGCTGCCCGTCATCCAGCGCTGGGCTCAGACCAAGACGGCCGTCCCGCAGCTCAGCGAAGGCGATGGGTACTCGAGCGAGAACACGTCACGGGCTCACACACCGCTCAACACGCCGGAGCTGTCGGCCAAGCAGGGTGCTGAGGGTGACACGGACACCCCCAAGAAGTTGGTGTTTCGGAGGCTCAAAATTATAAGTGAGAACAGCATGGACAGTGCCATCTCGGATACAACCAGCGAGCTGGAAGGGAAGGAAGGCAAAGAGGACCTGGAGCAGCTGGAGGTCGCCGCGACCGAGGTGCCGGAGGAGCCGCAGCCCCAGCAGGAGGTGAAGGCTGCTGTCGACACGCCGGTGGAGAGCAGCAAGCCCCAGGAGCTGGAGGCTGAGCCTGAAGCAGAGGTGAAGGAGAGCAACGGCGCGAAGCTGGAGGAGCCCATCACGATGGAGACGCCGTCGCAGGATGAGGAGGAAGGCGTGTCCGACGTCGAGAGCGAGAGGAGCCAGGAGCAGACGGACAAAATGGTGGATGTGAGCGACCTGGCCACCAGGCTGCTCGACAGCTGGAAGGACCTGAAGGTAAGAGGCACCCTGTGCTGCTGAGCAGCACGCAGAGCTGTTGTGCTTGAGTACATGCAGGGCTAACTGTGGTCCTGTTGGTAAACCTTTGGCAGCCAAGATGGCTATGTCTACCCAAGGGGCTTCTCCAGGTGCTTTCTATATATGTCTCCTCGTTGCAAGCCACCCTGTCTGTGGCTCACAGCAGGTCCCCAGGTGTTCCTGTGTTGCACACTGAGAGGAGCCAATCAGTTTGGCCACCACAGAGATACCGTACCCATCTAGTTCTGATTTTTAGGCTGTTGGGCAGCTGTAAGGGAGTCAGGGTCACTTCTCCACTGGTCAGAAAAAGGGGTTAACAGCAATGCCACGAGCAGTTTTGGTTGAGGTGGCCCCATACCCATCAGCGTTGATACAAATTGTCCGACCATCCACTCTTAAATGATCACGAGATCGTCAGCGTTTCCTGTTCTGCTCACATCTGCTTCACATCTGCAACGTGGATCTCCTCCAGACCCCGTCTGCTGGCCGTTTTCATCCTCTCCATGGCAGCTGCAGTGCTGGGTTCACCTCTGGGTGTTTGTATTTGCGTTTAGGTCGGGTAGACCTGAGCCTTTAAAGACTGCTGCTCACTGCTTGACGTCCATCGAGCTCTTCCTTGAGCAGGGCACTCAAGAGAAGGGTTTGGGGGCTGCTGGTTGCCTCCTCCAGTGCTGAGCAGCTGTCCCTGAGCACTGCAGGTGGCCTTGTCGGCCACTTGATCTGTAGCCAGCAGCTGTCCTTGGTGAAATGCAACACACAGCTCTGTAACTTGCCGCTCGATGCTTGAGGCATTTGCTGGGGCTTTTGTTGGGGCTTTGGGAGCTCCCCGTGCATCTGCTGGTTCTGTAGGATTATGTTTCTTGGGAGAGCAAGGAGGGTGGGAGCTTCACTTTTGAAGTGTAGGAGCAAAGCAAAGCAGAGGCACTGCACAGCCCTGGGGCTCTGGGTCCCCACCAACATAACCAAAGCCAGGGGGAGAAGAGGGGACCTTGGCGACTTCCCCCTGCCACTGCCCTGTGGCTGAGGGGCTGCTGGCTCCCTGCCACGCTCCTGCAGTGCTCTCGGGGGAGGTCTTCTGCCCTTCTCTTAATCGAGCGTCTGCCTGGTTTTAGTTAGTGCTCTTTGAGCAGATTGACATCGTACAGTGCGTCAAGGGTCGCTCTGCCCGTGGAATTGGGTAATGAGGAACGATTTGGGTTAATCAAAATAATGAGTGATGCCCATGATGCAGGTGGAGGAGACACAGTGAGCTTTGAGCCCAGGCACCTCCACCCCTGTCCTTCATCCACCACAGGTGCAAGCACTGACAGTTATTAAGCAGATCTTGAGTTTTACATAAGGCTTAAGAGAAATCTTCCCTTAATCTGTGAATTTTTCGGAGCAGTCTCATACTCTTGAAGATTTGCAGAATTATTTGAGCATAATCCTTGCTTACACTGGGAGAGGAGGTCAGGCTTTACCGTACAAAATGTGAGCTAAGTGTCTGTCTGCAGAGCAGTTAGGCTGTGCTTGGTGTCCCTCCCCCTGTACCACTCTGTGGGATGCTGTTCCCCAAGTTTTAATCTGCAGATGTCCCATTTGTGTGGGCCTTATGGTCTCTGTGTTTAAGTGATGCTCTCAGCTTGAATTCAGGTTGTATTGCGGCCCAGCCCTTTCCCATTTGTCGCTGATGTTTGGGATTGTTGGAACAGAGGGCTCAGCTTATCCCAGCCTGGGTTGTCCCTGGAGCTGGGAGGAGCTCAGGCTTGGGCACGATGGGAGCCCTCACCCATCGCTTTGGGACGTGGGCTCCATCCCCTCTGTCTGCTGTAGGGTCGTTATTATTGCGAGGATGCAGCACCCTGCTGGGCTCAGGGTGTTGGGGTGCACAGACCCATCCAGCCAAGCAGAATTCCCAAAAAAAAAAAACCAAACAAGCCCTTTTTCTCCTGCAAGCCATGACCCGTGGGTGTGTTCCATCCCCGCTGGTGGCACGCTGAGTTAACTGCTTCTGTCCTCCTTCCAGCTGTCAGGAGGCTGCGTCACCTTAACGATGGCGCAGCCCTAAACGAACCAACGAAGCTGGCTGGGGTGGCTGGGAGGGGGGGGCTGGAACCTCGTGACTTAAGCTTTGTCCTCTCCAGTGGTGCTGAGTACCCCCTTTGTAATTTCAACCATTTCCATCCAGCTTCTCAGGGCAGCAAGGAGCTTGTTAACATCACCAGCTGACCATGTGTCACCCTTTCTCAACTCCATTTTCAACTCCGTGCTGAAGAAGGGAGAGAACATAGCGTGCGTGCTGTGAAGAGACGGGAAGATGGTTGGGAAGCTGGATGGTGCATGAGCAGTTTAATAGGTGAAAAGAGGACAGAGGTGGTTAACTCAGTGATGCCGACGTTATTTTGGTGCGTCCATTGCCGGCAATGGACGTCGCTCCGGGAAAATCCCGACTCCTGGCGTGAAAGGATTAAGTGAGCTCTCTTTTTCTATACCTCTACACACAGGCTAGCTGCCTTGGCTCCCAGGGCTCCCACGGGCCTGCTCCTTGCCCCACGAGGAGCGGTGCCACCAGCACACCCACTGCATCACACACCCACCCCACCCATGGGGTCAGTTTTCAGCCTGGGCTCGCGCCCGCCGTTCCTCATGTCCGAGGAAGCGGTGCAGCTCCTTCCCCAGGCTGAAAGCAGACCCCGTGCTGGAGCCCGCTGCACCCCGAGGAGCGTGCTGTGGTCGTGTGCAGGTAAGGCCCCGTGGGCAGCAGCCAGGTCCAGATCCACCAACACGTGCTGAGGGGGCGAAGGGCTCCGGGGCGCTGCCCTCTTGGCGTCTCAGAGCATCTTGTAGCATCACCCTCACCTTCTGCAGTAGGGTTGGCACCACTGGGTGTGACTCAGGGGATGTGCACACCGCTGGTGGCTGGGATTTAAGCTGTTAGGAACCTGTCCTGAAGCTTTTCTCCTTATAGAATCGTTAAGGTTGGAGAAGACCACTCAGGTGATTGAATCCAATGGTCAGCCCATCAGCACCACACTCATAGAGTCATAAACACACAGAATCGTTAGGGTTGGAAAAGACTCTAAGAACCCCAAGTCCAATCCCAGCCCATCCCACCATGGCCACTGAGCCGTGTCCCCAAGTGCCACATCTCCATGACCCCACCACTCCCTTGGGCAGCTGTGCCCGTGCCCGGCCACTCTTTCAGAGCAGACATTTTTCCTTTTGGAGGTTTCTGTCTCAGTGGTTAAAGCTGAGGGGCAGGAAGCACGATTGGTGTTAAGCACAGCGTGCTGAGATCTGCAGGGTGTTGGTGGGACACTTCTGGCTTCATAAATATTCAGCAGTTCAGGGCTGAGGTGATGCCCCAGCTGTTGGGCTTTGGCCAAGTGGACTTTCTCTTTTGCAATCAAAACGCTCTTTCTGAGAGCTTAATTATTAGCCTGATGCTAATTAGCCTGAAGCTTGGGTAGCACCAAGCTTTCTCCTTCCCCTGAGACGTTTTCCAAATCCCACACCCTGCTACAGGGCAGCAGCCTGGAGCTGCCCTTCCCCTCCCATTCCCATCCAGCCACCCCGGGGCGGTTGGCTCCCGCCTCACGTGCTCCGCTGGGGACGTCTGTCACTTGTGGTAACTTCCAGCAGGAAATAGTTGGGGGAAACAATAGGCACTGGTGAGTGGCCAGGCTGTTGTTTGCACCGAGTTTTTTTGCTCTTTGTGTAAGGAGGGTTTGGGGTATGTTCTTGGGATGAGCCCCTCTGCCCTATGGCAGTTTCCGTGCTCCAATCTTCGGTGCCGTTGGTCTTCTCCAGTTCAGTGCCAGCAGACAGAGGGCTGATGGACAGATTTCCAGCAAGAACTGGGTTAAGCCTGCTCCCTTCCTTCTGCCACTGTGTCCTTTGAGCCTAGGGACAGCTCTCTCCTGGCTCGGGGATGGTGGTGTGCACCCAGCACCCTCACTCAGGGATTTTCTTCCTTTTTTTCATGCTTGTAGCAGACTCGTATCACTATACCTAATTTTCTGTGTAACTCATTAACAATGGTTCTCAAAGGCAGAGAGCTCTGTTAGCAGCGCTCCCATTGATGCACTCAGCAGCGAGCAGCTTCCATTTCCCAAAATAAAGCTCTCCTTGGAGCATCTCTTTGGCCTCCATCTGCTTTGTGTAACCCTGGCACATCCCTCTGCCTTCTGCTCATCCCCAGCCCAATGCTGGCAGCTCTGCATCCACGTAGGAGCCCCATCCAGCAGCACACAGCTTGCTCACAGTGAGCTCCAGTTGTTCTGTTCCAGTAGTTTCGTGTTGCTGTTGAGTAGGATAAATCTTTTTTTCTTTTTTTTGGGGCTGAGAAGTCCATTTTAGACACTGTGTGCTCCCTCACCACGTTTCACCTCTTTTCATCCATAGTGAATACAGGAGAACATGGTCTTACAGACACAGGGCTGAGAATGCAGGCAGCTGAGCTACAACCTCATGTTTTCTGAGTTTGGGAAAGCAGGGAGCATTCAGCACTGCTGAAATCACAGGAGCAGCCTTCCCTTCCCCCTCTGCCTCATCCACACCCCAGATTAAAGGAGCTTTTGGTGCTGCACTCAGGGCATTGTGGTGGTTTTCCCCCAGAGCATCATAGTGGGGTTGAGTAGGACGGATCCGTGCTGCTCTGTCCAGGGAGCTGGCTTCACTCAGGTTGGGGCTTTTGCTCAATAATCCTAGGAAAGCACAAATCCGACCCCAGAGCTCTGGGGTCTCAGCACATCACAGCAGGACAGCTTCTTTGCACAGTGCCCCTAGCACATTCTGTGGGTGTAATCCTCCTTTCCAAGCCCTGCCCCATTTGTGAACCTGATGTTGTTCTGCTCCCGTGGGTTCTGTAGTTGAGCTGCACATCACGTGCAGGCATCGTGTAGGGAATGGGTTCTGCCTCAAAAATCTTCAAGTTGCAAGGAGCTGCCTTCTCGCTCAGGCTGGCAAAGTGCACAGCCAGCTGGCTCCTCCTCCCAGCTCTTGTATTTCCCTTCGTTTCTGCCACTGATCTTTACATGAAGTTGCAAGCAAAGCACTGATGCCACAGAGGAAGATCAGGAGCCCCGGGGTGCTGGGGAGGCACTGAGCCATCAGAGTGATGCCACACCTCGGAGGGACCTTTAGAATTTGGCTTTGCAGAGCAGCACACGGCCAGGACACAGCATCGGTGCCGGAGCCTGGGCAGTGCAACCAGCAATGTGCTGGAGGGTGAGCAGGGGGGATCTCCAGGCAGTGCAGCTAAGGACCAGACAGGCTGATGGAAGGACATGGCCAGGGGGTGAGGGATGATATATAGAAAGCACCACAGTGATCTGCTCAAAAGCAGAACTTGGCTTCCAAAGCCCATTTTTTTGGTGTTTGTATTAAAATGGCGATTGGGTCGCTAGCATGTCGAGTCCTGATTCTTGCAGACTTGGGGATGCTCTGACTGAAATCCTGACTTGTTTTGTAGGAGGTGTACCGGATCCCAAAGAAGAGTCAGGCAGAAAAGGAGAGCAGTGGTACGTACTCCCATTTTTCCATGTGCTTCTACAAAACTGTGGTGTCAAGAGGGGTTCCCCCATGGGAGCTGGGCAGCAGGTGCAGCATCCCAGCCCCAAATCGTGGCTGCCAGGAAAGGGGATGAGATGGGTTGGGAGAGAAGAGCTGGAGGCATCACCCTGTGCTGGTGCCGTGATCCCATGGAGTGGTCTCATGGGGCAGAGCCCTGCAGGTGGATGAGGGCAGGGTGACATCAACGTGGCACGCGCAGTTTTTGTCCCCTGTGTGGTTTCCTGAGGTCTGAGCCCAGCAGCTCTGTGGCTGTCAGTACAGGTTCCACGTCAGTGATGATGTGCATGGGGAATTTCTGGCTTGATAATCAAGTTTTGGGGTGTCTGAGCACTTTAGGACATTGGTGCTGAGGTCTGGGGCCAGCACTTCTCCACTCTGAGATAGGTTTCCTGCTGGAAGAATGGGAGGGGGGGAAATGAGGGGGAGGGAAGAATACGAGCGATGTGTTTTCATCCGTTAGGTAACAGCTCAGAAGTTGGAGAAGTGTCTAAAAATAGCAATGAAAATGGAAGCTTTATTTTAACCACACTGCAGCCCCGAGGCTGAGTCGGGACAACCTGGGATTTGTTGGAGTGGGGACTCTGTTGGCCAACACAGAGAAACCACTGAAACTCTTGGGGGAAGAGCTAGAAATACTCTGAATTCTAAAAACTCTTTCCTTTTACCCATTTCCCCAACAGCTGAGCGAGGCAGGGAGGCAGCTGGCCACAGGGATCAGACTCCCACCCCGAAGAACCCCGTCCTGAGCCGCGCCGATCCCGAGCGGCAGAGCCAGAGCAAGGAGAAGAAGAGGCGGCGAGACTCCATGTCCCCACCGGCCTCGGCCTACGAGCGGGGCACCAAGAGGCCAGAGGACAGGCAAGTGGGACCCTCCGAGCAGGCAGTGCCCTGCTGAGGGTAAAACACTGCGAGATTGGCCCTGGTGGCCTTTGGGAGCGCCCACGGGGATGGGGAAGGGAATCTCTTGGCTGAGCACTGTGTGCGTGGTGAGTTGGGTTCCATGGGTGGTGGCTGTGCCTGGAGTTGTACCTTAGTCTTCCTGATTCCTCTTGGGAGCTGTGTGTTAAAGGCAGTTGTGAGTGGCTCTCATGCCTTGGAGGAAGGGAGTCTTCAGAATCTCATAATTCTAGAATCCTTAAGGTTGGAAAAGATCTCTATGATCACCAAGTCCAGCTGTCAACCCATCACCACCACGCCAACTCATGGAATCATAAAATCATAAAGGTTGGAAAAGACCTCTAAGGTCGTCAGCTCCAGTTGTCAACCCATCACCTTCGTGCCCATAGAATCACAGAGGTTGGAAAAGATCTCTGAGATGACCCAGTCCAACCATCAGCCCATCCCCACTGTGCCCACTGAACCATGTCCCTAACTCCTTCCAAACCTGTGTCCTTCTGTGCTGCTTGTCCCCTCGTACCTGGGTCGTGCTGTTCCGAAATTCAGCCTGCAGCAAGCCCAAGCCCAACAGTGCTCAGAACACAGCCCAACCTCCCTGAGCCAGCAGACATCCCACAAAAAAAGCCTTGAGCCAGGTGAAAACACCCAGGAGGAGGAGCACCGAGCATCCCTCTGCCTTTAAAGGCCTCGTTGTAGTCGTGCTTCTTGTTGGTGAGCACTCAGTCACCCACCTCCGTGGGCTGGGAGCCACAGCTCGTGGTACCCGGTGCTCCGACACCAGGGTGCGGGGCTGAGGTTTGCAGCGATGCACACAGCTGTGTGCAGAGCCCATGGTGGCATTTATTCAGGAAAGCTGCCAACTGCAAACCCACCCCTGCTTGGATTACCCCAAGGGCGCTTCCACTGTTGCCGTTTTTCATTGTTTCCCTTGCTTGTTTTCCTTGCTCAAAAGCTCCTTGCTAATTAGGAGAAGGAAAACATTACCCATCTTGTGTTCCAGGGAGACTGGGGGTTGCATTAAAGGCAGGACCAAGGAACCTCCTTTGCAGAAGTCAGCTTTCTATTGTCCCTCTTAAATAGGATCTAAGGCAAGACAGCAGTGAGAGAACAATTGGTGGGGAGTCAGCCAGGCGAGCATCCTTGAGTGGGAAAGTTGGAGCTGTGCAGAGCAAACCAAGCCACAGATGTGCAATGCTGCAACGATCCCTGCGGAGGATGGAAACATCGCAGAGGGCTCTGGGCAGAGGGGGGGAGCTGAGTGACTGCAGGGTGTTAGGAGACGAGGTGCAGGGAGCGGTGTGTTTGGAGGATGGGCTGGAGGGAGGTTTTCCTCTCATGGAGTTCCCAGCATCCCCATTTCCTCTTCCATGAATTTCCCTTTGCTTCTCCCTTTGGTGCATTCGTGAGAAGGGCTCTGAGCAGACCCGCAGTGCTGTGAGTCTGAGTGCAGGAGGAAGGGGTGCAAGAGGAGCGTGGAGGGTTGGAGCAGAGAAAAAACAAAACAGAGGGGGAGGGTTTGCATGCAGACCGCTGTGACCGGCTCCGTGCTGAATCCTCAGCTCTCTGCTCCCCGTCCCTCCACGCCAGCTGCCTCTCATGTAAACTCCGGAGGCAGCGCCAGGAAAGACTTTAATTACTGAGACTGAACTCTTCATGTCAATAAGGTTCACATTAAGAGATGCTTGCAGCTACTCTGGGAATGGGAGGAACCATCGGAAGCGTTGGTAGCAGCGTGCTTTTGGTATGGAAATGGAACACATGAGCACCAAGTGGGTGTGTTAGGAATATGTGGGGTGCCTTGTAGAATCCATTATCCTTATGGCTGCAAAACATTTCTGCTTGTCATCCCTGTTTTACCACACTCGTAACTTCTCAAAATATCCACTTTTGATCTGAATTTTTCCATGGTTGAGGTCTGATCAAAGTCCTTAAAGTTTTTTTTTTTTTTTTAATATTTTAACTCCTTGGAAAAATCCCTCCAGCTGCTCTGCATCTCAGGATGAAAATTCTTAAAAAAAAAAAATCCATCCACAGTTTATTATACTTTTTAAGCTAAAGCTGTGGTCTAGCAAATAGCATGACTCTAAACAGAAACGTGCTGTTTCCATTCCGTGGTTCTTCGTAACGTCTGCGCGTTCGTCTGGAGCAGGGGAAGGGCACGTGGCTCCGTGCCGGGAGCCCTGCCTCCAGCACGAGGGCTGCAGGGCTCAGCCTGGCACAGCCCAGCGTGGTCCCTGGGTGGGTGATGCCCACCTGAAGGAAAGCTCAGTAAAATGAGACGAGGAGATAAGGTTGTGGGTCGTTTGGGATGTGCTGCTCCTGTTCTTGGGAAACTGGAGGAGGGGATTGGATGTGGGATGGAGCAGTGGTACCCACTGGGGTTGGGTGTGGGATGGAGCAGTGGTACCCACTGGGGTTGGACGTGGGAT
>JAOWBO010000056.1:3870216-3880597 GCA_028564985.1 Crax fasciolata | reverse complement strand
AAAGGGGGTGGGTTATAGGGTTGGGATTAGAGTTTGACATTAGGATACAAGGTCCGTGCTCAGGGTGTGGGTTTATAGTAACGGTGTAGGGTTAGGGTTAGGACTGGGGTTGAGGTTTGTAACGAGGATGTAGGGTTAAGGTTTAGGATTAAGATTTAGGAGGTCTGATTAGATTTACAGGTTGTGAGTTAGGGTTTAGAACATAGGGTTAAAGTTTGGGTTGGTGGTCAGGGTGTAGGGTTATTGTTAACGTTTAGGATTTAGGGTTAGGGTTTATAGCAAGGACATAGGGTTAGGGTTAAGGATTAGATGTGTAGGTTTTAAATTAGGGACACGGTATACGGTTAGATTATAGAATATAGGATTAGGGTATAGGGTTTGGGTCTATGGTAATTGTGTAGGGTTAAGGGTTAGGATTGGGGGCGGGGGCCCAGGCTACGGGATTGGGGCTCACAGCAAGAGTGATGTTAGGGTTAAGGTTTAGGATTAGGTTTAGAAGTCAGATTTATAGGTTATGGGATAGGGTGAGGTTTTAGAACCAGGGCACAGATGAGTTTCTAGGGTTAGATTTATGGGCTACAGGTTAGGGGCAGGGTTTAGGGTCAAGGAATCAGGCCTAAGAGCCGTCATTAGGGTTGAGGAGTGGGATTAGGGTTAGGTTTATAGCAAGGGTGTTAAGGTTTAGGATTAGAGCTGGGGTTTATGGCAAGAGCGTGGGGCTGGGGCTAAGGTTTAGGGTTAGCTTGGGGTTAGATTTAACCCCCGTTATGGGTTAGGGTTTTGCTTTAAAGCTTTTGTTAATTTCTCGGGGTCAGTTTAGGGTCTACAGGATTTAGGGTCAGGGCTGACCCAGGGTGAGAGGCTAGCACGAGGGCTGAGGGCTCGGTCTGGGACCCTGCCCACGGCCACCCACCTTCTCGCTCCACAGGCCCTGGTTGTTGTGGCCCTCGGAGAACAAGAAGTCCTGCAGCAGCCGCAGCAGCCTCAGCGCGTTGTGCGTGAGGCCGGGCAGCGCCGCCGGCCCTGGCTCCTTCAGGTCCGTCAGCGCCGACTCCAGCATCATCTCCAGCAAGCTGTGGGACAGGGGGGGGATCCACAGGGTGCCCACCGCCCCGGGACACCCCGCGGTGCCCGCAGACCCCGCATCACCCCCCACAAACCTGCGCTTGATCTCGTCGGGGGGCCGCACCAGCTCGCACGCCGTGCCCAGCTTGGTGAGGACGGAGAAGACCTGGCCGCGCTCCCTCCAGGCTGCATCGTCCCAGCCCTCCACCCCGCGCCACGTCACCGAGAAGACGATGTTGGTCAGGAGGTTGCACAGCTCCTCCTCGGGTGTTTGCTGGGGGGGGGGAAAGCATTAGGGATCCCCGGTGCCGGTGTCCCCTTTTTGGAGGTGCTGTGGCTTGGGGCTCACCTGGGGGTTGCTGGTGTTGGAGACGTTGTCGCTGGGCAGAGCGTCCTGGTAGCTGCTCTCATCCAGGACGTTGGAGAGGCTGGAGCTCTTGCGGGTTCGCATCCCTGGGAAGGGTTTGAAGCTCTCCAAGGGCGAAGGGGTCCCGGGGCCGCTGGCGGGCGTCTGCGCTCCGCTCTCGGCCGTGGCGATGGAGCTGGTGCTGGCCAGGTCGAGCCCCAGGTCGAAGGGTGAGGTGGAGAAGGGCGAGAGCGGGTGGTAGATGCCATCAAACGGGACGTCCCCGGGGTTGGAGGACGAGCGGCTCGCCCGGTCGGAGGAGTCGAAGGACTTGAAGTTGTAGGAGTGGAAGGACTTGGCGCGGCCGTTGGGCGAGACCGAGTGGTCGGAGAAGCCCTCGGAGAGCTCCTGGTCCGAGGCTTCGTAGCCCAGCGGCAGGAAGACGTCCAGCTCCTGCAGCTCGGCGGGCGGTGGGCTCCCGCTGCCCACTGCCTCCTTGCCCACCTCGGCCTCTTTGCCTGGGGGCTCGGAGAGGCGGAGGAGCTCGAGGCAGCCCCCGCTGCCCGAGTGGCTGAGGCTGTGCTGGCGGGACTCATAGGACTCCTTGACGTAGAGCTTGGTGAGCGTGTCCTGCCAGCCAGCCAGCCTGGCCAGCTGCTTCACCATGTCCTGCTGCGCGTAGATCAGGTGGAAGAGCTGCAGGAGGAGAAAGGGGAGGGATGCGATGGTGGCACCTCGGCTCCAAGGAGCCTCCCGGGGGGGCTGGACCCTCCGAAGGGCTGGAGCTGGACGGTCACCGACGGCCCCGCTCACCTTGCGGCAGATATCGAGCCGGACGGTCAGCTCGGCACGGTGGGACAGGTAAACCACAGCCACCAGGTCCTTGTAGTTAGGGGGATCTGCAGGCAACGAGAGGGCTTTTTGTCCCCCAAAGCCACAAAAAGTTCCCAGCCTCACCCCCAACCAGCCCCGTGGGAATCCATCACGATGGCCCTGTGGTGGGCATTGAGGATGGGACCTTGCCTACAGCAAGGGGGTGGACCTAGATGGCCTTTAAGATCCCTTCCAAGCTGAGCTGTTCTGTGATGCTACAGGCCAGGATGGGTGGGCAGGACACACGGTACCTGCCCCCAGGACCTGCTCCGAGAGGCAGCGGAAGAGCAGCATGGAGCCGGGGACGTCGCTGAGGCAGGCGATGAGCCCCTGGTACCCGATGTCCTTCAGCTTCAGGCGGTTCTTGCAGCGCTCGGGGACCTTCTCGTACTTCAGCATCTTGTAGAGCACCTGGCGGGGCACCGGGGGGTGGTGACGCTGCTGTGGGGACACCCCGAGCTGGTGGGACAACGCCAGGGGCACGGCTCACCTTGAAGACTCTTTCCCGTACTTCATCCGAGAACTTCTTCTGGACCAGTAGCGAGAAGAGGACTTCCACGTGGCCCGGCTCGAAGAGGAAGGAGAAGAGCTGCTCCTGGGCAGGCGAGCCCTTCAGCAGGCCGTGCAGCACCTCCAGCGCCCCGCAGACCTGCAGGCAATGGGGCCGGCTGCACGCTGTCCTCCACGCACCCCACCGGGACCTCAGCGGCTTCGCCCCGCTCCCGTTGACCGCTGCCGAGAGCAGGGCCAGCCCTAGGGTTGGGGGACAACGTTTGGGGTGGCTTTGGTGGGAGCCGGGTGGCCAAGCGCCGTACCTGCTGCTCGTCCTGTGCTGCTGCCACGTAGTTCAGCAGGCTCTGCATCTCCTCCCCGGAGAAGCTCCTGCAGAAGAAATCCTTCACCAGGCTGAAGAGGGACGTCTGCACCGTCCTGATGTCGTCGGTCACCACGGAATTCTCCCTGGAGGCGCTGGGGAAGAGGAGATGGATGTGGGTGCTCCCGCTGGGGCGTGCACAGCCACCCTCTTTTCTCCTTGGCACTCGTCATGACCCCAAATCCCAAATCCCAAATCCCACCACGGAGTCCGAGGAGCTCCAGGACAGTGAACATCCCTTCAGGGCAACCACGCGCACCAGGAAACGCCCACCCCGTGTGCTTGGGTCTCTGCAGGGCGTGAGCACCCCAGGGTCACAAAACAGAAACGCGTGGGGTCAGGCACGAACAGAGCACCCGTTTGTTGCAGGAACCGCGATGCTGGAGCAGCGCTGGGGTGGATTTTGGGGCTGAACAGCTGCAGATCCGAGCAATGCTTGGGGATGGGGACAGGGAGCACAAGTCCTGCGCCCACCTCAACGCTCCCACATTTTCCCATCCTGTGCTTGCAGGGGAAACATCACCCCAAACAAAACGTGCCCAACCCCAAGCGCAGCTCCCAGAGATGAAGCCCACCCTGGCGCTGGGGCTGGGGGCCGGGCAGCCCAGCTGCGAGCAGCCGCTCACCCGTAGTACGTCCGGATGGAGTCGAGGACGTACTGCACCCCGTACTTCTTGCGGATGCGCTGCTTGTGGTCCTTGACGACGTTGGCCAGGTACTGGATGTGACCTGCACGGAGAGGGCATGAGCGGCCACGGGGCCACGCTGGGGGTCCCTGTGGGTGCCCCCGCCCCCACCTAAGCGGACGGCGAAGTCGCTGTGGCTCCAGATGCGGAAATCAAAGAGCAGGTGCTGGTAGAGGAGGTGCAGCAGGAGCCCGCTGCCCTCGGAGGCCACCTGCTCCATCAGGATCTGCGAGGCCATCAGCGTGCTCATGTCCAGCAGCGTGCCGGGGACCTGCGCAGGGCGAGGGGGGAAGGTCTGGGGCTTGGGGAGGGACCCAGGATGGAGCCCGGTGCCTGCGGCAGCCGCTCACCTTCTGCAGCAGCGCCCCGATGATGGCCGGCCCCTGGCACTGCACCAGGCTCTCCTGGTTCACCGGGTGGTTGCGGATGAAGTTCTTCACCAGCAGCAGGAAGGCGGCCACGCTGTTCCTCTCCAGCCTGCTCTCTGCAAGGCACAGGGCAGAGCTGGCGGCCACGAGCCTGCTGCCACCCGGCTCCTTCCCGCTCCGCGATGGGCATCCTGACGACCCCACCACAAACTTTTCTCCACGTCCTTGCCACCCCATTCACCCCTCACCTCCCAAATTAACTCAGTGGAAACCTCAGTGGCTCTGAGCTCCCTGAAAATGAGCAGGGAGAAATTTCACAGAGAAATCCCGTGTTTCCTACTCAGGGGAAGGCTTCTGCATGCACCTAAGCTTACGATAAGACACCAGAGACTACAAGTGAAGGCAAAACTGGAGGTAAGCAAGCTTGAACCACCCACGTTTTCCCAAAACTGCTCATTTACGACTAATTTGGCCATAACAACCTCAAAATACGTCAGTAACAGCAACAATTTCTCCACATTCCCATCAATAACCTGGTCTGGTGGGAGGGGTCCTTGCCCACGGCAGGGGGTTGGAACAAGACGATCTCTAAGGTCCCTTCCAACCTGAACCACTCTATGAGATCTTGGTGCTCTAGGCAAGACTTCCCTTGCCCGTGGTACACAGCAGCGGGGCACAGGCAGCACCCCATGGCAGCAGGGTCACATCCATCCAAGGATGGCTCCCGCCCCACATCCCCCAACAAGGTCCCCACCTGAGGACCTGCCCAGTGGGATGAGCATGCCCTGGGCGTTCCTGGAGGACGTCAGCTCCGGCCCCACCAGGTCATTGGTCTCCTGCTCATCCTCGGCTTCCTCCTTCTTGGTCACCACTTGCTCGAGCAGGGGCAGCAGGACGCCCATCCCCCCCACGCAGTTGACCACGTCCTGCCAAGAGAAGCGAGAGGCTTTGCTGGGTGCCCCCGGGTGCTACGTGGTGACGGTGGTGTAGAGGTGGTTGACCCATCCTGTCTGCTCACTGCTTAGCCCAAGGCGCGAGGCCCCACGACCCGCAAAGACCGAGGAGCACCTTGACCCATCCTACAGCTCACACCTCAGTCAGGTCCCCCCAAAAGCACCTGTTGTCCCGCAGCGACCACCCATGGAGCCCAGTCTGGACACTGAGGACCTACAGTGCACAGAGGTCCTTACAGGGGCTGTGGGCCAGGCTGGACCTTGGAGGACCCATGGGCCAGGTAGGTCCTTGGTGGACCCGGTATCACATATTCCCCCAGTTCTCCTGCAGGAGAACCACCATGGCCGTGCAACTCTCCATGAGGGTGCTGTCCCAAACCCAAGGGTACCCTAAGTTGCGGGTGGATGGGTCAGGATGGGCCACCCAGCGTACCTTGACGTCCCAGTTGACCACCTTGTGTCCTGTGAGCCTCCCATCCAGGCCATGGCTGGGAGAGAGGTCCAGGCAGATGTTGTTTCTGCAGGCCTAGGAGAGATTGTGACACCCCATCAGGACACTGGACTCTTGTTGGGGACAGGACAAGGGGGAATGGCTTTAAACTGAAAGAAGGTTGATTTAGATTGGATATTAGGAAGGAATTCTTCACAATGTGGGAGGTGAGGCCCTGGCACAGGTTGCCCAGAGCAGCTGTGGCTGCCCCACACGTGGCAGCACTCAAGGCCAGGCTGGATGGGGCTTTGGGCACCTGCTCTGTGGGAGGGGTCCCTGCCCGTGGCACGAGTTGGAACTGGATGGGCTTTAAGATCCCTTCCAACCCAAAGCACTCCATGATACGTTCCCAGCATCACCCAAAAAACCTCAGTGGGGGAAGATGAGGAGGGCTGGACACAGGCTCAGCGTCCCCCATGCAGAGGGAGGTCCTGGTGAGGACAGGCACCACGGGAGCATCTTCCCGGGGCCGCCCTCACCTGCGGGGTGTAGTACAGCAGGAGCTTGCTGCTGAGCTCCACCAGGTCACCCTCCAGCGTGAACGGAGACGCAACGTTGGGACCTGGGGGAAGAAAGAGGGGCGAGTGGGGAAAGGCTGGAGACGTGGCTGCCGCCAGCACCCTCACGGACGTCCCCATGCCCGACGTACCCAAGCAGTAGAGTGCCTTGACGTGGGTTTGCTGCAGCGCTTCGCAGAAGATGGCCACAGAGCCCAGGTGGCCCTCGAGGGAGGTGGGGGTGCCCCACTCGGTGTCCTGGCTGCCGGCTGCCGTGGTGGCCACCACCCCCTCGGTGGGAGGCTGCAGGGGGGTCCAGGCGTGGGGGCCCAGGGCGGCGGGGAAGGACTGCGAGCGGCAGAGCGCGGGGTGCGAGGCGAAGGCCAGCTCTGGCCCGTGGGACGGCGCTGGGTGGCTGCTGCTGGAGGCCATGGTGGTGGTGCGGTGCCCGGCGGAGCCGATGCAGCAGGAGGTGAAGGACTGCAAGGGAGAGGGAGCGGCACTTGGTGCCCAGCTGGTGTCACACAGCGGGGTGACACGGTGCTGGGGTGGCCCTGACCTCGTGCAGGGACGGGAAGCGGAGCTGCGCCGTCTCCCGCAGGTGCCCGTCTGCGTAGATGCTGACCACGTTCTGGCCAAAGGGCCGGCGGCCGGCGACGTGGACAATGTCGATGCAGTGCTGTGGGGACAGGCAAGGGGCGTCAGGGTGTCCCCTGCTCTGGGGACGGGGATGGACGGGGACGTCGCTCACCCAGGCCGAGTCGTTGAAGGCCACCTCCGGCAGGGCCACTGTCATGTAGTCCTTCTTGGTGCAGACGGCCACCACCAGCATGCCGTCGGCGGTGAAGAACGCCTCGAAGCCCGTCCCGCTGGCCGTGAAGAAGCTGAGGAGGGGACAGCACAGCGGGGACGGTCACGTCTTGCCTTCCTCTCGCCCTCCTCCCCCCTCACCGGCCTCACCTGTAGAGCTGCCTCCTCTTTGGCCTCGCCGGCGGCCCGGCCTCCTCCTCGCTGAGGCAGAGCCAAGCGTGGAAGGCGAAGGCTCCTCCGGGCCACTTCTGGATGGCGGGCACCATGATCCCCGCCATGCCGGGCGTCAGGTCGAAGTACTGCAGGGCCCGCGGGGGCCCCTCGGCCCGCGCCATCCCCGACAGCGCCCGCAGCACCGGCGCCGTGTAGGGGTGGGGGCCGCGGCCTTGCTCCCGGCGCAGCAGCCGCAGCAGCTGCCGCAGCTCCCCGGGCCGCACGGACAGCCCGCCCAGCGCCCGCAGCAGCTCCAGCAGGTGCTGGGAGCAGGAAGGAGGCAGCGCTGGCTCGGAGGCCAGGGCGGCCAGCAGGCTGCCCACCATGCCCGCCTTGACGCAGGTGAGGCGGCTGGGCAGCGAGGCCTCGCACAGCCGCCGCAGGTGCTGCGAGAGGAAGAGCTGCAGCTCGCGGGAGGCCAGCGCCGGCAGCCAGGCCAGCAGCAGGAGCAGCGGCTGCTCGTTGCGGATGGGACGTGCTGGGAAGGAGCCGTGGTCGCCCTCCACCGCCTGTTGGAATATGGACGGTGGTCAGAGAGGTCCTGACCACGGGGAGGGGGCGGATCGTCTCCCGGCCATCCGGGATGCGTGGTGGAGACCTCCGTGCACCAAGCACCTTGGAAGACTCCCCCGAACCATGCACCTCAGGAGACCTTCACGAACCAAGCGCCCTGGAGACTCTCATGAGCTTTGGAAGCACTTTTTAAGACCCTTTTGAACCAAGCACCTTGGGAGACCCTCATGAGCCAACATCTAGGGAGACCCCCATGCAATAGGCACTTGGGAAGACCCCTGTGAACCAACCACCTTTGAAGACCCCCATGAACCAAGCACCTTGGGAGACTCTGATGCAATAACACCTTGGGAGACTCTCATGAACCAAACACCTCTGGAGACCCCCATCAACCAAGCATCTTTGGAGATGAGCATCTTTGGAGACCTCATAAGCCAACATCTAGGGAGACCCCCATGCAAGAAGCACCTTGGAAGACCCCTGTGAACCAATGACCTTTGAAGACTCCCATGAACCAAGCACCTTAGGAGACCCTCACGCAATAACACCTTGGGAGACTCATGAACCAAACGCCTCTGGAGACCCCCATGAACAAAACATCTTGGGAGCTCCCTCATGCAAAAAGAGCCATGGGAGACCCCCGTGCGATAAGCTTCATTGGGACTCTCATGCAACAACTGTCTTGGAGACCCCATGCACCAAGCCCCATGGATCCTCATGCACCAGGCATCTTGAAGACCCTCACGGATCAACCATTTTGAGATCCTCCATGCTTCAAGTGTTTTGGAGACCCCCATGCACCAAGCATCTTGGGGACCCCTGTGCACCAAGCATCTTGGGAGAGCCTCATACACGAAGACTTTTGGGGCATCTCCCTGCAGCGAGTGCCTTGGAGACCCTTTGTGAACCAAGCTCCCTGGAGTCCCTTTGTGAATCAAGATTTTTGGGGAATCCCCTGCACCAAGCCTCTTGAAGACCCTCGTGCACAAAACCCTTTGGAGACCCTCACGCAGCAGATGACTTCAACACTGCCGTGCACCAAGCACCTTGGAGACCCCTGAACACCCAGCAGCCCCAGACCAAGGAGCACTGCATTCAAAAAGGCTCAAATCTCCCCAAAACCGAGCATGACTCAAAGCTGAAGATGGCGTGGCCACCTCGGGAGGGGGACAGTGGGGACACAGTGGGGACTGGGGATGAGAGAGGGGGCTGAGATCACCCAGCTGCTCCATCAAGGTGCCAGCACTGAGGACTTTGCTTGGAACGAAGGAGAAGAGGGCTTATGGGAGCTGGGAGGGCTCCTGGATCACCCACAGGAGCACTTACCATGTTGAGGAGCTCCTGGAGCAGGCGCTGGGTGGGCTGGCCCTGGCTCCTCAGCACCTCATAGAGGTGGGCATAGCCGATGCGCTCCTTGAACACCTCCTGCAAGCACCCGCAAACATGAGGCCCTACAGCAGCCCTAGGACGAGCTGCATCGCCCCAAGGTGCCTTGCAGCATGAAAAACCCCAACCCTGGGGCTGGGGGCTGCACCCGGAGACATCCTCCTCCCATCCCCACCTTTGCAGAGGGCGAGTTGCTCATGATGGCTGTGAGCACTCCGATGGCATGGACCGCGATGGCATCGGAGCTGTTGTCAAAGATCTGTGGGACAGAGGGGGGGGGTCAGCTGCTGGCATAGCCCCCTGACCCCGCTGTGCTGTGGGGCAGCCCCATAGAATACCTGCTGGAGCCCATTGCTGGCTGGTGGCCGTGCAGAGAGCTCGTCGTAGGCTTCACCCACCTCCTGTGGGCTGTTGAGGTAGAGCTGGGGAGAGGAAGGCAGAGACCAACAGGGGTGGTGGGGGGAGAGAAAATAGGGTCATGCATCACCCTTGCCCTTCTTTGGGGTGTGGGGATGGTGTGGGGTGGCTCCTGCAGCACAGCTGCTCCATCCCAGCATTGCTTGGGGTGTCTAGAACCGGGGAGGACGAGGATGGGGGTGAGGATGCTGCATCCCAAGCAAGAATGGGTAGGCTTTAAGGTCCCTTCCAACCCAAAGCACTCTGATTCACTCCAAGACCCCACCCCAAAGCCCAGCCCCGCTGCGTGGGGCAGCAGTGCCCTGCTACCTTGCTGTTCTGGAGGAGGCGGATGATGTGCTCGAAGCAGTTATTGCTCAGGAAGACAGCTTGCAGCACCGGCCGGTCGTCGCAGCTCAGCATGGCCGGGATGGCATCTACAAAGTGGGGCACAGCGCTCAGCACCCACCCCGACCCCACTCCACTCCTCGCTCCCCCAAAACCCCCGTACCCAACATCTGCACCCGCAGCGCGATGAGACCCCCGGCCGCCTCCGGTGCCACAACGGGGGGGTCGGCGTTGAGCACCCTGAAGTAACCATCCAGCAGCGCCCGCAGGGGCACGGGGCCGGGGCTGCTGGCGTGCAGGGCGTGCACCGCGGCGACCACGCTGCGCAGCGTCAGCCCCAGCAGCCCGGGGCACGGCGCTGGCCCCGTGCCCGCCCGCCGCATCACCCACCAGGTGCACCCAGGTCCTTGTGCAAAAGCAATCCCACGGATGGGCTTGCCTTTGCCCGAGGCAGGCAGAACCCAGACTGTCTTGCCCAGCATGTTGTTCATGTGCACTACAGGGACCCTATCCCCTTCTACAGTACGTAGCAGGTTTGATTGGGCAGGGCCAGCTCGGTTGGC
>JAOWBO010000056.1:3830114-3843488 GCA_028564985.1 Crax fasciolata | reverse complement strand
CCCGCCCCAGAGCTGCCCCTGCTGCAGTGACTCTGGCACGCAGCCCCCACCTGCACCTCTGCTTCAGAGCCCATAGGAAATAGGGGGACACCGCAGGGCTCATCCCTGCTGCCTGGTGGGTGACACGAGTCCGGGGTGGAGCCGGGTCCCACCCCATTCCATCCACTCCGAGTGGATCCACATCGCTCCCCATTCTCCAGCACCTCTCCCTCCTCCTCCTCCTGCTCCTCAGTCCAATTTCTCCAGCACCGAGGGCACGTAGACCAGGCTGAGCTCGCTGCCGAAGTTGCAGACGATGGCGGCGTTCTCCAGGACCAGGATCTGCCGCGCCGGCTGCGACTCGTTGCTCTTGCCCAGGTAGACGGTCTGCAGCAGGTCACCGTAGCCAATGTCCCAGAAGGAGACACAGCCCTGGCCCCCGGTGACCAGCAGGTTGTCAGAGATCACCCCCAGGCTGGAACCACAGCCCATCTCCTGCGTGCACGAGACAGGGGGGAGAGGCTTCAGCTGGGGCAGAAGTTGGGGTTTTTTCTCAGTTTGTTGCTGTGTTTTGGTTTTAGGAGGGAAACAATACTGGTGGCACAGTGATGTTGGAGCTGCTGCTCTGCAGACCAAGGGGCTGGGGGACACAAAGCTGGGGGCACAGAACCAGCCCAGCTGACCCAAGGGATATCCCATACCCTACAGCATCACGCAGAAAAACGACAGAATTCAGGGGAGTTGGCCTGGGGAGCTGTCACTGCTTGGGGATGGGGTAGGGTGGGAGAGGTGAAGAACTGCTTCGTGCATCTCGTGTTTGTGTGTGTGTATAGAGATCATTATCATCGCTGTTATTTCTTTTACTTCCTTTTCTGTCTTAGCAATTAGTTTTAATCTCAACCCATGCGTTCTGCAGTGCTTTCTCCTAATAATTCTCTCCCCATCCCACAGGGAGGGGGCACCGAGCTCTGGGCTGGGCCCAACCCTGGCAGTGTCCCCCGCCACCCACCTGCTGGATGGAGTAGAGCTTGATCCCTGAGCTGCGGTCCCAGATGCTGATGACGTCATCCAGGCCGCTGCTGATGACGCACGAGGTGGTGCAGGTGAGGGAGGTGACGTCCCCCCGGTGCGCGTACATGTGGCTCACCTTGCTGCCCGTCAGCACGTCCCACAGGCAGATGGCCCCGTCCTGGCCCCCGCTGGCCAGCACCATCGTCTGCAGGAGCAGAGCAGGGTCAGGAGCCACGGGCTGGACCTTGGGCAGGACCAGTGTCCCCCCCCCAGGGTGGCCAGCAGCCTCGCTCACTTCTCAGCAAAAACCCATGAACCCTCCCCACGAGGCAGCTGTCCCCAGGAGGCAGCTGTCCCCAGGATGGCAGCTGTCCCCAGGGCTGAGGGCATCTCCTGGGCCAGTTTCAGCCTCATGCTCCCAGCTCTGCCCTCTGAGGATCGCTGGCTTCAGGGCTATGGGCAGCACGGAAAAGGGCACTGCTGCTGCAGCCAGGGGGGGACAAGCCATGCCCCTCTGCCTCCCCAGAGAAGCGCACACTGACTTCTCCAGGGTGGGAGCTGGGTCCCTCTGGCTGAAAGCAGTGGCTCAGCAGCCACCACTGCAGGATGTTCTCCCGGTTCCGGCCTCACCTGATCGATGTACACGGCTGTGATGGCTCCCGAGTGGCCCTGCAGCGTGAACAGGCAGCAGGAGTCCTCCAGGCGGAACACCTGCGGGGCACAACGCAGAGGTGAGCGTCCCACAGGTGGAGCAGAGCTCCTGAGCTCTCACCCCCTGCTAACATCTTCATCCACGGCCTGGATGAAGGGACAGAGTGGTCCCCCAGCAGTCTGCTGATGGTACCAAGGCCGTGCTGGCATCCAGCGAGACCTGGGCAGGCGGAGAGTTGGGTGGAGAGGAACCTGGGGAGGTTCAACAAAAGCAGCTGTAGGGGCCTACAGCTGGGGAGGAGTAACCAGAGCCATCAGGGCAGGTTAGGGCTGAGCTGCTGGAGAGGAACTGCAGAGAAAGACCCAGGGGTTCTGGTGACCAACCGTTGACCAACAGTTGACCAATGGTTGGCCATGAGCCAGCAGTGAGCCCTGGTGGCCAGGAAGGCCAATGGGACCCTGGGCTGCACTGCACAGAGGGGGCTGCAGGGCAGGGAGGTTCTCCTCCCCTCTGCTCTGCCCTGGGGAGGCCCCATTGGGAGCCCTGGGGCCAGCGCTGGGCTCCCCAGTTCCAGGCAGATGGGAACTGCTGGGAGAGCCCCGTGGAGGGGGCAGAGCTGGTGGGGGCCTGGAGCATCTCCTGGTGGGAAAGGCTGAGAGCCCCAGGGCTGTTCAGCCTGGGGAAGAGAGGGCTGAGGGGATCTGATCAGTGCTGATCAATGTCTGAAGGGTGGGGGCAGGAGGATGGGACCAAGCTCTTTTTGGTGGTTCCCAGTGAGAGAGCAAAGGGCAACGGGTGCAAACTGGAACGTGGAAAGTTCCATACGAACATGAGGAAACCTTCTTGACTTTGAGGGTGGCAGAACCTTGGCACAGGCTGCCCAGAGAGGTGGGGGGGTCTCCTCCTCTGGAGATTTTCAAAGCCCACCTGGATACTGTCCTGTGCACCCCGCTGTAGGGAACTGCTTTGGAGGGGGTTGGGCAGGAGGATCTCCTCTAGTCATCCTTTTAGGACGGCACCCCATCACCACCAGTCCAGAAGCTACCTGGAGCTGGGGATTTTGGGCAGGCTCTGGAAGTGGAGTGCTAGGAGTTCAATACCAGATTATTTTGGTGTATGGGGAAAAGGATGGGCAGTGCTGCTGGACGTGCAGGACTGTGGTGGGAGGAACAGCCGCTGCTTGGGGTGGGTGTTGTTGCCACATCTCTGTAGTATTTCAGAACGTGCTTGTAACCCTCACAGATCAAATGCTAGCAGGAATGAGGAGGATGTAAGCTGAATGTGTGTGTACGGAGTGTGGAGAGATGAAAAGGATGAGAAAGTGAAAGAAGGAGCTTCCCAGCCCTTGCAGGAACGTCAGCTGGGGGCTGCCTGGATGCAGCACAGCGCGGGTTCAGAGCAGGGAGCTGCAGCTTTCCTCCAGCTGAACTCCTATGGAACAAACTGGGAGGTCACCGTGGGCTTCAAGAAACCAAAGGAAGTGTTGGTTTTAGGAGTGAGCTTTTCTGTTTAGAAAGACAAGACTGTTCTGCTTGTGCTTTGCTCAGGAGCTGAACCCGAACGTCTCCGTTCACCGGGGAGCCTGGACCACCACCAAGCTGTTTCCTGGCTCCTCTCCCTGGTTGTCATCTACTTTTTCACCCAGATTGCAGCATAGAATCTTAAAGCTTGTGTATTGCCTCCCCTGTAGCAGCGTGTGTGCACAAAGTGCACTTTGTTCAGCAGTTGGATGGAGGTGGTTAAGCGGCGTGAGACCAAACAAAACCTTTTCCAGCTCGGTGTTGTTAATGCTGGGTCATAAATAGAGCTGGTAACTTGACTAGCGAGCTGCTGCTGCTGTCTGGGCAGTGCAAAAGGAGCCTCTTTGCTGTGCTGCTGGGGAAAAATCTGATTATGGTACTGCACGGAGCTTCTGGGGCTGGAATTAGAGCCTTTGCGGCGCTGATGGCTCTTGGGTTTCTGCCCCGTTGTTTTGTGACCCGTTCAGATGCCCTCAGTGGTTCCTGAGGTTGTTGCTGGGTGTCCCCATGGCCCTGCTCTGCCCTTTATCCTGAGGTTGGAACGTGGATGAGGTTCCTGAGCTCTTCTTGATGGCTGTCACTCTCTGCCCTCTGAATTGGTGCAGTGGCTCAGGACTAAGGGGAAATCAAAGCTCAGTGGTATGATTGCCTCCAAGGGAAAGATGTAATTTTCATTGCCAGTTCTAACGTTTATTTCTCGTGCTATCTGGACAAGCAAAAGGAGAAAAAAGCAAGCAGGCTTAATTTCAAGGTGTCCTAATTGAGCAGTAATTTCGGGCTGTGTGCTGCTTGCTGCCCTGTGCCCTGGGGAGGGTTCCTGTGCTGGGCTCCTCTTTGCTCCGTGGCATTTCCAGGGGCTGAGGCTGACAGATAACTTCTCATCCTTCCAGGGTAAGAACAGTGGTGAACCTGAGCCCAAGCAGTTCAAAGAAGATGAAGAGGAGGAGATCATCAAGCACAGGTAATTATTTATTTATTCTGACTGCTCTCCCATGTGTGCGTTGTTCAGGCACTGCCCTCTTGTTTGCCAGTTAGGATTTTCCTTGGCTTCAGACATGCAGTTTTTTTGTTTTGGTGTGAATAACTTGCTGCAAACGATCTGAAGTGGGGGAATGAAGAGGAGAGCCCCGTGGCTGGTTTGCAGTGGGTCTGGGGGTGGAAGGGAATGGTGATGCCCTCAGAGCCACCAGGAGCACTTCAGCCTCCCTGGACCAGTGCTCCCAGTGGGGCCTCCCCAGGGCAGAGCAGAGGGAGGAGCACCTCCCTCACCCTGCAGCCACACTGTGCAATGAACCCCAGAGTCCTGTTGGCCTTCTTGGCCACAAAGAAACGCTCCTGGTTCATGGCCAGCTCTTGGTCAACCGTTGGCCAACTCTTGGTCAACCAGGACACCCAGGTCCTTCTCTGCAGAGCTCCTTCCCAGCAGCTCAGCCCCCAGCCTGTGTTGCTGTATGAGGTTATCCCTCCCAGGTGTAGGACCCTGCTCTTGTCCTTGTTGAACCTCACCAGGTTCCTCTCCACTCAGCTCTCAGCCTGCCCAGGGCTCGCTGATGGGCAACGCGGCCGCATCGCTACGTCTCTGTCGTTGACACGTGCGTGCTTTCAGAAGTGCAGTTTTTTCCACCAACAGAGACCTGAGGGCTCTGCACGGTGCACGTGGCTGTTTCACTGTGGCCCACCGCTGTTCCTTCTTGTCACTGGAAAATGTGAGCACAGAGCTAACCCAGGCAGGGTGCTGCTCCTGTCGGGACCAGCTGACTCTGCAGGCGGTTTCCTGCTGCTGTGAACGCTGCCAGCTCTGCTTTGGAGACAACAGGGGGTGAGGTTTGCTTTGAGCTTTCGGGACAAGAGGTTTTCTCACAGTGATGCACACAGCCTCTGCTGTGAGAGAAAGTGGAGCAGAACCCGTGCAGTCCTTTTTACTTTGGGTTCTGCTGCTTCTGGGGATAACTCCCAGCAGGAGCTTCGAGCCTTCCTGAGGCTGCCAGCATCAGTTTGGGGCTGGGAGAGGTTCTAGGGACTGAGGCTGACGGTGTCCTAGGGCTTTGTGCTGGAAGAGCACGAGGTCTGTAGCTGAAAGAGGAGTTCAAGATCTTGGAAACGGTGATGAATAATGAACCAACAGCTCTTGCTTTCCAGCCCTGCCACTTGATACACGTGGCCTTCTGATGAGCAGCACCAAGCTGGCAGCGACGCCTGCACCCGAGCTGGGAGTGGGAATTGCTCACCTACATCCCTGAAACAACCCTTTTACTTTTATTTTTTTCCCTATTTGGACTGACTTTTAGTCTGGGGATCGCTTCTTTTTAACCCCTGCTGAGCAGCCTGAAGCGCATCTCAGAGGTGATGCAGCTTCACCCCAAGTCTGCTGCCAAGCTGGGAGGTTGCTTTCTCCAACGAGCCCGTGTTGGTGGGCTCTGCTCCTGCAGCACGTTCAGCAAAGCCTTCCTCTGCCCCTGAAGCTTCAGTGGGGTCGTAGAGATGAAGGAGATGGGGTAGGAACCCCTGCTTCCAGTCCGTAGTGGACATAGTGATGCACAAAGCTGCCTGCAGACGTGGGCACTGCAATACGTGGGAAGAACGCCTGGGGGGGGGGAGGGAGGGAGGGAGGCAGCTTTTGGGGCAAAAATTTCCCTTTCCAGATCGATTTCCCTGCAGGAGCCTGCAGCTCTCGGTCCAACGGCTGTGTGTTGTGTCAGGATCCAAAGGTAACTTTGCAAGGCAAATGGGAGCGAGATCTGCTCTGCAGGAAGTGTTTGGGTCACAGATTTGCCTGAGACGATTCTCAGCTTTTCAGCCCATCCCCAGCCCGTGCAGGGGTTTGGTTGCTTTCTGCCCTACTCATCAAATGCTCTTTTTTCTGTCTCTGAAATCAGATGTGTGTTTTTAACGAGAATGCCAGCGGGCTGCTCACTTGATTGCATCTTAGATTTTCATTTCCCGGTAGCGGAGCTGAACTAAACCCAACCCTTTGAAAAAGGGAACTGCTCTGCACCGAGGCCGCCTGTGCTGGTGCTGAAGGTAAGCTGAGAAAATGGGACAAAGGAGGGCTCCTGACATCTGGATTTAGTGCTGCTCTGGCTGCTTGCACCCAGCTGAGCTCACAATCACAGAATTCAAGCTGGAAGGGGCCTTTAAGGCCATCTGGTCCAAATTCCCTGCAGGGAACAGGGAACACCACTGGAACCTCCTGCTTCCTCCTCCCATCCTCCACCTGAGCCCACGTCGGGGTCAGCACTTCACACCCCAACCCTGCAGACAGAACAGAATATTTTCTGGCTGCTGACACCATTTTTAGCAGCTTCCTGTTTTTTTCTGACCTGCTCAGAGCTCCCCGCCCTGACTCGATGGTTTTGTTCCTTGTTTTTTATCTCTCACGCTGCGAGATACCGCGGCAGGAACAAGTGCTGACGAGGCCCTCCGTCAACAATTCAATCCACTTTGCAGCAATTTCAGCTCTGGATATCTCTGATCTCCTCCCAGGGGAGCTGGTAGCTCTCATTGCTAAGAGCTCAGGTTATTTTTTTTGCTCCTTTTGCTTAACCCACTGACCAGGAAACGCCTCCCGCTGCGGAGCGGTTGTGCTGTTGCAGGGTGTGGGTGGACTTCAACCCCCTCCCTTCAGTTCCTGCAGGAAAGGAGAGCTGCTGTGCTCAGGATCCGACAGCAACGGCTGCTGGGGAATGGCCCTGAGCAAGCACAGGGTGCTGAGCTTTGGGGCTGTGTGAGCAAAGCTCATGGATGTTAAAAATGTTGATGAACACCCAAGGTAGGGCTTGGAGAGGGAAGGGAGATCCCCCAAATCTTTGCCTTAACTACAAATGAAGCTTCATTAAGCTGCTGTTAATCAGCTGCTGATGTCCCAGCACTTGGTCACCCCTTAACATTGCAGCTCTGCCCTGAGCCACTTGCAGGGATGAATTTCTGGGAGGATCTGGAGGCGGGGGCTGGGAAATGTGCTCTCTCACTTTCCATGGGAAGAATGTTGTGGGGTAGGTCGGAAGCACTTCTTATTTTTAATTTTTTTTAAATTATTTTTCGATATCTGCACAAAAAAAGGCAGTAGCATGGATAACTGCCCTGCAGAAGAGCTTCCGTGCGTCCTGCAGTGTGGAGAGATGAAAAAGTAATAATCAAATATGGGAGAAAAGGGTGTTTTTGTGTAGGCTGAGCATGACACTGTGTCATGACGTGGTGTTCCTGATGGAAATCCACGTGGACAGCCCACCCTGTGCCTTGGCCCAGTGCAGGGGGTGCATGATGAGTTGGGCTCCATCATCCCCACGTGTCTCCCAGGGACCGAGTGCGTCCCCTGCAGCAGGGAGGGCAGGAGGTGGCCAGGGGTGAGACTGGAGCCTCCCACCTCGTGCTCAGTGCTGGAGGAGGAAGAGCAAAGCAGCAGGGAGTTCCTGCAGCCAACAGAGCCAAGGGGAAAGCCTGCTCCTTCCTATCCAACCCTTGGCTGGAAGGTCCCAACATCTTCCCAGCTTGTGCTCTGTTTTTTTTTTCAGCAGCCATTGCTGGGGATGCATCCCTTCTGTAACCAAACCACAGCCTTTTGGGCGTTGAATTTTGGGTGTGCAGACCTCCCCCTGCCCTGCCTGTCGTCGGGCTGTGAGCTCCCCTGAGCTCACCCTGAGCATCTTGCTGTTCCCAGAGCGCCAGCTCCGTGCTCTGCAGGGACTGGAGCCAGCGCGGTCGATGTGAGCATGGCTATGGGAGTGCAGAGCTGCAGAGAAGTTGGGCTTGCTGCTGCTTGGAGGCCAACCAGGGGGATGCCAAGGTTCTGTGCTCATCCAGGAGCTGCCAAGATACCTTCAGGACCTTTTTGTAGCTTGAGCTTTAAGGATGGCAGATGGGTCCTCACCTACCACCGGCTGAAGAAACCCCAGAAAATGTGGACAAAGCTCTTGTGCCTGCAGCAGGGTGCACAGCACCCATCACCGAGCTCCTGTGGCCTGCTCTGCTTGAGCTTGAGTGTAGTTTTTCTCCTGCTGATAGTGACAGAAGCTCCTCGTGGCTGCCTGGAAGATGCTCAGCTGTCTGCTAAAGCAGCGTGGGAGGCCAGACAGCCTGGTGGCACCTGCCTGCGTTTCAAGTTGATTCTCTGCCAGCTCTGCAGCTCCTGGAGATGCGTCTGTGTCCTGAGAAACCACTGCCACGGCGAGTCTGGGGGCTCAGACAGAAGCTCTTGTTTTATGGCATTCCTCAAGTGCTGCTGGGGGAGGAGGATGTGCTCTGACACGCTCAGCTTTTCGAGCAGGAGCAGCCCTCACCCTGCAGAGGGTGGGTGCTGGGGGGGGCACTGTGCTCTGCCTCTGCTTGTTGCTTGCTCCCTTTCTGCCCCAGGTGAGGAATGCAGGAACGATGGGAGCAGCCTCACACCATTGGTCAAACAGCCCTGGACCTCTGTGTCCTGCAGAGATGCCTCTGTCCTGCTGCAGGATGGTGAGGAGAGCCTTGGCTGTGCACTGTGCATTTGGGACATGGAAGTGGTTTCTTGAAGTTGGAGCAGATGCAGGTTGTCTTGCAGAGTGCTCGAGAGGTCACTGTGCACAAAGAGGCAGCCTGGAGCTGCATGCACGTTGCTTTTGAGCTGGCCCAGCTGCAGGGAAGCTTCCAGGCAGGCTGCAGCAGGGGGTGTGATGCTCCCAGATGCCATGAGCAGATGTCAGAGCTGTCAGCAGGAAAGCAGAGCGCAAAAAAACAAAACCAAACCCCCAAAGGCTTTGTGAGATGAAATCTGCACCGGGATTGATGTGCAGCAAGTCTCGCAGTGCCCCCAGAGGGTGATGGTGCTGTTGCCTTCCCTTGGCACCCGGGGTGGTCCCTGGGTGGTCCCCTGGCACCCTCTGTGTGCTGGGTGACCTCGCAGGAGTCCAAGACTGAAACCTCTGCCCCATGCTTGGGAAGCGGTGCTTCGTCCGGTTCTTCCCATGGAACCTGGGGGTGGTGGGAAATAGAGTAAACCTGATAGTTAAGCTCAGTGCACATTGAATTTTCTTTGTCAAAAAAAGAAAAAAAACATGCAAATGACTTCTGCTGTGTGGTTTGCGATTGGAAATGGAAGAGAAGTGTTTGCCACCACCGAGCCCTGCCCCGGGGACACCGTCACTGCCTGGCCACGCAGGTACCCCAGCTGCTTTTCAGGTTCTTTGGGAGCTCATCCAACATCACTTCTCTCCATGCTCAAATGGGGCCTCCAGGGCCACCCAGCGATGAGTGAAGTTTGGAGAAGCTGAGAAATGAGATGGAATTCTTGCCCTGGTTTCTCTTTAAAGGGCAATGTGGAAATCGTTGGCAAGGCTGTTTGGCTTCAAGAAAGTTGGAGTGGCTGTCACAAAAAAAAATGGAAAGCTCTGGAGATGGGTCTGGAGCAGCTTGAGAAGGTCGAAGGGCAGCAAATTCTCAAACCAGATGGTATTGCTCCAGGACTTTGGAAGAAAATAACCCAAACCAGCTAAGGTGGGGATTAGAACACTTCCCTAAACTGCTTCCAAAGAATGAAAAGTCTCTTTTGGTGTCTTTTGGATCTGGGTGTGAGGACTGACTTCTTTTTGATCACAGGTTGGTTGTAGCAGAGGAAGCATCCTCACAAGTGACAGATCATCAGCGTGCGAGTGCTTCACCACCAGACTTAAGAAGTTTTTATCGGTTGAAAAACAGCGTTTGCTCCTTGAAGCCCTCGGGGTGAAGGAGTGAAGCAAAAACAACCTCAGAGACAGCTTGGAGCGTCCTGTTTTGCCTCGAGATAACTCCCTGCATTCTGTGCATACCCTGCGTGCTACGCCGCTTCCAACCCTCCTGCTTCAAAGAACAGCTGACAACGTCCTTTCTTCTTCCCCAGGAAGAAACACAGAATCACTGAGGCTGGAAAAGACCTCTGAGATGGAGTCGAACCATCAACCCATGGCCGCCATGCTGAATCACAGAACCAGTAAGGATGGAAAAGACCTCTGGGATCACCAAGTCCAACCCCAGCCCACCTCCCCCATGCCCACTCACCATGTGCCCACGTGCCACGTTGCCATGTTTCTTTGACACCTCCAGGGATGGTGGCTCCACCACTTCCCTGGGCAGCCCGTTCCAGTGCCTGGCTGCTCTTTGGAGAACAAATTTCTCCTCATACCCAGCCTGAACCTCCTCTGGTGCAAGGTGAGCCCATGAGGTCTCGTCCTGTTGCTGTTACCCGGGAGAAGACACCAAACCCACCTTGCTACAACCTCCTTGCAGGGAATTATAGGGAAGGAAAAGGTCTTCCCTGAGCCTTCTCTCCTCCAGCCTGAACCCTCCCAGTTCCCTCAGCTGCTCCCCATGAGATCTGTGCTCCGAACCACAACAGAAAGTGGGTTTGAGGCGTTCCTGAGTCTGAAACAAGGAACCTGCCACCAACCATCAGCACCAAGAGACTTGTGCATCGCTTCCCTTTGCAAACCCTACAGTTCCCCTGAACCTGTGCCATCCCAGTAGCTTGCTGGTCCTGAATGGGGAGGCAGGGTGCTGTGTTTTCAGCATGGTGCCGTGTTCCTCCCAGCCACCCCGGTAGGGTCGGGGCATTGCTTCATCGTTCCTAACCCAGCTGCAGCGTGCCCGGCGTGCACGGAGCCCGTTGTTAACTCTGTTTTCTTTGTTGTCTTGGGAACTTTGATAATCCATCACTTGAGAAGCAGGCTGGGCTGTCTCTGTGGAACGCAGCGCCGGAGGAACCGCTGACACCTGAACTTTATTTAACCCACCCCAGTGGAAGACCAGCAGCGTCTTGTTGGATGTGTGTTCTTAACCCTTGCCTTCCTTCAGGTTATTACGGGGGTAGCACTGCCCTGCTCCTCATCAGAGATGCACAGAAAAATGGGGAGGAGGCACTGAAATGGGGAGATATGGCAACAGCTGGGTTCATATGTGCCCAAATCCCAAAGGTTTTGGCACCGCGTTGGTCGGTTCCGCTGAGTGCCAACAATTCCCGGAGGCACAGGTGCGAGAGCTCCTCCTGCCTCCAGCACTTAATTAAAGGGATCCATTGGTGGTTGTTTGCTCCTGCAGTTGGGCATGGCTCTATCAGGGATCTGAAAGCACCGGGGGGAACTTGGTGGCTGTGGGGTGCTGTGTTTCTGCCCTTCGCCCCCGCGAGCGGCTGCTTCCCTTCTGCCAGCCCTGCACCGTTGCCAAGTTGTGCTTTATGCTATTGCTCTGGTGCCTGTGGATTCTTTGGGAAAAGGACTGAAGGTGTGGGAAACATCACTAAATAACTCTTAGAAACCTCTTGGTGTGGCTGAGCAGCCACCATCGTGGGTGCAAAGTGGTGATTTTGGAACACCGCTGGCCGAGGCGCGGTGCTAACGCCTCGCTGAGCCCAAGGGAGCAGCTTGCTTCGCTCGTAGCTCTTTTGTGTGGGGCTCCCTGACCTTAGGGGAAGCTCTGTTTGGTTCCCGTTCAGCTGCAAGGAAATCCTTCTAAACACGAGCTTAAAGCAAGCAGAAAGTGTGGGAGAGGTTAAAAGTTTGTGTTCTGCGGGGTCTGATGGATCCTCTCTGCGAGGCAGCTGCCCGGCATCACAGCCCCATCCCATCGCCCCAGGGTGAGCTTGCTGCTTCCCTCCCTCCCTCCCAACCCAGTCCTGCAGAGCAGGGGCTGTAAAATCACGGAATAACGGGGATTTTTGCGTCGCTCCATCACCCAAGATCAGAATTCCCAAAAAGAAGTGCCTTGATGGGGAGTGGTGGTGGTTGGTCCACATTAATGCAATAAATTCCTTCTCCCAGAGCAATTTTCCATACAAATACCCATCAAACTGCCCAGCAGCGTGTCTGCATGGGGCAACTGCATCCTTCCTCTTTTCTCCTGGGCTTTGTGTCCCTTTCTAGCTGCTCCTTGCTTTGTAAGCCCCTGGGATGGGCAGTGTGTCACCGCAGAGCCCAGCAGACCTGGCAGGGTGGGAATGAGGCAGGACGGAAACCAAGGAATTGCCGTGGGGATGGGGGCAGAGCAGAAGGCCTGAGGTTGCCCTTTGTGGAGGGTGTGCAGCTCAAATCCGTGCATTTGCACGCTCTGAAGGAGCTCTGTTAAATGCCACTCACCTCAGGCACCGACTAGAAATGGTATTTTAACGAAGGAACACCCAAAAAGCTGCTTTGTTTCTCCCATCCGTGAAGCGCAGCGGGGATGTGGCCCGGCTATCAGCACGCTGCCGGGTGGGGACTGCACCCTCCTTTCTCAGGACTCTGATTTTGAAAACGCTTTGAGGAGGTGATCTCAGGGAGGAATGAGCCCGAGGGTGCTCGGCAGAAGTTACCCAACGTTGATCGATTGAATCATGAGGGAGAGGTGTACCGAGAGCAGCCTTTAATGGGGAGAGCATCTGAACACGGGGGAGGTGTGTGCAGGGAGGAAAGGGTCAGGCTGGCTTTTGTGCAGGGTGGGTGAGCTGCTGGGGGTTGCCACCCTCCTGTCACCGTCGCTCCCAGTTTCTCCCTTTGCAGCTGCTGTGCACTGCAGCTGACCTGCAGCCCTGGCTGTGGCATGGCAGCACCTCTGGTGACTCAACCTCTGAAATGCTCTTTTGTTCTGCCCTTCCCGTGTTGGGATTTTTGGTTTTGGTCATAGAATCGTGGCACATCCCGAGCTGGAAGGGACCCATGGGATCACAGAGTCCTCCCCCTGCTCGTGGCTGGTCCGTGGCTGCCTGCACGTGTCTCACTGCTCTCTGCTTCCTTCCCAGGGAGATCAGACTGCGCAACTACGACCCCGAAGATGAGGAGCTGAAGAAGAGGAAGGTGCCCAACGCCAAGCCAGCGCCGGGTGGGTGAGAGCAGGAGATGGGAGAGGAAATGGGGGGGGAGCAGAACAGCAACGTTGCCCGTGGTGGTGCTGATGCCTCCATGAGGACCACAGCACACAGAGCCCTTTGCAGGGTGCACTGAGTGCTGTAACGAGTCTGTAATGTCGCAGCTGGCCCCATCCCACCAGCACTTGTGCTCCTGTGGGCAAACGACACAGCCCAGGGCTCTGGATCCAGCCAGCGTGCCGCAAAATGAACGGGCGATACCTTTCCAAAATCAGATGGCTTGGAAACATCCGTGTTCCTGCTTGCACGCCCAAGGTGGAAGAGTCACCAGGATGTGTTCTGTGAACAGCTCTTGGGTTTAGGATCTGGGAGATGTATCTGCAACCCCAAAGGGTGTGGGCATGCCCGAGCCGTGCCGGCAGCGAGCGCTG
>JAOWBO010000056.1:3809255-3825356 GCA_028564985.1 Crax fasciolata | reverse complement strand
CAGGAATGTCATGAATCATTGGGTGACCAATGTTTGGGTCCAGTGACCCTTACTTGGGTCATTGGGTGACCAGTGCTTGGGTCCAGCGACTGCTTTGGGGTCATTTTTGTTGCTTTGCTCCGTTCTTCCCTGGGCAGGAGACAACACTAATGCCTCTCACCCTTCTGCCCAGACTGTTTTTGGCCACAAATCCCAGAAGGACTCCACCCACGTGAAGGTGCCACCTAATCAAGCCAAGTGTGTGTGTTTTTTTAACATGGGTGCTCTTGGCCATTGGGTACCATGTTGGTCCGACATGGAGCTGTCAGGGGAGGGTCAGGTAGGGGTGAGGGAAAGGCTCTGCCCCAGAGGGGTGGGCATGGCACTGCTGCCCAGGGCAGTGGGCACGGCCCCCACGCTGCTGAAGCTCAGAGGGCACTGGGACACTGCTCTCAGCCATTGGGGTTGGGTTTGGGAGTGCTGAGTGGAGCCAGGGATTGGACTCAGTGATCCCTGTGGGTCCCTTCCAATTCTGGAATTCTGTGATTCTATGAAAATTGGTGGTTCTGCTGATGTGGGGACATCCTTGGCACGTGGTGATGTTTCTTGGAGTCTGACCTGCTTAAAAATGAGCAGAACCCACCAACTTGTGACAGTGATGGCTTTTCCATCATCAGAGCAGAGCTTCCTGCTGAGCTGCTGACCTTCCCTGCTGATAAACGAGTGCGTAATGACAGCTCCGCCACCTGGGTGTATTTGTGGGTATCAATTAATCACCTTGGCTGGCAAGTGTTCTTAACATGCAGTTCCTTCACTGGGAAGGAAACGGGAGCGCGGTCCCACATCCCCGTGGAGCCACGATCCTTCTCCGTGCGATGCCTGTAGATGTCAGCAGATCTCCGTGCACGAAACCACTGCATCCCAGCTGTTCTGCCTCTGCTTTGCAGCTCGTGTCCAAGCACCTGGAAGGACAGACAGGACAATCCTCTGCTTTGCAGTGTTGGGCAGCAGAAGAATTTTGCCTCGTTGTCTTTTAAAGGACATAAATTCCCTTTAAGCTCTGTGCAATCCGGTGCTCCATCCGACAGAAGTGCCCTTCTCGCTGTTCCCCTGCAGGAGGAAGGGGCTGGCATCTTTTCAGCTCATTTGAAGCAGTTTTTCCCCCATTGCAACAAAATGCAAGCAATTAAAAACTGCTTTTCTGGTCAAAGGAAGCATTCTCAAAAGAATTGTTTTCTCTTTCATCTCTCGGTGAAAATGTCGTTTGGAAATGAAAAAATCAAAACGTTTTCTTCTGGGACAAGCCAAAATGGAACATGGATTTTTCCCTTTCTCTCGAGCTTTCTGCTTCTATTCCTGGATCAAAGGATGTGAGGGTGAAGCCCGGACTCCTGGACTTGGAGATGGGACAGGGGAGAGGCTGGTTCCCAGCTCAGCGACGTGGACCAAGGGCACCGAACCTCCTGCACATGGGAGCTGGGACCTCATCCCAGTGCTCACCACTGGAAATTCCGACCCTGAGGCTGAAGAGCTGATGATATTTGTTTGTAACTCATCACTCAAGCCAATGCAGTGGCTGTGTGGGGAGATGGAAGGAAAAATGAGGCTTGAAAGCCTTGGTGCTTGAGCTGGATTTGGTGGCATCGCCCGTTGTCCCGTGCGTTGTCCGTAGAGGTTGGACACACAGCAAAGGATGGGAACATGGTGAAAAATTGTCTTAGAAAAGTTGATGCCAACCAGCTCTGGATATGTTTGTAGAAAATGGAAAAACATACTGAAAATACCCCAAAGAATTAAATGTAAGAAAAATCAAACTGTTAAAAAAGATGAAAGCAAAGAAGTGAGTCCCAGGAATATTGCTTGAGTTTTAGCGGCAATTCAGTCTCTTTCTATAAAAATAGAAAAATGACCAGTGTGCCCCTTGGATGGAGTCAAGGGCAGTCGATCAAGGCACACAGGCATCAGTCTCAGCACCTGGCTCTGAATAGCCTGGAGGAAAACTGAATTTCTGAGCTGAGGATGCTGGAAGAGAAAGAAAAGAAAGAGCATCCAGGTCTGGAGCTGAACACGTCTATTGATGCAAAGAAATTCTTTGTGCTAGCAGGCTGTCTCAATTATGCCAATGTTTTATAGGCTGTATATATTCATGAAAACCAAAGGAATAAGCCCTGAACCCAGGTGGAGCTGGGGAGAGGCTGATGCCCGAAGTGGTTGTGTGCTCCCCCGGCACCAGCCCATAGCAGAGATGCTTGTGTTGGTGTCCAGCTTGGGGGGTCCCAATTCTCCATGGGTTTTGCTCATCCTCGCAGGGAACCGCTTTGTTTTTCTTTTCCGAGGATGAATTTTTGGCCGTTCACATTGCCCACACTGGAAGGTGCCTCGCTGTTGATTTGTAGGTTTTGGTGTTTTATTGTATATATACATGTGTGTGTGTGTTTGTACATATATATTTGCTCTTCTTTTTTGCAAGGATTTTATTAGCTACAGTGGCAGGCACAGTTCTCAGAACAAGACTTGGACCTTAGCCTTGGAGAAGCTCGAGCTTGTCTTAATTGTGTGAATGTCTTCATGGGAACACGCTGAATTTCATAGAGTCATGGAACGGTTTGGGTTGGAAGGGACCTTAAATCTTCAAGTTCCAACCCCCTTGGAAATCTCCAGTCCCACTCTTTGTCCCTGCTCTGGCTTTGGGTTATCTCTGTCCCTATTTCTCTTCTCCTGGCCCCTTCTCATGGTCTTGGTTGGCCTTTGAGGACCCAACCCTTCTTCCCGTGGACGCACCTTGGGCAGTGCCTGTGGGAATGTGTGGAGGCGGAGGGGAGCTGGGCAGAAGGGGAGTGCTTGAAGGCTGCTCCATCTCCTGGTGCTTGGGCATCACACGCCCCAGATCCCTTGGAGATATTTGGGCAGCCATCAGCTGATGTGATGCCTCGTGCCAGCGTGAGGACACAGCCTCATCTCTCATGGTTTCCCATCTTGGTGGCTTCTACCTCCAACCTCTCACCGTGAAGGTCTTGGAGATTAATTTTTAATGCAAGAAGGTTCAAGGCGTGATTTTGAGATGTGGTTAGGAGGAGAGCACGCCTCTGATCAGAAGATCAGAGCTTCCAAGCTGCTCATGGACCCATCCATCGATACAGCCCAAGATCAGAAGCATTGCCTGCAGAAAGCAGCCTGGTGGCCAAGGTCTGGAGATGGCCGCATGCTTTGAGACCCAACACCTTGCACCTTGTGTAAGAGCATGTACCAAAACACGCAAAATTTAATGCTTTGGGGACATAACATTGGCACAGGGTGATCCCATCATGACTCCAATGTGCCCTGCGATGAGTTCTGCTTTGGGAGCATCTCCCAGAGATGCTCTGGACGTTGTCATTGGTGTCCCGTGTGCTGTGCAGAGCTCTGGATTTGCTGTGGAAATTTGCCCTCACCGTGCCTGTGGCTTGCGGGCCGTTTCGGATGTCACATTTCTGCCCTGTTCTTTCAGCAAGAGGCTGTGTTCAAATCCACTGTGAATATTTATGGGCGAATTTTCAGACAGGGCTGGGATCCTTCAAAAGCAGTCTCATGGCTTAATAATAGAAGTTGGTAGGAAACAGATTTTTTTCCCCTGTTCTGTGGGAAATCTCATGATTTTGGATTCTTTTCTCCAAACCAAACCAAATTCAAAGCTCTCTGCAAGACAAAATAAAATTAAAAATGATAGTGGGCCAATCAAAATGCCATTCTGAAGCCGAGACGCACGCTCTGCGATTTGCTAATGCCAGAATCCATCTCTATCAAAACGCTTTCCTCTGTTTTTGCTTTTTCCAGAAGCCATTTGGCTGCAGTGTGGGAGTGTTGGAAAAGCTGTGATTTCACCCCCAAGGAGCATCATTTCTGCTTGTTGAGGGGCACTCAAAGTGCTCTCCCAGCAAGCTGTGCTCGGCTGAACTCCAAAATGGTTCCGTGCTTGTGAGTTGCAAATTTCCTAATTTGGAGCAGACTCAGAATACAAATTTCTCCCATCTGCCTGCGGCACCTTTCCCTACGTTAAGCTGTAGTGACTCTGTGCTTTTCACTGTCCTCATCGTGTTTGTGGTCTTCTGGGACACTTTTTTCCCAGAGTCCGGGGTAAATGGGTCCATGGAGGAGTCCCATGGCGGAGCCAACTTGGCCATTCTTGGGTTGGACAAAACCATGAAGCCCATTGCCTCTGTCCCACCAGGACTCTGGGTTGCAGCACATGAGGATGGACCTGAGGGTGTTGGATGGCCGTGAGCTCAGACAAATGGAGGGTTATTTAAAAAGCAGTTGGTCTCTGCCCAACACGGCTTCCCTGAATGTTTTTAATGCCTGTTTTGCTGTTTCTTTAGAAAACTCTCAGTGATGGTCACCCCCACGTGTCCCAGCAATGCCCTAACAGCAAAACCAGTGCCAATATTGAAGAAGAGAAGGGCTTGCAAGTTAGAAACTTGGGATAATGCATTTTTGAGGTAAATCCAAGCAATGCTCTCAGCACAAGCAGTGTGGTAATTAAAGAGAATTAAGCGTGAGTTGTATTTATCGTAGAATCGTAGTCATAGAATCACAGAGTGGTGCTTGAGTTGGAAGGGATCTTTCATATCATTTAGTTCCAATCCCTCTACCGTGGGCAGGAGCACCTCCCACTAGACCAGGCTGCCCCTAATCCCATCCAAGCTGACACTTCCATGCAGTGCCTGGCCTGGGCTGAGCTCACAAACCCGTGTGAGAGGAAGATGCTCTGCGCTCTGCAATGCAGATCGACTGGACACTTGTCCTGGATGGCCACTGAGTTCTGGTGCGAGTTGAGGGACCCTGATTTTTCAGGTTGTGAATGTGGGAACTGGCAAATTTGGGATCCGTTGCTGCTGGGTGTCCTGATGGTGACCATACCAGAGGGCCCAGCTGGGCAAGGACCAGCAGTGACATCCAGTATCAATCCCACTGGTGCCTGGGAGGGTGATGAGGTCCTGGATGTGAGATTCACAGAGTGCCTGGTCCATGGTGGGAGCACCCAGTGCTGCTGCGCACCCTGCTCTGGGTGTCCCTGTTGGACCAGATGGACCAACCAAAGCTCTGTACCCCTCTGGGTAAGGGTTCACCATCTAACAAATGTTACTCTCCCAAATGGGGCATTTTTTCTTAAATAATTAAGCAGTTCTTGGCAGATTTTCTGTGTCGTGGCTGTCTTGGTACCATGTATTATTTTTTTTCCTGCTGAGTTACAAGCTCTGCCCTTTCTGTGACTCGAGAAGCTCAATTTTTTCTTTTCTACATCCTAAGAAATGGGAAAAAAAGTGCTTTTCTCTATGTGGCAGGGGGGTTGGAAACTGATGGTCCTTGGGTTCCCTTCCAACCCAGGCCGTTCTATGATCCTATGATAATGTCTGCAGTCCCATTTTCTGTGTCTTACACCCAGAATTAGGTTTAGGTCCCAGTTTGGGGCTGTCTGATTGGTGAGATGGGGCTAGGGTTGCTAAACCAGGGAAGTTCTGCTGTATGGATGGGGGCTGCTTGGCCACCAGCATCCCTTTCCCTGCTACTCCGCTTGTGGCATGCATTTGTGGTATTTCTCAAAGGGTTTCTGTGTGAGTTTCTCCCATTTTATTGGGAATGCAATGGGTACATGGAATGTCCTTCCCATGGGACGTTCCTCCCTTTGTGGAGCATCTTGGCCAAGGGCTGTGTTGGAGATGGAGCTTGTCCACCTTGGGTTGTCCACCGCCCCACACACCTTAGCAGCATCTCTGGTGCACAGCCCCAGCCCTGTCTCCATAATTAAGTGCATCTTGATTTAGTAACCGTGGGCCTTGGAAGCGAATTGAGCCAAATCAAATTAAGCTACTTCAGTTCTGAATTAGAACGTCCTCGCAGGGTCTTGATGCAGTTTAACTAATATACTGCCGACATTAACTCAGATTAATTTTCCCCACTGTCTTTGGGTGGATGAGCCCTCAGAGTCAAAGAAGCCTGAATTTGTTTTAGCTTAATTGATTTTAGACATGAATTACGTAAATCAAATTACAGCCCCTTGGACTCATGGGCAGGAGTAGGGGGTTGACACGACGTAGACTGGAGCGTTTGGAGTGCAGACCTTGAGCTAATTTGCAACAACTGTTGAGCACAGATATCCCTGGAGTCAAATTTTTAATTGTTACTGGGTGGACACTGTGGCTTTGTTAAGCCACCGTGACCAAAGAGCTGCTCCATTTCAGTGGGAAGAGCTTCAGGTCCCCAAGAGAGGTGGGACATGGCCCAAGAAGGGTGGAAAACTCTTCTGTCTGCTGCTGTGGTTGGAGACACCTGGAAATCTTGGGGCACTGAATGGAAACCATCAGGTTGAGTGCTGGGTTCGTGGGGAGGGGTGGTAGGCAAACAAAATGAATGGCAGGGGAATGCTGGGGCATTTGGAGGATGCAAAGAGAGGGGACCAGGAAATGGTGGAGGAGAGTCATGGTTACGGGAGAGTGATGGAAATTGGCTGTGGTGGCTTAGAAGTGTCTCAAAAGAGGCTGTGCTGGAGTAGATAGAGAGATAGGGAGGAGATACGGAGAGGAAGAGCAGAAGGGGAGCGAGGATGGGCTGGGGGCACTCAGGGGAAAGGGAGTGGGGTAGGAAGGTGCAAGACTGGCTGAACAGAAGGACCCAGAATGAAACCTACAGAGCCTACCTTGCCTGCTGTGACATAATACATTGATGATGATGATTAATAATAATAATAATAATAATAATAAATGTGTGTCTTTGGGTCATGGCACTCAGAGAAGATAGAGGCTTCAGTGGGGCTCCTCTGGGGCCATCCCCTGGCCTCATCCACAGCCTGGCCACAAAGCTCTGGCACTTCTCACCGCCACTCAGAGGTGGACCCCAGCGTAGGAACCATCAGCCAACACAAAATTGAAGAGAGGTGGCCCCAAACGCAGTTGGGTGATTGCTCAGGGTGCTCATGGCTCGCACACATTCACTGTGGCTTTGGCCTATGCGAAGAAACTGTCCCAAATAATGTCCTAGAAAAGTTCAGAGACAATACAAGGCAAGGACAAATTTTGCCCATTTTTTTTGGTTGGGAAGAGAGTTGAAGTGTGTGGACACCGGCTGCGAGGTGCAGCCTGGCTTTGGGTCAGGGAACAAGCACCTTGCATTCCTTGGATGGTGAAATGTTCATCGTTGTGCAGGATGAGGCTGTGAAAGCCATTGGTCTTATCCAGGACCCGTGTGAGTTCTGGTGGGTACCACTGGTGTTGGGTAGCATGGAGCACCTCTCACATCAACGTCATCGCGTTGGGTGGCCCTGGTCTGTCGGATCACCCTGGCCTCCCTCTACATGTTGAAAGACAGAAACAAGGACTTCATAAAACGTCATCTTAGGATCATAGAATCATTAAGACAGGAAAAGACCTCTGAGATCCTCTAGACCAACCGCCAACCCATCCCCACCATGCCCACTAAACCACGTCCTTAAGGGCCACGTCTTTAGGACATGAGTCCTCTGTCTCACTCAAAATATCCATTTTAGGATGATCTGGAGCTAAAGGAGGGTCTGTGTCTTCCCACTGACTATCCAACGACCCCAAAAGCAATCGGTTCACATGGAGATGTGTGCACTGGGTGCGTCTGCATGTGGTCAGATGGGCTTCGTGGTCCTGAGAGAGCGTGGCTCAGCCTCACTGCCCAGGCTGCCGTTCCCTAATCAGCCAAGACGTGATTAGAGAGCAGTGTTGGCCATGGGAAGGAGTGGACTGGATCCAGGAGTATTGCTACCGAGATTCAAAGTGGGATTTTGCCAACAACTTGCTTATACGTGCATGGGAACTCAGTAAAATTCAGAAGGATGTGAAAAATACGTTGTAAAGCTTGCTGTTTCTGCTCGTGTTTTGCTTGGCTGCTGTTCCACCCTCGTGAGCAGCTGGTGGGTAGCACAGCTTGCTCTCCAGCAACACCAGCAGCCTCTAGCAGTGGTGTGGGTGCATCATGGTGGGGTTTGGTCCCCAAACTTCCAACAGCCCTAGAGCAGACTGTGTGTCTGTGTAGGTATCTGTCTCAAACCCGTCTGTCTATAGGTGAATACAAGAAGTGAATGCGCTGGGGATGCAGGAGAGGTGCACAGATCTGCTGGTTGCATTTGGGTTGAAATCGCCTCTCTCGCTGCAGTCTGGGCTGGCATCCTGGTCGTTTGTAGAAAGGTTAAGAAAAAGGATGCAGCAGTTGGTTGGGTAGGAAGTTTAAGAAAAAAAGATCCAACAGTTGGTTGGGAGAAAGATTTTGTTGGCCACAAAGGGTTGGTGGAAACAAAGGAAGGTGCAAGCAGCACCTTCCACAGCAAAGTTGGAGGAATTCTTGATGAGGATCTGCTTTCCACCCCGAGGTCGGAGCCCTGTAGGCAGTAGGGTTTGGTCTTGCAGCCGTGGATGCTGGGGAGGGTTTAGGAGCTTTCCCCCAACGCAGGAACACGGCCCCAGGACCTCCTCCCTGGCTGGCCCTGGGGACTGCATCCCACGGGGTGCAGCTGGGCCACAGCCACCGTGGAGGAGGGTGACATCCTCGCAGGACGTCTGGTGGCCATGGGAGGGACTGCTTTCCTCTGGTGGCTCTGGAGTGGGACTGCTTTACTGTGAGTGTACAAAGTGCTGATATCTGCAAAACTGGCCACGGTGTCAGACATCCCCATAGGGCTCCCTCCTGGTCGCTCCATCTCCTTCGTCCCCAGCCAGCACATTGCCCTTTTCCTGATGACGATGTTTCTCCACGCGTTAGAAATGCCACCTCCTGCATCTCCTAACTGGAGTCGCAGCTCTTTGTGCTCCAGCACTGCTGTCCTGCTGTGGTCCACAGGAACGGGCTTTCAGGCAGCCGGGTGCTGCAGAAACATGAAAGGAAGGGCCCAGTTTTTGACAGCTGCTGAAAAACCCCTCTGTGATGTCCCTGTTCGGACTTCCCTCAAGATGACACGTTCTGCTGGCTGCCCCACCAGCTGGGCTTGCTGGAGAATTGGGGCCATTGTTGCTTCTGGTAAAAAAATGAAAAAAATTCCCTCTTCTGGGCTCCTGATTCTTCAAGTCCCCAAAGCAGTTTTCTTCAAAAGATATGGTTTTTTTTATTTTTTTGTTTGCTTGTTTTTCAATATCATGTTACAAAACTGAGCAGAGTCCATGGTGCAGAATTCAATTTCTTAAAAATTTGCCGTGCTTGGGAAATGGTTGGGTGTTTTCTAGGACCGTTAGAGATGCTCTGGACGTGGCTTGCAGATGGGACTTCCCTCCGGGAGATCTGTGACCCTATGGGAGGCAGGCAGAGGTGTGGAGGGATCTCACGGGGTATCTCATGTGGCATGGTGTGGGCAACCAAATGGGCACTGTGGGGTGAGGTTGTGCTGTGGCTGAGATGCACTGAGACAGTGGCTTGGAGATAAAGGAGGAGGAGCAGGAGGCAGAAGGCTCCTCCTGGGACTGCCCTGATTTCCTGGGATGATCCTAGGATGATTCCTGGGATGATCCTAGGATGATTCCTGGGATGATTTCCTAGGATGATCCTAGGATGATTCCTGGGATGATTTCCTAGGATGATCCTAGGATGATTCCTAGGATGATTTCTGGGATGATTCCTAGGATGATCCTAGGATGATTCCTGCATCCTGATTTCCTAGGGTGCCCCTGGAGCTACTGATCCAACCTGGAGAGGGCACATGGAGCAAACCCCATGATGAGAGCCCACCTGATCCTTCAGTTGTTTTTGGCTCCCGTTGTGAGTGCTGTTGGGAAGCAGGTTACAGCGAAAGGGAATGGTTTCAAGGTGAGGCTTTTGGGTTTTGGACCTTTTGCTTATCTTTGAAGGCTGTTTAGTGCAGTTACCCCACCTCTCCAGTCTGCATGGAGACCTGGGATGGGCACAGCACATTTTACGCAGTCAGTCTACGTGTCCTCTCATTTTTTTACTTTTTATTTTTTGAGCCTTCCATCCAAACTTTGAGATCTGGGACTGTGTTAAAGAAAAATGGAGATTTTTCTTGTTGCCACGTGATCATAAGGGTGGATCTTGTAGAAAAAAGTGAAATGTGCTGCAACGTGGAACAGTGTCATGTCAGGCACTGCCACTTCGGGTGCTGCTGAGAGTCCCCTGGATGGTGGCTCACCCAGGAGTTTTCAACTTGCTTGTTTGATCAAGAAATAACAGGAAGCTTATCATTTCAGCGTGGATATTAGGGAAAATTTCTTCTCAGGAAGAGTGGTCAGGTGTCGGAACAGGCTGCCCAGGGAGGTGGTGGAGTGCCCATCCCTGGAGGGTTTTGAGAAAAGGGTGCGTGTGGCACCTGGGGACGTGGTTTAGTGGGCATAGTGGGGCTGGGTTGGGGTTGGGGTTGCACAGGAAAAGAAAGAACGCTACATACAGGTTTGTCGTGAACCAACGCGAGGCTGAAGGCGATGGTTTCCTGCATCGTATCCTTACTGGTGACAAGATGTGGTGTCACCACTACGAGCCAGAGTCAAGATGGCACTCCATGGAGCGGTAACGTGTGAGTTCCCCGTGAAAGAAAAAGTTCAAGATGCAGCAAATTGGACAACGTGATGTGCATGGTCTTTTGGGGTAGGAAAGGGGCGATCCTGCTGGATTTCCTGGAACCTGGACACACCACCAGGGGCTGAACCACCAAGGAAGGTTTGAACTTCTGGAGTCCGGAGAAGAAGCCAACCTTTCTCTTGGAACTCGATGACAGCGGGCCCTGTACCAGTTTGAGGACCATGGAGCCCGTTGCCCATCTTGGCTGGACTGTCCCACTGCACCCACCATACAGTCAGGGTTTGGTGCCTTCTGGCTTCCATCCCGTTGGGCCAATGGAAGATGGAACATTTTCCTAGCAACGACGTGGACAAAGGGTCACCTCCGCTGGGGCAGATTTATGAGCACGACCAGAAGGCTCTTGTTCACTGCTGGTGAAAATGCACAGCTCATGGTGGTGGGGAAAAGTGTTTTGTAGCTGAGAATTTGCTCTAACCAACAATATTGTGCTTTTTCCTATGGAGACAAATAGGAGGCATTACTTTCAGAGCAATCTACGCCACTAAGAACAGCAAATCCATGCTATCAGTAATGAATTGTTCCTCTGGGCTATCTGAGGAGCTGAGAGCTGGAGGTCAGGTGAGATCACTCCACCTGTGCAGCTGAGGTTCGACACGATTCTTCGTGAGAGGGTTCCAGCTGCAGCTGCCTGGCTGCAGGCTCTTGACCTATTCACTGAAATAACGACGGAGAAGACGAAGAGGGAGGGACTCAACCGCTCCTCTGTGTTTCATGGAGCATTCTGGTCTGTCAGCTGAGGGTGGTGTGTGTCCTGGGAGCGCTTAGCAGAAGGAATCGTGCCTTGATGTTTTGCAAAATGGTTGCTCGAGGCGTTGGTGCTGCTGAGACTTTGTCCTTCGGAAAACTGCGGAGCAGCTGATGTGCAGAGTTCCTGAAGGAGCTGCCCCTCTCCCTGCATGATGCGTGGCTCCTTGGAGTGCCAAGGGATTTGTATGAAGATATAAGGAGAGGGGTCTTCCCGTGCCTGTCAACACTTGGGTTGCAGAGAGAGGCAAGCTTTTCAGCTGGTCTCCACGGGAGCTGCAGGGCACAAGTCAATGCCAAGTGGAGAGGTGCTCCAGAAGGCTGATGGGGTGCTGCAGCCCCGCAGCAGCTCAGCACCACGCGGCCGTGTGCTCCCTGTCCTCAGGTGGGACAAGAGAGGGTTGGAAAGGGAACAGTGTGAGAATTCCTGGGTTGGGATAAGGAGAGTTGGTAAAGCAAAAGCTGCATGAGCAAGCAAAGCAAAAGGAGGAATCCATTGACTCCTTCCCGCTGTTCAACCACTTGCAGGGAAGCCGGGCTCATCATGCATCACATTTATTTGGGAAGACAAACGCCATCACTCCCGACGTCCCCCTTCCTCCTCCGTTCCCCCAGCCCTTATCGCTGAGCATGATGCCACGTGGGATGGGACAGCCCTTTGCCCAGCCCGGCTCAGTGGTCCTGGCTGCGTCCCCCCAGCCCCTCGTTCACCCCCAGCAGAAGAAAATTAACTGCATGCCAGCCAAAGCCATGGCAGCCTACAGAAACAACAGGCAGAAGCTGGACGGAGATTTGGGGGTTCGTTCTCCGTTAAAATAACCCATGTGGTTTCTCTGAATGCCGAGCAAGTCACCCTGGAAGGCAGCTTCATCCTTCAGCCCCGTGGAGAGGCTGCTCCTCTTCGTGCACGGCTGGCTGAGTCTTGCTGAAGTCAGCAGGAGTTTGGCTGCCGAAGGACCTTCAAGTTTGGCAGAGGTGCTGTTGGAGCATTCATACGTCTCGCTGATCAAATGTGGATGGCTTTATTGCCTCCAGGGAGAGTAAGAATCTGTTTTCGTTCTGTGGGAATAATGAAACCCGGAGGAATATTAACCTTCTTGCAGCTTTTCTAATTGCTTTTGGCATTTTAGGGCTGGAGACCGCAGCCAGGCATCTTGCTGCAAGGCGATAAAAGGGTTCCAGAGCCGGAGCCTTTTGAAATGCGTGGAAATAAACTTCCACTGGCTTTAATGAGTCTGAACTAAACTCTGACATGTGGTCCATCTGGATCCCATTTCCAAGCAGAGCGAGCGCTGGGGTGGAAGGTAAATTAACCTAATAGCAAACTTACTTTAAAGCCCAGCTTAGGCAATGTGGAAGCAGTGAAGTGAAAGCTCCTTGTTTTAATCAATCTCACTACTCACTTATGTGATCGGGTAGCCAAGATTGGGAGGAACAGAGCTGGTGGAGCCTCCATGAACTCCAGTTACAGAACTCGGAGCCTGTTGGGCTGTGGAGGTTTCTGGCTGATGGCTGGCTGTGATCCCTGGGCATGATGAGCCCATGGCTCTGTTTAAGTGGCCTCTTCAAGTCGTTTCCGAGGATGTTTACAAGTGAGCTGCCGGGAGCTGTGGGGATCTAACCCTGACCTCCACCTGAAGGCCATCCCGACGTTCATATTCTGGTCTCTGTCTTATATTTTGATATTTGTTACGTGGAGATCCAATTTCTGGGCTTTTCCTGGCAATCAGCCCAGATAAACGTCATGAAAGCTGAGATTCTCGGGGACCTAATAGTACTCCCCTGCCAGGACTGCCTAGGGGACAGAGGTCCATCCAGCTTCACAAAGCAGAATTGCTGTCAGGGGGAGGAGGCCTCCAGCTCTCCAGAAATGGTGGGCACCGAGTTGACTTGCTTCCAATTGATGGGAGTACAAAGTGAGAGCAATCCCAAAACGTTTGATTTTACTTCATGCCATTTAAAAATAAATCAGTTCCACGATCAATGGATCACGGGAAGCCCGTCGTGGTGGGCGATGACGTGGATGATGGATTTGGATAAAGTCGGTGTCGATTTCCCTTGCTTTGATCCAGCACAGCAGCGTTTTGAGCATGTTTTGTGGAGGAGCACGAAGAAAAGAAACAACTAAAGACCAGAAAAGCGTTGTTTAGTGGAGACGACCCAAGAAAACAGGGCAATGCCCGTTGGCTGCTGCGACCACCACTTAAAAAACGTTCATGCCGTTGCGGTGCTGAGGTGTAAATGCTGAAATAAGAAAGATCCCCGTTCAGCACAGCCACTGGGGGGACTGGAGATGGACCCCAGATGGAGGATGTGTGACCCTCAGTGCTGCCTGAGCCAACCTGCCGTGGCCACGAACCATTTTGGTTCCAAGCTGCTGCTTGCAAGAGGTCTTACGGTCTGTTGATCTCTCTCCGTGGTTTTCAGGGTGAGTTTATTTATTTTATTATTGATTGATTTGGCTAAAGACTAACTCTAAAGACAATATTTAGACCAGATCTAAGGAGGAAATTCTTCCCTGTGAGGGTGGTGAGACCCTGGGACAGGTTGCCCAGAGAAGCTGTGGCTGCCCCCTCCCTGGCAGTGCTCAAGGCCAGGCTGGATGGGGCTTTGGGCAGCCTGGTCTGGTGGGAGGGGTCCTTGCCCATGGCAGGGGTTGGAACAAGCTGATCTCTAAGGTCCCTTCCAACCTGAACCATTCTGTGATTCTATGATTCTATGAAAAGCAATTGTTGATTGGAAAGCTCCCAGCCCGGTTCAGGCACTGCGCAGAAGAGCATGATTTCTACTCTTTGCATCGGGCTTGATGATGGATGAACATTTGTTGTGAGGAATCAGAGAGAATTGGCTCAGGAGCAAGCCACATCCTCGCCCTGGGTGCTGCTGGCTCTGCAGTTCAGCATGCCTCAGCCATCGCGGCCCGTCTGGCTGGTGACTTCCTTCAGATGTCAGACTAAGCTGAATGGTCTTGCTGGGACCAGTCAAGAAGGAAGGAATGCCCTAAAACTGCACACGCACGCCAAATGAGCATTTTTGGTTCGTCTTTTTTCTCCAGTGTTGTCTTTTTTCTGCAATGATTTCTCCAGCAATTTCAATTGTTTTCGTTCATATTCATTTCCTGGATGATCTTAGCTTAAAAAAAAAAAAAAAAAGAAGAAGAAAAGAAAAATAAGGAATAGTAATAATAACCCTTTTTCCTCCCTAAACCACACGTACTAGCTCACAGAACTGGCAGGCTGCGTTTTGCTTTGGGTTTGTCTTTTTTTTTGTTTTGAAACTCGAGCCAAAGCTTGGAATGCAGTTTTGCATTTTTGCTAGTCACATTAACAGCAGGCAGTAACAGCTGAAATAAGGACCCCACTGAGAGGAGCTTTGAAGATCCAGCGGGACGTGCTTTGGGTGGCCCTGACAATGTCACCAAGGGCTGTGCTCTTTGTTCAACATGAAAACACCGCATGAGCTGGTCCTGTGGTCTGTACCCTCGCTGGCTGTGGGTAACATCCCATCTTGCTTTCAGTCTAAGAAATCTTCCCACGGTGGCAGTGACTTTTTGTAATCTCTGACAGAAACAAGGCTTTAGGATCACAAAGTGCTCATAAAATGGGTGTCTGGGACCACCAGCTTCAACTGTGAGTGGAGAAGCATCAATGGAGTGGTTAAAAAAGGCTCTTTGAATGGGAATCCTGAGGGAAAGAGTGCTACAGCTTGAAGGCTTTCTTCCTGAGCCGAACAGAACATCCAAGAACTAGCTGCACTTGGTCCCTTGCTCATCAACCCTATCTCACATACTTGGAGGCCAGTTTTAGTCTTAAACTGACTTCCTTCTGAAAGCTAAATCAAAACTAAAATAGTTTTAAAAGCACTGAAGAATTGCACTGAAGTTTTTCATCACAATTACTCTTGCATTTGCCACACTTCTTAGCTGAGAGACACGGCTTCGTAACAGCCTCCAGCACGAGAAAATTCATGTGAAAGTGAACTTCCAAGGCCTGCAGGTGTAAACCCTAATGGAATGTTCAGAACACTTTCAAGGAGTCTTCTCATGGCTAAAAACACATCAGGAGATGTTTATTTGTTTACAAAGCAGTTTTAAGTGATAATAATTATTCCAAAACGGTGTACTTTCCACTTGCAGATACATTTTCTAACTCAAGGAAAGATCTGATCCAATGTCTGTGGCCATATAGAACATTCTTGACTGATCTCAGTGACCTTTTGGGTCCATTTGGGTCAAATTCTTGGTTGATAAAGAATCAACGATTTCACTATAATTAGGGTTTATAACCTTGGATAGGAATCTGACTTCCCCAATTTCCGTGGTTCAGTGCAAGGGTTGAAAATCTTGCCTGCTGTCTTCTCTACCAAATATCTTAATGAACATAACATGGCTTGATGTAAAATCGGACAAGTTTCCAAGTTTGGCCAGGTGAATAGGAGGCATGGCCACCTAGTCCAAATGCCAGATGACTGCTAGGATGCAGGGAAGAATGCTTCGCTTTAGTGAACAGCAGTGAAGCGAAAGAAAAGAAAGCTTCCAAGGACTGAGACAACTTTTGTGGCTTGTGAATGTGTCTTACTCTGTGAGCAATGAGGAGATCCCTGTTTTCCCACTGAAGATATGAAAATCTTGTTTGTCCAGACACTGGTCAATTGTGGCAATTTAGTCAAGAAGTGATTAATTTTTCAATCGTGTCTACAATACGCCACATGGAATGCATCTGCTTCTTCTTCTCTTCTCTTCTCTTCTCTTCTCTTCTCTTCTCTTCTCTTCTCTTCTCTTCTCTTCTCTTCTCTTCTCTT
>JAOWBO010000056.1:3788166-3801385 GCA_028564985.1 Crax fasciolata | reverse complement strand
CCCATGGCAGGGGTTGGAACAAGCTGATCTCTAAGGTCCCTTCCACCCTGAACCATTCTGTGATTCTGTGATTCTATATGATGTTGGCTCTGTTCAGGCTAAAAAGAATAATATATTAACAACACGAGGAATGAATGAAAAGGGAAATTGGAATGCCAAAGTCTGAGCTATTTATTCTCTTCCTTCCAACCTCTCCAAGCCGATGTGTCAGGGAGGAAAGCTGGCTACCCCTGGGCATCTCTGGCATCAGCCACGTTGCTGCCCATCCTCCTTGTGACTCGACTTCCCGTGCAGATTCCCCACTAGCCTTGGTACGTGGGGTGAAGAGAGCTGCCCTTGAGCAGCCCTGGAGCAGGACAGAGCTCCGACACAAAGTGATCCCCCTGCTGCAGGGACAGTGCTGCACAGCCACTCACAAATACCCCATGATAAGGGCAACAGTGAGCAGGCAGCTGCCGGGTATCTTCGAGGAAAAGGAGCTTGCAAGTCTGTCTCTTGAAAAGAGGGAATATCTAGTCCAGACATTCAGCACAAATCGGTGTCTTTTGGGGGTGTGTGTAAGCTGGGACGTCTGTACCCTGTTTGATCTCTCGTTTTATCTGCTGTGTTATTGCACACACACACACACATGCTGACAGATGACGTTAAGTGCATAAGTTTCCTGAAGACAGAGGGCCTGCTTCAGATCTCATTTATATTGCTGTAAATCAGGAATAATTCCCTGAAGTTGGTAGCGCTGGGCCACTCTAGGAAAAAACCAAAATCAGGCTCGTTGCCTGCATTCGTGCGGAGGGTTTCTCCAGCCAGCCTCCTTCAATGCTCTCTTGTCCACTTCCCATTTCAATTTATCCCCCAAATCCTCATTTCCTTCTGCTCCTTTCCCTTCGGGCAGCCCGTCGTTCCCATGGGCAGGGGCTGCTACAGGCTCTGCAGAAAGAGCCGGAGGATTAACGCGCTCGGGGTTGGACACCGGACAAAGAGTCCACACACACTCCAGGAGAGCCTGGGACACAGACAGAGGCAGAAAAGCATTCCCCAGCTCTGCTCGACACGAGGAAGGTCTTCTCTGTCGAGGAGACTTGTCCTGTGGCTTCTAGCACGCGTGTAATTTCTGACAAACGAGGCCCCAGGGCATTGGTGCAGATGGAAGGCTGTTTTGATTGTAACAGGCTTTGATTCAGAGGAGCCAGAAATTATTTATTTTTCGTTCAGCTTCCCCTCTCCCCTTCATTCCGGGTCAGGATTGAGAAGCTCTGTTTGCCAGCCTCGAGGATTCCTCCTTGTTGGCCTCGAGGCAGCGGAGCAGGGCACCAAGCACCTGGACTGCCATGTCCTGACACTTGTCCCCACTCTGATTTGGGAAGATGGTGGTCCTGGTGGGCTGGTGCCTTTGACAGACATCTCTTTCACTACAGAAGGGACAGGTGAGGGTGCATGTGGTCCCTCTCTTCTTGCCCTGCTTAGGTAGAAGATGAGCAAAGCTCTTGTTTTTCTCAGTGTCCAGAGCATTTTTCACAGAACTGTAGAACACCCTGAGTTGGAAGGGACCCACGAGGAGCATTGAGTCCAACCACTGACCCCACACAGCACCCCCAAACCCAAACCCAATGGCTGAGAGCGGTGTCCCAGTGCTCCCTGAGCTCCGGCAATTGGGGCCGTGCCCACTGCCCTGGGCAGCAGTGCCATGCCCACACCTCTGGGGCAGAGCCTTTCCCTCACCCCCACCTCACCCTCCCCTGACAGCTCCATGCCGTTCCCTGGGGCCCTGTCGCTGTCCCCAGAAAGCAGAGCTCAATCCCTGTGAGGGGCTGTAGGCCGCCATGATGGGCTGTAGGCCATGAGGGGCTGTAGGCCACCATGATGGGCTGTAGGCCGCCATGATGGGCTGTAGGCCATGAGGGGCTGTAGGCCATGAGGGGCTGTAGGCCGCCATGATGGGCTGTAGGCCATGAGGGGCTGTAGGCCATGAGGAGCTGTAGGCTGCCATGAGGCCTCCCCTCAGCCTCCTCTGCTCTGGGCCCAACAAACCCAGGGCCCTCAGCTCTCCTCACACCCCTTGCCCCCCAGACCCTTCCCCATCTTTGTAGCCCTCCAGTGTTTGTGGCTCTTGCAGTGCAGGAGCCGTTTGAGATAGCTGGGGTGGGGGCCAGTGGCTGCTGCTCCATGCAGGTGTGCGGTAGGGTCTGTGCCACACCTGCCAGCCATTCCTGCAGGAATGCCTTCAGCTCCCCATGGTCTAAGTCTGCAACATGTGGGGTCAAATGAGGTCTCACATTTAAGCCAGAGAGGGGATGTGGGGAACGATTCAGACACCTGCACAAGCACCTGGTGCCATTTGAGGGTCTTGAGACCTCCAGGCCATGCGGTGACACAGGGCCCAGGCCCATTCCCCTCTGCACAGCGCTTGGGAGCTGGGTGGGACAGGGCTGGAGAACAATTTAGGTCAGAAGGGACCTCTTCAGTCATTTAATTGAACCCCAGCTACCCTCACCCATCTCAAACTGTGCCTCAGGCTGAGCTCCTGATGTCGCTCCCCAAGAGATGCAGCCAAAGCCATTCTGATGGAGCAATTCCTCTTGCCCCAGCCCCTGATGGACCATGTGCAGCAGGGAAGGGTGAGGAAGCATGGCTCCCACCGGCACCCGCTGGGCCAGCAGCAGAGCTCTGGGAGTGGTTGGTGTTGACACTGGGAGCCGCCATTGAACGGGCTCTTCTCTGCCTGTCCTGCCTTGCAGCAATAAGAATCCCTGATTCTTCACAGCCAGGGGCCAGCCCTTGGCAGTCCTTAAAGTCTGTTTTTCAGCAGCAAGCCTTGAACTAATTTCTGTGAGGCCCTCCAGAGACACCATCTCACCTACTGAGATAAGTGGCAGTAATTTAAACAACAAAAACTTGTCCCATTTTCTTCTTTTTTTTCCCCCCAAATCCTACTTTTCTTGGGAGAAGGATGATGTCGTGTGATCCCATATGGGATATCTCTTGGCCAGTTGGGTCAGCTGTCCTGGTGCTGTCCCCACCAGCTCCTGGTGCACTCTCATCCTGCTTGCTGGCAGGGCAGTCCTGGAAGCTGGAACGCCCTCGACTCAGTGTAAGCAACAACTAAAACGTTGGTGTGTTATCATAACACGTCCCACGTTGGAAGGGACCCACAGGGATCGCTGGGTCCAACTCTTGGCTCCACACAGAACCCAAAACACGGCACCATACCAGCTACTAGGAAGAAAATGAACCACCCCAGCCAAAACCAAGACAGGAATGGGACGTCAACCACACTTGGCAAAGGAATCAAGTCAACCTGGCAGCGTCCTGATTTTGTTGCCACGTGGCTAAAAGGAAGAGCAAGATGGGAGGCCTCTTCCTCTCCCCTCAGCCTGCGCTTTCCAGGAGAAGAGCAAGGAGCAAGAGAAGGGAATGACGCTGGAAGAGCTTTGGTTTTTCCACATGGAATGAAACCAAGACCCTCTCCTCGTGCCGGCACCTTTGAGCAGTGTCCCAACAAGCCCCTTTTTCTCCTTTCTTTTTCTATTGAGAAATTTTCCCCATTAATTCTTTTCTTTTGTGTAATGTCAACTCTCCACGTGGCACAACGCTGTCCTGATCTTGGCTGCTGAGCTGATTTCATTTCTATTTTCCTATCTGACTCCAATGATTTCCAAGCAATACCTGTGCTCTCACCATCACCCCATAAGGATAAATCTCCTTAATTGAGGCGGTGACACCGAGGTTCCTATGAAATCAATACGAGTGCATTAAAAACAACCTTCAGTGAGAGCACATTAACCAGCTGTAAAGTGCCCTGTAGGGCTGTCATGTCATTATTTCATGGTGGCATACAGCTTTATTTAAAGAAAATTTCCAGCATGCTTGATGAGAATGAGTTGAGAATTGAATTTCCATGCAGCTAATGGAACTGGGAGCACAGTGAGCTGGGTGCAGGAGTCTATGTAGGGGTTTATTTTTTGGGGAGCAGGATTTTAGGGTGGACGTTGTACCCCTTCCTCTTCTTGGTTTAACTGGACTCAGAAGTTCCAGCCATTCTTCACGCTGCTGAATGCCTTGGCAGGAGGAGGAGGTCTTAATCTCTATTAATTATTAATACAACGTAATGGTGGAATTCAATCATCAAGGGTCAAACCGCAGAGTCTTCTTTTTAAAATTAATTCCTCGTAATTCCCTGCTGAGCCCATCAGACTCATGGCTGATATTCAAGATCTTGTCTGCTAAAGAGAGCCTGACCTAACACAATAACTGAAGTTCTTCCACTTGTGTCATTTTAATTAACATCAGCAGAAATAATCTTAATGAACCCAGCTACTAATCTCTCCTACCTGGCCCCAGGCTCCTTGCTATGGATCAGCTCCACGTTAGGAGTTAGTTACCATTCCTGGTGCGTTGGACTGGGATATCTTGACTTCTTTTCCATAGGAATAGAGGTCACGTCCTGGGAGCAAGCAGATCAGATCCTGTCTGCAAGCCCGTTGCCTTCCCACCCCTATCCCCCCAATCCCCACTGGGCAATGCTGCAGACCTTCACTTCCCTGAAAGCTCAAAACATTTTCTCCCTCTTCAGCCTAAAGGTTTCCGTTGTTGAGCGGCATCCACTTCTCCCTGCTTAGGACGAGCTTTTGGGACAGCCTTCCTGTGTTCCCTCCCAGCCTTGGTATGAAATCCTGGACGCGTATATGGGCACCCAAGTAGACGGGACGTAGCCAGAGGGGCTGTACTTCAACATGGAGATTTGGATGGCCTGCTTCTTTCTTTACAATGGAGATTTCCCCCCACACATTTGATCTGTCATCCATTTTCTCACTCTCTGAAGGCGACCTGTTGTGTCCTGGACCCACGGGAGGAGCTCAGGGGCTGTCTTGGAAGCTCAGATTCCTGCATAAAGAAAGCACCAAGAAAACAGCGTGTTCTCAAAAATCCACAGCGTAGAAAGCGTCTAGGACTCATTTAGCTCCAGCACCTTCTCTCAGATGGGTCTCCAGTGGCAGGATACACCCAGCAACGTGGTCTGGTCCATGCTGCACTCTCACACTGCTCAGTTCATCCCCCTTGGGTCCAACCTGCAGGCAACAACACTCCTTCAGTTCCCTGGCTGCTTTCTTTCCAGGATGCAGCTAGTATTTCCTGGCTGGCTCCCGCTTCAACACATCTGAATCACCCTTCTTCACTAAATCTGGCAGTGTGAAAAAGCTGTCTATCAGCCCTGTGTTTTAATTAGATGGTTGCCAAGCTATCAGAGCAATGGATCAGAAACAGCAGTTCTAGCAATCACAGCCAGCATTTATCCATGCCCAAGAGGAGGGGGCTGTGAACCGCCTCATTAGTGTTTGTGGCTGCAGAAAATCTGCTGTCCAGGTGGCTTGCTGACCTCTGTGGCTGTTTCTCCATCAGTTTGTGTTCCATTTTGCCTCCCTGGGCCTGAGCCGTTGACATCCAGGTGCCTCTTCCAAGTCAAGGCGTTGTCTGCCCTCCTTTTGGAGATGATGAGCTGCCTGAGGTTGGCACCTCCTTCTCTCTAAGGGTATCTCGTCACATGAGAGATCCTTAGATCTCATGGTGGCAGAGTGGTGGATCCAATGGAGACCTCCAGGGCTTAAATCCTTCCATGGCCTGGGTTGACAGCAGCTGTGTCATGTTCCACTCATTCCTGTGGCTTGCGTGAAGTCAATGGCTTGACCTCAGTCTGACGAGCAAGAAGCCACGCTGCTGGACCTCAGCCAACTACATAGTCACCCACTGCCACATCAGGACCTTTCCTGGAGTCGCTGCGATGTGGCTCAGCCACTCCCCATTGGTCTGGAGGTCGCATCCATCAGGAAACGGCAGAAGGACCACAGGGCCGCCATGGTGGACATCTGGGTTTGATGCATGCAGCAGGGTCGTTCTGCATTCAGGGGAGGTTCAGGTTGGATATTAGGAAAAATTTCTTCAAAAGGGTGGTCAGGCACTGGCACAGGCTGCCCAGGGAGGTGGTGGAGTCACCATCCCTGAAGGTGTTTGAGAAGCATGGAGATGTGGCAGTGAGGGGCATGGTTTGGTGGGCGATATTGGTGGTCGGTGGGCAGTTGGACGAGCTGATCTTAGAGGGCTTTTCCAACCTTAATGATTCTGTGATTCTGGGGTCCCTCTGGGGATCCCCTGCACCCTGCTGCTCTTCGGATTGGACACTCTTTGAGCAAAGAGTGATGAAGTGAAAAGATGAAGGACATCAGAGATAATGACTGACTGGACTCATGTCACCACCTGATGATCTCCACCTCGTTCTGGGGCAGAGTGGACAAATCCAGACTGTGAATAATCTCTCCTCCGTGCTCTCCATCAACAGTCAGGACTCCAGGCCAAAGTCTGAGTCACGGTTTGCATGGAGCTGCCTGAATCTGAGGGAAAGGACAGAGTGGGGTGCAGGAGGTCTGCAGTCAGCTATCAGGGAAGGGACCCAACAAGCAAGAGAGGAGAGGGATGAGCCCATGCTTTTGTGTGTCACCATCCACCTAAACCAGCTGATGTTCCTGGGAGGACTGAAAAGTCAAGGAGACACGTCCCACTGGTTCCCAGCTCTGTAAGCTCTGGGGGATGGGGCAGATTGTGTGGGGTCACCCAGCGTGCCACTACGGGTGGGACACGGCGTGTTCACATCACACCTCCCGTCAGGCTCCAAAGTTCTGTCCGTTTAAGCTGGAATCATATGGGCTTCCCCAAAACACTTGGGAAATCTGGAGAATGAACTTCGGAAATATCTGTGACTCTCCCAGAGAGAGCAAACTGGTGCTGGCCCTCGCTGACACTGGAAGTCACTAGGAAATACAAGGGTGTGCTGTTTTGGGGTGATTTCTCCAAGTTGGAGGAGTTGGCAGAGAAGCAGCACACACCCTGAGTGTGCTCCCTTTGTTCCTTCCACATCTCCACTGCTGTCCCACAGTGGTCCCCACCAGAAGCCAGCCCTGCCCCATGTGAGGTGACGTAGCTCCAATTCACTAACGAGCACATCTGTCATTTCTCGTTAGCCCAATTTCCATCAGCTGAACTGTGTAATTAACTGATCAGCAGGTGTAGTCACTTGCATAGATTCAGATACAGGATTTATTAAGAATTGGTGCTTTAATGGGGGGCAAAAGGCTGCAGTTTTCTGCTTGTAGCTGCCATCAGATTATGGTTTTTGCAATGATTGATTGCTGTTGGGGATCAAAGCAACAAATGCAGAGAATGCTTCTCCTGCAGCCTGGTCTGCCCCTGGCCATGGGATGCTGCAGGGCTCTCTGCAGCCCAGCACGGGGCCAGGCTGCCCCTGGAAAGCATCCAGAAGGCATCGGTAGCAGTGGGAGCAGGTTGTGCTTGATTAAGATGGCAGGGAGAACAGAACAGCAGGATTTAAGGGAAACCTCACCAAAAGCATCCCGAGCCAAAATTAGGAAAAACCACAGGATGGGTAGGGCCAGGCTCACTCCCTCCTCTTTCTCTCTTGCTCCTGAGGCACGGTCTTGTAGGGAGGGCTCCTCGCTCTCTCCTGCTCAGCAAAAAGGGCAGGGAAGGGAGAAATCCTCTCCTCCAGCAAAACAAAGCCTTGCAGACTCCACAGGAGATCGTTTCCTGGTGGGGGGGGCTCTGAGCACCACATCTTCTTCTCCAACCACGCTGCAGTCCTGGCTGCCCTGGGGATTTTGGATGCAGGAGGAAAAGCAGCTTGCTGGCAGCCAAGGAAATGTGAGCGGATGAATTTAGGCAGCAATCTGTAGAGGGCTGTCTCCGCACGCCAACAGAGCTAGACTATTCCTGGACTTAGTCCCAGGAATTCAGCAGGGTAAAATAAAGAAGGCTGGGGCCGCGATCAGCAGCTGGGGTTTTATGATCCCAGAGTAATGAAGTTGGAGGCATTAATATGCTAGGGAAACGTTAGTGCTACATCTTGGAGTGTGCTTTCAAAGAGCCCGAGGAGGATGCGCTGAGGCTCCGGCGTTGCTGATGAGCTGCTGGGGAGAAGGCAGCATCAGCTCTGCCTGCATTGTGCTGGTCCAGGGATGGGATGGTGGGAATGCTTTGGCCTTGGGGAGGAAAACCTATAGCTATAGGAAGGTGAATTTTATTAGAAGAATCATTTTGTCAAGGAGGAAAATAAATTTTTGCAGTGGGGAAGAGTGCTTAACACGAGCCCATGTGTTAAGTGACTCTGTCTTCATCAAGTCCAACTTTAATTGGTGGACATCAGCCATTGCTCCACATGTAAATGTGGACTGAGGTGGAGAGAAATGGCTCCAGTTTGGTTTTCTCCTCTCTATGGAAGGAGTTTTGCTCCTCTCTGGTGGTTTCCTCTTGGAGTGGCAAAGCCCAGTGCAAGGCACTTGTTGGTTTGTACCCAATCAAAGTGTAAAGAGGAAATTAATGGCATAAATGAAGATTATGTTTATATGTGTATTTCTAATCAAAATTCTGAGCCTGGAACTAAAAATATTAATATATTGAGCAAATGATTACCGTAGGGTATTCTTGTTGTATTTTAGCATTAGGATAGAAGAGAAGATAAAGGGGATTCCCTTTCAGGGGTGGCTGTTTTCTGGCCTGGGATGGGATCAAAACACAACTGGCCTTAAGCAATGGTCTTAAGCTGTGCCAGGAGAGGCTCTGGTTGGATGTCAGGACAAATCTTTTCTCTGAAAGAGTGGTCAGGCACTGGCACAGCTGCCTGGGGAAGTGGTGGAGTCCCCGTCCCTGGAGGTGTTCCAGAACCATGGAGATGTGGCCCTTGGGGACATGGCTCAGTGGGCACGGTGGGATGGGCTGGGGTTGGGCTTGGTGATCTTAGAGGTCTTTCCCAACCTTAATGATTCTGTGATTCCATAAGCTGGGAAACAGCTTTTGGGACCCTCAGGCCTTCCTGAGGTTATCCCCAAGCACACAACACTGGGGAAGGAGGACGAGGACACGGGTCTTGCCGTTTGTCCTCCTGGTTGGAGAGGAAACCAAGCTGGGTCCTTGAGAAACCTCATCTGAGACCTTTGGGGTTGGGTGCTCCTGCAGGAAATCAAGTCCCATATTGAACAATTGTCACACTGCTCCACCAAAGAGCTCAGGTTTCCTCCGATTCCAACCCCTCCGTTGAGGGGATCTTGAGCAGTGGTTGGAGCCATCGGCCCCCAGAAAGCCCAAGCTACAAAAACAAGCTGAGCAATACTTCCTAACATCAAAATACTTCCTAACAGCAAGACAACCCCAGTTCCCAACAGCTGTAAAAGGAGGATGAAACAGGGAAAGGCATCTCACAACTTTATCCCAATCATCTGTAACCTGAACCGTGCTCTTATCCACGAAAAAGCTCTTTCTGCTGCAGCTCAGGAATGAAGTACAGCCTCTGTCATCAAGCTTGTGTGCTGGGAGAGTGTAAGTGGCTTTCTCACGCACGCTAAAGGAGGGAATGGTTCCCACACTGGGTGCTTTGCTTCTCCAAACCACGCGTTTTGGACAGGAGGTGTTGGGTGTGCTGACCGTGCTGGGGTGAATTCTCCCTTAGATTCAGAATCGCGGAATGGTTTGGGTTGGAAGGGACCTCCAGGATCACCCAGTTCCATTTGACGTGGGGATTCCCTGGGATAGAGCGATTCCTTCTCTCACCTCATTTTTTTTTTTAATAAATCACCATGATCCTCGTTAAAATTATCTTTTAAGACACTTCTGGCTCTCTGCTCCCTGCAGATGGAGGAAGAGGGAGTGGTTTCAGCTGGAGTAGGGGAATGGGTTGGATTGGAGTCAGGCTGGAGGAAGGGAAAGAGGGAATAAGAGTGGGAGGAAGGCAGCAGGAGCTCCCCTCCCTGTGCCTGGAACGTGGGGTGTGCTCAGCTGAATTTATGGCATGCAGAAGTTGCTGAATATTCCATCTTCGCCATGGAGTTAGCATCAGAGAATAATAAAAGCTGCACGTTTCAACCTGGTGGTGGGCAGCGTGGAGGGGAGGGGATGCCCACCAAGTGCTGAAATATGAACCCCTGCTGATCTGCTGCTATCGAGAACCATGGGGTGGGCGGAGGAGCTTGCAGGTTCATTGCAACCTGGTGGCCCTGTGTCTCTGATAAACCCCCCTGGGTGTGCTGCCAGGTGCCCGTAATTGTGTTCCAGCAGCATCCAGAAACCTGGAGGGAGAGGGAAAGGCAGATCTGCCGTGGGGAGACACAGTCTGTCGGGGCAGGGCTGGTAAAGAGCAAGAAAGGGAGAGTAAGGCATGCAGTAGGAGCAGCTCCAGCCTTCATCCTGCATGCAGACCCCCCTCCTACAAAGGGAGCTGCCACCAACAGCCAAACCCAATCAAGTAGTGCTGTTCCCAAGAGATGTCTGTGCGCTGAGGTCCCACCCCAGCCATGGCAACACCTGAGCATCCCTCAGGGCACAGCTGGATCTGGGGCAAGAACGAACCACAGTGAATACACGTGGGATACGGAACTCCTTGGTGGTCTGGGGCAGCGCAGACTTTGGGGCTCAGCAGACATTCCCCCTGGTTCCTAAAAGCAGAGACCAGGTGAGTGATGAACACGTTTGATGTTTCATACTTGATCTCTTTTTGATTCAGTCTCCGAAGCACACCAGCTTCTTCTTGGATTCCTCCTCCAATGTCTCGATAACATACAGATATAAATATATAAATAAAATCAGTGTATTCAGTAATAATATTAGTGCCCTTGGCTGGTGGTTGTGGGCTGACTGCAATGGAAGGGAGTTGTCCAGAACACGTTTAGCAGACATGGAAATGAAGCCTCCTCTCCTGTGCTGTGTTTTGGCAGGGAAAAGCGCTGATATTTCCTTTCAAACAACGTGAGGAGCTCACAAAGGATGGAGAGAGATTGCTCCTAACTGAGGAACCTGGCAGGATGTGGCTTTGACTCTCTGCCTTCTCCAGGAGCCTCACGTGGCATTGATTGCCTCTTCCTTTGTCTCAAATTGCACCAGGAAAGGTTTAGATCGAATATTAGGAAGAATTTTTTCATGGTGAGGGTGGGCAAGCGCTGAAACAGGCAGCTCGGGAAGTGTTGGAGTCCCCGTCCCTGAAGTTTTTATGAGACACGTGGGCATGGCACCAAGGGACGTATTTTGGTGATGGGACTCAGGAGGTTAGATTGATGGCTGGACTTAATGATCTCAAAGGTCTTTTCCAAGATGGATGTTCCTATGATTCTGTGCTCTCTTCTTCACATCTTTAGGTGAACCTCTCCTCTCATCCCCCTCTCAGCTCTGGGGCTGTCCTCCTTCCACGACAGCTCGGACCCCATCCCCTCCTGCCTATGGTCTGTAACATGGAGCCCACCGCCACAGGGATGATAAGCTGGTGAAAATCCCTGTATGTAAAGTGATGAATTATTTAAACTGCATCAAATCACAGCCTGGGTGGTCTCAGGGTCAAAACCCCCTTCGTTTGGTTTAGCTCAATTTCACATTAGAAGTTAATTGGATTGAAGTTAGGGCTGATTCTCAACAAATGTCATCTTAAAGACGGCGCGTCCCGTAGCCAGTCTGCTTTAGGAGCTCAGTTCCTTGGGTGATGAACCCCATGTCCAACCTCTTCCTTACTGAACTGCACAGTTACCGCTGCCGTGTGTTCTTGGGGTTGTTGCAGTGGTTCAGAAGATCCAGGAGTTAAGTCAAGTCTGTGTCCCAGGCACTTCTTTCCTGGATTTTCCAAATGAATACAACCACCAGTGTCTGGATTCAACTTAGGAGGCTTCTTCCAAACCGCCCCAGACTTCCAGAGGATGACTGACACCATCCCATGAGATGGAGCTGCTGGCACACATGGGGACAAACTGACTTCTGCTCCCCACTCACCAGAACAAGCTCTGAGCAGGATTTGTGATATTTTTTCCCCAAAGTTAACAAGACTGAAGCTTTCACCGAAGATGATAACGCTCAGCCAAGATGATGATGCTCAAGCTCTGCCCATGCTGTGTTATTTACACCCATTGGCTGGGAGGTGCTGTAAAACCCACGGTCCATTCCTCTGTCTGCTTTCCAGTGGATGTGCAGCCCACTCACAAAACAGCAGGTCAGCTGTAAAACCAGAAGGCTCATCAGCGCCTGCATGAGCATCTCTGGTTTCCTTGGGAAGCTCGAGGGAAGTGCGTCCAGCTGAGTATCTTGGTGTGAGCTAACCTTTCTCCTTCGGAGTTAATGGCGTCGTGAGTGGAGGTTTGGCTCGTCTTGGTGTAGGAATGTCAAACAGGATGGGTGAACGTGGCAGGGAGATGCAGGGCTCTTTGCTCTGGGTATAGAACGATGATGTTTTTATGAGACACCCAACCCTCACAGATCAACTTGAAAGATTTCACTTTGCGTGAAATAAAAAAAAAAAAGAACCAACGAAGCAACAAACATCGCATCTGTTCTGTTTTATTATTAGCTCACTCTTCATAATTTCGGATTCACTTAATATAAATACCACTGCAGAAACTGAAAGCAGAAAACTCAAAATTCTGTAGGCAAAAACTCCCTCCTCAGCTTCATCATTTAGAAACAAGATGTTTTGACATTTTCATAGTTTCCCACACTGGTTTTTAAAGCTAAATCAATGAACAAATTAAAGCCAGTCCACCAGAGTTTTCCCATTTTGGAAAAACTCAGGACTCTCTGGGAAATATCACCCAAACCTCTTTGAGAGAAGCCTGGGAGGGCTGCAGAAGTTGCTTCGGTGCAGGCTGGCCTTGCTGTCCATGGATCCACTGTTCCTACAGCCACACCAAGGGAGTTCTCCATCCATGCTTTCTGTTGTACCCCAGCAGCAGAAACTAGCTGGCCCCAAGCAGCAACCAGGGCTCAAGCATCAGCTCTCCATGACTCCACGTCCAACCATCGGTTTCCATGTTCGGAGGAAGAAATTCCCTTAACCATAGCAGTATGGATCCTCAGATTCAGTCCATTCATCAAGCTTGAAATCAGACTTGGCTCTGGGGTCTGCAGAAAGTGTAGGAGGGGAACAGTCGCTTTCCTGCGTCCTTTGGGTCCCATTGCCCTGTTATATCTCTGCAAGGACTTGCACACGTAGGAGGCTGAGATTTTTGCTGCGATGGTTGAAAGCCACCTGAAACCAAGAGAGGGCTGCAAGAAACCTGCCAGGCAGTGAGGGAGAGAAGCCTCTGGTGTTTGGGTGTTTACTTATCCCGGTAAGGAGCTGGCTGGATGGCCGCACTCAGAGAGCGGCGGTCAATGGCTCCATGTCCCAGTGCAGACCAGTGCCCAGTGG
>JAOWBO010000056.1:3767479-3788066 GCA_028564985.1 Crax fasciolata | reverse complement strand
AGAAAGAAAGAAAGAAAGAAAGAAAGAAAGAAAGAAAGAAAGAAAGAAAGAAAGAAAGAAAGAAAAGAAAGAAAGAAGAAAAAAGATGAAGTGAGAAAAGAAAGTAATGGATCTCAGAAAAGCCAAGTGATTAAGACACTCTCAAAAATGGGAGCTTATGTTCAAATCCTTGATCTCTCTGAATGAATAAGAACTGAAGAAAGTGTTTCAGTTTTGAAGAAAAGTTTGAGCACATATCTTCCATAGGCAACTGCGTTTTCAACTATTTAACACTCCAAAAAACTCCCCATTTTCATTACCTGCGTGGACTTTCCTCAAAATTTACTTCCTCTACTCTCCCTCCACCCCAAAATGCCCCAATGGAATTTTAACTGATTTCAATCTGTTGCTTTTTCAGTTTTGTAAAAATATTTTTTCAAAGAATTAACATCTTAAAAACAAAGAAGCAAACAAACAAACAAAAAAAGGATGATAAGAGTATCTTCAAACTCTCTGGGTTTTAATTCATGATCCGTTTCAGGACAATATAATTTATTTCATTTTTTTTATTCTTGCATCACTCTCTTGTCTTGTCTATTGGCATTGAAAATATTTTTGGACTGGTAAAGTGTCTTTTCTTATCCATTGCTGAATTCTTAGCTTCTGTGCTTAATCTCAAGGATTTTTGTTCACACAAAAAACCTTAATGTCTCAGAATGAAAAGATGAATAATGTTACCAATCATAGATTTAGTATACTCATTTCAACATTTTTACCCAGTTCCCTCCAACAAGTCCTTTCTCCTCCCTGCCAAAAGCTTTCCATATCAAATCAATTAAATGGTTGGGTTAATTCATTACTATAATTATTTTCTGTTTTATGCTACAAGCCCGTAACAACTGAAATTTCAAGGCCTGGAAATAAGGATTTCTTTTTATAAGACGGTTGACCCTGTGCTCAGCTCTGCAAGGAGAATAGTTGTGCTGCGACAAACAAATTCATCACTGGGGCTCATATCTCATTATGTTGTTTGCTCTTTCACTACTTTTACAAATCTGTAGACATGTCACACCGTTTTTGGTGTTTACATTCTAAACAGCTGGCACGTTGACTTCTTCAAACTCCAGCCCAGCATCACAGATTTCCAGCTGCAGTAATGATGAGCTGGGAGGGCATTAATTGCCTTCAATTTCACCTTCCAGTGATTAATTACTGATGTTACCAGCCCAGGTGTCAGAGCTGAAGGGACACCTGCTCTTTCTCAACAGTTAGCTGTTTCAAATACCTGACTCCCCATCCTGTGAATAGGGTCTTACATGCTCCTCTTGCTTCTTGCATGACTGATGGTCATGGAAATAGCAGTGGTCCTGAAACTGATCTTGTTGACTCTTGGGTAAAGCAAATGCAGGCAGGCCACCAGGCTTTGTGTTATGAAAGCCACGAAAGAGGACAAGGAAGAGAGAAAACGAGAAAAATGAAGAAATTAGTAAAAGAATAAAGTGAGAGCACTTCACATTTTGTTATTCCTTAGGTGACTGAGGTGTTTTCTCAGTAAGGCAAAGGCTGCTGATTTACAGCTCAGTGTTTTTTTTTTTTTTTTTTTTCCTCCTCTCCAGAGAATCCACACATACAATTTTCCTATGGAGCCCATTCTCCTTGACTTCTTGTCAAACTCCAAGAAGTTGCTGCAAGAAGTCACAGTCCTGGATCTTTCCTAAACTAAAGAAACCACAAGACATCTCATGAAGTTTGCTTTCTTTTTCATGCTAATATTTTTTAAGAGGTTGATTGACAGTAGACTATGTATATGTAGCCATGAATGTCGGCTGGGATTTTCAAAGGAAATAGTATATCTAATTGACGTTGGATATAAGTAGGTTTTAGGCAAATGCTCTGCTAGGATTAGTTGGAAAACCTCATTGTAATTTGTCAGACTCAGTGGGTGGGATTTTCACAAGAACCTAAGGAAGTTAGGTAACCAAATAGAGGAGCTGACATCCCAGCTTTCGTATCACTTTCAAAAATTCCAGAATCATTTCTTCATAACTCTTCATGAACCGAATTCACTTTCCTTGTGTCTCTTGAATTATGGGATTGTAGGAATGTTGGTTGGAAGGTACAACTGAAAGTCTTTAGTGGAACCTCTTTCAAATCAGGAGCAATCAAATGATAATCGCTTCTAGATCAGGTCAGGCTTGGTTTTATCTAGATTCTAGACAATTCTTGAAACTCTGTGGGGATGAAGATTCTACAGTTTTTCAAGCCACCTTTTCTACTGTTAAACAATTCTCCTAATGAAAAAGTTTCGTGTTATATCTGAACTGAATGCACCATGTTGCTTTTTGTAGTGGTAGTCACTTGATTTTCCACCTAACACCACCAAGGAATGTTTGGTTCTGTTTTCACTGAACAAGAATAGCTTTGTTCAGTGTGGACCATACTCTTTAATTATGGTGAATTTTTTTTTATTCATATTAAATCGTCTGTCACTGTGGATTTTCAGATACATACCCGTGGGAAACATCACAATGCAATCAGTAGGTTGCTTATCTGGTTTCAGTCTAAAAAAGATTGGCTTTTCTTTTCTTCTTTTTTCTTTTCTTTTTTTTTTTTTTTTGCAAGTTTGAGATATAATGCACTCAAATACACCTCATGTCCCTCTTAATGACTATGTTACTCAAGACTTGAGCTAGGAATGGGAAAATAATTAAAAGTCATGCTGTTATTTTTGTCCTGGGTGGAGCTGAGCAAGTCCTTCCACTTCACAGGGACTCATGGGAGTAACTGCAAAAATAATGCAAAGAGAAATCTCTACTTTTTATCAAATAGAAAGAAAAAAGGCAGCTGCAGTTCAAACAAAACAATAGGCTACTGACCAGACCTAAGAAATGATAAAGTTCTTGGCACATCTTCTGGCTAGTATAGGATAGTGCTGCTTTCATATTAACTAGGAATAGTTAATCATAATGATGAAATCTAACTCTTTGAAAGTGGAAAGCTCTGAGTGCTCCTGAGTCTGGAAGATTGGTCTTGACATTCCTTAATCCTATCGTAAGCAAAGATATGGGCATGCATTTATTCTACACCATAGTTTCTATAAGAAGGATCCATTATGGAATATCCCCAAGACTGCTGAAGTAAATGGCTGATGGCATTGCAAGGTCACTCTCACACTAGATTGTCTTTGAAAGGCTGCGGTGATCAGAAGAGGTTCTTGAGGACTGGAAGAAAGCAAATGTCACTTCTTACTTGAAGAAGTTGTTTTGTGTTTTTCTATGTAACACCACCTAGAAAAATTCAGGAAAATATCCATACCCCATTCCAATTGACTATAGACTGCTTCTTACAACCTTCTCTCCTGGATGGAATTAAGGTATAAAACATGAGACATGAATTTTATGCCAAAGTAAATGATGAAGTCTTTTCTTTTATCCTGAGGCAAACCACTTGCTTCTCTCCATTTTGAAAGATCGAGGTGAAATTCAATTTAGACACCAACATACAGACAGCTAAGATGTTCTTTAGGCTCCACTGATCGTATTTGTGGAAAGAAGAGAGAAAGAGAGAAAGAAAAGAGAAGATTAGCTTTCCTAAACTCCACCATTTTAGACCCTGCAGGTCATGATACTTGCCTCTTTACAGGACCAAGTCTTTCTATCCTGTTGTGCCTACCCACTCAGATGAAATGTCTTGAATCAAGGAACACCAGATGTCAACTTAAGATGTACAACAAATATGGTACTGAATGCCTATATTTAGACAACTGAATCCTGCTTTGATTTCCAGTAGTTATAAAGTGAAATCCAGACACAGCATGGATAGACTCTTAATACATACATAATATCTAAATGCATGTATCTTTAACCATACACTTGTTGATCTAAATTCTATGAAAAGCATCACAAGATCCATAAAATGATGCAGTTAAAGACCTAAAAGTCAGCTATTGCAGTAAAAGTCAGCTATTTGTGCAATATATATTTTTAAAAATATGGATGACCCAGACTCAGAGATAACTCTTTCTTATAAAGTAGTTGCTGAATACTTCTTTGATGAAACAAAAAACTTTTTAACTTGGGGGAAAAAAAAAGGAAAAAGAAAATGTTTATCTGCTTAAGAATAGATGTCTGCCTGATGTCTCTTCCAAAGTGAATTATTCTGTGATCCTAAAATTTTGGTTGAAACCAAACCAAACCCCAGCATTTTTCACTGGAAAAGGACAGGCTTGTGCTTCAATTTTTCTTCAGAAAATGTTTTCCGAAGGGACAGTTAAGGGAAAAGAAAAACTGATGTGTTCTTTATTTTTATGTTTTATCCTAAGAAAGATGCTCTCATTTTTCCAGCAGCTCTTCTCTGAACATTCTACAGTGTCTAAATGAGAACAAATGTCAAGGCTTTCCAGTTAGATCATCACACCATAGACCAGCAGTTTATCTACTGAACAGAAATATAAAGGGAGAAATATCAAATAAATTCCAGGAGATAGGACAGCTAAATATTTTTAAATAGGCTTTACATTGTGTTTCTGCCTGTCTCAGAGAGATGTTGTTTTGAGACTAGAAGGGAACATTCTGATAATTTAGTTCTTCTCTTGCAGAAACTCCTTCCTTCCTGTTCTTCTTCACTTGGCTCTCGTTCCCTTCTCCCTGCATGCCCTGTCTCTCCTTTGAACAGTCATTGCTTTTGAAGACGCACCCAAGATTAGTTATCACCACTTCTTTCCACCAACACTCCATTCTTTAAGTAAACCACACATGCCCCCAGTGTCAGACTCAGTGGAAAGTCTTAGCGAGGTGGCCATGGCCACACACTGTGCACTTGTACAATAACACCTCCATGCTTATTTTAGTTTTTATCACGGGGCTATGTTGTCTGGAGAAACCAGGCACCACTTTGCTTTGTGGGATGTTGTTTGCTGTCGTTTCTAACTCAGAAGAGCTCATGATTGACATTGCAAAGGGAATTATCACAGATGACTTTTCCTCAGGGCGTCTTCCCAAGAAAAAGACGTGACATTGTTCAAATAGTTAATTATTTGTATTGCAATTGGACCTAAAGGCCTTATGCAGGAGCAGGGTCCTCTTTTGGTAGGTATTGCACAAACATCATGGAAGAAAGAGGCCCATTGGGAGTAGCTTACAATTAGAGAATAAATGATGAGAATGGATATTTAAAATTGCAAAGCAATTCAAATGTTTGTAATCACAAATGTTTAAAATTGAAGAGCTAACAAAAGTTTAGAAACTGCTTCCTTCATTTTTTTAGCTTTATCCAGCGGTTCATGTTATCAACCCCAACATCTTGTCTGCCTTATCTTAGAATCATAGAATCATAAAATAGCTGAGCTTGAAGCCGCAAATCCCACACAAGTTTGGGGCTGGCTGGGAGTTTACCATATCTGCTTGTGTTTTCTTTATTTTATAGAACTGGTATGACAGATCCAGTCATAATTCTGTGAGAAATACTGCAAGTAAATATTTTAAACCACTCTCAGAAATATATAATTTTAGAAACATATTATTTTAAGGATGAATAAGGCCTCAGATAAATTAGGTTAGGCTTGAGTTCCTATCTCACAGTCCTTGTGACAATTGGAAAGATGCTGATTTTTGTAAGATACAGGTATTAAATGGGGATAATGGTACTTCTTTCATCTGTCTTGCATATTTACAGTGATAGCTTCTGTGGCAGTGAGCTTCTCATTGAATAAGTATAGTCATTGGGTATTACTATTGTTACAGAAAGAGAATAACTTTGAAAATATTCACTATTAGATTTGATCCCTCAAAAATAACAAACATTAATAAATATTGTCTCTGTAAATCAGAAAACATTATAATAGAGGTGTTCAGAGAAACATCATGACAACAATTTTTTTTTTCTCCAGTTATAACTGTGATTTGTGCACAGAGGTAAAAGTATAAACTCTGGACTCGAGCTTTATTTGTTTTTGATATAATATTTCTACTCAGTTTGAAGACAAGATCAACTTCTGTGGCTGGAATGTATTAGTAATCCAGTAAAAAAAAAAGAAAAAAAAAAAAGAAGAAGAAGAAGAAAGTTGTGCAAAGAGAGGGAAAAAAGAAAAGAAATTGATTGTCCTATTTTAGAGGAAAGGAAAAATACAAATCTTGAAGGAGGTTCATTTTGGGGCTTGTCAAGTTTGGAGTAGCTCTTAAGAAAGGTTATTATTACAACATGAAGAGGCTTTGCCCATCTGACTTCTAGTAGCCAGCCAATGCCAACTGGCATGGACTGGAAAGAAATCTGAGTCAGAGAAACACTTTATTTAATACAGTACATTAAACGTGGTTTCCCTTGGACTGAGAAACTACACCATGAAATGTGCCATTCGATGAATCTTCTGCGATGAAAAACACATGTAAACCAGCAAAGCGAAAAGGGCTTTATTTTTGATGGGTTATAAATTCTGCTTGTTTCTGCCCTTCAGGCAGGGGGAGTTTTCATCACCCTGTTGCTTCTGTGGATGGAGTAGCTTTGATGGGAAGGAAATCTTCATGGAAGCATGGCTGCTCAGGTCACAGGAACTCAGTTTCTAATGCGTGGTTCACTGTGTCCAGAGAGAAAGGAAAAAGAAATCTATTATTTCCCTGCCGTCTTCCACCTGTATTTCACAGAAGCTTTTATAGAAGGGTTTCTCAAAATATTAGTTCAGAGGTGGTATACTCAGGTGGTGTATTCACAAATAGCAAATGCCAGAAAATCATACAAATTCCATTCCCAGAAATTCTGAATCTTTCACCACTATGCCTATGCTTGCACTGCTCCTCAAAGCAGTGAACCCTACACTCAGATCTACCTGACAACGATTTCATGACTTATCCAAACTTTCAAGTAAGATATGAGTTGAGACATCAATTTCCTTGACCAGCTAGCAACATGCAGAAGCATCTAGGAGATCTGTAGTTCCCTGCCTCCATATGGACCACTGGTATATAACATGTCATTCAGGTCAACTCAGACTACTCATAGAATCAAATAATCAGAGAATATCCTGAGTTGGAAGGGACACGCAAGGATCATCGAGTCCAAGTCTTGGCTTCCCACAGGACCACCCAAACCCAAACCCAATGGCTGAGAGCGGTGTCCCAGCGCTCCCTGAGCTCCGGCAGCGTGGGGCCGTGCCCACTGCCCTGGGCAGCACTGCCATGCCCACCCCTCTGGGGCAGAGCCTTTCCCTCACCCCCACCTGACCCTCCCCTGACAGCTCCATGCCGTTCCCTGGGGCCCTGTCGCTGTCCCCAGAGAGCAGAGCTCAATCCCTGTGAGGGGCTGTAGGCCGCCATGATGGGCTGTAGGCCATGATGGGCTGTAGGCCATGAGGGGCTGTAGGCCGCCATGATGGGCTGTAGGCCATGAGAGGCTGTAGGCCGCCATGAGGCCTCCCCTCAGCCCCCTCTGCTCTGAGCCCAACAAACCCAGGGCCCTCAGCCCCTCCTCACACCCTGTGCCCCCAGATCATTCCCCATCTCCACAGCCCTCCTTTGGACACTCTCTAACAGCTTTGTGTCCTTCTGATACCGTGGCACCCAGAACTGCACCCAGTAAGCTTTTGGCTAACACCAGGAGGGAGGAATTCCCAGGGAGTGTGGCTCGGCCTCATGGCTGGAGGGAGTATGCAGCACCCCAGCTCTTGGGCTTGGATCACTTATTTTTAAGTGCTTTGACCTCTCCCTTGCTGGAGGACCCCTGGGTTTGCCTCAGGTTGTGCATGAGGATCTAGGCATAAGGTTGTGTCTAATTAGGTCCAATTTACATTTGCCCTCTGTCTGCCCTCGGTGACTGCTGGAGAGAGGACACGCAGCTCAGCAGAGTTCTGGCGTTATGCAGGATGGCTGCTCACAGCTTTCACCCTCCAGAGAGTTTGTAGGTGAATCCAAAGGTTGTCAAACGCACTTTTAGATCAACGCTAAAAACCAATTACTGAACAAAATCGTTAAATCATCTGATTACCTCAGGCTGTAGTTCTAGTGGCGTTGGACAAGAAGTTTGGTCCTGGGTCTGTGTTGAAGAATTACCAATAACTTTTCTGGCCTGCTCAGACCACAGATGACATACGGTGCAGATAGGTTTGTCCTCGCTTCTCAAGTGCAATTAACACACTTCTGCTGTGAGCAAGCCACTCAGAGCTAAGCCATGGCTTAGCTGCAGCCAATGGTTTGTGTCTGTGGCCATCCCTTGAGCCCTGGCTGTTCACAGCTCTTGATCACTTAGGTGCCTGCTGAGCTGACATCTCTGCTTCTTTGGGTTCTGTGCTTTGATCTGAAAGGCTGATCAATAACTGGTTTGACTCTGTTTTGGCTTAGCAGGACTACAACTCATAATTTTTGCTTTCGTTACAGTTGATAGCTGAAGACAGGCCTTGGGGATCCTGCAGAGAGGATTTTAGGCAGGGTCAAAAGCTATGGGATTCAGTAGATATCTCTATGGTGAGAATCTTTACCCAGCAGGCTTCACCAAAAAGGACATTCCTGTTCCTGTGACTCATTACATCCGACTCATCCCTCCTTGAATGAAGGCACAATGACACTTAAATATGGAAGAAATAATCAGACACCTCCACAGGTCTCCTCTGCAAACTCCTGTTCCCTTGCAGGTCCAGACCCTGATTGCTTGGGTAGAGACTGAAGGTTCCACCTGATCTGCCCTGCTTCATCTGCTTAAAAACTCAAGCCACTCAATTTTCTAACATGATGTGGGAGTTACAATAAAGGATCACAGCACTGTATGTCCGGTCCTGGAGGAGGCTGGTGTTTTGGCTGAGCAAAAAAATACACCTGCTACAGTGCAGTGTCACTCAGACACTGGTGTTACCTCTGCAGGGTGCCTCAGTATCTCCTAATGTGGGCAGATATCCTATGGGAAAGCAAGGGCTGTGGTTCTCATGTTGGATGCCAAGAAATAGGCTTCCTGGGCAGTCATGGCAGCTGTCCTTGCTGACAGCAGTATCGCCTGGCAGCTTAAGACCCTTGGGGAACTATGCCCAGATGTCTCAGTTCTATTCCTGGCCAGAATGTCTGACTGACAAACGAAATGCTTGGCCTGAGCTCAGCCAGGAAACCTCTGGCAGAGCTGGGACAGCACCCTGGACTCTCTATCAGGTGTAATGCAACTTGTCAGTGCTCCAGACTTGGACAAAGAAAAAGACAAGATGGGGGGACAGGTGCCTATCATCCAACCCAGTGCAAACCAGTCTCCCGCCCAGGTGAGACCCTTTGCCCAAGGGGCACAGCCCAGTCTCTTCTCTCTTGGAGATGATGTTTTTTTCACGTGTGGGTCTTGGCAGAAGTATTGTGGAAGTTACTTTGCAGCACCTTTCCTCCAGAAAACTTTTTCTGTGCTGGAATATGAAAACATAGGGACAACCTCTCAGCAAAGGGACAAAGGAAGAACTACTGTGTTTCCAGTGGAAAAATCAGAGGGAGGTGCTGGAGCAGGCCAGCTACATTGAGGAAAAAGTGGGCTCTTTCTGCTAAACAAGTCAACAGGTTGGGATGACTCTCTCCAAGCTTGAACTGAAATGGGATAAACTTTGCTTCAGTCATTGGTCCAGGTTTGGTCCTGGCAAGTTCTGTAATTTGAGGTGAGAATCTCCTTTAAGGTAAGCTAACCTGAGATGAGTTGCACTGAGGGCTTTGTAATTTATGAACGACCTGCTCTTGTGAAGACATCTGCCTTTTACCCAAGGAACGGTCCCATGCCTGGTGTTTTCCTTCTAGGAAGTCCAGCCAGCAGAAAACATTGAGGACTGGATGCAAGTAGCTTCTCTGCTCCTCCATGCTCCCTGTTTTCACCACCACCCAGGGCTTTGCTAGATCCAGGGCTGCAGCTGGGACCCCATCACCTCCTTGACTTCGTGCTCCAGGCTGGGTGGAGCTCTGGAAACCTTCTGGACACGAACCTGTGGATTCAGATCACCCAAAAGGCTGGGCAGAAGAAGGAGGGAAGTGTGTAGGGATAGCACGATTTGTTTGCATAAGTCTGGTTTCCTGGATTGATTTTCACATCTGGAAAAACAAATACATGAACAAAAGCTGTTCCTACTTGGTTCTAGACTTCTGGCTAGTTTTCACATGATCACAGCATAATGAATGTGCCTAGGACTATTTTTGCCTGATGGCTCATATTTTTGAAACACCAGAACTGAACTTGTGGAGTTCCATTTTAATTGGCCTTCAGTAGGCAGCAATAAGCATTTCAGGCCTTTCTGGACCCCAGAACTTGCTGGAACAAGGCCCTGAATAGGTACAGCCAGTTATACACAAATACTGGATGCTTTCTATCCAAACATATTTTGATGAATCACTGTTTTCTCCAGATCCCTCTGTCTCTTATAAATCCTCTCTAGGAAGCAAAGTGATGTATTTGGGTCAATCTACACCGGCATTTCTTGGAGCCACCACTTCCATAGCTCATTCCCTGTCCTTTTGGATGGGCTCTGACTAGGCTACAGCATCCATGACGTGCTGCTGTCTCTTCTCTGGCTGAGAAGCTGTAATTCATGACTGGAATGACAATGACAGAATTCCAAGCCAATCTGAACTCCCTGGTCCTTGGGGAGCAGCCAGGATTCGGGAAGTACAAGACCCAACTGTTGGTCCAGTTCAGGCTGATCCAGATCAGTACGGTTTTCCCCTTGAAATAACACTGCTCAGAACACTCAGCAGAGGTTTTTGACCTCTTCAGGAGTGGAAACTCCAGCATTCCAGCTCTTCTTCCTGCTGAGACAGGAACAAAAGCGGTAAGAACTGAATTTGGCTATTCTGATTTCCACAGCCATCACTCAACAGCGCTGGGAGAGTCACCCAGGAGGTGCCATGCCCCATTCCTAGCCATGGTTTGCCAGCTGGGTGAGGATTGGGAGAGAAAAAAACACAGCTCTGGACCTGTCTCCTTCTGGGTCCGTGCTGAGACAGCGTGCAATGAAACCCCTTCGCAATTAAACATCACATTATCCTCATCTTCACTATTAAGGGACTGAGGAGTAGGAGTTGATCCACCGTGCTACACCACCCACCAACCATTCGTTAAAAACACCGAAATCTCATCAGGGATGAGCTGATTTGATGGCGGATTTGTTCATTTTGCAAAGCGGGCTTCGTTCCAACACATTGTAAATGCCTCTACTCTGTGATCCTTTCAAATCCAGTCTGTGTGCAGGCTTTGCACAGTGTTTTCATGCCTGGCAGTGAATTTTAATGGTAAATTTAAAAGGTTACAAAGGAAAACAGAACCCCTTCTGAATTTTGGTAGCTGGAAAAGGAAGAACATATTTACTAAGCTGTCAAGACAGTGGTTTTTTTGGCTACTCCTGATCTCACCGGATCTCAAAACGCATCCATGAAAAAATATCGCGGATTCACTTCTCTTCCCATTGAGACCAAGGCTGACATTCTTGAATGATTTGTTTGCCCAGTTTTATAGATCATACGTTGTGAGTTAATTTGGGATTGTGACAGCTACTTAAAAATCATCTGTTTGGAAAAAATTACTTGCTGTCAGAGGAATGAAAATAAGATGGTCCCTGCTTCTTGTATACGTTCAGGACGACGAGGACTCTCATAAACTCCAAGTGTTTTTCCTGATTCTGTTTCAGCTTTTGGGTCATTTTTCTTGTATTCCATTGGTGGAGGAATAAATGCAGTGAGGAAGAGGAGTTTAACTGATGGTCTCAAGTTGGATGCCCTGCATTTACGTGGCTGACAGTGGGATGGTGCGCGTATAGGGGCTGGGGCTGCCACCGCTACGTTGCCTATAGGATCACTGCTAGCCCAGCCCTGTACACAGCTCTTGGCCACGCAAGGATTTTGGGGTGGACTTGGGGAAGTAGCCACTCATGGTACAAGCTCTGAGAATTCCAACAGTGCTACTGTGGTGAAAGATTTGCTGACCCTAAGGAAGTGCAAACTGCCTTTGCTCCCTGGCTTTGGTGACAGGGTCCGTGTTCAGCCATGGGCCATGGTGTGGCCTTTGCCACCTTCATTTTGTGAAGTTTCTCTTCTTTTTCTCTCCCAGTCTGTGGCTTTCCTCTTGGTGATATGGACCTTTTTTCCTGGTTGCCTTCAGGCCTTGGCTGGTATTAAAATTTCACCCGCAGCCTGTTTTCATTTGGTACCTTGTCTGAATTCTCTTGACGTTGCTTGGCTAACACGGACCCTCTAGCACAGTCCTTTGGCTTGAGCAAATACTCTGGACATGCCATTTAAACCCTCTGTTTGTGTATTTATTTGCCTTTTAGCCTTCTTTCAGTTTAGGGCTCTGCAAATCTTCAATGACAGTAGGTTTGGCTGTACTCTAACAGCCTCCCCATGGAGGCTACAGGAATGCTTTTGGTTACTGTTGATTTTTATTGCTAGCTGCTTCTTTCCAACTTTCTTTTCCCCCCCCGAGACTCTCTGAAGATCAGGATCATCTTGTATTCCTTTGTTGCTCTTATTTAGGCTTTGCTCCTTTCAGCTCGATGACTTTGGGTGCTACAGACGGGGAGGGCCAACCACCAGCACGACGGGGAGTACCATGAAGGCAGGAGGGTGCACCTGGCTCAGATCTGGGCAGGGCAGCCCTGTATGAGGCAACGTGTTGAATATTACTGCAAAAAAAAATATCTGCATCAAAACACGGTCCACAGACAGTAGGGCTGTGCTTGTGGCTGTGGGACATGCCCAACGCTCAGACCTTGCTGATGGGCACCAGGTGAGTGCCACATCTCACCTTTCTGCTTTGAGCAGCGTAGATGCTTGTGGGAATTGGGGTTCTGATGCACATCCCTGTGGTATTTCGTCTCCATCAGGACAGGAGATCCACCAGACACCTTGTTCTCTGTAAGTCTGTTTCGGCAATTGGGGAACCAAAGGCTCTGAGCGGTCCCGTCAGCATCTTTTCAGATGAGCTGAGCTGCTGAGCTGTCGTTCTTGGTCCCCTGAGCTGCAAAGCACTCTAGAAAGTAGAAATGCCAGATGAGGTGATGTGTGATTTATTAGACACTACATTGCAATACCGTGTAAGCTGTAAAATGCAGGGGAATTCTGGAGTTCGTATATACGTCAATGCTGGGGAGCAAGAAGTCGCACCAGGCAGATCCATGGTAGGAAAAAAGGCATCTGGACATCTTGGTATCAGCACAGTGTCAGCGATTTGGAAGGAAACCACGGAAAAAGTGTTGGAGAAATTGCCATAAGGACTCCCTTGGCCCCTAGGAAATATGAAAATAACAAAGCCCGTTCAGTTTATTAAACAACACTGTAGATCGTATTCTGCAACTTCTCATAACCATGTGAAATATATTAAAACGTATGTCAAGAAAGTTGGTAATCAGTATCAAGTAGCAGATGACATTTCAACTTCTGATCTCACTTTCACGAGCATGCAACTAATAAAAATAGCCCAGAGATCTGTCATGGAACATGCCAGCAAACGCAGATCAGGTCTCAACTGTTATTGGAAATGCATCTGCTTGTCTGGAACATATGGATCATTTAAGTTGCACATAAACCTTAAGCAAGATATGGGGGGAAGTGGATCTTATGAGAAGCCTCTGGTTCGGGATTGAAAGAACGGGCTTTAAACGATCCAATCTCATTTGAATGGCATCATTTTATATGATGTTAGATTCTGGAAACGGGAAGCTTTTCCACGGTTAGGTCATCTCTCTCCCGGCTCCAACGTGGCCTGGATTCTGGAAGCAGAGTCGCTAAGGTTATGATGGAAATCTGTCTGCAGTAGCTCAAGCGATCCAGCTTCTGTCTCGTGTTCATGCGTTGGTCTTTGGGCAAAAGAGACAACGCCTGGGCCCCCCGTTGGGTCAAATTCCCAACTGGTGCTGATGGATGGGACTCCAGCTGGAGCTGAAAGCCACAACACATGGCAACATGGCCCTGGGATTTTCCTGAGCTGCCCTTTGGGTTTTCTGTCTGGTTATCACTGGGCTTGGCAGAGGGGTTGGACTCAGCGATCTCTAGAGGTCCCTCCCAACCCCTACAGTTCTGTGATTCTGCGACTTTTCCAGAATCCCGTGGTGTAGATGGAGATCCAGCTTCTTTCTAATTTGATCATGGTTTGAGCAATGTGAAAAAAAAACAAAACACCCCACAGTGTTCATGACGATAGGAAGTCACAGACAACGAGGGACTCTAAGTCAAACACTGGGAGCTCCATCCTAAAGGGATTTTCCTATCCCAAAGGCAGTCAGGCTCTGGGGTAGGTACCTCATCCTGGAAGAGACAAAGGGCAGACACTTTCTGTGGCACTATTTCTGTAAACATTTGTTTGTCTTCTGTAAATCATCCTTTTTTTTAAAAAAAGTGCCATCTTGTACAACTGTTCCCCGTTTGGGATCCGCTTCACCCCATGGATCATCCTCATGGCCCTGCTACGAACTTGAGACTGGCTCTCCTGAAACCAGCACTTGGCACTTGCAGAATAGGTGAAAGCAGGACAAGATTTTCTCTTCTCACGACAAAAAGCGGAGAATGCAATTTGATTTGGCTAGCAGCGGGGTGATCAAAGATATCTGCAGCTGACAAGGCACGTCTCAGACCCGTAGGCAAATTCAGAGGGAAGAAATGGGAAGGAAAACCACACTGCTAAGAGTGGGGCACAATCTGCAATCAGCCTGGGGCTGTGGCTGGGTGAAACCTCTCTGGAACACGGTTACTAGGAGGACTGTCACACAGTTATCGGGAGAATCGTGTTCGTAAGGATGAAGGAGCCATCCAGGTTCCATGCAGAGCACGCATCCTCGTGATACCTTTCAGCCACCTGAGAGATATGTGGGAATATTGCATGGGAATATTTGCAGAAAACCTTACTTTTGCTTTCTTTCTGCCTCCTGTCGCCTCACTGAATCTAAGTATGGATTTCAAACCAAGAGGACAAAAGGCAGAAAAAATGAGTTTTTGCATCACCGTCATCAGTTTTGTTCTGATATTGCTGGAGCCTTTGAAGGTGCCCCGGAAAGGACTGGATGTGGGTTGTCTTTGTGCCTTTGGGTTTGGCAATGCAAGTTCATGAAGTTTTTGGGTGACATCCCCTACAGGCACCAACATGTTATGGTTGTTCAGAGGGATTTTGCTCTGGGTGCTGCTGAACTTGAAGGTGCAAATATTGTCTGTGTGAGTAATGCCCTGGGGAGAAGGGAGGACTGCTTTCAGACTTCATGCAAGTCATGAAAAATGGTTTGAGCATCTCAGCGACAGATAACTTGTAGCTGCAGACGTGGATGAGTCTATGACATGCCACCTCCACCAGCTGGGAGAAGCACTGGGTCGAGGATCCATGTCTCTGGGGTCCCAGGATCAGCCTGGCTGGGACAGACGTTCTCACCTTATGGTTTTGATGCTTTGATTCCTGCAACCACCAAGTTTTTCAACCTCAACACCCAGAAGAACTCAGAGAAGTTGTGGATGCCCTCGGAGAAATTGTGGTTGCCCAGAGAAGCTGTGGCTGCCCCCTCCCTGGCAGTGCTCAAGGCCAGGCTGGATGGGGCTTTGGGCAGCCTGGTCTGGTGGGAGGGGTCCTTGCCCATGGCAGGGGTTGGAGCAAGCTGATCTCTAAGGTCCCTTCCAACCTGAACCATTCCGTGATTCTAAGTAAAAAGTTCTCCTCATTTGCTTCTCTGGGACCTCTTGAAAGGGGATTAGATTGAGGAGAAAAATGAGATTTTTGGCTTCGACCTTAACTTTAGGCAGCTTTAGTTGGAGTGGCAGCTTTGTACCTCTCTAAAGCCTTGGATGGGCTGCCCAGCCCCGGGTCTCCTGGGTGCCCGTGTTGCTATCCTCGTAGTGCTATTAATATTTGCATGTCTGGCAATGTAACCGAGGCATTTAGGGGGATGCCTCTTGCATTCCTGCCCCGTGTCACAGAGGAGCTTTCAGCTATTCAGGCAGAAACATAACCCTCACTATTGTGGGCTGCGGGGCGTGCACTGGCATTGCAGCTCAGCTATGTTATTGGCCATTAATTTCTCCGCTCCCTTTCTAAATCTGGCCACAGGACTCGGCTTTGCAGACTTTGGCAGGGGTGAATTCCACAGGATGTGGGTCCATTTCCTCTAATTTCTATTAAACACGTCCACTAGTTAGCTTTACTGACTGTTTTCCTGTTCTCATTGCAGGGAGCACGGAGGGATGGAGCAGCTCATGCCGTGGCACTTTCGGTCCCCACTGCAGCAGTTGGATGCTCACCTCCCAGCTGCCTTGTTGGACCCTAGCAACTTACTGGAGATGCCCAAGTGAGAAACCTCTTTACCCTGGGCTCCTTCTGCAGTCATGTCAGCAGATCCAGCTCCTCCAAAGAGGCTGATTGCACCTATCCTGAGGTCTAATTCATCCCTGCTTGTCCCTGCATAAACCAGGGGGAAATCCATGCAGGGATGCACTGGAGGGCGTTGAGGCTTTGGTGTCCTCTTTTCTCCTCCTCTTGTCCTTGCTCAGCTCTGGGGTTTGTGCATCCCCAGCTCAGGGCCGTGTTTTTCTCTGCAGCTCTTCCATTCCGTTGGGTGGGAAGAGGCCGCGATGTGCAGAGCTGAGAACTCTCCCAGTTCTTCACCTGGAGATGGGGCCGGGTCTCCCATTCCTGTAGTGTTGTTGGGTGGGCAGGGGAAGGCAGGAGGATTACCCCCAGCACAGGGGCCCCTTTCCTATCCCTGCACAGACCTACAGCCAGGCACGGCCCAAACAAAATGCTCCAATCTGGTATTTGGTTTTATTGGGGGTGATAATTACGGGCTTTATCTGGGTCCTTAAAAACACGCAGGTAGCAGAGGGATCAACTCGTACTGACTGCAGCACTTCTTAAATATCTCCTGAATTTGGACCGTTAAGGGGAATTGAAACCATTTGGCAGTTTTCTTACTTTCCCCTCCCCTCCTCTGCACTATTGTGAATTGCTCTATGTTCCCCTGAATCGCCGTGAGTTATTTATTAGCCCCGTGTGAGAAAGAGAATTTCGTGTTTATTGGGCATTGAAACATTTTCATCACCGAGTTCTGCTCGAGGAAGAACGTTTTTACAGGAAAGAAATCACAAAACGCTGATCTCACAGACTGCCTAGGTATTTCATGCTGATAATGCTGACCTAGTCTGAGGCTGCTGAATTGCTTCACTCTGGTAACACAGAATGTTTTATTTTGAAAATGCCACGGCCATGCAATTTGTCATGAAGTGAAACACAGTGTAAGAAATGTGGAGTGATTTTGAGAGCAGCAGCGAGTAAAACACAAGTCAAAGCCGAATGAAACAAAGTAGTGAAGTGGGTAGATGCGTTTTCTTTGCCAAAAGGGGTTATTTAAACATCATTGACACAAAATGGGAAAATAGAAGCAATCTGTTTGAGCGTTTTCTCAGTGATGTTTTCCAGCATTCCCAGATTTCAATGGAACGGCTGCTCAAGGTGCAGAACTGTTACCTAAAGCTTCCTTAGTGCCCAGCTCCTGCACTTTTCTACAAGTGCAAAGTGTCTCACGACTCATTGAATGGGGATTCCATCTTTCTTTCGTTGTCTAAAACATAGATAGGGAGGGGTCCTTGCCCATGGCAGGGGTTGGAACAAGCTGATCTCTAAGGTCCCTTCCAACCCGAACCATTCTGTGATTCTATTGCCAAGGAAAGGTTTGGGCACACTGAATCACCTGAGCGTGGAGACGGGATCCTCCCTGGATTCGTTTCATCCTCACGTGGTGCCTGGATGGCTGGGAACCATCTAGTAAAGAGGCTGGAATGACTTTTCTACACCCACCTCAGTTTATCTGGGTGAAGATGTCTTACTGACGGCAGTGCTTTGGGTCACCTGAGGATGCCCATGCTTCATGGACTGGGCCAGGAGTCACTGGGTGAAGGCTTTCAGCTTCCATGAGCTCAGACTGGACTATCTTCACCCTTTTTAGCAATCCTTCATCTTCACCAAGACACCTTGTGCCTCAGAGGAACCTGAGCCAACTGGTTGGAGTAAGAAATACCCGGGGTTCTGCCAGCTAGCACTGGGCAGTAACACACATTGGGATGTGCCATGGATATTGGGGTGTTACCACAGCAGGAGATGCCACCAACAGCGTCCCATGAAGGCTTTGGAAGGACACCGATGTGACGTGCTCTGTAGTTGAAACAGCAAATGTTCATTTTTGCTCTGAGATCTTTTTCTTTGTGGCTTCTTCATCCAAGAAAGAATCCCTTGAGCATCAGTGGAAGGAGAGACAGATCTTTAGCAACTGCAGAGCTGCGAAGTAACAGCCTTCACACAACTCAGAGGTTGAAAAACACTCTGCAGAGGTTACCGGGCCAAAGCCCTGGGGCAACTGCAAGCTAAATTAAAAGGGGAAAAAAAATGAATATCCCGTACTAAACCCAAAACCAAAACCCTAATGAAAACACTAAAAGCAATGATTAATATGACAACCGGGCAGCTTTCCCCGAAGACGTGAATTCCCATCAGGGTAATCAAATTTGTCTTAAAAATGATAAATAGCTCTACCACTAACCTAAAAATGTACCTTGATCCCACCAAGCTCGATCTCTTCAAACACTAGCTGCTTCATTAAAAAAAAAAAAAAAAAAAAGGATTTAAATAAACAAATAATATAAGACAAAACCCGCAGTCCCAACACAGATTTTTTCAAAGTCACCTCAGTCTTTTTTGGCTGTTCAGTCCACTCCCTGGTGTCCAGGTGTAAACAATTCCCAAAAAGAGACGTCTGTGCCCTGAATTCCAGAAAAGGTACTGCTTTGTCTTTCTTCCCCAAAAAGGCTGTCTGTATGCTGAGTTTCTCAACCAAACCGGGGATGTTTAGGCCTTTTGATTATTTTTCCCCTCCTTTTTTTTTTTATTAAACATTCCCCTCTGCTCCCATTGGTGGCCCTTTCTTTCCTGGTGATATTCTTCTTCCTCTTGCGCAAGGCTATCTCGTCTGCTTTCCACTGCCTGCTCCCCACAAACCCCACACTCCCTATTTGTGCTCCATACCAAGGCTCGTTGGCCCCTTGGAGATGGGCTGGTTCCAGCACAGCTTCCAGGCCAGGATGAGAAGGGATTTTTGTGAGCATGGCGGCACAGGTTGGGTCAAACACCACGTCCGTCCTCAGTGAGAAGCTCCGAGCCTTCGGCTGTTGGTCGTTTCTATTTCTCTTCGTTTTGAGCAATTTTGGAGGATTTTGGAGGAGTGAGTCTAGGGGAGAGGGAACGTTTACCCGGAGCTCCAGGCTCCATCTTTGCTCTGGCTCTGTGTTGGTTGGTCAGCGGGAAGTAAAGCTGTGCTGTACTCCCTCGAACCAGGAAGAATCAGTTACATGAAGTTAGAGCTTTTCCTTTTTCTGCCTTTCCTCTCTGTATCTTTACCAGCCCAAAGCCCTTACCACACCACCGTTAAGATTTGTTTGTCAGGAGGTGACTTTGCTGCAGAAGAGAGCCAGGCGTAGAGTCTTCCACTGCCTCTCATCAGTCGTCTCCTCCATGGACATACACAGCCACGTCAGCCTCCCCTAGGCCTGAGAAACACCGTTACAGCAGAGATGACAGTAATTAACCATTTTCAGACTGGATCCAATGGCTTTGCCACTAGAGAAAATCACTCTCAGAAGAATCAGGCTGCAATCTGTCAATTCAGAATAAAAGTGGCTTTCATGTTCTCTGCCTCCCATCTCAGCACCGCTTCTCAGCCATAAAATGGAACCCGTCCTCCGTTATGCCAACAATCTGCCCATCAAAAAAAGCAGATGTCAGCAGTGCTACATCGTTTTCCTCGGACCAGCTGAGCTCTGGAGGTCCCTTCCAACCTTCATCATTCTGTGAGCCTTGAAAAAGTGCTCCCAACAGGAATTTTGCCAGTGGATCTCTTTGGGGTGTACTTCTTCCCACATCCTGCCAAGCAAGGCACTGCTGGCGAGAATCTGGTGGCACAGGGCTGGCTGTAGTAACTCCCAGATGCCCTGCTGGTCTGGGGCGTGTGAGTTGAATGTTGCTATGTTTTTGAGAAGTTTCTTGGAGAAAAAGAAGAGAATTTGGGGCACCTTGTCTTTGTTGGAGTATATCTCTAGGATTTGGTCTTGGAAGGTGATGAATCCCTGCCTCAAAGGCTCTTTGGATTCCTGGCTGATCCCAGGCTGAATTTATCTGATTAAACAGGGGTGTCTGCAGGATGTGCATCAGCCTCTGAACCAGTCTCCCCATGCTGCCCTTGCCACTGAGTTTGGTTGATGCCTTTGGTTGGTGCCTTTCTTACCTCTCTTACTTTCTGTAAGGGGGTTTATGGTGACTGTCTCAGCCTGAAGACTTTCGTAGATGAGATGTCAGGAGTGAAAAACACGGGTCACACCCCATCTTTTGGGGTGGGCTGAGAACTGGCTGACTGGCCGAGCTCAGAGGGCTGTGGTCAGCAGCACAGAGCCCAGCTGGAGGCTGTGACCAGCGCTGTGCCCCAGGGGTCGGTGCTGGGTCCGGTCTTGTTCAATATCTTCATCAACGACCTTGATGAGGGGACAGTGTCCACCCTCAGCAAGTTTGCTGATGACACAAAACTGGGGGGAGTGGCTGACACACCAGAAGGCCGTGCTGCCATTCAGCAAGACCTGGACAGGCTGGAGAGTTGGGCAGAGAGGAA
>JAOWBO010000056.1:3732699-3752032 GCA_028564985.1 Crax fasciolata | reverse complement strand
TGGAGTCTCCTTCCCTGGAGATATTCCAGACCCGCCTGGACCCCACCTGTGCACCCTGCTGTAGGGAACTGCTCTGGTGGGGGGTTGGGCTCGGGGATCTCTCGAGGTCCCTTCCAACCCCTGCAGTTCTGTGACTCTGTGATACTGGCTGAGCAGCCTGATGGGAGCACACGGGACCGGGGGCTGCCTGGCACATCTCACTTCTTGGTGCCGATGCCTCCATGGGCATCTCAAGCTCCAGGCTCTGGCTGCGTGGAGCACTCCAGCTATAAGTTTCTGAAGCACTTCCAAATTCACAGAGGATAGTCCAGAGGTGTACATCACTCTTCCTTTCCAAGCACGTGGGTTCATGCCCAGCGCAGTGCTTCTGGTGGGTCTCCAGTTCAGTGCCCACAGCTGACTGCTCTAACTGGGCGCATCGATGCAGTTTAGAAGCATCCAAAGCAGCAGCAACGCGGTGACAGTAAGCCTGGAAATAATTTTCCACTGCTGCTTTCGCAGCCTCTTTGTATGGATATCCCTCATGCTTGAGCAGATTTGTAAGCTAAATATTCACACCTCATTGATGGCTGCCTGGATGTTTATAGGGCCTGGGCAAAGCTGCTGTAATAGAGGGAAGGATAAGAGAGTGCTAAATAGCAGCACGTGCCTCAGGGAGGATGCATGTGCAGACTCAGACTCGGGGAATTGTCTGCCTCTGTCTCCGCCAGGAAAGTGGATGTTCAAAATGACATCAGAGGAGACCCCGTTAATTCTGTCTCTGTGCGTGCTCCCAGATCAGATTTCGCTTTGCAAATCCCTCAGCTGCTTTTTAAACCTGCCAAGAAACGTGCACTTGGAGCAAGACCAGCTTGTTTCCCTCCTGCCCCATCCCACTGGAGCTGCATCTCGTGGGGAATCCCTGGGAAGAGCCTGGGGCTGCTGCTGCTGCCCGTCAGACACGGCAGGGCTGGAGTCCCCAGTCCTACACCCATGCAGCACGAGGAAGAGGCTGCAGTGTTTGGTGTGAAAGTGGGAACTCTGCTTGGACACACGGGTGGGATTTTTGTTTCCTCCCACCTGGCAGTGGCCTTTATGCACTTTCCAGCCCGTCTGCTGGAGCTAACACCAGTGCACACACGGGCTGACCCAGCTCAGCTGGCTGGGCAGAATCTTTTCTTTCTCTTTTTTCCCCGATTGTCTCCCAAATAAACTCAGTCTTGACTGCGTGATTGCTAGATTCAGTGTAAGAACTTGAGGAGAGAAAGGGAAGGTGGGAAGGACCTTAAATCTGGCTTTGGTGAGTTGACTGTTGTGAAATCTCATCCTCTGCCACCTAGCTTAGCCTAGAAAGCTTCTCCAGGCTGGAGTCCATAGAGCAGTGCTTTGCCCTTAACCAGCCTGATCAGCTGTGCCTAATGAAAGCTAATTGACCCCCAGAGGAACAAATAGCCAGCACCAGGCACTGATGGCCTCCAGCTGGATCCCCAGTGCTCAGCTCCAGCAGCACTGGCTCGTCCTTCCTTGCTGGAGGACAATGAACAGGGACGTGGTCCATCAACTTCTTATTTCTGGATGGTGCAGATCCAATTTGGGAGTGCAAGTGCAGCTCCCATGGACATCTTCCTTCGTGAGGCAGCAGCTCCTTGGAGGCCTGGGGACTTGCATTGGTATGTAATGGGGAATGAGCTCCGAGCTTATGGGAACGCTCCTCAGAAGGTCTTCATGCCTTGAAGAGGTCTCTTTTTGTGACTGGTAAGTTTTGCTGCCGTTCTACAGCACCAGAAGAGCTTTACCAAGGTTGCACATTGGCTTCTGACTTTCTCTGGGACGATTTCCAGTGCCAGTTTCAAATATCTGCTTTTTGGGGATTGGGCGTGCGCAATGGAGTTACTGCTGGTTGGCAGATGAACGCGCCGAGTGATCCATGAGAACTGTTTGTGTTAACTTTGATGATTCCTGGCTTTATTTCTGTAAAAAACTGCACAAGAGCAGAGCTGTTGGAATGGTGCAAAAGCAGAGATAGGAACCTGCACTCCTGATGGGCTGCCTTAGGTGTCCTCTGTGTTGGTTTGCTTTCTGTGGCTTGCAGATATCTGCAGGATGGCTATTGCCCATGAAAGTCTTTGTCAGGCTTGAAAAAATTGTATTTGGTCATGGAAATGTGTTTGTGTAATCCTGCCTTCACCTAGAGCTGTCTGTAGATGTTCCACCAATCCCCTCAGTGTGTTATTAGCGTTATTCTCAGTAACACACTGAACTAAGGGGAACCAAATAGTGATTAAGTTCTTATTTACATGTCAGGGACGTGGTTCTCAGCCAGGGTAACCGTCTGTCCTTACTTCACATCCATGCTGGGTCTTTATCTTATTCTTATCGCTCATCCTTAGCTTTTGAAACACCTGAAAAAGAAGAAAAACTCTCAGTTGCGTTTCTGTTCATGGTAAGGTACTTTGGGATGTGCTCTGCCCACCACAGGTCTGCCCAAGGTCTGCCTCTTCCCATAACTGAGGGGCCATGGCAGCCTGTAACTGACAGCCTTCAGATAAACCATCCCAGTGAACTGAGACGTGAACAATTGCAACTCGTGTTTCAGATCCTCAACAGCATTGTGCCGTTCTAGACTTCATTGATGATGACATTATTCCCATTCCCAAATGATATCACTTGATTTCCTTCTTGCTCTCTGTTTCCCCCAGCCTCGTTAAACAGGGACGATGCATTAAAGACAGCAGTCGATGCTTCCCTGCCCTTAGCACAGCTCCTGCTGGTGGAATTGCTCCTGCACCTTCCCCTCTTCCTTCCACCAGCACCACAGCAATCCAGTTCTCCTCGCTGTAATCAGGAACAGGCTCACACTGAGGAGCAGTGGAAGTGATTCTGGGCAGTAGATGCAGGTCAGGAGGAGCTGTGTAGCCTTGTTGTCAAGTCAGGGTAAGTTCTCTTCCAGCAACCTCCAAGACTTTTGTTGGAGTTCCCAGGGCAAGTGGTGCGAATCTGCCTCACCCTGACTTTGTCCATAGAGCTGGGTTTATTTAAACATGCTGTGAATCTGGCTCAAAGCATTTCTTTTTTGCCTGTATCTCATTCTCTTTTCTGTAGGAACCCTGCACAGGACAGAAATCACCCAGAACCAAAAACTGTAGTGCATCTCTGGTTTGAGCTCGTGGTGTCCTATCTTGTTTGGGCTGTCAAGCAGCATTTACTCTACGTGGAGAGACTTATAGACCTGGCTGAGACTAGCTCCCTCACTGTCCAACATCCAAAATTAGGAAAGCAGGGTACAGGTTCACATATACCATTAACTTTTACGTGGGAATCCATTCATGCTCTCTAACGGGGCTGCACGGTGCTTCTGTGGAGAAGTAATTACTGAAATGGGGCTGGGAGGATCCTTGAGAAATTGGGTCGTCCACCCGTGGTCCCAGGATATCTGGGACCAGGATCTGATCCACCTCAATCTGATCCACCTAAATAATTTGTGACAGAAGTTAAACCAATCTGCTCTTAAAAACCTTCCGTAAATAAAACTATGGAGGACACAGACACAAGTTTAGGGACGCGGCTCAGTGGGCATCGTGGTGATGGGTTGATGTTGGACTTGGTGGTCGCAGAGGTCTCGTCCAACCTTAATGACTCTGCAGTTCTATGAAATGCTGTTTGCCTGTATCCTAGCGTCTGATTGTACCATTGTCCTCTTCTTTGTCATATCGTTGTGATGCTTCTGAAACATCTTGAGATCATCATTGGACTCTTTTGAGCTGTTTGCCACCGCTGGTGGGGTTCAGGCATGGGTATACAGAGCTTCACCTCCTCCTTTCTCCCTTTCTGCAGTATTTTGAGAGCATAGAAATGGCTTAGGTTGGGAGGGCCCTTGAAGGTCATCTGGTTCCAATGGTCTTGGAGATCTATCCATCGCCTGTTATACCGTGATGCTGACCAGCTTCTGTGAAAAAGTAAGGCTGGGTGAAGACACTGCTTGAGCTCTGTAATTATTTCAGCATCTAGTTCTCAGTTTTCCAGGTAAAACCTTTCAGGCTTTCTCTTGTATCGTTGTCTCCATCTTCTGTAGTGGAGACTTGTCGAAAACTTGTCATTTAAATTCGTATCAAAGCTCTTTTAAAAACCAATGCCTGTGTTGTCCTTTGCAGTGCTCATGTGCTTTGTTCCTTCTGTTTCCATCCGATTTTCACAGTTAACTTCCTCTGCTTGGATTCAGCAAGGTTACTGAGCACGTCAAATATTTCCATGTCGCTTATTTCTCGAAACAAAAATGGGCTTTTATTGCTCCTCTTGGCTAGAAAATGGAGGCTTCTGCCCCAGAAGGAAGGCTGCAATCACGAACAATGGTTGCAAAGTGAAATTAATTTCATGATTTGACACAGACATTTTCCCTAAAACCGCTGCAGCGATGACAGCAATATTTGACGCTCAGCTGCTAACTTGCAAGATCTGCTCTGAGGAAGATAAGCTGATTTCCTGAAGCAGCTTGAAAGGAATGCCTTTTTTCATATAATTTAGCGCTTTTTTTTTTTCCCTGAGATCATTTGGGCATTCTTAGAATGCGCTTGTGAATTTTAGAAGAGAATTTAACCCCAGGTGTCCCCTTCCTCCAGATGTTTGGAGGAAAATGTGTTCATGTTCCTGCATCAGCAGAAGGCAAGGCAAGTGTTCGTTCAGCAGAGCAGTAACTGCAGCTCTTGCTTTAAATGACTTTGTTGGAAAACTTGGAATTTCCACCAACAGGGAAATAGTTGGGTAAAAAATTCACTTAGTAATAACCATTGAAAAATCAGCAGAAACGACTACACAGCTCTTGGGAAAGCACACCTGCTACCTAAAACGTTATATTTGAAGTAAATAATATAAAATTGTGGCTTGAGGGATTCTCCATGAACTCCTTTCTCCAGGATTTCATTCTGGCAGCTGTGGAAGCAGCTTTCCACCACGCACGTTGGCCATGGTTTTCCATTGGAGTCCTTCATACAATGACGTGTTCAGTGGGCAATCTTGGTGGGTGGTTGGACTGGGTGATCTTGGAGGTCTTTTCCAACCTTAATGGTTCTACGGAGTGCCAAGAGGTCTGTGTGACGTGGGGTCCCACTCAGTGTGCACCCGTCTTGTTTGTGAATGGGAGGAGTGGGCTAAAACCTCTTGGACATCTTCCATTTTCCAGGCCGTGGTGGGATCAGCAGAGTGCAGAACCTTCCTAATAGATGGAGTTTTTTTTCTGCTGGAGAATGCAAAATTTGGGCTCGTAGTGTTTAAGCTACGCACGGATCTTCAACATCTTCACAGCACCTCTCTGGCCTTTGGTATCACCAGTGTAGGCTCATGAAACTCAAAGTTGTTAAGTCATTGCCGACAACTACATTGGGGAAAAGCTTCCTTGTAGCACTTGTGTCCGCATCACATTGACTTGAACATCCTGGAAGAAAAAATATGATATTACTTTGGGATGTCCCCAGCCCTGCTTAATCAACGGGGGCACTGGAGCTGGGCAGTGCCCGATTTCAAGGGAGCAGAAAGGAAAATCACAGCTTGTGGTCTGGAAGTCTCCAAGTGTTATTTTCCAGGTGGATGTGTCTGCGTTACGGAAGCTGAAGCCGTGCACTGAAACCCCCGTGCTGCTTCGATGGCACCTCACTGTTATCAATAGCACTTCTTCCAGTGCATGCAGTTGGCTTAGGAGAGAACAGCCAAGTGCTGCTAGGAATGGCGGCTTGATCAGATGCAGCAACGCTGCTGGAATGGAAACGATCGGTGTTTCTCCACCCTTGAGCAAATGTAGCTGCCAGGATGATAATTTCCTCTTTACGATCAGTTCAAGTTCTTGAACCCTCTGCAGGCAGATGGGCTGATTGTGGGTCAAGGTGGGTGAGGTTATTTGGGATTTGCATATCAAAGCTTGGGATCGTTTTACAGCGATAACTTTCTCACGCAAAAGAATGGGCTCTGGTGGTGTTCACGTGTTTGGGTCAAATGGTGACCTGTTTCTGGGGAGGAAAAAAACTACATAATGCAGCAACAACAGGAAAAAATCAGGAAAGTCATTGCTGGCAGGCAGCGTAAAGGGCTGCCCATGGTGACTCATGACTTAATTCGTCGTCCTGTGGAGATGGTTCAACCCTGTTAGGCACCGAGCAGAGTTTCTTCCCATTTTTTTTGTCTTAAAATTTTTTATTTCTCTGGTCTTTGGGCTGGCAGGAGAGAGGGATGGTCTGTCCATGTGTTCAGGGATGTCTTCCAGGGGAAAATCAGGGAGTTATCAGATGAGAATGAGCTCACGTAATTGACTTCTGTAGCATCTGGGGCATGCCAAGTGCATCAGAAGCTGCATTGGGTAGAGCAGAGCCCACCCCCCCTATAGATGCTGTAGCTCCAGGAGCAGCAGCCCTCAGGGACCCTGCACTGAGGCTGGATTATCATTACATCCATGGGAAATGACATAATCCTACAGCCTGGCAAAACCTGGAAGCACGCGGTCTGTGTCTCCGCGGGCAGCGGGCTCGGGCTGGTCTCCAGGTTATTTGGGGTTTGTGGTGGTTTGATGCAGGCAGTTGCCAAGATCGGATCGTGGCTCGGTTTGGAGAGCAAGCAGATTGAAGCAGGCTGTGCCACATCTCACCTCGAACAAACAGCCCATTGGGCTCATCCAGGCAGGCCAGCCAACCTCTTTCTTTGTTTTTCCCTCTGTACTCTGACTGTGTTCTTCTCCTCTCCATCACCGAGTCAATTAATCTGTCACGGGGCCGTTCCCCCCACTGCGTTAGACAAGCAGCAGTCTGTGTCAAAGCACTGCCATGGTTCAGCACACACAGCTGTGGAAAATGTGTGCTGCTGCTGCTACAGAGGAGGGCAGAGCGTGCATCTTCCTGGGAGCCCGGCTCTAGGAGGCAGAACGGGGCTTCCACAGCCCTTTGCTTTCCAACCAAGTCGTGTTTTCTCCCTTTCTCCCTGTTGCCATTCTTTGTGATAGACTAAACCGGGAGTGTCTTTTGCCTATGGGTTTAAAGAGATGATGGAGATCTTTATTTATATATACAAATTTTTATTTATGATTCTGTGCAGAGATCTCAGCATCCCCCAGAAATGGCAGCACTGCAGCAGCACGTTGCTGACACCCACCAGCTGTCTCTAACAGCTAACGAAGTTCTTTTCCATCTCCACGAGCTAGAGGCTGGGTGTGCAGTCTGAGCAGCTCAATGGCAGAAGGGGGAGGCACCTCCCGGTTCCATGGGGCTGAAAGCGTTTGTGTCAGATCAGACCAAACCATCCCGTGGCTGTGACCCTCCACGGCCTCATCAGCAGCAGATGCTGTGGGAAGATCAAAGATCAGGGTGGATGCTCTGGGGCCTTGTCACCTCACCTCCGTCAGTCTGAAGCTCAAGCACCCCTGAGCTGACACAGGTTTGGGTTTGGGTTTGCAGCAGGTGCCAAAGCTCAGTGACCCCAATTTGGGAAGAGCTCTCCTGGCTATGGAGGGGGCTGACAAGAGTCATGGACGAGATGCTGAAGATGAGACTCTTCCAGCCTAATATTATGCTCAATGAGCCCTTGGTTTAGGTTTTATCTTGAGTCTGTGCCTGAAAATGCTTCTGCTCCCTGATAACCCAAAGGTGAGTTTGGATGAGGTCAGCTGGAAGTGTCTGCACCTAAGTGTGGGGTGGCCACGATAGCCTGCATCTGTCTGGTGTCTGTAACCACTACATCAGCACCCAAAGGTTTGTCTGAGCGGTGTGGGAAAGCTGTGGTGGAAAAGGGAACCAGAGGAGTGGTTTGGGTATGAAACCTCCCCATGAGCCAGCTGAAGGCAGTGGATTATTGTAAAGAATGTGGAGGAAGAGGAACTGGGGTTTCTCGTTATGAGAGGTGACAGACCTGGAACGTGCTGCTCATGCTCAATCAAGAGTTGCCAACCAGTGACTGTAAAAGTACTGAATTTAAGGTGTTTTGGTTGATGCTTGCTGGGTAATTGCAGGTGAGCAGGTGCCAGACCCTGCTCAAGGTAACTATGGCAATGCCTGCATCGCTGGGCTGTGGCTGTGGCACCCATTGATCCCTGCTCCTCCTTGGAAGGCACAGGGTTCTGAGTAGGATGGCTCTGATGCCATCTGTGCCGCGACCCTGCCAATTGCCTTTGCCAACCATGAGGAAATTAGTGGAAGAGGGGAAAAACGTGGTTCTGCACATTTATCATCTGATCCCAGATCCCGCTTTCATCCAAAACCAACACAAAAAAAGAGAGAAATCTGAGTCTGATGATGGAGCCAGGCTGCAAGCGAGCATGGAACCCTCCAGCCGCAGCAGGTCGTCATCTCTGGAGAGACATCTGCCTCGGGGGTGATGGACGCTGCTTCTGACAAAGGCTTTGGAGGCGAGATGTGTTCCCTTGCTCGCTGGGCTGCGACTTGCTGAGTGTGGCTGAGTGACAACTGGCTGGCGATGGCCTCCTGCGTGCCAGGCTCTGTTCTGCTGGAACAGGACCTCACGGGGGGGCTCTGCTCCCCCTGTCTCGACGACCCCTCCTCCTCACAAAAGCCAGATGGGAGGAATGTCTGCGCCACAAAGCAAGGAGCAGGCTGGAGAGGGGGTACAGCCTGCTGAGTGCAGCAGTGTGTGTGCTTGCTGCCTGGCTCTTGGCTGGAACACCATGGGTGGGATCCGTCCTTGCTACAGCTGGATGTCAGGGCAGGCATCCTGCCGGAGCTAGCCCCCCTGGCATCTGCTTATTAAACTTGGTCAATGTATTCCAAGAGGCCAAGGGTGGGATTTGTTTCATCCCGCTGGAGCTGCAGAGAGAGCACCTACAAAGCATCTGCCCTGGAGGCTTCTGGAGAGGGATCCTGGAGTGCCCATGATGAGCCCAAGTGGTGGGCGAGGATGTGGCAGGGGCAGTTCTTCCTGTGAGTGACTCATCCTGACTAGGTCAGGTTTTTGGTGTTTTGGAGAACTGGATTTTTGGCAAGATGATGACAAAGTTCTTGCCAGAGGGTTCTAGCTCTGACATTGAGCACCTGAAAAAACAACACAGATAATTGGGTGAACTCAAATCTGGGCCTAATTGGCTGTTAGAGAGCTCCTGGAAGGAGACACACTTCAGAATCACAGCTTTACATAGAATTGTGCTTTGCTGGAGGAGCTTCCAAGAAGACAAGTCTAAATGATCCTGATGAACTGCCCTGAGAGTAAGGGAAGATGAAACACCTGTCTTTGTAGCTTCCAAAATTATGGTGTTAAAAGGAAGATGCTGGGAAGGCTGGAGCATCAACCCCAGACAGAGCAGTCAACAGCAGAGCTCACCTGAGCCAAGGATGCTTCCCCTGAGCTCCTGCTCTGCTTGGACGTCCACCAGCTGTGATCCACTCCCACAGCCCTTCAGAGAAAGCCAACGTGGGCCTCCAGAGCCTCCTGCTCCCATCCTGGATCTCCACCACCAGTCTCTGCCTCCCGGCTGGCGTCAGTCATAGCCAGGAGGACGCATGGTGCAGGGTGGGTTCCCGAGCAGAAGGATCTCACGTCTTGGCACAGCGGGGCCATCGCCAGCAGACGTTGTGAGGAGCAGAGCTGGCACCACGAGGAGTTCTGTGGGCACTGTGCACTGAGAGCAGACCTGCTTGGAAAGCTTCTAAACAGAAATGAAGCGTTCCTCTTTGGCAAGACGGAGAATTTCAAGTTGTCTCCTTTCCCCCTCCCTGATCTCTTTCTTTTTTTTTTTTATTTTTTTGTCCCCTGTTTTTGGCTAAAAACCATTTGGTTTCCAGCTACTTCCATGAGAAGATTTCATTAGTGAAGCCTTGGGTGGTAAAAAAGCCAGTATTGGTGGAAATGGAAATGTTCCCTGGCATCTTTCACCAAACTGGGGAGAAACACTCGTGGGAAGTGAAGCTGACCTGTCTTGTCCAAGAACAGAAACCACCTTGCTGCCTAAGATTTGCCATACCCTGCATTTCTGGATCAGGAAACTTGTGCCTGCCTTTAATTACAAACAAGATTTTCATCATGAGTCATTAGCGGTTGAATTCTGCCTTAATGAAGTCAACTGCTTACCCTGGAGGGCAGAGAAGTGACGATTTCCAGGCTGTGTGGTCCTGGGCAAAAGGCTTTCCCAGCCCGTGCCCCAGTTCTTGGTCTCTCACATATGATGTGTCTTCCACTGGGCCGCTCTGGGTTGAATAAAGCTCTCCAGAGCTTTAATAATGTTCATCATTAACATATTTGGGGTCACAGCATTGATTCTGTTTCTCACCGAGCTTTATCTTGGCCAGAAAATGTGTCTGCAAATAAACAATCAGCAAGAAGGGATTCATGGGATGTGATGTAATCACTCTGCTGTCCTGCAGGGCCAAAGCATCTTGTGAGTTGCAATAATGTTGTTCCCTCTCCTTTCTTTCTCCCATCTGGCTCCCTCACTTTATTCCTTCTGTGTTGGTATCTCAGCATTTCACGTTGGCTGTGTCCATCCCTCCCCTTGTCTTCCCCACACCTCCTTCCAGAGGAACACAAGGCAGGAGGCAGCACAGGAGCTTGGATCTGGGGTGAGCAGAAGGAGAGCTGGCAGCCAGGTTGCAGTGGGTGCCCTGGGCAGGGAGCAAACACCCTTGGGCTGCCTGGAGGACCCGGGCTGGAGAGAAGGAAGCAAGCAGAGAAGCCTGTGAGACCCTGGAAATGGGGAGAAGGTCCCACAGCCAGGGCTGGGACCCAGATGGAGGTTCTCTCTAACTCGTGTCTTTGTCTCTCTGGGATTGGTGTGTATCTGTCCTGGGGGGCAGCTTTACTACGGGAATGAATTCATGCCGTGCTCCTTGAACATCATGGTCAGTGTTTGCTCTACAGACACCGCTGGCTTTGCAAACAGAGGACAGAATTGTGTTGCTGTGTCCAACTGGACATCCATTGGACGTTAATTGTGCTTCTTTTGGAGGGGGTTCTGGAACATGCCTGGAAGGAGGTCTTGCTTGGATCCACAGAAAGGTATTGCCCCAGGGCTGAGTATCTGGAGGGTTTATTCCAGGACAGGAAGGATGCTGTGGCGTATCTTGAGCTGGCACAGCTCAGCTGCCCTCTGACTGGGCCTTCAGTGGGTTCACGTGGTGAAATTAACACTGCCCTGACCTCAGATCTTCCTGTTGGGTGCGGGATGGGTGGGATGGGTCCAGAGCTGGTGAGGATGGGACAGGAACCCAGCCCCAGCCCCTCTTCTGAAATTAGCAAATTGCTCTAAGCACACAGAGGGGGGAAGCAGAGATCAGCCATCGTCACATCGTTGTGGATGAAGGTCGATTGGTGGGTGTGAATCCCAGTGGTGGGATGGAGGGACACGAACAGCTCCGGCCACCTGGTTCACCTGGGCCATGCCCATCCTGTGGGACACCAAAAGCATCGCTGCCATCTCTGGCAGCAGCTGCTGCTGTTGGGCAGCAACTGCCTGTGTCTGAGGTGACACTGCATCCCCGTGGGGGTCAGAGAGCTGGTGCTTTCCCTGCTGTGGATGTTGCTAAGGGAAATGGGCCCATCCACTGAGTGTGAAGTGTGTGGGAGGGGAGCAGGCCAGGCCAGGGCCATCAGCAGGCTGATGAACACAGCATTCCTACCCCCACCCTTCCTTACAAAGCAACAAATAGAAGTTTAATAGGAGACAGACAATCAAGCTGTCCTCAGCCTTCTGGTGTCTCTTGTTCCAGCTTGTTCCATTTCCAGGCTCACACGACTGCCAGGAAATGTTGTTATTAAACGTGCTAAAAACGGGGGAATCGCTGCGAGGTGCAGCGTTCTGCTTGCTCTGAGGTTTCCTTTGAAATGCTTGGGGTAAGGTAGGCAGCAGGTAGGGACCCAGCGCTCCCAGGACTGGCAAAGGAGGTGAGGAGAGCTGGGGTGCGATGTGCTGAAGGCTTCCCAGACCTAAAGGTTGGGTCCTGGTTGCTGCTGGAGCGCGAGGCGTGGAGCCGCGTGCTCGCTGCAGGGTGCTCTCCCCAGGCAAGAAAGACACAGAACTGAAGACCCCCCCGGAGCATTCATGCATCGAACCTGTGGGGAGCGGGGACAGCCCCAGCTCCCAGGAGCTGAACCAGACGCCTTCCCGCAGCGCTGAGCTGTTGCTGCCCTGTGACGGGGAGCAGCGCGTCCGGAGTCGGGAAGGCTCGGTCCCTCCCAGCCTGTGGGATGTCTTCATCGGCACCTCCCCGGCTCTTCCGTGATGAAGGGCCTGTTTTCTCCAGGCTGGGATCTCATGGCCCTGCCTCCCTTTGACCCTTTGTTCTCTGAGAAGATGGCTGTGCTTGTCTGGGGCTGCTGACACGGCCTCTTTGGGTTGGTGTCCTTCAGTGCTGTGGAGCTGTAAAAACATTCACAGCCCTTCCAGTCCAGGCCTGGAAAGAAATCCCTTCCCCCCGGAGATCAATTCCATTTCAGTAGTGATCTAAGCTTTCTGAGGGCCTTATTGGAGTCCTGCTGGAGGGAAGAGACCTCCCCACAAGTCACCAGCTCCCACCGGTGTCATAAAGGAGTGGAACCACGTGAATCTTCCCAGCTTGGCCGTCTGGAGAAATTGGGTTGGGGAGTGCGTTGGGCCAGATCCTAATGACCGTGTGCATGGCACAGTGCTGCGGTCTCAGGAGACAGAATGGGGATGTGAAGGCATCACGTGAGGATATCGGGGACATAAGCTGGGTTGTAGATCACGTTCCATCAGGAGAGATAGAAACAAGCCACCGCCTTTGGAGGAACATCTCTCATGCAAGGACGCATGGACTTGGACATTTTTTATCAGGCTTGGATGTAAAATATCTTCTCAAAGCTTTATAATGGGATATACGATCTTCATCAGACCCCCATAGCTCCCCACATGATGGATTTCTTGCATTTCTTCCCACGGAAGACAACCAGCCTCCCCATCACCACCTCTCTGCATCGTGCTCCTGCCCTTGGCCCTGGGTGCTGCCTGTTCTGCCAGGAGCTCTGCGGGACCCACATCTCCCCACTCCCAGCTGTCAGCTTGAATTCAGCTGTGACGTTTGCTGCAGCTTTTCCAGATCTGAAAAAGGCTTCATGCATCTGTGGACTCACCTTCTTTTCCCAGCTACATCATTAGGTCTAATAAAATATATTGCTTCTACCCCCAAAGCTGTCCCTGCCTGTATGATTGAAGGCAGGCAGCTCTGGCTTTATCCCAGCCTTGTATTTCCTGCACAAGCTGTGGGCAGTTTTGTAGCTGAGATGTTGCTTTGGCATCGCCTCTCCAGATGAGCTGAGGCCCTGTAGGGAAGTTGCAATGCTTCTTTCTCCGTTCCTGCCCTGTGTGTGGGGCAGGATGCTTCCTCTGCTTTGTGTATTTACTGGATGCACTCTGTGGAGCAAGGATTTTTATCTGAGATGTCTCTGTCAGCGTGCTCTGCTCTCAGCAAGGCGTTGGATCAGCCGATCACCGCATTCCTTTCCAATTTATTCTGTGATTCGGGGCTGTGTGTTGCCATGTTCTTCTCCCTGGTGCTCTCCTCAGGGCATTACACAGCCCTATGATGTCTCTTGAAGAATCGAGACCCTGGCCTTAATGAATAAGGCAATATCAGCAAGGACATGATAAAATCATGCCCTAAACTGGTGCTTGCATGCATGTGCACGTAAATATATACATATATATTTATATACTTAAAAGCTTGTGCATTTAAGCTCATTTCAAGGAAATCTTTGTAGGTGCCCCTTGGAGATCAGGTAGGGAAGTGAGAGATGGAAAAACCCTGTGGCCAGAAAAGCCACAGATTTAAGTGCTGATCATAATGCAGATGCCTGGAAAATATTGGTCATTACTGGGCATTTGGGCAGGGAAGGGGCTTCGTCCCTTCACCTCTCCCTCACTTGTTGCAGGAGAAGGGAAGGAGACGGATGAGCAAGGCAAAAGCTTGCTGGGGGAGGAGGGATGCTCCCAGGTGATCCTGAGCACTCCCACCTCTGTGCCAGCTGCTCATGGGCAGTGGTTCAATGGGCACCCAGCTGGGCACCTGAGTCTGGGCTGGGCTTGCTTTGACCTTGTCACTGGAGAAGACAGACTCAGCGTAGGATGTATTCCTTATGGAAGTGGTGATTGCCTTCTGGAACAGCGATCTGATGGTGGAGGAAACCTGTGGGGACTGAATCTGAGGATTCTATGATTCTATGCTGTAGTGTCCCTGTGCATTGCAGGGGAGTTGGACTAGGTGACCTTCAAAGGTCCCTTCCGACTCCAAGGATTCTATGATTCCATTCCGTGATTCCATTCCGTGATTCCATTCCGTGATTCCATTCTATGATTCCATTCTATGATTCCATTCTATGATTGACCTAATGCAGACACCTAATTCTAAGGCAAATTTCAGGTGGAGAAATCCTTCCTGAAGCATCTGCAGGTCTCTGTTTCTCATCCCCTGGAAGCTGGTGATGCTCTTGGGCTGTTGTGTTGACGTTGGCTTTGCTGGACGCAGTGGTGACATCCTCCTGCCCCTGGGCCATGGGGTGATGGGTTCCTGTTTGGAACTGCACGAACATGGGTGCAGTGAGTGCTGCAGGGAAGCCATGAGAAACGAGCTGCTCAGCCTTCAGGGCAGGGCTTGGCCAATGACAGAAACATCGGTCCCGGCAGCAAACAAGAAGAAAGCAGGCTTCCCACATCCTCACCTCTAGGAAGCTCCACCCATCCTCAACAAGAAATAGGTGATGAGCCCCAAATATTGGACCAAGAGAGCGTGCACTCGTCTTATTTAGCAAAGTTGTGATGCTGACTCGGACAGAAGATAAATGGTGGCAATTAAAACCAAGTGGTGTGGGGATGCAAATAGCAAATTAGTTGGAAACTGCAGGCTGTGTGCAGATGAGTGAATGGCAGACGGGGCATGGGACTCGCGCTGAAAAAATAAATTCTGAGGATTTTTCAGCCATTTCAAGCATAAGATGTCGGGAGGAAGCAATGTTTCATTTCAAATCCGAATCTAGACATCACTTAGAGAGGATCCAGTAACTGGAATGTGTTCGTTTTTGTTCCAGGTTGATCCCAAACGAAGACTGTAGGAGTTCTACTTTTATTCTCATTAACCCATTTCATTCCAAGGGATTGATTTCAATCCCTTTCCCCAGTTAAAAAAAATAAAATAAGATCTGTTTTCATTTGAACCTAAGTATTATTTATTTTAGCTTTGGCAAACAAAACAAAACAAAGAAGTATTTAAAATATCCGCCGTTATTACACCACTGCTCTCGTTCTGGCGTTTCCTAAACGTGAGGTGTTGGATCCCACGTCTCTAATGCCGGGTGGAGGCAGGTGGCTGAGTGTAATTGGGATGGCTGATGGCTCCCAAATCAGGCTGCTGTCCCACGAGCCCAACCTGAGGCTCTTCCCAGCTCTGTGTCCCAAAACGAAGGCAGGAAGCCTCCCCAGCACGGCGTTTATCCTAAGATTTATGTGACAAATTAATTTCCCTTTGAGCTCCGGCGGAGGATTTGTGGGCCTGCGAAAGCGTTGATGACATCCAGGCGGTTTCGCTCCGCTCCTGTGACAGAGTCAGTCGAGCAGGGATGGCCATGGTGCCAAGAGCTGCACGGCGGAGCCCACGGGAGGCATGTGGGGCTTTGTGGAATTGATTCACTTCGTGCAGAGGGGAATGGCATCGTTCGGCCGTGGGGGATTGCAGCCCACTCCCCTTCGTTCATCTTCTCTCTGCACGTGTCAGAACAGCCTTTCTGTTTCCCGTGTGGATGGGAAGAGAGGTGCTGGGTCTCCTTATTCTGGCTGGCAGCAGGTGAACCTGATGCCTCCTGCCCAAGCTCCCCCTTCCACAATCACTTCCCCCAGGTCCTCCAAGATCAGAGCGGCTTTCCAGTGACCTTGGCCCAAAACCTGAGCTAACCGGGGCCGCTTTGTGCAGCTCCGCACTAATTGGGTTGTGGCCCAGGCAGGACTGGGCTGTGCTTCAAACAGAGCTGGGCTGGGTCTGCAGGGAGCCCAGGCTGAGCTTCTGCACAGGCCTGGCACGAAGGCGGATGAAGTTTCAAATCAACCTGGGATGATTTATATCACTGCAGTCAATCGAGGGCAATTTTTTCTCTTTTCCCCCTCCCCCTCTTCCTCCTCGCCTTCCCCTCTCTCTTCCTCCTCGTCTTCCCCTCTCTTCCTCCTCGTCTTCCCCTCTCTCTTCCTCCTCGTCTTCCCCTCTCTCTTCCTCCTCGTCTCCCCGTCTCCCTTCCTCCTCCTCTTCCCCTCTTTTCCTTTTGTTTTAATTTTTGATACTGAAAACAACAGCAACATACGCCAAAGTTCCCTCACCTCTTCTTCACCTCCAGCAGGGAGTCAAGCAGCCATTTCTAGCTCCGGCTCCAGCCTTGTGTCTCGTGCCATCCCCGTGGTTCTGGGCTGTAACTGGTTTTGCAGAACACAGAGCAATGCCATGGAGGAGGAAAAGGAGACAGCACTGCAGAGCTGGGTGCTCACACCCCGTCTGTAAGGCTGAGGAGCCAGGCTGTGTTAGCACTGCCTACCGTAACATCGTTTTTCATGAGTTTTAGCAATTCTACTGGGGGGGCTAGGGGTGGTCCCTGTTGTCCCCAGAACTTCGGCTGTCAGTGAGGTACAGCCATGGGACATGTCAGCTGTCCCTCCTGGAGCCTTCTTGCTCATCCTTCTTTCCTTTACCCTTCTCCTTTTTAGGGTTTCAGTACCAGGATGCTCCAGAGGGAAGGGAAGGAGGTGCGTTGCGTCCCGCTTGGGTTTTGCAGCTCCAAGGTGTTGCTGCAGGTGGGATGTTACAGAATCACACCATCACAGAACCATAAAACCCAACCGTGGTTGGGCTGGAAAGAGCCTTAAAGACCATGGAGCCCCAACCCCCTGCCACGGGCTGGGGGTCCCCCACCAGATCACACTGCCCAAGCCTTGAATGCCCCCAGGGATGCCTTACCACCCTCTGGGTGAAGAACTCCCCTCCAACATCTAACCTAAATCTCCCCTCTTTTAGTCCATAACCATTCTCCCCTCTCCTATCACTGTCTACCCGTGCAGAAGTCACTCCCTGTCCTGTTTATAAGCTCCCTTGGAGTCCTGGAAGGATGTGTGTGCCACCAGCAGCCCAAGGTCCAGAAATGAGATTGCTCTGCGTTGGTGCAGTCGGTACGTGCCATGCTCGTTCCCCACACCGAGCCCTGCAGCTGCCCTCGTGGAGTCACAGAGGAATTCAGAACGAAGCGATTATTGCTGGGGTCTCAAAGAACCCTTCTCAAGACGGTGGTTCCTCTCCGGGCTAATCCACAAGTGCAATGAATTGGAGCTGAAGGGAAGCCAAGGCTTGCAGGCTGAAGCACAGCCTCCAGCTCCAGTTTCCACTCCGGGGAGAGAATGGTTGGGGCTCTTGGGGAAATTTTAATTGATCAAATTTCACCTTCCTTCTTCGAGTCCCCCTTTCCTTCCTGTTTCAACTTTCTCTCCTTTCTTTCCTTACTGTCTTTTTTTTTTTTTTTTTCATTTCCATGGGTATTTTCCCTGCTTCTTGAGAAACAAAGCTCAGGGCTGTCCTCCTGCACGTGACTTCACACTTGGTGTGAATGATGCCCAGCGTGCTGCAAAGATCAGCACCGTTTCCTCTGCAGGCTGGGTGTGATTGTCACTGCTGAGAAAGCTGATAGCATAGGGGCAGGGGAACGGCAGCCCTCTCTGAACCATGTTGAAATCATCTCCCCCGGATTTTCTTTCTGAACAGCACTCTGTACAGCATAACGAGCTGTTTGCACTCCAGGCCCTATAAACCCATCTCCCAGCCTGGGTTGGAGCTGTGCACGAAGCAGAATGGCTCTGTCAGTGGTGCAGCGGAGCCATGGTCGGTGGCATTGCAGAAAATGCTGCTGTGAGCAGCACAGACCTGGTGTCGGGGCTGGTCCTGCCTCGGGCTTCCTCTGCAAACCGCTTGGGACGGGCTGCCATGGCAGGGGGAGTGCTGCTTGGGTCTCTGGGTCTCAATGTTAGTTGGTGTGCGGTGCAAATTGTTAAAAGCCTGAATTCTGGCCCAGCTCCTGCTCGGTCTGACTCCGAAACCTCGCAGCTCTGTGACAGCCCAGGGGGATGAAGCCCGTCCTGGCTCTGCCTGGGATGCCTTTGGGCTGGAGGAGCCTGGCAGGAGCTCCCAGCAGATGGGTGGTTCTGCTGCTGCTGTCAGCTCAGAAACCCACCAGAGGAGGAACAGAGTAATGGGTCCGAACCCTCCCAAATGAAAATCAGGACTAATCTTAGCAAGGAAAAGGAAGCACAGATTTAATTTCCCTTTCTCTCTCCTCAGGTATGACACGGAGGAGGTGTTACTGCCCTTCCACCGGGTGGGTGCTGCCTCTGCTAGGAGACCTGCAGGGGAAAATTCCAAACAGAACTTCACGTCAGGAGCTGAAAATTGGTAGAAATGTGTCTGAGAAAGGGTTAGGATGTGTCGGAATTTGCCCGGAGGGAAAGCTTCATTGTAACATCTCTTTAATTTCTCGGCATCTCTTCTCTTTCCAGCACTGGAGGAATTTGGTTGGCCTGACTCTGCGTTCTGCTTTTTGTTGAGTATTTCTGTTTGCTGAGCTTTGCATCTGAGGTGGGGAGGCCAGGACCCCACTGCTGCCGTGCCTGTTTGCCTGCTCTGGGTTCTAGGAACACTGGCAGCCTCGTTGTAGCAGGCAGTTGAAGCCTTACTGCAAACCAAATAAATGGGTGTTAATTCAGAAGGTGAGAAGGGACAGGAGAGAAGAGCTGCTTCGCTCAGCAGCTGGGCATTGCTGAGCTCTGTCCGTTTGCTGGAAGCTCCCTTCGTTTGGTCTGTGCTCGCGATTCACCCTTGGACGGGTGCTGTCCACCTGCACACCCTGCCCAGGCTTTTCTCCTCCCCTTCACGCTCTTCTTGCAATGTTTATGGCCCACGTCAAGGTTTCAAAAGCCCCATGGAGACATCGTGCCGCTCTCAGCATGGTGGAACAGGGACCTCAGTCCCCTTCCAAAGCCATCACTTGCTTAGGGAGAAGGGCATGGGTTAACCCAGGACTGGCATTTAAAGACTCCTGGAATGGGTCTTCTCTCCCTCCTTGATATTTCATGGGATCACTAAGGTTGGAAAAGACCTCTAAGGTCACCTAGCCCAACAGTTGTGAGGGGTGTTCTTTGTCTGGCATGTATTACTCTTGGGGGATGCTTGTTTTAAGCTTTCTAGCGTGTGAATGAGATGAAAAACACTTCTGAAAGTGGCAAGAGACTTTGATGTAAGGAAATGAATCACAGAATGTCCCTTCCAACCTCATAGAATGGTTCAGGTTGGAAGGGACCTTAGAGATCAGCTTGTTCCAACCCCTGCCATGGGCAAGGACCCCTCCC
>JAOWBO010000056.1:3698880-3710005 GCA_028564985.1 Crax fasciolata | reverse complement strand
CCCTGGCAGTGCTCAAGGCCAGGCTGGATGGGGCTTTGGGCAGCCTGGTCTGGTGGGAGGGGTCCTTGCCCATGGCAAGCGGGTTGGAACAAGCTGATCCCTTCCAGCCTGCACCGTTCTATGGCTCTGTGATTTTGGATAACCATTCGCAGTGTTTCACAGGCAGCTGACCCCGCTGCAGGACAGGAGATGGCCCTGACGGACCCTTCCAGCCCTCTTGCAAACACACAGAGCAGAACCGGCTGAGTGAGACCAGCAAAAGAATTCAGAAGTGAGAACACCATCTACATTTTCTTTGTGGGCCGATAGAATCCCCAGATCTCTGCGGGGTCAGCTGCTGTGTTATTGAATCTGCACCCAGGAGAAGTTTTGGAAATGCATGACTGCGTTTCCCCATCTCCTTTCCGATTTCTGTAAACTTTCATCTGGCCAGACACGCTGTTCTCCTTCCATTATTCACACGAGTCGACCGTGATGATCAGTAGGAGCAAGTAAGCCAGAAGTTAATCTTCCAGGGGAAGGTGCACAGTGGCTGTAAAACACAGCTCTGACTGCAGAGCGTTGCATGTTCTTGCTGCCATGCCTTACACAGGACCAGTCCTGTAAACAAACCTGCGTATTGCCCACATCTGGGACGGGGAAATCAATTCACAGGACTGAAAGACAGCTCAGGACAAGCAAATTGGAAGCAAAAACGTGTCTCTGGATTTCTACCAGCTTTTGTCTAACCTGGATCTACATGGATTTTGTGGGGAAAGTTATCTTTCAACAGGAACATTTTTTTTTTCCTGGACACACTAAGCCTTTTTATGCTCTGTTTTGCAAATATAAAACATACATGCTGCTAAAATATCATCAAATGATCTCGTGAATGAAATCTGGCGTGCTGCAAACACAGCCCTGCTTCCCAAGAGAACGCTTTGCACTCTCATTTCCCACCGTGCTGAGTTGCTCCTGGTCTGTCCCCGTGGTTTAACAGTTACACAGTGAACACAGCAGTTACCTGGAAAGAGTTGAACAGCATTTCATAGTGCATTTGAACTTGCCAAAGAATCCCTGACACATCTGTGTATGGCATAGCCATGAAAACAATATAGTGAACGCCAAACAGAGGCATGAGGACGAGGGTGGATTTCAGCAGCTTCCTGCAGCAACGAGGAAAGAGAAAGACACAGAAGCAGTCAGTGGATGGAGTGGGTCTCCCAGCCAGGTTGGTCTGCCTCATTCCTTGGGTGTCTGTTGTGCATGATTTCATTCTGGCTTAACACGTGCCCTTGGCTGGCCCTGTTTACCTTACATCTGCACAGGCATTGTGTCCCCCTGCAACTTCAAGCTGTTTCTTCTCTTATGACACGCGACACAACCCAGTCCATCCTCCAGCATGTCTTGATGTGCTAATGAACCCCCTCTATACACATGTCCCCAAGTGGTGCTGACGTGGGTACTGGAGGTGAAGGCATTGGGATCTCTTTTCCAGCCTCAGGCCATCCACTGTTTTGGGTCAGGAACATGGGAAGAAGGTGGAAGGTGCAGTGCTGCTTCCTCTCCCCAGCCTATGGCTGGCACTAAATCCCTCTGCCCCAAAGGAGTGATTCTGCTTCACATTATGATGTCTGGACATGGCCCTAGACAACCTACTCCAGCTGGATCTGCTTGGGCAGTGGGGTTGGACCAGATCTCCAGGGAGCCCTGCTAACCTTTGTATAAATCTGCAATTCTGTGTCCTTATTGAGATGAGACATAAAGGTCCACCCTGGATTTGTGCCTTCTGTGCAATAATGGCGGGGGGAAAGTGCATCCATGAGCAGATGTCCTGGACACCAAGAGGAAATGGACGGTGCATTGTGGGGCAAGCAGGAGCTCACCACTCTTCGGAGGCATTTTGAACTGCAGCATCCCCTGGGAAGCCCCTGACCGAAGGAGAAGTTCCATCCCTGCACCAGTCTTATGGCAAGGGGCAGCAGGGAGGAACAAGGAAGCCCCGAGCACTTGGCTGGGTTTGCTCCTGAGGGACTCAGCCCTGCCTGGAAGTGATGTTAATTGCAGGATTAAACCTGCTGCCAGGAGTTACTGCAAGTCACCAAGTGCTGGCAGTTATTGAGAGGGATGGGCATCACTACCCGACAGCCCTGGTACCATCTCAGTCCAGCAACTGGAAACCACAGAGGGAATTTAAAACATTAAGGAGCAGCCCTCATCCAAACCATAATTAATAGCGAGCTTCAGCCAGGGATAAATAAATAAATAGATAAATCAGAGCTCCGACAGGGCAGCAAAGGGAAACGGAGAGATATTTTCCAGCCAAATCTCATTCCTGCTTCAAATGAAACATGTCGTGTTTGGAGAGGGAGGTGGTAGCGATGAGCTCATGGTCTGCAGCCCAGATCACTCTGCTCTTCCCCCCGAATGTGTCCTGCTGCTCTGTCGAGCTCCAGGGATCCAGGGCTTGTGAGGAGCTCCCAGGCAGCTGCGATGGCTCAGCAATCTGCTTTTTCTATCCTGTTTTGACTATGTTACAACTATCCTAAATCACCAAGAGAGAAGAATAAAGGAAAACAAAACAACCAAGAAAACGCTGGATTTCCAGCGAAGTGTCAGGAAGCACCCACTGAAGGGCAGATGTAACAAATAGACTGAGTCTTACAAAGCACAGGAGGGAAATAAACAACAATAAACAAAATGGTACAAGTTCTTGGGGCTTTGACAGCACAAACAATGCTTTTAGTTTTGCACTCTTGGTGGAAGGCCAGCACAGTCACTTCCCAACTGCCTGGGAGGCCTGAACTCCTCTTGCACTACCAGGCAGGTCCCGTGGGTTGGAGAGGTTTAGGGGAGGCTGAAAGGGCTGCTGATTCATGCAAGGTGACATTCTTCACACCTTGTTTGGGATGTCTACAGTGCAGGGGTCTTTGGCTGAACCTGTCGCCCTGGGCTCTGTCTGTAGTCAATGGGGGGAGGAAGGACTTTGGCCCAGAAGATGAGCAGGGTACGTGACTCACCTGTACTGTTGTCTCGAGTCACACCTCCCCGCATTTGTCTCCCGTAGCTTGGTTGCTAGGACTCTGATAATATTGATAAAAAGAATAAAATTTACCTGGAAGAGGAAAAAAAGAAAAAAAACAACAACAACAAAGAATAAAGGAGATGCAGGCAGCACGCGTTGTCCAGTCAATGCCTCCCCCACATGAGCCAAAGGGCTGTGGCACACAGCGGCCTTTTGGCTGTGCTGTGTACGAGCTGGAAGAGCTTCTTGTGCCCTTCCAGGACCCAGTAGTTGGTGGGATTGCTTCAGCTACATCTAACCTAACTGGTTGAGAGAGAAGGGAATAACAGAGAGAAAGTGTAGGCATCCCACATGAAAGCACTGGCTCCTGAACTAGCCAGCCTGGGCTAAGCTCATGCAAAAGGCAGAGATATGGACCCATTCTGATGACCTAATAAACTTCTCAAGCTGGGTTTGGTGTCCAGGGAGAAGAGTGAAATTCAGTTCTATTTATCCCACGCAGCCAACCCAAGATTAAGGTCTCCTCAGCGTCAGGGAACAATTAGTAAGATGTCTTTCCATGTTTCCATGCACAAAAGTAAAGAACAGGGAAAGTGCATCACGTAGAGGACAGAGAGCAGACACAACTAGATGTGAGAGATCAAGAGCAGGGAAGGACAATGCAACTGCAGAATTTCTGCTATATTTCTTCTGCAAACTCTCTCTGGAGGAGAGTTTAATGTTGACCAGATAAGGTCAGCAGGGACAGCAAAAATAGGCAGAACAAATATGTTTCCTACCACACCTGTGCTCAGTGGCTGAACCAGACCAACCCAGTCCTGCAGGACCATGCCCATGGTGAGCAGCGCAGCAAAAGGTGACAACATCTCATGGTTGTGCTGATACTGATGGGAGGTGGAAACTGGGGAGATGCTTGAGGGCTTCTTGGATGTCCTTGGAGTTTGGTTTCATTGGGGTCAGGGTGATACCTGCTCCTGCCCCAGGTGTACTCGTTCCTGGGGACATGGGGAGGCTGCACGCAGGACCATCATGTGTCCACCCACATGGCCGCGTATTGCTGGGCTGATGCTGATGCCTGTGGGTTTCTCTGGAGGCTCACAGCAGTCGTTTGACTTCTCAGATAACAGTGGAGCAGCATTTCAAGGAAACGAATCACCATGCCACACACAGGCTCCTAGTTTTACACCAGAAGGAACCGCTGCAAAACCTCCAGTCTGATCTGCAAAACGCAGCCCATAAGACCTCCTTGTATTCATTCTGGTTTGAGCTACAGCAGATCTGGGTTTCAGCGTTTCCATGACGGAGATCCTACCACAACCACTGGTAAGCAGTTCCAATGGTTAATGACCCTCCCTGTTAAAACAAGTGGTTCCCCGAGCAGCTGAACGAACACTGCTTGGTTTGCTGGGGCTTTGTCTTCTGTGGTTGGATTCTTTCTCCTTTAACGAGGTGCAAGTTCGTTTCAAACAGCTCTGCTCTGTGTTCAGAAGGGGTAGGGTCACATCACGCCCTTTCCAGCGAAGGGGCATTGGTAGAATTTCTCTCCTGTATCTGCTTGACTATTTTCATGAGGTCTGTGGGAATTTAACATCTATGCAACCCCATTCCCTTCGTTACGTTTGGTAAGAATTTACTGCCTGGCAGAAAAGTTTGGAGAGAGGGATGAGACCGACAGGCAGAGAAGCACACGGCCTGGGGGCACTCAGCAGGTTTTCATTGGAAACCAATACAAAAAGAGAAACGAAAAGAAAGTTCTGTTTCTCGTACGAGTTTTTCTAGCTTCAAGCACTCAACAGTGGGATCTTGTTCTGCTTTTGTCCACTGAAGTGAAGATGCCCAACCTTATCATGGTCAGGAGGAAAACTCCTGTAAGTTTTCCTGAAACTGGTGCTAAGTCTTAACAGAAACCCAGACAACTGAATAACATCGAATTCAGCGAAAGAGTAGGGGGATTTTCAGCCCCTCAGCCTCCAAATTCTCTGCAAGTACATCCTGAAAATGCATAACTTAGTCCAGCAACATCTGACCAGTCAGTGTGGGAATTGAAAAGGCAGCCAAGTGAACAATATGAACCCACAGAAATTAAACAGGAACGACCCACAGAATATTTTTGCATGATAAATAGCTGCATTTGCAAATAGCTGGGGTACAAGCACAGCAGAGCCTCACGGAGGAGCATTATTTTTACAAGGATGAGCCTCAATCGAGCTCTTTCTCCTCTGCTAATTGGGCTTTAAATTAAATGCAGTGGGGTTGCTGGCATTCACCTAGTTGAACTATCTGAACTTTCTTCTCCGTCCTGCTATTTCGTTTCCAATGACCACGGTGTGGGCTGGGTGATACGTTTCTCCCAAGGTGCAGAATGGATTGCCAGAGCCAGGGGGAGAATTTCTACCGAAAGGAAATCCTGAAGAAGCAAAAATCCCCCTCAAATCCAGCACGGCTCACCTAACTGCATGCATGATCAATGTATGATCACATTCAGAAACTGCCCTGCTGGTTATACACAGGTGGACGAATCTTCTTCTCACCCACATTGACCATCTTCTGAGGCCTCCTGATTTCTGAGCCAGAGCACAGCACCCAGAGCTCGATGCAAACCCTCTGAAGACCGTAGAGAGATTCTGACTGGCTCCGTTCAGCTGCTCGTGGTTGTGTGTGGTGGGGAGTTAGGACACATGGGCATGGAAGAACCCTTTTGCTTGCACTTATATAACTTAGATATAGCACTTATATAACCAGTAGAAGGTGGAGTCATAGAGGACCATAGAGAAAGACAGAGGGAAGGAAGAGGATAAAGTTTGAAAAATGTGAAAGCAGGTTCTCGAGCTGTTTGTTTCCTTAACAATTTTAGGGCCTTATCTTGTGACATTTGTCTCTCCTAAGCAAACCTTGCAGTTGCACATAAACTCCTCTGCTGTATGCAGCTGTCACGCTCACAGGCAGGGCAGATATAAGGCTGTTAAACTGGAGGTGCCAAGATTCCATGCTATTAAGGCAAGAGCTGTGCTAAGAGGGTTGTTAGAGCAGGATAGCTTGGCCCCACTCTTTGCACCATGCCTGCACCACCCCCATACAGTCACTGCCTCCCAGTCCTTGTGATCAACCCCTACTCACCACGATAGCTGCCAGGATGGGCACCTGAATAATCCATTTTAGGTTGCCAGCACTCAAGTCCCAACACCTGGGAAGAGATGGACAGCCCATCAGGAAACCATTGGTTACCAGGAGCAACAGACTCACTGTCTGCCTGGGTAAATCCACCCTGGAAGGACGGGGCTTCTCCAGAGCCTGTTGGGTCGGAAAGGCTCTAACCTTGCCTTCGTTCAGCATTGCTTCTAACCACCCTCTTTTCTGCTGTTAGACCATCCAAACCTGAACATCTTGTTAAATGCATTTAAAGCTGTGCTCTTCAGATGGTGGAACAGCTCTGTCCACAGCCATTGAGACTTGTCCCCTCTGGGCAGGAGCCCACCCTTTTCCACTTCTTCATCTATAAGAGAAAAACCTACACTGAAAGGAATCTGGTTTTCATGAAAACAAGAGAGGCTATGCTGAGTTTTGCCCTGGCTGAGATGGCCTAATGCTACCCCTCAGAATAAGCCTGCACACCTTGTCTTGGGGATCGGTCCTGCTGAAAACACGGGGATAGGGATCATTCTGGTTTTTCTCACATTCAGATTCTACGTGCTCCCTTCAAACCTCCTCTCACAGCGAGACCCAGCCATTCCACGTCTTCTCCAGGCCTTATCCAAGTGAAGACTGAAAGGACAAGCTGTTGGTGGCATGGACGTTCACCTATGGTCGTCCATCTGCTGACGAGGGGCTGGGCACTTTTTCCTCCCAGGCGCTTCCAGCAGCCGTGGAATAAGGTCACTCGGTGTTAATTACTCTGAATTCTCTCCAACCACAGAGAGAGGAGTGCCACAGGCCTTTCTTTATCTGAGCCAGCCAGCCCCCAGATGGCAGCTGCAGCTTGCACTTCATGGGCCAAGCTCTACCCAGGCAACTATTGACGGAAAATGAGAGACAGGGCAGAGAAACCACCGGTGCCGACTGAGGCTGTACGAGGACGGGGCTGTGCCAACGCAGATGCCTCACCCTGCAGGAGCTGTGCTACCACGTCTTTCCAAGCCTGGAGCTTGGGTTTTTCCCCTTTGGAAAGCTGTCTCTTTCTAGGAAAAGCCATTGGGAAAGTTGTCTGTGGTCTCCCAGATTTTGAAGGCACATTGTGTGTAGGTGAAATGTGTTGTGTGGTCAAACCTGGGCTGTGCAGTGTTGAGGGTAAAGGTGGTTACGCTGGGCTTGAGGGTTCGGTGCTAGGGATGCTCCCTTCAGCTCCATGTAAGAATATAAGGCCTTGGGGTGTTTGTGTAGGACCTACGAAATGGCTGATTCGGTATCTTGTTTCTGACAGCAGCCAGAAGCTGATATTTAAGGAGAATCAGGCAAGAGGGTAATAGTATTTTTCCAGAATATTCTTCCAAAAATCTGCAGTTCAGGGTGGCTTCCCAAGCCGGTACATCACTGAGTATTTAGTATGTCTGCAGGAATTCATCTTCCATGAGTTTGCACAAATGCTCCTTGATCCCAAGGGCATGCTGGCGTCCGCATCCCCTGCAGTGAGGAGTCAGAGCTTCATCTCCTCTGACTGGGCTGGGCCTGCTGTGCCCCAGCTTTGTGCAATGCTTTCCAGTTCCTCTACTGGAAGGAGAAGCAAATGAATCGTCTCCACCCACGCTCTGCAGGTCATTCATTCATTTTTCAGACCATTTCTGTTGCTGTCTACCTGCGGAACAGTCTCCTTCAGCCCCAGGGATAGCAGACGCAGGTGTTCATATTCATCAAATTCTGTAAAATTCTGGGAAGTCGCACCTACCTTCACCTTAACAGTTTGCTGACTTCATAGTGGGAATTACTTCTGGCTTTGCCTGGTTCTTTGTTTTCCTTTTGATTCACCCTCAAACTCATCTACGCCAAAAACCCCACAAAGGCATCACACACGAAGGGGAGGAAAGAAAACCCAACCAGACTTACTCTGTGTCGGCTAGAGTGGCTCTCACGCTGGCCCACGCTGTAACAAATACAGCAGGGAGTCCTGCAAAGAAACACAGATCAGCGGGGTGAGCAGGGGAGCAGAGGCCTCTACTAGCATGAGTTCAAGTGGAGAGGGATAGGGGAGGGTGGGAGAAGGAGTTTTTAAACGTTCAAGCATAATTGGGACCAGGAAAGCCTGATCTTGGCCTTCTGGCTCTTCTGTAATCCAGGCGTTATCATGGTAAGCCAATCACAGGAAGCATCTTGTGGAGGCCAAATGGCATGGGGTGGACATGTCCACCCCACTGAAGCCTCCTGGCTTTCAAACAGAGCATCTTGCTTTCCCAAGCTGCCCACCGCGAGTGGTCTCGGCTCAAGCAACCTTAACATTCGTGCCTGGAGGTGCCCAGCTGGGCCATGGACTTGTCAGGATAAATCACCAGGTTCCTGTGGGCTGTGCCTATGAGGCACTGTCCTCTAGAGACACAGTTCGCAGGACTCGAACATGGGTGGCTGCTTGAGCCAACTGATTCAGTCTGAAGCAGAGATGGGTTTCATACAGCGCATCTTTCCCAAGATATCTGCCTTCCGTTCTTTCCCTGACTTCAGGGCAAGGTGGGTTTGAGATCAGACTTAGAATGCATCACACCAAAAGTGGCCTCGAGCACATCAAAAAGTTGCATTGAACCCAGGACACCCCCATGGCAACAACAGAACAAGCTCTGGGCATGCATTTGGCAAATTCTCGTGTTCACGTGCTGTTGAACTGGAAGGTAGATCCCAATCACCCCAGAAAACCCTCTGCAAGGTCCCAACCATCCCTTTCAGGAAGAGGAGAAGAGATGGAAGGAGATGGAAGGAGATGGAAGGAGATGGAAGGAGAGCAGAGCTGTGTAGGTGTGAGCTGGAGTTGCCCTCCAGCCTAAGAGACAAATCTTGACCCATTTGGTTCATAGGAATGGATGTGACATTTAGAGCAAACTCACCCTATGGGCTGAACCACTGCAAGGAAACTATGAAAAACTGCCTCATGCTTTATGGATATAACAACCAGTTTTTAATGGCCAAGACAGTGCCTGACTGATACACTGACCAGAGCAGTAGCCATGAGCTGAAGGAGGAAATTAGGAAATTTTGGAGGGGGAAATGAATTTTTTTTTATTTTGAATGAAAGGCCAAGAGCCCTTTCACAGGTCCTAACTCTTTTCAAATTTTCTTTACCCCGTTTTGATTTTTATGGGCCTGGATGGCTGGGAGGCTCTGTGAAGTATGAGAAACTTGCTGCATGAAGCAGACAAATGCTGGAATTCAGAGAAATACTTGCAAAATACTCTAGCCCAAGGCTGACTCCCAAAGGAACCATCCTCATTTCAGCACGGTTACACTGGGCATCATCTTTTCCCTGTAAAAAGTAAAAGAATCACCAATACCCAAACGCAATCTTCTATTTATTTTTTTAGGGTCCAGTTCTGCTTTATTTGTACAACCGAGTCCCCTACTGGCTTCCCTTAAAAGGCAGGATCAAATCCACAGTAGCTTCCACAAATTCCAGAAGAATAACCCCTTTCAGGTGAAAAAAAAAAAAAAAAAAAAAATTAAAAAAATTAAGAAATAAATAAAGGCAACATTTATCACCGGTGACTGTAAATACGCTGTTCACAGGCTCGGCTCACTGGGGCTCGGCGTGCGTGAGCACACGCTTAACTTTCAGCATGCACTTAAGTCTCATTAGGGTGCTTAAAGGCTTTCCTGACCACGGGCGCTTTTCTGAGCTGGGCTGTGGGGCAGGGACGCCCGTTTCGTGCACCCGTGGACAACGGGGCCGTTATCTGGGTTGGAACCTTGAATGCCACGGTAATATAAGAAAGCATAAATAATTAAACACAGCCTCACTCAGGCCCAGCGCTGCCTACAAGGATACATTTATAAGGAATGCACCCTGCTTTACAATCCCAACGATGGCTGGCACTGGGAAGAAAACACTTGACCTATTGCACCGGGAACCGTGAGCGTGCTGGAGCTGGGGGCTCAGGGAGGTGATGATTTATTGCAACAAACACCCTCTCTTTCCTCCTCGCTGTTAAGCACCCATCTCTGGAAAATACGTGCGTGCTCCCAGCTCCTGGCTGAGCTACCAAAGGCTTCGATGGCTGTGACTTCACTGACAGCGTTGGTGGTGGTCCCGTTTCCATCAGCTGTGTGCAGAGCTCAGATGCTTGCTGCCTAGTGCTCACCCGTTACGGCGGAGCTCTGAATTTGGAAGGATTGTTTCAGAGATCGGATGGGTTTGATGTGTTCTTGTTCCTCCCTAGCCCGTCCTGTGCTTCAGAAAGGACACTGCTCCCGTTCCTACTAACCCTGTGTTGTGTTCCAGCTTCCTAGCAACAATACAACGTACAGGAGAAAATAGTTATACCTAAGAATCCCTACGTGTGTATTTATTGGGCGCTGCCACCTCTCTCTGCCCAGGCAAAGCTTAGGGAAAGGATCCTTGACATCTGCAGAACGCACAGAATCAACTCCTGGCACCGCTTGTATCGCTACGCTTGTCTTTGTGCATCCCAAACGCGCTTCGTTTCATTGTGATCCTAAATATTCCTAAATATACAGGAAGTGGAAGGAGTCCTCCCCCTCGCTTTCCTCTGCCCTGTGTTTAGATTCTCTCCCTGTCAGTGCAACACGCAGAGTTTGGGCCACCGGGTTTGTGGAGCTCGACCATCCCCTCCCACTGTGATAAGCCGACCTGTAGGTTTGCAGCCAGAAGGCTCAGCTTTCCCTCCAGCATCTCTTACTTTCAGAGGGTACCACTGGCTCCTCTGTGTCTCCATGCCCTGGGATGGAGCATCCCTTTTGCTGAGCTCTCAAAGTGCACGTAGATAGGAGAACCACTACCAGGAAAACCAAGGCTGAGCACCTCCAAGTCAGATGTCTACATGTACCCCCAAGCAGGCAGGTGCCCAAGAGGATGCAGCTCTGCAAGGAAGAAAGCCATTTGAGGTTGAATCATAGAATGGTTCAGGGTGGAAGGGACCTTAGAGATCAGCTTGTTCCAACCCCTGCCATGGGCAAGGACCCCTCCCACCA
>JAOWBO010000056.1:3676761-3693973 GCA_028564985.1 Crax fasciolata | reverse complement strand
TGGGCTGCAGGCGCACACTGCCGGCTCATGGGCAGTTTCTCACCAACACACACCCCCAGGTCCCTCTCCTCAGGGCTACTAGATCATCTAGTTCCAACCCCCAAATCCTCAAGGCATTTTCTGAACAGATCTGAACTGCAAGGTGGGAGGCCTAGCAGGTCCCTGATTTTAAATGGGAGCATTGCTGACCTCTCACTCCACGCTGAACTACGATCTTTTGCTTCTTGAGAGGAAAATGCTCACTGCTCCCCTGGCCATTTGGCAGCGTGGGGCAAAACGACCCTTGTTCCAACAATCCTCACCCCAAGTAGGGAAAGGCTGCGCAGTGAGGATGCTGTGTGTGGTTTTGTGGTACAAAGGGACACACGATGCCTTCTCTTGCAAATGTGGGATGGATCCTACCAGCACAGATGTTGGGAGTTCAGGTAGCACAGCTTCACAGGAAACCTGTGGCTGCCAAACACATCCTACAGCAGCAACACAGCTTCGTGCTGCCCCTTACTTTGAGAGGAGTACAAAGATAGCACCATGGCCCTTAAAGCAGATGGAAGAAGTTATCAATAATACGCACAATGCAAATAACAAGAGCAATGCTTATTCTGCCCAGCTCTTATGCTAACAATTTGCCAATCAAAACAGATATGGGCTCATTATACCTACATTGATATACGTATTGATATATACATTCCTTTTCTTTTACTTTTACAAAAAAATGGGATGGAATGGAATGAAGATCAGTTGAAAAAAACCATCTGTCCAGGTTTAACAATAACTTCTGTATTCGTAAAATGTCACCATGTACCCACACACAGCCTCAGACAATAACTGCAAAACTTCCACTCTGTTTGAAAACAAAATAAATCTATTAATTGCCTTCATCACTCGTTTGCCTTTCAGTTTGGCAGAATGGGGAGTGCTATTGAATTATAATATTCCTAATAATGACTCCAGCCCAAGGAGAAACGGAAAAGAATGCAGTGAAATCTGTTGTGCTCTTTTCAAGAAGAGAGGGCATTGACGTGCCCCGAGCACTCCAACCAGCGACTCAGCGAATAAATGAAATGGATTTCTGAGATGGGAAGAAAACGTGATTACAAATTTCCACTTGGGGGGATTTGGGCACACACTAGGATGCTTTGCACATGCTGATTTTATAATTAATCATGATCTTTCTTGTTCGTAATCTGAAATCAACTTTGAGGGATGCCCCAGAGCAGAACAGAAGTGGCCAAGTGGGCGTGAAGGGCTCTGTATGATAGAAGCTGATCTATGTTGGCTGTTTCCAGAACGGGGTGTGCATCCTAACCCAGAGCCAACAGACACAGCTCCCTGAAGGGCTCTGTGGCATGGCAGCTGGCTTTGGAGAAGCAGATAGGGATGTCTGCTGCAGGGCTGCTGCTGTGATCACTGCCACTGTACGAAATCCAGACAATAGGGGTGGTTGTAGCCAGGTCCCTGGTAGCAGCACAAGCTGTGAAACACTTTGGAAGCCAAATGAGTACAGAGGGACAAAGCTTGTGTTGTGAGCTGGGATGTCCCGTTGGTAGAGCTGCTCCATGAGCATGTTTGAGCTAGTTTGGGATTTTTAAGGTGCGTTGAATCTTCCCCCATTTGTGCAGCATCCAGCAGTTTGTGGATGGCAAGCTACCATGCCTAGGATCATGGGAGATCTGTGGTGAGCCCCCTGGCAAGGACAGCAGACAGCTTCAGCAGGCGGGGACAGCACTGAGATCTGCAGATAGGCTTCACCCCAACAAGCACATGGACAGCGCAGAGGTCTCCATCCGAGCCTTCTGTGCCAAAGCTTTTACTATGGGATGTGGTGAATCGTGCTTTTTGCTCTACTGGCTGCGTTGACCTGATTTCTGTTGACCTGATTTCTGTTGACCATATTTCCATTGACCATAGAGGGAACCTGAGGTGACAAGAGTGAATGGAGATGTGTCCTTTGCAGACATCTGCTTTTATGCAGGTGAATCCTATCCATTCTGTTGTGATAGTGTGTAATCCCCCCACTGTTCCTTCTAAAAACTCTTTTATCAGAGATGGGGGAGATAAATTGTAAGAGGAGCAACCCGTCATGGTTTGACGTGAAGGTACAGTGAGGTGAGATGTCCACTACTGAGCTTCTCCCTCTGCTCCAGCCCTGGAATTAGGGGTAAAAGTCCTCCAGGACACCAAGGTTTTGCAGTGTGCTGGGTGCTAGTTTGCTGGCACAGATGTCACAGCACAGTGGTGCCTCTATGAGAGGAGCTCCAAGTGAAAAATCAGTCAAATAGAATTGCAGTAAAAAGGGGTAACGGTTCAACACCTGGCTGAAAGGGGTGAGGTGCTGGGCAGAGGGGACAGGAGCATGAGGCTGTGATACTCACAAACTGTGACTTATCTGCTGGAGGAGCTTCAGTAATGGATTTCAGGTCTTCCTCAGAGATCCGCTCCATCTCCTCCAAAGCCGACCCGGAGTACAAGACCGCGTCCTTCACGAAGATGCTCACAGCTCTCAGCATGAAGGAGACAAACAGGTGCATGTGGATGTAGTTTCTAGTGCAGTGCAAACGCCTGGCGTGGAGGAAACAGAAGGGTTGGAGTAGGTTAGGCCATCTGTTGGATGGAGCAAGGACTTCTGCTTCTGGAGAGCCCCATAGCACTGACGTCGTGTTAGGACAACACGGTGCCTGTACTCATTTCCTAGAATCGTAGAATCATAGGAACAAAGAATGGTTGGGTTGGAAGGGTCCCTAAGCCCATCCAGTTCCAACCCCTGCCGTGGGCTGGGTGCCCCCCAGCAGCTCAGGCTGCCCATCCAGCCTGGCACTGGGCACCTCCAAGGATGGGGCAAAGCTCCTGTTTCTTGACTGGGAACTTTTGGCAAGAAATAAAGATGCATTTACTCATATTGGGCCCAGATATTGAGCGTGCATGCGGTGTGCAGCGAGTCTACAGCTCGAGGATGGTGTGTGCAGTGCAGCTGGAGGCTGTGTGCAGAGCATGGGACGTGCAGCCCATGCACATCTTTGTGTGCAGCGTGTGCACAGTGCTCCATGCATGTGCAACAGGTGTGCATCAGGTGTGCAGTCATTGCCCCAGAGGCACAGACATCGGGATGTGAGGCAGGATATGTGCACAGCACTCCCTGATGCTAAATGTGTATCTGTGTCCCTGTTACGGGTGAATCCTCCAAGAAATCCACTCCTCTTACAGAGTCAAATCTGCATTTAAAGACTTTGCACTTCTCTGCGTTTTGTGCAGAGGAAATGGGCTGCAGAGCTTGTGGACAATAAAAACCTTGCGGAGTTTCTTGTAGCATAAACTGCTTGTCTTTGTGCCCATGCCAAATTCCACCCTGGGGTCAGCACCTCGAGTGTGCTGGGCTGTTTTCTCTGGTTGCCATGAGAGACCCAATCCATTGGTTGGACAAGTTGAGCAGATTCTGGGCTCCACCCCAGCACCCCAGCATTGCAGCTGCAGGTGAATGACCTCACCAGTGCTGATTGTAAAGCGCTTTAAGATCCTTTTGGGGGAAAAACTGGATGGTAAGAAGTGAATCAGACACATATCTATGAGGTGTGCTTTAGAAACAGTGATCCTGCCTTTGGGGAGAAGGATGGGCTTACTGACCTGCTGGGGCCCCTTTCCTCCCTCTTCTATGGCTCTGGGTAGCCAGGCATGAATCAGTGAACGGATTTATTCCCTCTTTAATCCCCAGCTCCAATATCAGAAACAAAAATATAATTGCACAAATAAAAGACGTTTTTCCCTCTTTTTGTGGAGCTTGTCACAACGATGCTAGTTGTTTTCTGTCCTACCACAGTACAAATTAAGCCAAGTGGAATTGTTGAAGTACAAATTATGACGGGCTTTGCTCCCTGTGTTTGAAATGCAGCCAGTGAATCTCTGATCATACGTTAACTGGAATAAACTCTGGCATGGTCTCTGCTGCTGCTTTGATCCTTGGGGCAAAGATGCTCCAGCAGTCCCCTGTCCAGCTTGGGCTGTGAGATGCTCTGATGAGGTGATGCCTCCTGAAGATAGGAGCACTCATGCATACGTGGACATTAAATATTTAAGCAGCCTTGCCAGTTTCCAGCAGGAAATGGAACAGGGAGGAAGGGCTGAGAGGACAGGAGGGTGGTGGGACACGGCTGGGATTTGGGATTGTGCTGAGTGCCTCCAGGCACCCTGCAGTCCCCATTGCCTTGGGTGTGACACAGGCTCAGGGATGCTCTGCCATCCAAGCAAACCCTTCCAGCCTCACTACAGAGAGCTCTGAGCACTCTCAGGGCCACAGGGCACCCATTTCATTCCTGGTGGTACGTGTCCAGGGCTTAGCCTATCCTCGCATGGTGGTTGCTGCCAGGTTCATCCTCAGACACCACGTGGTTGTTTGCTGCATGGAGAATTTCCCTTTGCAGCTGTTGTCTGGGTCCTGCAGTCTGCTATGAGCCAGCAGCCAAATGGAGGATAACCTGGGGCTTGTGGCACTGGGCTCTAGGGATCAAGGGCTGAGGGCCCTGCTCTACCTGCTCATCAGATGTGGTTGCCCAAAGCACAAACTTCTAGCTGTGAAGGAGACGTTTCGTCCTGCCTCTGGTCTTGATGGCAGCAAGAACATGCAAAAGGCAGCTCGATGGGTTGGATGGTGCAGGTTCAAAGTGGTATTTACAGACCTGCATCCCTTGGGTAGGGGAGAGGCAGGCAGAAGGGCAAGTGGTCGTTGCCAGCTCCCTAGGTGCAGCAGTAGGTTGGGGACACTGGAGGACTCTGTCCAAGATTTTGTATGGCCAAGGTTCCCTTCAACTAATCCCTTCTTCAATAATATTTGGGTTTGGAGTGGAATTTCCCTTATGAAACCTTAGACATCTAAAAATTACCCATCTAAATCTAAACAGAATTAGATGGATGGAAGTAGGGATGGATGGAAAACCCTACACGGTCTTCCAAGTGAGACCAGTCTCTTCCTGGAGATGTTTGTCTTCCCATTTGCTGTAAAGCTGGTCTAGAAAACTCCACTGCAGCCAAGGGGAAGAAGCTCAGACACCCCTCCCCTCATCCCCCAGAAATTTGACCTAAGTGGCCCTGACAGAGCCCAAAGCACAGACGCAACCCTTGCTGGAGAATCACACCCATCCCAGTTTTAGCCTTCAGGAAAGCCCAAGGCTTTTCCGGTCCAGCGACAACTCGCTTAGGTAAAAACAGAGCCGCCTACCTGAAGTATCCCAGGATAAGGACAGCAACTGTGAGGGATCCCAGAGAGATGGAGTATCCAACAGTATAAATCAAATAGAGGCGATCAAAGACCTCCTGCAGTACAAACGATGGAAAAAATAGCGTCACATTAGAACGCGGCCTCCTGCGTCGTAACACGTCCGCGGTAGCAGAACAGAGATTCAGGCTGTCCTACCTGCTGGGGTGCAGAGCTCTGGGCCTGGGGAGTCACCTTCAATACCATCTTTTGGGCATCAGAGCAGCTTGGGAAGTGGGATTTCTCTTTCCTAAAGGCTGGGGGGAGCTGTGCCTTTTGCAATGCAATAAGGGGCTACTCCCACGCTTGGGAGTTTTGCTGTGTTTTCGTCCCAAAGGAACCCAAAGCGCCTTACAAACTCTCAGCCAAATCCAGAGATCACCTGGCAATTTGTGCTCGAATTAAATGCCCGCTGACCTGGGATTTTTTGCTGGACAGCAGAATGTAGCTGTAGGGCAGTGCCGCATCGTCGCTGATGGCCTGATGGCCAGGCTGCTGGAGTGTCAGCTCACCACAGAAAACACAGGGAGGGCATGTTTTGTCCCAGGGATGTGAGAAAAAATCACATGCATTCATTTTTTTGTTGTTGGTTTTCAATCAAAAACACCCTATGACTATGGTTATCCAACACAGACATGACTTTAGCTTGCCAAAGTCCCATTGGAAAAGGGCCTGTCACAGGAGAACTCAAAGCAGTGAATCCTGCAGCGTGTCTTCTCTCTCTTGGCCCTCTGTATTTTAGAGCTGAGCCTAGAAACCCTCAGCTTGCCATTAGAGATTGAGGCGTTTTTCTTCGTCCTGGAGCTGAGGCACGTGGCTTAATTTGAGGATTACAGAACATCAGCCTGAAAAGGGTTAAAGTGCCTGCCGCCATCCTGGCTCGCACTGCCTTTCACCATCTGAACTCAGAAATAAACTCCAAAGAAACCAACCAATTCAGCATCTTTCTCCTCGCTCCCTCCTCCTCTCCCCCCTCCTTTCCCTCCCCCCCCCGCTGGGTTGCAATAACATTCGTAACACTGGGCTCTGAATGACAGCTCTGATCTTGATTTGAGGCTAGAAATGCTGCCCTGGAATGCAAAACCTCAGCCCTATTACATCAGAATCCCCAGATATGTGAATGTTTCTTTGCGGTTTCCATTGGTAGAGTGGTGTGCTTGCCAACATTAACCTAGTGTGGATGTGTGTGCGTGTATATATGTGTACGGGGGGGCAGCAGGCACTAAAAAGTGAATGTTAGCAGGCTAGGGAGATTTAGGAAAAAAAAAAAATCAAAACTTTTTCCCTTCAAGGCCTGGTGCACTTTTCCAACTGCCAAACTGGGATCTTCTTTGAACTGGAAAACATCTGCCTCCATGGGGAAAGTTAAAAAAAAAAAAACAAAACAACTCACTCCAAGTTTTGGATTCTTGATAATTTGGCAATTCGGAGGCGTTACTACGTCCAGCTGAACAAAAGCATCCCTGAGCCCCATTCAGAATTTTAAGCGGAAGGATCCCCGTTCCCATCAGACAACGACACCGTTGTAGCAGCAATGGCCCTGGGAAGGGCCGGCTGATTGGCTGGAGGACATTTTTGGAGGCTGTGGTTAATTCCTCTGATTAACCACAGGGCCTCTTTTTGAAGGGATGTCGAGTCAGAACTGCCAAGACACACACATGCGTGCATGCATGCACGCTACCGGGCCTGCCTGCAGGTATAGGTGCTGCAAATCTCACCCGGTGTCACAATGGGGACCCTCTGGGGAAGGGGATTTTTCGGATGGGGTGCTTAGGTCCTTGGGGAAAGCCCCAGAAGGTTTCCTAAAATGCTGTTGTTGTCAAAATGGCTTCATGGAGCAGCCTTTGGGAGGGCAGGTCCTGCTTGCTGGTTTCCAGGAGGGCTTGTCCTCAGGAATGGTGAGACCTGGATTTACCCAGGGAAATAAAAGAGGCTTGAAGGGCAACTCCAGGTCTCGCTCTTCTCCTGACGCAAGGGAGGTCCCAGATGTGTGGAAACCACAATGCTGAATCAGGAAAGGTCCTCCAGGTAACAAAATATTGAGTCATCTACCAGCTGAAACAACCACCTCCATGGTCCGAGAAATCTCTTTTTTCGAGCTAAGATGAATGGGAGATCAAATAATTCACAGAAGACCACAAAAGTCGTGCACGGCCAAACCATGGACGTAACTCCCATAGGCTCAAGACTGTACAATCTAACAGAGCATCCCACCACAGCAAGAGCTCCACTGAATGTCTCCAGTAAACCTTCCCTGAACACACCCTGGCCATCACTGGTCATCCACTGACCCATTGGAAGAAGCAACCCAACCGTCAGAAATGTGCTCTTGATACGTTGCTTTAAAAGTGTAAGACTTTAACCAGAGCCTTCTATTTGACTCTTGCTGTAATCCTTCACTGTTTCAACTGTTGATGCATGCACGTTGGAAAAGAATCTGAAAACAAGCTAAAGGAAGCAGGAGGACAAAACCCCCTCAGTATCTATGATGCCAGAGGTTTGGATTATTAGCAAAATATCGTAAAACCCATAATACAGTAACAAGAGTAGGAAACATCAGTTTCGCAGCCGGTGTCCCTGAATGTCACTGCCTGCCCACTCCATCCCGTGTCCTGCTGGGATGAGATAATGTTGGGGAAGGTGTGGGATGGATCTAATCTTCCTCCTTTCTTCTTCCCAGATGAATGCTTTGAAGGGATTCTCATAGCTGAGCCAGTCACCATTGCTCCTGGAAGGATCTGGGCAGGAGGAGGCCCCTCTGCTGTGGCTGAGCTGCCTTTGGGGTTGCTGAGATGGCTTTCCATGAAGTCAGTAACCACGCTTCCTCTCCAGGTTCTCTCAGGCATCACACAGAGCCCTTCCTTTCCCCCGTCCTCTCTCCACGCATTGCAAAGCTCCACCGAACCACAGCCCTCTGTTTTGTACCTCCAGGTGAACTGATCTGTCTGCAGTGAGCTCTCCCACCTGCTCCTTCCCTCCCCACCTCGCTCCAGCCATAACTCAGAGACCGACGAGCCACGAAGGGCCTAAGTGCTATTTCAGATGTATTGAGTGCTAAACCTGTAACAAGATCTCCCTTACCCCTTGCCATTGGTATGGGGGGAGATTTCCGCTCTGCTCCCTTTTGCATCTCGGCTTTCCACCAGCCTGACCTCAGGATAGAAATTTCACGGCAGCCTAATGGCTTTGGGAGAACAGGAAAGCCAAACAGGCCTGCAGAGGGCTTCTGCACGAACTCATAAAGTGCATGGAAAAAAAAAAAAAACCCAAAAAACAAAATAAACAAGGCCTAGGCACCGTGGGCACCCACGGGCTGGATGTGCCCCCTCCCACGAGGGTCTCTGCATTCCCCCCTCCCTGTGGGTTGGAAATCGTCCAGGTGTGTGACCCTCGGAGCAGTTGGCTGTTACATTTTCATGTAGTGCTCAGAGCTGAGCCTGGCTCTGAATTTGTCCTATTCCACCAGTGGGGAGGTAATTTGCATTGATCTGAATCCAGAGGAAAGTTGTTTTCCTCTGCAGGACAGCTCAGAGCTACATCAGAGAACCAGGGTAGGGGTTTGAGGGCCCCATCCATTGCAAACCACGGCTGTGCTTTCCCTCTGGCATTGCAGCCAGTGCAGGACAACCTGTGTGAAGCATACTTGTGCTCCCTTGGCTTTTAGCATGAGCATGTGGAGTTTCTCATGGTGGATGTGGCCCTCCAGTTTGGTTCTAGGTGTCTGTGCTGTGGATGGCTCCATCAGAGCTGGACACCTGGGGGCCAAGCAGCTGGAAGAAGGGGGTATTTTAGTCTTTGTATATCGAAAACTCATGGAAATGATCACAGGATGGAGCCCTCAGTCACCACCTGCAGTGGCTGGGTTGTCCCTGACAGCAAGAGGAGGCCAGGATGACCAGCTCACATTGGGCTGTTTGCATTTAGATAACAATGCCCATCCATTCCAGTCTCTGCTAAGAGACCTGTCACTCTCAGGACTCAACTTGGTTGCCCTTACACGTCTCATCCCTTCGGACACACAAGTATCTGGCTTCAAGTCGATAGCACAGAAGCAAACGAGTTTCCTGTAAGTCCCATATTGCATATACCACCAACACGCAGATATCTCTCATACTCCAGGACACCTCGTTTGGCTCTGGACATAAACACAATCTTTGTGTCAGCAGCTGGATGAGGCCTCCAACGTGCTGTGCTTCCTCTCAATGACACATTAGTGGTGGAGAGGGTCCGCCATTGGGTGACTGGCACAGACTGAGAAATCTGAATCTGTGATTTATTGCCTCGGTGACTGGCAGTGAATGGCATCATGAAATCGTTTTACGGTGCCTTGTAGCCAACTTTCTGCTTTCAGCCTCTTTCTTCTCTCCTTCGTGAGATAACGGCAAAACTCCACAACATCTATGCTGTGGAGCTGAAATGGATCCAGGGATCTTCTGAGGGGCTGGCTGTGCTGAAGGGTGGGATTAGCAGTGTGTTAGGACAGAAAAATAGGACAGGGCTTTCCAGATCAAGTATCTGCAGACTTTCTGAAAGCTGCTGATTCAGATGCTGCTAATGAGATGTTTGAAATGAGCAGGGGCAGCGTTCTGCTCTTCTGAATGATAAGAAATGCCAGCAAGCCTCTGTCGCTAGCTCTACTTGCTGCATTTATTGCCTTTACATTTTATTCTTATTTTTAATTTATTTTCATTTAATAAAATATATCACTCAAAAAGCCTAATGGCAGGGAGAAGGAATATTTCCAAAAAGTCACTTATTTCCAAACCCTAAAGAGGATGGAAGTGTTGAACGTGACTTTTTGCCACATCGTTCTGTTTCCCTCATCCACAGAGGTGCCAGGCACCTCCGACCCCCACAACCTCAGCAGGGACTGGGGTAGGAGTCTCGTACCAAGACACCTGAGTTTGACTATGTCAATATATCTCCAAGTGTGTTGAGGGTCTGTGTTCACATGAAAGTCAACGAAGAAAGATCTCCAGATTCAGTTGCCTACACCCAAGCACCAGGTGCTGTGTGAGATGCCTGAGGATATCCATGTGGATCCTAAACACTGATCCAGAAGAGCCCAAACTTCATAGAATCAGAGAGATCTGCCAGCCTTGTGCTGGTGCTTCCAGCAGTGTAAGGCATCTCCATGGCTCTTGGTGTCTGAGTGTAGGCACACAAATTGGGCCCCGTAACTGCACTCAGCAGAGCTGGAGAGCTCTTCAGCTCTGTAGGACAGCCTCCAAAAATAAAGCTAAAAAAAAGAAAGGTGGGGCAAGTTTACAAATCCAAACCCAGCTCAGCTCTTTGGGTGCCCCACAGAAGCACAGGTTCATGAAAGTTGACACTTCTCTGTTGCATGCTCAGCGTGTCTGTGGCATACGGAGCCATAGGGCATCCTGGAGGCAAAAGGTGCCCCAAACTACTGTTCACATGAATAGAGGAAAACTCTCCAATCCTACGTTACAGCCCCGTGCTGAGAATGCCCCACAGCTGTGGGCTTTTGGAGGGCTGTAAGTAGGGACAGAACTCTCTTTGCTTGCTATAAGTAGGGACAGAACCCTCTTTGCTTGCTATAAGTAGGGACAGAACCCTCTTTGCTTGCCAGCTTTTACAAACTGCTCCTAAGCATCTACTGAGGCCAGCAGCGGTTAAGTACGGGATACAAAGGGACTACATCCGACCCTGTGTGGCTTTATTGGTGCTGCTGGAAATCATTTGGCTTTCTCAGTAGTCTCCAGGCATAAAATAATATCAGCAGCACCTCACTAAAATGTGCTTTAGCGTCTGCAGGAACCCATGAGGCTCATCTTATGGGCATGAAACGAGGATTGCACGACAGATTGCTTGCAAGGACGAAGAGCAGGTTTTGATGATAGATTTTTATTCCTACACATGCTGTCACTTCTATCCATCTTTCATGATGTGAATGCGTGACGTTTGATGGCATTTCATCTCAGTAACGCAGTACACACTGTATAAACATGCTTTATGCCATTAGATGGAGGCTACACAAAGTCGTTGGCTTTTAAATGGACCCCAGAGAGCTCCAAGAACGAAGGCCAGGCATACGAGATCTTTGGTTTGAACAATGGAGCGTAGATAAAGCAGCCCTGGACCATGCTGTGCGTTTCCTATTGTGTTCGGTTTGTGATGGATTCCCGAGGCCTCTCTGGTTTCTCTGGGAGCAGTAAATCCACCGTAATATAAACAAGCAGTAGCAGATCGAGGCAGGACTGGTGGGCTGAGGTCAGATCTTAGGATGGTCCATCGTGGTGGTTTCCAAGCTGAGCTAACCTCCCAAGTTGCTGGCACATATTCTTCCTCCTCAAGATTTCTGTAGATGTCACATTTAGCCTTAAGCTCATCCTTGAAAACAGGATGGGTTTGTCTGATTTCTTTAAAAAAAGATGTGTTTGGCTTTAGTGTTATTTTTGGGGAGATGGAAATGAAGGGAGTTTCTGCTTACTGAGCAAAGCATGCCATGACTGCTGCCAATGTCTTAAAAAGTGAACATGAAAATGGCCACGCTGAGGGTTCTCCTATTGGTTGGCTGTGTGAAAAGGAAGGGGTCCATGGTCAAACTGTTACTAAGGTTTTCAAAGAGATACTGCCTCAAAAGCTGCATACTACAGTCAGGGCCTCATCAGGGCTTCATATCTCCACTACTTTTTATCCAAAGACTGAGGAGCTCCAAGATGAACCACACTGAACCCTATTAAAGGAATCTACGAATGACCAGGCTTGGGCAAAGGTCCTGTTAGCCTCAGTCCCTGCCTTCTAGGAAAAGAGTCAGAACAGAACAAATGACGATAAATACACCTATAAATAAAATACATATGTCCTGTTGTTCCCCAGGAACCAGCATCTAGAGGAAAGTGATGAACAAATAAATATATATGCATGTAGCTACGTTTCTATAGCATCCAATGATCCATCCAGGGATGGGGAGCAGTGCTGAACACCCTCTCCTGATGTTCAGCAGTCTGTGGCTCACGACATGAAACGCAGCAGACAGGCAAACAGCTGGTGTTTCACCACACTGCCTTCCTCAGAGGGGGAACACTGGCCAACCTGTTCCCCTTCCTCCCCTTGTCTTCCTGCCTCTTTCTAAACACTGAAAGGAAAACAAACAGCGCAGAGATGCCTGGGCAGGGTGCTGGGGTGGGAAGGCATAGCTCTCAGCCTATCTGTCCAGAGGCAGAGAGACTTTCTGAAGTCACACCAGGGGAGGTTCACGTTGGATGTCAGGAAAAATTGCTCCTCAGCAAGTGGTCAGGCACTGGCACAGCTGCCCAGGGGGGTGGGGGAATCCCTGTCCCTGGAGGTGTTCAAGAACCATGGAGAAGTGGCACTTGGGAAAATGGTTCTGTGGGCAATATTGGTGGTAGGTGGACAGTTGGACTTGATCTTAGAGCTCTTTTCCAACCTCCATGATTCTGTGATTCTAAAAAGCCAACGTGCAATTGGGATGGGGGATGTCCATGCACGGCTCTTAGGGGTGGAGTTCTTCCTTGGGAAGTAACAAGATTTCTCATGGTCTCTGCTGCACCAGTGAAGGCATATCATAAGAGAAGAACGTGAGAGTTTGGGGAAACAGCCCATGGTATAGCAGTGGCTTTCAGCACAAAGAAAACCATCTTATCTTCCCATGCTGCTACGACACCTTCCCATGGAGCTCCTTCCTGCACTCCCCAAACAGTTGCCTTCTGCAGACCGTGTCTGAGGGATGGCTCTTCATGGTAAGATTAATGCTACCTGCAAGGCAGTTGGAGAAACACGCTCCAGCTTCCATCTGCAGCCTACCTGCTCCCCTGCCTACAAAGAGAACATCAATCTTCTGCACTGTCAGGCCAGCATCCTTCAGCAGTGCTAATTTTCCCTTAGAAAACAGCCTGAGAGCAATTGCTCACCCTGCAGTTATGAGCTGTTAATTCTCCTGGCTTGGATGGCTGTAGCATACTTCACTCATTTCAGAAAGTGGTTTCCTTGCTGCTCTGTGTGAAATAATCCTATGTATACGATTCGGGAAAAGGTAGCAAATGACACAAATTTTCTTTGGGGCTCTCTGTATGCTGCTTTGGTCAATCTTATAATTATCCCACAGTGGCTAAAATGAGAAAACTGCACACCTAAACAAACATATGTGGGCATATATATGTGTGCATGGACGTGGACGTTTATTTGGGTGTATCTGCATATATAGCTACCTATAGACAGCAGCCTATTGCTAGAGACAGCAATGCAGATATATATAGATTCTTCCAGACTGGCATTTTTTGATGCATAGCTTCTTAATTTTTCTCTGCTTACATCTGTTCAGATGCTGTCCTACTTGGAGTCAGCCCATAAACTCCTTTCAAACTGTTGGTTGAACGCAGCTGTTACTGGTGACGCAAAGATGCTGTTCCCCAGGGGGGGAAATAATAATAGAAAACAATCTTTCTCTAAAGACAACTAGCCTATCTTGCCAAATCCTCCAAATCTGACAGCTCTTGACATATTTATTTCCAGAAAAAATCAAAGGAAGGTTTATTAAAACCAGAGCCATGCTTGGGTGTGAAAGGCAGCAGGCCTTGCTCTCCTCATACAACAAAGAAAAGAAAGATTATTCCTTTTTTTCTTGTATTTCCACAGTGTTTTTCATGCTGGAAGATCCAATAGACCCACAGTGGGGGCATTGCTTCACTTGTCACTGAAATGCAGCCACCTCTGGGATAGAACATGACAACCACAGGACAGCCGACGAGGTGAGTGCAGGGCTGGGCAGCAACTCATGCACATGCAAGGATAATAAAAATACTAATAATGAACAAAATCTGATGTTGAAAAACATGTAGTAATCAAGACGCAATTCCAAAGCTGGGGGAAACTTCCATTATTTCTAATGTTCTTTGGCCTGGGCAGGCATTGCTTAGGCAATACCAAATTGTCCATTTAATTTGAACAACGAAGATGGGCTACTTTGTGTTATCATTAATTATCATTAAATTCAACTCTAGCTAGAAATGCAAAGTAATGGCAAAAGATGACTGAGCCCTGCGTACAGAATAATGAGGATAATGAGCTCCTTGGGAGGGTTTAATTGAAACAGCTCATCAAGGTAGAGGTCATGAAAGCAGTAATTTTCCAAGCAAGGGCAGAGCTGAAAGAAAAATGCACTCTGCATCGTGACCCCTCATCCAATGTCTCTGTTAGCAAGCACGGCCCACGTGCCCCATTTGTGAACTGACCACCTCTGCACTGAGGGAGACACAAGGACACATGCAGAAAGCCCACAACAGATTTTGCTTTCAGCCTTTTCTTCTGCCACCTGGGAGTGGAAGGTCTCCATTTCTTCCTGGTGCTGGTAACAGACAGACACCTCTCTCTGCTTTGTACCCTTCCCCTACCAATTAACCATGGCCAAGTCCCAGCCTCCAACGTGGGAGGAGGTTTAAAATAAAAGGCTTCTTTCCCAAGAGGAAATCTAGGAGACTTGCACAGATGGAGAGGTCTGCAGCAGATGATTCGCACCATTAGAAGTGGCTGAGAAGTGGGGAACGGGAGATGAAAGGTGATGAGAGATGAGAGGTGATGAAAAGGAGATGAAACTTAGCCAAGTTTTCAGCGTGAGTGAGATGCTCCACCTCTCCATCACCCACTCCAGAAACCTCTGGGGCTGAAATAGTTACTTCTACCACATGGACTACGAGAAGATACGTCCTACCAAAGCTGTTAGAAAAGAAAACATCTTCCAGACCTGAGACACCCGTGGTGGGAAGTATTGTGGAGCAATACCCAGTGTATGCAAAGATGTCTGCGCCTTGACGGCATGATTCAACGCATGCAGACGCTAAAATAATTTCTTTCCTCACTAAACAACTTTATTCTCCATCCTTGGAGATACCCAAAGACTGTCTGGATGTGCTGGGCATGGTGTGGGGCAACTGGCTCTAGTTGGCCCTGACGGAGCAGGGTGCTGGGACCAGATGACCTCCAGAAGTCCCTTCCAACCTCAGCCGTTCTGTGATCCAAACATTGCTTCACCGTTGGAGAAAAAATACAAAAACTATGCTGTGGTTGGATTTCAAATTAAGAACATTTTCCCAAAGGGACTGTGTGTCATCTTCAAGCCTGCTCCCCACTGTGAAGTTTGCGGTTAGATATTTATCTCCAGCTGTCTGAAAATAACCCTTGCTGTAAATGATCAGTTCCTACTACCACAACCCATAGCCAAGGAGGACGTCTTCCAAATACCGCCGAGAAACGAGAGATTTCTGCTTAAAAATTTTGCAAATTGCAGAAGTAAAGCAGCAACCACGCGAGGGTGGAAATTTGTCTCTCTGTGAAAGAAGGTCACATCCTCTTAGGTGACACCAGTGACAGCAAAAACAAACTCTTGTGATGCAGTTGACTTTGGAGAAATCCAGAAGCCTTATGGAAGCACTGCCCAGCTGGGTGCAGACCCAGTCAGAGAGATAAGAAATTTTCTCCTTGCTGTATCCAGCTACTGCTTTGCCAGTCATCTAAACGCAAGGTAAGAGCCATAGATCTGATACACACAAATATTTGTCTAAGAGCACACAGGCCCTCTCGATGTGCATGAATCTCTTTTGTAACTTCTGGACTTGCGTCCCTCCTTCAGGATTGCGATTAAACCAGAATTAGTTCAAGATCTACTCTTGTACGTTGATTTCCTTTAGCAACAGGCTTTTTCCCCAATGAGCAGACAACAAAAAAGCTCAGATCCTGTAGCTTATACCTTCCAACCTGTGTTAAACTCCTACAGAAGCAGTCTCTAAGGATTTGCTTGACACAGCTTTCAGCTCTCTGCATGTGCAACCCCTAGCACAGACAAGCACAGATGCAGCGGAATAATTAATAATCTGGTAACCAAATTATTGTTTGGTGGGGAAGAGGGAGCGCCTCAATGACATGAGGCACAATTAGTGCCCCTGAGCCCGCTCCAGGTTTCCACAAAATCTCTTTACAAATGGAATCGTATCAACCAGGTGAACCCTTCTTGTTTTTGAGGACTGTTTCCCATTCCAATGTTTCCTATCAAAACCAATATGCGGCTTTGGCAAGCTTGGGTGTGATTCCCAACAGGAGGCAATAAGCTAAAGATCATCAAGGGTTTTAAACGAGACAGTGCTCCTCAGGCTAGCCCTGGATGAGGCCAACCCTTCATACCCCATGCACAAAAGAAATTGCCTACCCTCTCCCTTGTCTCGTTGGTGAGGAACTTGGCACATTCGCTGTAGTTTGCCCAGGTGCGGTTGTTGCCCGGGACCAGCTCCCAGCTCCCGTTCAGGTCACACCGGCGGTAAGCATGGCCTGCAGGAGGGAAAGGAGGAACAGTGTAAGTGGAGCTGGGCCTGGTAGAACAGGAGGAACATCTCCCAAGGGCAGATCCCACCAACCCCGATGCCTCCTGCCTGCTTCGAAGCTCAGCTGCGAGAATACAATTTCTGTCTCCTGAGCAACCTCATTAATTTTCTGGGAAACACCAGGCAATAACAAGTTGCCCTTAGTTTAGATCCAGATAGTGCTTCTAAAAACTGAGGAGGGAAACTGCCAAGTTCCAAAGCACAGAATCACCCTCAGAGTCGTGACTCTCTCTATGAAAAATAGACAGTGATCTCCATCAGCGGTACATCTCGAGGTAGAGCTTCCCATGGGTACCCTCCTCATGATGATGGAGTGAGGCATGGTTTCCTCTTGGCATTCAGCTCACAGATGAGAACATTCACGTTTAGATGTCTATGTTGGGGTACAACTGCATAGGTTATGTGTAAAAGTCCCATTAGAGTTAATGAGGGTTAGAGTTAATGAGGTTGAGATCAGTCCAGAGATCTACCTTGTAGTCCAGTGACTACAGAGGGAGGCTTTGTAGAGCTGGGGAGGGGCTTTGTACAAGGATAGGTAACGACAGGACAAGGGGTAATGGTTATAAACTGGAAGAGGGTGGATTTAGACTGGATGTAAGGAGGAAATTCTTCC
>JAOWBO010000056.1:3654379-3670127 GCA_028564985.1 Crax fasciolata | reverse complement strand
GCCATGGGCAAGGACCCCTCCCACCAGACCAGGCTGCCCAAAGCCCCATCCAGCCTGGCCTTGAGCACTGCCAGGGAAGGGACATCCACAATTTCTCCGGGCAACCTGTTCCAGTGAACATCATCCTGGTCCTCCCTTTTTGCTTCCATAGTTTGCTTTGAGTTCAAGGAGACACACAGTGGCTGTACTCCTGGAGGAGCGAGGATCAGTGATTTTCCTCGGAGGCTGCACTGGTGTTCAAACAGAAATGATGTCAGAACCGTTCCTTCGCCCTCCCTGGGTTTAGCCTCTGTCATCTGCAGCAGAACGGGGCTGGGACCTGTGTTTGAAGGGAGTTTGTGGGCTCTTCACCAGGGAAGAACCTTGAAGTGTTAAGACAGGCTCAGCAAACCCATCTGGCTAAGGGGCTTGCTGCCTCAAACCAGAAGATATTCTGTGTGCTTGTCTCAGAAAGAAGAGATCCTCATGGGGCAAGCTGCTTGGTTAGCAGTCCTGGGGTCCCTATGGCCACGGTTCCCAGAACCTGGCAAGGGCTGGAGAGGGATAATGCTTTCATTCACTGGATTTCAGTTACTAATAAGCACAGATGTAAGCCTGTGTCCCTCCACCTACGCTCTTGGACTGCAAAGCTGTCCCAGTGGGGTTGGTAGAAGTCAACTGCTGAGGTAGGAACTGAAGCTTTGTCTCCTAAGATACATTCTGCTTCTCCATCCCATGGTGGCTTGCTAGAGGAGGCTTCACAGGTCCTGAGAGGTCCTTGCTACTGATCAAAGAAAACAGCCTCTCATGGGAAAAGCCTGTAGATTCCTTTGCTGAAGAGAAACAGAAAGAAAAAATTCTTCCAGCAAAGGGAAGGACTGGTAGAGCGGAGAGATTTGCTGGTGGCCCTGGAGGAAAATAAAGGGCCTGGTCTTCTTAACTGAGCAACAGAGAATGAGAAAGGAGGTTCTTCTCATCCTGTTGTTGAGCATTATGCATGAAGATGAGCTCCAAATGTGGGAGAAGATGCATAAATAAATACATTGCTTTAACAGGCAGTGAACAAAATTCATAGTAGAAATTAAGACAGAGCTTCTACACTTAGATGAGCCTTGTTCAGGATGAAGGCTCTAGAAAGAACAAGTTTTGTGTCCCTAAGTGATTTTAAGGTGGCATCTCATTAGATTAAATGGTGGCTGTACCATTGATAGGGGTAGGAGGAGAAAATCCGCGTCACAGACAGCTTCCTCTGCTCACTGCTCTCCGAGCTCTGCTACTCTCCTTGTCCTGGGACAGCTCAGTGCACTTCAATCCTACCTCAAAATCCTGTGTGCTGCTGTCTCCTGATCAGCAGAGTCCCTTGTCGTTCCCAAAGACACCTCGGTTTTCCAGTTGGCTACCCACCTCCCTTCCAGATCTCAGAATCATCTTAACCTGGAGGCAATCACCTCCAAGAATGGAAGAGACTCCAAAACAGTCTGAATTACTCCTCCCTTCCTGGGTACAAAGAAGCCAACACACCCCTCCTGTAAGTACTTGTTAAGCTCTCATCTCTTGGTCTTGAGGTACTCTGCCCATCACTTCCTCGAGGTAAGACAAGCAGCAGAAGAGCTCAGCCTCTTTTTTTCTGCTGTGTTGCTATAAACCTCACCTGCAGCACCCGATGCATTTCCTGTAAGGCCTTTTTACTTGGCTCCTCAGACCATCTATCTGGCTCAATAGAGGCTTCATATTTTCAAATCCTGCTTAATCTAGGTTTTTCCTGGAAAAATCACACGTCTGTACCATCCCTGAGCATCTCACTCATGTTGCCAAGACTTCTTGGTCTTATTATTCATAGTAGATTCTTTGTTGGGTGGTAGAAGTGAGACCTAATACTACACACTTCTTGAAAATACGTAGACATTTGTTCACTTCAAATGACAGGGTTGCAGGATCATGCAAATGGGGTTGTTTCCCAAAATATTTTCAGATAGAATCTCATTTTTTTTCCCCCCAAAGCAGTTATCTCCTGGCCGCTGGGTACCTCATAGGTCTTGATTGATATTACTGAAATCCAAACCTTAGTGGATAGCTTCTGAGACTCAGTCTGGGTCACTTTGCTGTCAGCCTCAGCAGAGCAGCCAAACCCAAGGAGACCAAGGCCAAGAACGTCCATCCTGGGTGCTCTGAAAGTAAACAACCCAGCTCTTCGGTCATGAGGCTGAGAGCCCAAACCTCAGCTGAAATCAGCCCCGAGGGCTCAGGGAACAAAAGTCCCATTGAAATACTGAGGGATGTGTGTTGGGAGAGATGGTGCTGAATGCTACTTTCACGGAATCGTAGAATATCCCAAGTTGGAAGGGACCCATGAGGGTCACTGAGCCCGACTCCTTTCTCTCCCTGCTTTCCCAGGATCGTGCTGGGGAGGGACTGAGGTCAGACAGCCCTACAGAGGAGGTACCAGTGCCATGAAATACGTGTTCTGAGAAGCCAAGGCATCTGGAAACCCATCAGTTTGCTACCTGGAAGCTACCAGCACCTCGGTGAAAGGCACGCTGTCAATCGCAATACACTGGACAGGTATAAGTCAAAAATCTGATTTATTTCTCTGCATCTGCATGCCATCCTATCACAGCTCATCTCTGCCCATCTTCTAAGTCCACACTGTAAAATCCTCCAAGCAGGGCATGTGCCTCGGTGCCTGGGGTGCCTGAAGGTTTCTGTGATAGTGTACCATTCATCTTCCAGTAGCCTGGGCTGCCATGAATACTCCCTTACAGCAGCACCGGACTGCAGAGTCGTTACAGTTGCATAGATGACTGCAGGTTTGGCACAGATGTGCCTTAGAAACCCTCCTTAGTTCTTGAGGGTAGAAATCTCATTGCACAGAAATCGTCTTTGTTATTTTGAGGTGATAAGGGAGTCAGGATGGAGCAAGAAATGGGGTCACAAATCGCTCCATTTGGTGCCACTGCCCTGGGGCTCATCTTTGGAAGGCAGAAGGGCAGCGAGAGCGTGTGAAAGGGCACAGGCATCGCTTTATTTCCTCTACACAAGTCTTTCTTCATCTCTGCTTGCACACCTGAGTCTAGCTGGTATTCCCAGCACACTGCAGGTTGCTCCAAGGGAGGGAGAGGCATTTTTGGGCTATGTCTGCTCCCTGTCCATCCCCAGGGTGCAGTGAGGGCTGTTCTCTCTCCTCTGTTTTATTTCCCTTCCCTCCTCCCTCTCCTTTTCTTCCCCCCAGTCTCAATTTCAATTTCTACGCAAGTGGTACATGCATGCAGAGAACACATTAAAACCATCTGCGAAGCTGCTTGGCAGCTGGATAAACGCAAACATGGTCTCGAGGTGTTTATCTAGGGGTATGGAATATAAATCAGCCCAACTTCTTCTGGCACCGTGCGAGGCATCAGGGAGACCACATTTGGAATACGGTGTGCAATTGTGGTCACTCTATTACGGGAAGGACATTTGGTGGATTGGAAAAAGGCAGGGAGGAACAACCAAAAAAATGACCCAGCGTTTTGGGACAGGAGGGAGAGCAAGGGAGGGCTGGAGGGCCAGCGTCTCTGCGTGGGGGTGTTTGGAGCTGCAGATTTGTTTCAGAGCTGGCTGTCAGAGCATCGTGCACGCATCCACAGAGACCTGCGTTCGGGTGTTGGTACTGGGTGTGGGGAATGGGTGTGCTGGGCAGCACGGGGAGTGGGAAGGGATGGATGGTCCATCCACTCATGTCCACTCAGAGACGTTTGCTGGTCTGCACACCAACATTTAATGGGCAGAACACTCCTTGCATGCTCAGTCCTGGAAGAATTGGACTTCAGAGGGGAAGGACACGTGGGGCTTGGTGTTGTTCCTTGTAACACCAAGGCAGAGCGGGAAAGACACAAATCCATATGTGCTACCAGACTACTGCTAACATGACACAGCTCCACAGAGATGGCCATCATGACATCAGCAGCCCATTTAACATGCAACCAGTCCCCTCACAACTCAAGAGACGAACTACCACCTCCAACATTCCAAATGGTGACATCCAACAGGACAGTACTGGCCAAACCATCCTCCTTTCCTCATTCTGTTGCACCCAGCTCTTCCAAAACCCTCCAAATCTCCCCCTGAGAGCTGATAGCTCTGGTGAGAAATCATTAAAAATGAGTGTAGAAGCGTGATAAATGTTTCAGTGCAGCTTCTCCTGGGTATCATCATTCATTCTTTCTCCATATCACAGAACTGTAGGGGTTGGAAGGGATCTCGAGAGATCACTGAGTCCAACCCTCCATATACACATAGATATTTATGCCTATCATAACTCCTGATACCTGTTCCTCCTTTGCACTACAAGACCTGTAACTCTGCTCAGAAGACATTTCCCAGTGGGACTGGAAGGCCTAGGCCCATAAACCTTTGCAGGTTTTGCACAAACAGGGAGAAGCTACAAAGAGCAGGAGAAAATAAGGAGTTTGTAAGGACTTGGGGTGCTCAGGACAAATCCTGAATGCTTCTGTATCCCTTGACTTCAAGGGCACCTCAGGCTGCTCCCTGCCTCTGAGGACATCCTGGCAGGGTGGGTGACCAAGGGATGATGCTTGAGCCTCTGGAGAGCAAACAAGGAGCAGAGAGTGCTGCTGTGAGCCCAGAGATTGCCTGGGAGCGGGTACGGGTCCTTTAGGGACAATGGAGCAATAAATTCAGGTGGGCAACCCACATGCCTTGGGCAAAAACACATGGCTTCTCGACTAAAAATAACCCCTCTGCCTAGCAAATAGGTTTATTTATTAAAAAAAAAAAACAAAAAACAAGCAATTCTGAGGCAAGCTGCAACACTTCGGACTCTGAGAAAGGACAGCTGATGGCCTCTGCTAATAACAGGTTTGTGTAAAAATCTCTCTTCTCCCACAAAATGTCCCATCTCCTTTTCCAAACCAGGAAAAGACAGGCTTCTAATTCATGGGCGAAGAAAAAAATCAGGTCTGGTGGCTTACGGCTGGGAATTTCACTTCATCCCCTTCCAGGTTTAACTTTGGGGTGGCATCAGGCTGCCCACCACGGCTGAAATCTAATATTTATGTACGTAGACGAGAAATTTTAGGGTTTCCTGTTCTTTCTGAAAGCCTTTCATCTAGAGACTAAATTTAAAGAAAAAAGAAAAAGGAAAAAAAAAGAGAGAGAAAAGAAGAGAGGAAGCCAAATGCTTGTGGGGATAGAGGTTTTTCTCTTTTTTTTGTTTGTTGTTTAACTTTTTTTTTTTAAACTTTCTGAGCATAACAGTATGTTAGCTAAAAGTGGCAGAAGAGGAACGCAGACTGACACAGAGCTGTGGGAAAGCATCACACGGGGCTGTGCCCACGTCAGCCCCACTCAGCCTGGGTTAGAGTCCATGGCGAGTCCTTGGGCTCAGGGATGTGGGTGGGCAACCCAGGGAAGATGGGGTTGTCCATGAGGTCGATGCTAGGAGGACAGGCAGGGTCTCACCCTCCGCTACCTACCTTAAAACTAACAAAAGGTAATGTTTTTAGTGGGGAAAAAAAAAGGAATTGGGAATTTTTACGCATAGCACTTCATTACTACCGAAGAAACTTTCCATGGATTATTATTTTTTTTTTTAATGCATCTGCTAGGTTTTTCCTTTGGATTATCTACCCTGCTAACAATGTCACGTGGAACAGGCACGTTCCCATTCTCCAGAAATGCTTGGTGGGTCTACGCTTCACCCTGACGCTCCTTAGCCCCTACCACCACCAACGTGGAGCTTGGATGTGTATCTTGCTGAATTGCATCCATTCAACTGAGCAAGACATTGCTGAGCCATAGCAGCAGGTAATATGTTTGAATACTCCAGCTGGCAGCTATTTGCCCAATCTATCAAGCTATGAGGCAAGGATCAGAGGAAAGTTGAAACCAAGAGCGATGGTGAACGTCCCTTCCAACCTTTGGAAGTCTCCTTCCAACGAACATCTCCTTCCTGTCATGGCACGAGAGCCAACACCACTACCCTCCACGCACCTGTCAGTCCTTTCCTTTTTTTCCACAATGCCTAGTTAAAGTTTTAGGCATGCCAGCCAAGGTTTTACAGCCATATTTCACAGCTGGAACTACATGGGGTCAGCCCTGGCACAAAGATGAAGGCAGTGTTGGCCATGTGAGGGTGCAGGTTGGCAGCGACAACAACTTCAAGAGGAGCCTGGCAAGTGCTGCCATTTGGCACTGCACAAGGCACATGGCACTCACTAGCTATCTTGCAGGCTAAGAAAAGAAAACCACAGATACATAAAACTGAGCCTGTAGAACCAACAAAGGGAAAAAGACAACATGGACCAGTCTGGAGGCCAATGTCTTCCTGCTTCCAGAAGACAGCACGGTTTGGTTGAGATGCTTATCTCCGTTGGCTTGCTGCTTCCAGGGGAAGAGCTAATCAAGTCCATGCAGGATCACATTTTCCAGGGCTGCTGTGCATCTCCAGCCCAAATCCAAGCCTGGACAGGAGGAGTGCTGCGCAGAAACCTGCTCCTCAGTCTCACCCAGTGGTGCTGGACCCACAGAGCCCTCCCTGCAGTGAGTCTTCTTCACTCACACTGGTCTGGAAAGAAGATATTTCTAACCTGTGATTAACAGGCAAGCACGTTAGGAGTGTGAGGAGAAAAAGGAGCCAACAGATATCAGCCCAAACTCAAACTCTGGTGCTGACCTGGGCCACCCTCTCATCTCCTAAGACCCAGAGACCTCTCTGAAATTCTGTTGTCTACTATTATTTTTTTTTAATATTAATGTTGGTTGCTTGCTAACAGTTTAACACTGAATGAACATTGGTGTGGGGGAAAATAAAGTGCTGGAGTGTGGCAGAAAGCAATGAGTCTGAGATAAATCAATGCCCTCACTGAACTGAATGGGAATCTGCCAGTTCGCACCAGGCAAAGAAGTGGCCTGAGAAATGCACTCAGCAATGCGATGGGGAAAAAAAAAGAGGAAAATCCAGGTACCCATTGCACCGCAGGAAATTTCAGATGTGTTTTCCTCATTTCAAAAACAAAACCAAAGGCTTTAAAGTGAGAACGATGACAAAAGCTTTGAGTTCCAGTCAAGTGGGCCATGTTCAAAGATTTTCATTAGCTTCTGTCCACCTGGATTTGAATCCTTGGAGCCTCACCTTGAATTCCAGGACAAAAGGAAATGTGGTTTGTGGCTTGTGCCCTGGCTGAAGAGTAAGGAGATGAGAATCCAAACCTTGGCTCTGCCACAGTCTCTCCTTTGAGAGGGGAGGCGAGGCGTTGAATATCCCTTTGCGTCAGCTCTCAAGAATGAGGACAGCAGCCCTACCCAGCTTTTATGCCAGTTTACGTGATCTTTCGTTCTACCTAAAAAATGTAAAAATTGAAAAAAAAAAATGAAAAAAAATCAAGGTGTCCCGGATTCTCTCACTCCTTCCCAAAACACAGATCGTCGCCTGTTAGAGAATGGAGTAAATAATGTCACTGTGCTGCAAGCACACACGGGCAGAGGCAGGATTCCAGCACCTCTGCCACAGCAACTTGTGATGAGGAGGGAGAGGCAAGCATGCTGAGGAGAATCTGAAACTGCAAATGACTGGAAGTCATGCTTTCCGTGGTAAGAACATTGGTCTCTGCACACACGTCCTGTCACCATAGTCCATTTCTGCTTGGCTCTTGTTGGCTAACCCATCTTATCAAGGATATAGGCTTATCATAGAGTCATCAAACGGCCTGAGTTGGAAGGGACCCCAAGGATCAGCAGGTTCCAACCCCCCTGCCACAGGCAGGGCCACCAACCTCCAGATCTAGTACTACACCAGGTTGCCCAGGGTCCCATCCAACCTGGTCTTGAACACATCCAGGGTCGGGACATCCACAACTTCTCTGGGCAGCTTGTGCCAGCCCCTCACCACTCCCTCTGTAAAGAACTTTCCTCTGATGTCTAATCTAAACCTTGTATTGAACTCACTCTTTCCTTTGGTGCAGAAATGCCTTGTGGGACCAGACAAGACATGACACGGAGTTAGGAGCCTGTGGAACTCCATCTTCTTGACTGAGAGGTGAGATATTACCTCTGTCTTATCTTTCAGATAAGGTCATCTGGCTGCCTCCGAGCTGGCAGAAAATGATGCTGCATTCAGTCTGGTTCACATCCAGGTATGCACTTGTGTTACGAGTGCTAGGAGAGGAGATTTGCAGGAAGAGGTCCTCAGAAAGCTCTTTGGAGAAGCAGGGGCTGTCTGCAGAAGCGTGCACCCTATGGGTCAGAGAGCTGCAAGCTCCAGTGTCCCTGCACGCAGATGGCAACGGGTCCTTATCTCCAGATCCTCTTCTGATGCTATTCCACAAGCTGTAAAGCTGAATGCAGAGGGGTGTGGGACAAAACTCCATGGCAGAAACATGAGAGCCAGCCCTCAGGCTGCACAGCAGCCTTGTCACACGTCTTACGAGTACCCAGTGTAAAGCAGCTCTAGAAGAGCCATGGGGATGAAGGCCTCTTTCCCCATAACCCTTGTGGTTAAGAGCTTCCCTGGAGAGATGGGACTCTCAAGTCCCACACTGCTGCTCATTGATGTGGGCCAAGGATTTTATGCTGGAACATTCTCCTTTCCCAAACATGCTGTGTCACTGGGCTGTCTGCACTGCTCCCAGAGTGATACTGGCCGTGCAAGCAGATCATAAAGATGGGCAGCTCAGATCCAGCTCTTGCTTCAATGCTTTTTTGACACTTGCAGACAGAGTGAAGCCGAACTAATGGAAGAGATTTCAATCTCCTTTTTCACTTTCCATATGCTAGGCAGTAACATCTTTTTTCCTGGGAGGTTGTGAGATAAATTTAGACTCCTTCAAGCACAGCTGAGTGTAGCTCTTTTCCTCTCACATGTGGCTTTTAGACCACAACCAAGTAAGAAACAGTGAAGAAGTCTCATCCTTTGACAACTGTGTGATGTTCTTTCCTTACGACCCCCAAAGCAGATGAATTACTCAGCATCTACTGCACTGTAGTTAGGCTGTCATCAGTCCTTGACACCTGAGCCCTGAAGGCTACAGGGAGGATACAATCTCCCCAAGAGCCTCCATGTCACTGGCTTGTAACTCCAAACCCCCTGGACAGGACTAATAGAAATGTTTGTTGGAAGAGACCTCTGAACATCTCTTGTTCAGCCTTCAAAGCCAACCCAAGATTGGGTCAACCATGGCTTTGTCCATCCAACTCTTGAACGCCTCTGAAGATGGAGATCCCACCACCACTTCAAGTAAACTATTTTGGTTCTGGGCTACCCTCTCAGTGATCACACCGTCATCAGTAACCACAAGATACTGTACCCTACGTGTTAAGTGGCTCATCAAAATAGCAATCACGTGTTTAATCTGTGATCAGCACTTGGAGACACTTGGGACACAGATGTTACCAAAAAGTGCCCTCCTCCATCCCCTAACTCCAGAAGGAGCTCAGATGTTCAACCTCATCAGTAACTTTCCTCTTCTGCATGCCCCCATCATCAACACTGTGAGCACCTTGGCTCAAATTCATGATGTCCTCTGCTGGCAACAGCTTTTGATTTAGGGGCATAGAAATAGTGGCATATTAATGATGTAGGCTGACATGATTAAAGAGAGGGTTAGATGAACAGGAGCAGATCTCTCTGCCTGTAGAATTATGCTTTATTTGCAGGAAAGACCAGGTCTTGCTGAGTCGAAGTACAAACACGTTTTGAGGGATAACTCTCCCACACCACTAAAAGTCCCAAGACATCATCATTATTGAGAGATGGCAGAGAGAGGGGCTGCTGGGGTGGTAACACAAGAATAATCCCGATGCCACCCAAACAGATGCCTCTCACAAATACTTGGAGCAGTATCACAGGAGACTGCCTGAAGGCTTGGGGCGGTCACTCAGGATTTATACTGCTCCAAGCCACAGCTATCGTGCCCCAATATATTCTGCATGAGGGGACTGGTGCTTATTAATTCTCAGAATTGCGTTGCGCTTCCCAGATTTCTTCTTTTCCCATCTGTAATGAGGGAAGAGGCAATGGGATTAAGTCCTCCACTTGACCGAGAAGAGCACAGCCTCAGATGTCCTAGGGTGATTAGCACAAACAGAAACCAGACCCCAGTTTCCATATCATCAGAGGATGAAGGGACTGGACCTAACCACTTTTTACACTCAACTATGAAGCTTTTGTGCAAAGACTAAGCTTACAAGCCTTAGTCAAGAAAATTGATGATGCAGATTACAACCTTTTGTTCTCTTGTCCCTGGGCCCACAAGAAGGTCTAAAACCATCTGTCCCTTCCCACTCACGGAGCATGTAGGAGTGGGAACACCACAGAATGGACTTTGAGCTAGTCTATTCACAAATACTGTATAACATTATCATTTCATGTTTGTACCCTGAAGTACCTGAATGGCAGCTCTTCTGTCGAGTGGTAAGCTCTTTTCCAAATTGCAAAACCATCTGACCCTCTCAGAGATGATCTGGCAACTCACTGTCTTGTGAAGGACAAGTTTGGATTGCTGAGATCACACAGGTGTGGCCACCGGAGGTTTTTTAGCAGCGTCTTAAGAGAAAAGTCTCTTGGGGAAGGTTAAGGAAGAATTAATTGCCCCTTTGGATTGGGAAGCCCCTTGAAGATGGGTTTGATCCAGCTACCTATTGCTAATGATGGCGTTGAGTCTTTAACGCCTTGACTACACTGCAGTACAATTACCAATCAAGATAATGATTCCTCCTTTTGACTCTACCATTTGGGATTGAACAGAGATTTTCTACAGAAGATGAAGCAGCAGATGGAAGACTTATTACCTGAGCAGCTCAAGAGAGCTTTATCCAAGGCCAGGACTCAATGTGGGTCCGTGAGATGTCTCAACGACACAGGGTTAGATTCCTCTCTGCCACAAAGGAAGAGCTAACCCTGGCCTCACAGTTGAAGAATCAGATCATAGAACACAACCAAGCTCTGTGATTTGATTCCTTTGCTCTAACAAAGTGGCTGTGGTAAAGAGCCCAAAGACTGCTTGTTGGTTGTACACGGTCACTGCCTCCCCAGCCCTGCCAGCTAATAGAGAACAACACAAAATGCTGGTGGTATCCTAGAGAGGGGCTGGAAAATAGGGTGTGAGAGCGAGACCAGATGGTTGGCATCACCAGATTCCAAGGTAGGCAGGTGGTCTAGAGTACAACAGAAGGAAATGCCTTTGCACATATGGTCTATAATGAGGTGTTAATTGGCCATTGGGTGAACAGGACAAAGAAGCGCAGAGGATGTGGCTTGAGGTTTTGGCTGATGTAAAGCTGGAGGCCTGGAATAAATTGGAAGGTGGAGTTTTACATCCCCATCCTGTGATTTCCAACAGGAGAGGGACACCAGGTGGGCAGGCAGATCTACTCCAAAATCACAGATGACTTTGGGGAGCTTTTCCTGACCTGCTGATGCAGTCCTCAGGTACACCTGGCAGTAGGTGGAGGGATCTCTAAGGTGTAAGGGTGAAGGTGGGAGGCAAGCTGGCTTGTCCCCCTGCTCTCAGACAGTAGCAGGAGAAGGGACAGGATGCCCACCCAGGACTAGCTGGATGGGTGCAGGATGCCTCAATACACAGCCCTGGTGCCAATAATTAGCACATGTGAGATTGATGAAAGAAGCCAACGAAGGATGATTAGTTTGCTGCCAACATGAGAGTTTTCTCCCTTCCTTCTCCCTCCAGTCCTACATCTGGTAGCAATTTTGCAGCTCCGAATGGAAAGGAAATGGATGAGAGGGGCTTAGCCAAGCTCAGGCCCATTTGAGGAGAACAGAGGCAGTATGCAAGAGGGAAACAGAAGGGATGTTGGAAGGCTGCTTTGCTACCCATACCACTTGTGTCCTGCTGCAAAGGATCTGAGGGTGTACTGATGGTTTGCGTGGTCTCCCATGCATTGCCTGGGCTCTGGGCATGGTGATAAGGGCTGCAAATCCATGGCTGTGCCTCTTGCATCCTCCAGACCCCAGGGCTGAGGGGAAGGGCTGGGATTGAGCAGAGAGAGGCCCAGCCCCAGCCATGCAGCCTGGGTTGCTGTGGGAACACTCACCATGCACCTTGGGCACCTTGGCTTTCAGGTGTCGTTCGCACTTGGCCTTGGCTTTTAGCAGCAGGAAGATCTGCTCCTCCTTGGTGATGACATCATCAGCATCCACCTGCAGCGACGGGGAGAAATGAGGTTAAACCTCAGCACGGGAAGAGCAGCAGGACACAAACCTCCTAGATAACGCAGGTGATCTGAATGCAAAAATCTCTGTTGCATAAGCAGTTTCCTTGGCCAGCCTTGCTCTGCCTATCTCACTCCAGCAATCAGTGCCCCATGCAACACCTCCTGCAAGATGCCACGTGGAAACACCCGTGTACATGGCAAAATAAGTGCACATTCCAGCTGCTCCCATCAACTACATGCAGGAAGGGAGCAATTTCTTGGGTGGCATACTTGGAGGGATGAGGCTACTACCCAAAGGGAAAAAAAAAACCTTTGTAAATAATATTGGCACAGCATTTTTCCACACTGGTCCCTTTGGGACAGGGGAACATAGTTAAATCTAACACTCAGAGAATGACAAAAGAATGCTGTGTTCCCTGACACCAACCACTTGGAAAATAATGCCAAGGGTTAAGTGCTCAAAGGCCTCTGCTCCCTTTAAGGATCAAAAATGCAGTGCTATGCCCAACTTCTCATCCAGGCCTTCAGCCACACGATATCAGGTTCTATCAGCGTCCTCAGGGAGGTCTGTGAGCTGACAGCATCTGCCCCCAAAGACTGAAGACCATCATCCTGGGAAAATCAGATTTCTGCTCCTATATGTACTGCCTGTAAGGTTTCCAAGGGACACTAAGGGGGAGAGGGTGCAGGCAGAATTCTTTACCCAGAAGCTATTTTACCCTCTTCTGTTTGCTGCTTGCTGACATGATACAAGGCCCCCAAAGGCACTTGCTGGTCATGAAAACCCATCTTGCTTCATGGAGCTGGCACATTCCCATTAGGCAGGGCTGGCCTCTGGGAGCTGCAGAGTGAGCTGGGTCTAGAAATGCTTTGGTTGTTGTACCTCACAGTTTTAACCTAATGCAATATGGTTGCTCTCATTTTCTGATGTGGTTTTTGGGCACTTGGCTTGCGTGTCCTGCTCAGGCATCCAGGACCAGTCCCACCACCAGATAAAGAAAGAAGAAACTTTCTGCTGGGTAAATTTAATGGAAATTGATGGAAGTTTCACCGCACCTATCCCAGATACACTGCGATCATACTGCCTTTTCCTTCCTATTTTTTTTCCCCTAAAAGAACATTGTATTTAACCTCCTTCTACATTCATATTTGGCCCTGGATTTGAGCGGGTGATGCAGATCTTCTCGTCTCGATGTTTTATGATCTGCAGCATGTAAGGAACGCTGTGGATGCCATCCATCCATTGGCACGTTTCCCCATTTGATGCATGCAAGATCTGGCAATACTTGTGAGATCTCTGGGATTTGGGTCCATCCTTACTTCTCTGACACTCATGGCAGGAGACCCTCTGCGATGTCAGGGGTGGGGGAAATCTTTACCCACAAAATCACCCCAAAGATCATTTAAAGAATGGAAGATCCTCATGCAATGCCTCATGGGACCCCTGAATGAAGCCTGGGGGCTGAGGTACTAGGCTGAAAGAATTAAGTGATGTCATAAGTTGGATGAAATCACTGCTCCCTTCATTGCCTCCAATTCCCTAATATTTATCTGCCTTGGTTAGACTATAAAAGCAGTAAGAGGAGTGGTTACATTTATCTGGATTTACACAGAATTTAGCACTCACTCATAATAGTGTAACGTAATCAAGAAGGGCTGCTGTACTGTTTTATAGATTTTTTTTTTTTTAGATCTATGAACTTCTATCGACTGTGCTGGTGGTATTGGCATCACTAAATCTGCAGCACTAAATCTATGGTAGCACTCCTCATCCTGATGGATCGAGCAGGTCTAAGCATCAATGCAAAGCGCAGGCAGGCAAAGGAAAATGGAAGAATGCAAAGCCAGAAGAAAACTGCAGATGAGAAGGAAACCTGCAGAAAAGCTGTAGATTCTGCCCATGGAGGGGGCTGCTAGCCTCAAGCCCCCTGGTCCAGGGCAGTTATGACATTTTGTTGTGTTCCCCCCAAACTCTGCTCTTCAGAATTAAGGTTCCTTCACTCATTTTAACATAATTCTCTTTGGAAAGCAAGATAAACTAGCTGGAGGCCAATCTGCTTTACTACAAATGATATAATAAGGGTTAATGAAATCCAACTTAGAAGTAGCCCAGATCCCACTTCCCATGTGCTTCTGTAGAGGGAATGGTGGATGTTCGAGCAGCTGATGTCGGAACAGACACACGGATGGGTATCTAGATCTGATAATGGAATTCTGAGTCAAACAGAAGTTAGTTTTTCATGTCCTTGGAAAAAATCCACCCTAAAATTGTTCTTCAGAAGCGGGAGATAGTTTCAAAACCACGTTAATGTTAATGCAAAAGAAAGCCGCCCGTTTCCAGATGTTTGGCCAGTCCACATTTAAGGCAACATCCAGCATCTCAGCTCTTTCACTGGAAACATAAAACCTTTGGGGTCAAATCCTGCTGTCATTTATAGCTGCACAAATCCTGAATGATTCCACCAAAGCCAGAGGAGTTAGTCTGGATTTATAGCGGCTGAACAGAGCAGATTGTGACCTCAGGCATTTCAAATAATTCATCCCTTCTGTGCTCCATCCTCAGTCTCCTTTGGCCACGCTCTGGGAGGGGGCAGCTCCTGCCAGCAGGATGTATGATCTCCAGGCCAGGCACAGAAAATAAATTTTATTTCCCAGAAGAGGAACTGAAGCACCAAGCACTGTGCCTGGAGAAGGACAGAACAGCCACGACAGGGCTCTGAACTGAGCCTGAGTTTTCAGCTTCCTGAGCCCTGGTTTTCAGCCTTACACTTCCCATAACCTGTTACACCATTCAAAAGAACCTCTCCCCATTCTCTAAGCCGATTTAAGTACCGAGAGAAATGTTTAAACTTTTTCTTGTTGTTTCTATGTGGCTTCTCTTGAGCAGGGGGTTGGACCAGGTGACCCCCATAGGTCCCCTCCAACCTCAGCCCTTCTGCGATTCTCCATGGCTGAGGAGGACGAAACATGCATGTAAACAGGTATGCAGGTAAGAACAGGCATTTTCATGAAATCCTCTGGTTTAAAGGAGACAAAAATTATCTTCAAGAGATTTAGAAAGCTATGTCCCTCACAGCACCCTTGTAGACAAGTCATCCAGCTGAGAGAGAAACGGGTTCGTGCTACGTGGAGTGATGAGCTGGCTCAGTAGTGAAGTCAGTGTTGTAAATACAGTCCCTAGAGGTGTTCCCAAGGGCTCAGTTTTAGGGCCAGTCCTGTTCAACATCTTTATCAATAATCTGGATGCAGGAATTGAATATTAGCAAGTTTGAAGCAATACTCAACAGCGAGGTGCTGTTGATCCCCTAGAGGGAAGAGAGGCTCTGAACAGATTGGAGCATTGGGTGGTCATCGATGGCATGAAACTCAACAGAAGTGAATGCTGGTTTCTGCGTCTGGGATGGAGTATGGCAAGCAAGGGCACAGACTGAGACAAGTGGCTGGTTGGTGACAGCAGCTTGGCACGAGCCAGCAGCGTGCCCAGGCAGCCAAGGGGACAAATCACATCTTGGGGGGCATCAAGCACAGCATGGGCAGCTGGCCCAAAGAGGTGACTCTCCTCTTGTATTTAGCATTGGTGCAGCCTCTACCTGGAATATCA
>JAOWBO010000056.1:3622458-3654279 GCA_028564985.1 Crax fasciolata | reverse complement strand
CCTGGAATATCACATGCACTTCTGAGGTCCGTAATCTTAAAAGGATGTTAAGGTCCTTGAACATATCCAGGGGAGGGCAACAAAGATGGTAAAAGGGCGGGAGGGCGTGTTGGGCTAGATGACCTTAGAGGACTTTTCCAACCCTGATGATTCTATGATTCCTGTGAGGAGATGCTGAGGACACTTGGGCTGATCAGCCTGGAGAAAAGGAGCTAAGAGGTGACCTCATTGCAACTTCCTGAGAAGTGGGACGGAGAGGGAGATGTCAGTCTCTGCTCCCTGGGAACTGACAGCAGAACACATGAGAATGGCACTAAGCTGCATCGTGGGAGGTCCAGATTGAACATCAGGAAAAACATCTTCACTGTGAGGGTAATCAAACAGTGGAACAGGCTTCCTAGAGAGGAGATTGACGCCTGTCAGTGTTCAGGAGACATTTGAATAATGCCCTCAGCAATACGCTTTAGTATTTGATCAGCTCTGAAGAAGTCAGGCAGTTGGATCAGACAATCTTTGAAGCCCTTCCAACTGAACTATTCTAGTCAAAGAAAATGTAAAGTGCTGTTTTTTCGCTGTGGAATGACTCACGTTAAACACCTAAAATAGCAAAACTGGTCTGGCTGTGGTTGGGACAGGATGGGACGACAGGCTCAGAGCCACCTGCACCTTCCCATGTTTCGTCACACTCTCTGCAGCCCTTGTCCACATCCTTGTCAGGACGTTTCAACACATCAGCCCTGCTGAAAGCTCTCCAGAGACAGAGGAATGAGATTTGTGCTGCCAGGTCAGGCACTGAAGTGGCTCAGCCTTGGGTCAGGGGCTGGCAGGTGGGATAGGGCAGACGAGCACAACTGAAAGCCATAGAGCAGCTTTGGACCTTCCAGATGCTGAGGCAGTTTTAACTGCTCAATACTATTTTTTTTTTTAATTTTTTTTTAATATGCATCTGATTTTCTTGTTCTGTATCTTCTTGAGACTGCACTGCTCATTTTCCCAACCTGGCTGTCGAAGGTTAAAAGAAGTCAACAGGAACATTTTCATTGCATCACAGACACGCTCGTGGAATTAGATATATTTGGATCAGGCTTGGCAAAACTTCCTCTTTGACAAACTATTTTGATACCTGATCCAAATACACCACGGAATAGCCTGGCTGAAATCATTAACAGACGTGTATGCCAGCTTCTTTCAATCAGAATATCCCTAGGCAGCGAAATGAAGTGGCTCCACTTTCAGGGGGCTGAGGTATGGGCTGCAGGAGCCTCTGGGAGGTGGGAGCCACTGCTCTGGGGTAGATTGGATCCCTTGGGCTGGGACAGACACAGCTGGAGGTATCCGCATGAGAAGTGTCTCCAAAATGCTGGGTGGTGCAGGAAAAGGGAAAGGATGCTCACTAGTTTTGCAGATCGTGAGGCTAGAGATAGGATGTAAAAGAAATAGAAGAACAGTGCGCCTAGGAAAATCCCATAAATGGATTTAAAATATAACTTGACAAGATTGTGAAGGGCAAACCCCTCTGTGGCTGTCAAACCCTGTAGCCTAGATGCAAATTCTGATGCTGGAAGTTCTTATATTGCTGCCTACCACTGGAAGCTGACAGTTATACGCTGTCTCTATCTAAAGATCCCAAGCTGGCAGCTCCTGGGGATGCTCTGTCAGGACAGAAGCTCAGCTCAGTAAGGGCGTTTTTACATTCCTATAGATCCTGCATTTTTTTCAAGGCCACAAAAACATCATACCCTGCTGTACCTCTAAAATGCACATACATTTAGGACACAGTCCAACCTGGTAGGCTCAGCACAACCTATTGATTATTCCATGCATGTGCCCTTCAGGACCAGGAAAAAGTAGATCAAGGGAAGAGGCTGGAAGTATTTCTTCCAAGCAAACCCTATAGCCACAACCCATGCAGATTCAGATATCGAAAATCTCTCTTATCTATCACTACCAACCTCTGCCACCTGCCTGGAATTTATCTATTTGCAGCTTAATGCTTCTTAATCTCTAGTTCTCTGGGTTAGTCAGTAGAAAAGAACAGTTATCATACCTTGCAAACACGAAACTTGCCTTTGCTAGCCACCAGGAGACAGCTCCAACAGCATTCACCCAGCTGGGAGGGGGGGATGTTTAGCCAGGGTTCCCTTTATAGCCAGTGGAAATTTAGCTGCAGGGATCAGCTGGGACTCATCCCACTGTCAGGTCACCAGGTGAAACAAGTCAGGTCAGCTGTGCTTTCTAACAGCTACAAAGGGACGTGAACCAGGTGAAGATGTCTCTCTTTTTTGGGTCTGAATTCAAGAGGAAACTCCCAGAGTTTTCCCAGCTGGGTTGGTGGTTTCCTCTTATTTCTTGGGGGATGAACAGGAGCTTACAGGCAATGCTGTTGTCTCTTTTCATTTACCTGCAATAACTGATTCTATCTGCGCTAAGTTCCCTCAGTTATCTTCTATACATTGGACTACGGATGCAATGACAATTTTTTAGAAGCCCTTAAAGACTTTTTTATGTGGGAGTTAAGACTGTAAGAGTCAAATCTGGTTTTATTTCAGGATGAAGCCTGTCTCTTTCATAGTAGAAAGAGAATACACTAAAAGCAATGGATCATCAAAAGAACAACCCCATTTTGATAAAACTTCTTATTGGAGAAATCTTTCACGTGAGGTGAAAGAGTTTCCCAGTTGCTACCAGTCTTATCAGCTTGATAAGAAATGTGGATCCAATTTAAGAGCTGGGGATGTGGGCGCTTGGACAGCTCTGGACCTATGGAATGGCAGCTCCAAATCTTTGGGTCCTTGAGTCCAATGAAAGCCATGCAACAGAAGTGATCACAAGGGTTTCTCTGAAGTACCTGAGCATTTAAGAAGCCTGAAGGAAATGTTGCCTGTGTTTCCTCGGAACTTAGCTGAAACTGTGCCTCCTCGGGAAATCCATCCCTGATTATCCCATAGTGGTGAAACTCAAACACTTAGAAATACCCAGAGGAGGTCAATGGTTGGATCAGCACTACAGCCAGGCATAGAAAGAAGGACTCCAGCACACCTGTCTGACCTCAGCCGTGCCAGCTCCCTCTTTCCTGACAAGGTGTTCATCTGATATCCACATCTTTTCTCTCACAGGTCATCGCTTCCTGCTCTTAAGCACTTTCCAAGCCTTAATTCATCATAGGAAGGACCCCAAACTCTGTCCGTGCTTATGCCACAGAATTAAAACATCTGCTGATAAAGCAATATGTGCCGCTGCACATAGGATTGGGCTGAGTTGCTTGGGGGTGGTTGCAGTCCCTAAGAGGTGTAAATAGTGAATTTCCAGGGAACAGCTTCGATTTTGCTCCCAGAGCATCTTGCACAAAACAGGATCACCCCAAAGAGTGAGAGGTCTTTGGGTATTTGGAGCCTGCAGGAACTGGTTGCCTGAGCAGAGCTGACAAGGCCTGCACGATGTCAGAGCACAGCTTTTGCTGGCTTGAGCTGGGAGGGCAAGAGAAGCATTTGAGGGAATCGGAAAGTGTCACAGGTTGGTGCATCCAAGTATTTGGAAGGACGAGGTCAGCGTGCCCCTGCAGAGATAATCACTAAAGATCTGACAGCAATCCCTTTCCGCGAGCCCTCCCTAAGTTGTTTCAGAACGAATTCCTGCACTGAGCTTATTTGGCACCACATTTATCCAAGTTTAAAGACGTAGGAAGGCCTGGCAGCGTGCAGGAGGATGGCTTTGCCCTGCTCTGTGCTGTTACTGTCTGGATGCAGCAGGGAGGGATGGGGTCTCCTCCCTGCACTCCCCATTTTTCCAACCAGAACACATCTGCTACTTTTTCTCAAAGCTTCTCACCTCTCTGCTTCCCAGCGCTGTTTTATTTGCCAGAAAAAAAGTGTCTTGTGAGGAGAATATCTAGGAATGCTTTTTTTTTTTTCCCTCCCCTTTGTTCAGAGAAAGCAGAAATGCAGAGCAGTGGACAGGCCAAGCAGGGAAGGGTGAAATGACAACGTTACCCAGAGCCTGTTACATGTCTTATTATTATTATTATTATTATTAATTTTCTTCCTCTCTCTGCCCTTGCCCTCAGAGGAGGCCATGGGGTAATTATGATAATGTTTTCTGGTATTTCCATTTCGTTGGCCGATCTCCCAGCCACTAAAGTAAACCCCAAATCTCAACGGGGAGGTCATATTCATCCTTGTTTATGGGACTCATTTTCAGAAATAACACTATCCTTTTTGTGAAACTTCCCTGGCAGCAGCTCAAAAAAGAGCTAAAGGCAAACAGATTCCTTGGTCAGGGCTTAGAGCATCACAGCCCCTGGATGGGCCCAAGGCGAGGGACTAATGGTGGTCACCATCTTGGAGGGCAGTAGCCAAAGTAATTGGCAGCACGGAGAAGAAAGGGGATGTGGGTGGAAGGGGGGCACGGGAAAGATGTATTCTCTGTGCTGAGATTTTTCTGAGCACAGCTACATAGGGTTTCAACACAAATAGTGGTGATGTTGATGATCCTTATTCCTCCTTCTCTCCCTTTTCTCAACCTTTTGGATGGCTGAGACAAGAATATGATTCTCTAGATGCAAAAATTCAAAATTTGCTGTGAAAGAAAGGAAGAAAAATTTACCTTTTAGCCTTCGGTGTGGCCTCCAAGCTATGGTCACAGTGAAAATGAAAGCCCTTATCTTAAACACTACAAGAATCAAGATAGCTGTTGGGATTGGGACGTGAATCCAACCAAATCTAATCCAGGACCAGACCTGTGGCTGCCACAGATGAGGACAACTCTGCTGAGATGACAGCACCAGGCTGGTTGGGGGCCAGCCTGAGTGCTGAAGGCTGGTGGCACATCCAGAGAAACACGTGGCCAAGCCATGTCCCGGAGCAGGGATCCAGCTGCCTTTGATAGGAGCTGACACAGCCCTCAGCACCCAGTGAGGCAAACTGGGTCAGTAAGGAGCCTGTGAAGACATAGGATTGCTCAGAAGAAGGAAAATTTGTCAATGTGTTATCAGGAGCACAAGGTGATGCTTGAGGTTGATCCGGTGGCAGCATGGGATGGGGCAAGAATTGAGATCCTGACACTTGTTTTTGTCTTGATTTTCCTTTTTTCTTTGAGGGATGGGGTTAAATGAGAAGGGATAGTTTCTCTGTTATTTTCTATTTGCATTTAGATGTTTAGTTTATCTTGTCTGTTTACTCTATGCTTCTGCAAGTGAGTATTTGTGCAAGCCTGCATCTCCTGACCAGCGGGCCCTGCTGATTTACTGAGGTCTGGATGAACCCTGTCGAGCATGGAAACACCAGGAATTTGTCTGTGCTGTCTTGGACAAAATGTACCCTGTGCAATCTCTGCTAGTGGATCTGCCAGTCCTGTAGCAGGATAGGATCTGTAGCTGAACTAGTGCTTAACTGTGCCCCCTATCTGGCTGTGATTTATGCAAGAAGAGAGGATCTCTGGCACCTTGTATTTCAGTAACAGCTTACAGCATCTCCCTCATGGGGACACAGATGCTTATTCTCTTCCAATTTGGGCAACACTGGATTTGACCACTGCCCAAATGGTTTAATTGCATTCCCTCACTTGCTTCTACCTTCATGTATTTTCTCCTCTCACTGCCTGTAAGCTATCATCACTTCGACATAAAAAATATGCAGAAACAACAAAAATGCTTTGGGGAAAAGTTGTTGCAAACAGGTGCTGACTTTGGGGAGAGCAGGGAGTGGGTCTTGCTCTGCCGTGAGGGGCTTAGTTTAACTGAATATTTTATTTCCAACTTGAAAAGGAAATGTGGTTTGCAACCTATTTCCTGTCAGATTAATGCTGGAAAGATTTAAAAATAAAGCTGGGGTTCCAGCTGGCCCAGATGGAGATACAGTAGCTAGAGCAGCAGCAGCACAATCCATTGCCAGCTGTTAATGGCAGAAGCTATGGAGCGGAGCTGTGGTTTGCTGAGAACACCAGAGGGGTCAGGAAGGTGGTGGGAGAATCACAGAATCATTGAGGTTGGAAAAAAGACCTCTGAGATCACCAAGTCCAACCCCAGCCCATCCCACCATGCCCGCTGAGCCATGTCCCCAAGTGCCACATCTCCACGGTTCCTGAACATCTCCAGGGATGGGCACTCCCCCACGTCCCTGGGCAGCCTGTTCCAGTGCTTGGGCACTCTTTCAGAGGAGAGATTTTTCCTAGTATCCAACCTGATCAGATCACAGGAGAAGATCCAGGACTCAGGTCCAGCCATGAAAAGAAGCCTTGATGCCCTCCCAACGCAGCATCTCATGTGTGCTGTGGTGGTGGGACTGATCCCAAAGCCCTTTGGCTTTTCTCAGTGCATGCCAAGGCAGGGTACCAGGGCAGCAAAGCAGGTGTCTTGGTGGGGCTGAGCACCAGACATCCCCATCTGTGGTGGGACAAGGTGTGAGCCCAACAAGGATCCCTGTCCACGAGCTCTGCTGTGCCCCACAACGGACAAGAATTGTCTCTTTATACCCTTCCAAAAACAACTCTTTACATTGCTGCAGCAATAGCAGGAATTTAGATGGGGGATTTTGGGCAGCGGGTGCTGAGCTGAGCTCTCTGCACTGCTGCTCTGCCATGTGTGTGTGTGTCCCTCACTCCATCCCACTTTCAGAGCACAGAAATCAACCTCAGGAGATGTCTTAGAGACTGAGATTATAAAGACTGAGCTGGGATGATCAAATCAGGAGGACCTGAAGACAGAAGAGTGAAAGGAGGGGGACAACCAAGAGGAACCCAGCTAAGAAGAGGATTGGGGAAAGGGAGCTGATGGGAGGAGGAAGGAAGAGCTGATGAATCCTGGTGAAGTGGGATGCTGTCCAGCAGCTGGGGAAGCACGGGGAGATTAGTGCACAAGCTGCTCTGCCCTCTGCCTGCTTTTCCCAGTCTCCCAGAGGGTAAATGAAGTTGGTGGTTTTGCCTTAATCCCTTGACCACATCACCCAAACCACCGCCTGCTCCAGAACAGCAGGAGGTCTCTGCTCTTGCTAGCTGGGCTCGGGGGCCATGCACCGCATCCATGGAAAGCTGAATGGCTTCCTGCTGGGCTCAGCCCTTCCCAAGACTGCCCTCACCAGGCTGGTCGAAACCTGCTCGTCATCCCACGCTCAGAGCCTCATCTCCCATGGCTATGAGGTGTCCACAAACTTTTGAGGAGCTTGTCTTCCTATTTCTCGGCACCTCAATGCCCTGGCAGGAGAAGGACACGCTCCTTCCCTCGATCACAAACCCATCCTTTTGCCCTCGTATAATGCAGTCCAGGTCTCAGCATGGATTTCCCATGACTGCAGTAATAAGATGACAGCGAATGGGGAAAAAAGAAAAACGTGCACGGAAAGAAGATGTGCAGAATTAGGAATGTCTCATCCTAGGAACAAACGGCATTTAAAGATCTGTGGTATCGAACAAAGGCATGGCCAAGGGAGGGTGCTGCCTTTTGTTGAGCTTCGTCCAGGAAAGGACACTGACCCTGGGGAATCCATTGCCCATGTCATACCGTGTCCATAGCACACATCGCCAACACCGATGAATACATTTGCATGCATGAATTTACATTAATGCATGGGATTTGTTGTCGCTAGGAGGGATGGGGGACACATCTGGTTCTGCAGCACACATTTCTGCTGTTCCTTGGGGAACAGCTCAGGCTGAGCTGGTCTCACTGATGCCCTTCCAATCCCATTTGCTCTCACTTTGCCTTGGGACAGGAAGCTTCATCCTTCCAGCAACACAAGCAGAGCGAGAAGAAAATTCGCTTGGACAAAGCACAACTTGCAGACTCATGCTAAAGGGAATTCATTGATTTGAACACAGATGTCCTCTGCATTTGATGATAACAGCAAAAGATTTTTGGGGGATGAGATGATACAATGACAACAATAGAAGAGACCCTTCATCACTCTTGTCACTTCCAAACTCCTGAAGTTGATGACCTGCATGGATCTCCTTCCCTAACTATCCTGCCATGTAAATGCCTCTTACTGAAAGATCTCAGTAATTAGTAGTAAAAATCAGATCTTACTGAGAGATCTGACTGATTTGCAGTCAGCAGATATAATTCATCAAGGAGAATTGACATTTATGGTACGCTTCCAGGATGTGGAATTTTAGGGGAACATATATCTCACCAAAATTATTGCCTGCTTTCCTGCTTTACCTCCATGGAGCAAATGAGGTGGAGCCCAGGAGGCTGCGCTATGAAAAAATTCCCTCCAAGCAAGGGCAAAATCCATGGGAACTGCTTCACTACGCTGCCCAAGTCAAGGTGGTCGTCCTGGTAATTAGAAGATGGAAATGGTGCAGAGAGGTCAGCAGTGATCAGTACAGGTTTGAGTCATTTTTGTGGGTCATCAAGAACACATATTACACTCCACGTGTGTGCAACAGGATTACTGCAGTCAAAAATAATTAACCCCAGCCTAAAGCTCATGTCTAAAACATGCAGATGAGTTATGCCCTAAAGCAATCAGGTCTCTCCTTTGGCTCCAGTGGATCCAAAGAAGGCACCTGCCTGTCTCCAGACATCCCAAATGAAATCAGACAAACCCAAGCCTGAAGATCTCAGCTGAGTGCCCAAGCTTGAGAGCTCAGCCCAAGGACCGTCCTCTCTGAGAGGTGGGGGCTGTGAGGCTTAAACGCAGCCTGGGAAAGCTGATGTGTGCAATGTGAGCAGATCAGAGGGATGCAGGGTTGCAGAGGGCCTACCTAGCAAACACGAAGCTGGAGGTGATGCCTGACCCTGCTGGGAGTTGGGGCTGCGTTGTTGGTTGTCGATGGAGCCCCACTGGCTGAAACATTGGGAGGGCCATGAGAGAAAGTGGAGGTCACTGACATTGTTTTGACGTGTCTTGGCTCACACCAGCACCTTTCTCTCACCTTTAAGGAACGATGCATTGAAGTGTTCTGTGACCCTCCATTTCCCAGTGTGTGGGCCTAGCTACAACGCTGGCTTTTCTCTCTTTTCTCCTCACTCTTTGGAAGCAGCTGGTTTCTTTGCGGACCGTGCCTTGCTGTCTACAGAGTTCCACAACCACGAGGTTACAGACACTGTTTTCTGCCCTTTCCTTTTGCATTCTTTCAGCCTTTCAGAACAACAGCAGAGTCTGATGGGTCACAGAAATGGAGTCACTTGGGAACATGCAGACGTCATTCCTCCTCCTCCTGAGGATGGAGGGAGGATCAGCTCAGTGCCCAAATGAACACTGCTACAACCTCCCCAGCTCTACTGGCTCCACACACCTCGTGGTCCTGAACCTGCTCCCTAAAAACAAGCTGTGTGACAGATAAAGTCACGGTGGGCAGAGCAAGAGGAGGGATGAATCTTTTTGGTTCTTCATGAGGAGGTCTGATTACTTCTGCTTTGTCTCCTTTGCGCTTCACAAAATATTTCCTTCTTTTGGTTTTCTCTCCAGGTTCTCAAATCTTCATGCACTCATTTTTTAAAGCCTTGTTAGGAATAGATTTCCTGGGTGAAAGTCAGGGTTAGGACCCCTAACCTTCTTATCTTCCCATGATGGAAGTCACTGATAAGAAGAGCAGGAGAATCATCTCTATTAAATCATAACAAAATCTCTAGAATAAGTGCATTTTTTTTAATTATTTCTCATATCAGCCACAGAGGAGCTGGGGGTTAGAAAGCAGAATGTATGCTGGGGGTGTGTGCCTGGGAGGAGGATGCCAACAGCCTGTATTTAGCTCTCCAAGCTGCACAGAAACTGGATTGTCTGCATGTCACAACTGTTGCTTGCCTGAAACCAGGTCAATGCCATTCATGCTTGAGAAGGAAAGGCTCCCAGTGGAGTGGCTAATTGAGAGCCATTTAGGAGCAATTAGAAGAATGGTCTGCAAGTAAACACCTGCTTTTTAAAATAGTAATAATAGCAGATAACATTCCAGTAACTTTGGTCCATGAGTGCTAATAGCCACACTGTCACAGCTTAGCCGTTTTTAGTGGGTCAACGTTGAAGATCAAAATCAAACAAAATACAACTTCCTATAAAGAAATATCAAATATTTAATACGATCCAACTGCATGCACACAAACATCTTTGGTTTTCTTTTTAATCAAGCCAAGCTCAACTTTTCCTACACTGCTTGTGAAATAATCAGTGAGAAGTCATCTCGAATGCCCTTAAATACAAAAGGTTCTCCCCAAGAGCAGCTGTGGAGTGGAAATCAGACACTTTGCACAGCAGCTACCAGCATGGGCTGCTGTCTACAACAGGTCCTTGAAGGGGAATTGTCATTACTGCAATTAGTGATGGTAGTAGAAGGCTCCCAAGCTTGCAGACTGGTTAAGAAAGGAAAAAGCATCCTGAGAGACCAGATCCTTCTCCTGGCACCAAATGTGTTGGGATTCAAGGAGTGAGCTGATGTCACAGCTCATCTGAGCTGGCAGTGCTGAAATGGGTTGTTTGGTCCCTCATCCCCCGCCCCACACCCAGCGACTGCAGGGCCATGGGGTGAGCTACACCAGCAGTTCTGATGGAAATGTCTTATTTTTGAGGAGGGGGAAGGTTATTTTCTTGTCAGATTCAGGTAATTAAACGAATCACACTACAGTGCAGAAGAAGAGGGATGCTAGGACTAGGGATAAAGTAGGAAATGGTAGGAAACCCCTTCAGCATCTTGTTGTCACACCCAGTTAGATGTTCTGCACCTTTCAGGTGACCAGCCTAGAAAAAGTGCAGCGATTTGGACTTGCATTTGTTTTCTTACCATTGAAATTTCAACTCACTGATGAGATTGGATGGTTATTCCAGACACCTGGGAGGATTTCTCAGGGAGTAATTTTGTGTAGGCTGCTGCTCACCTCTAGAAAATGGAAAGGCTGGAGATGCATTTTTTTGTAGCACCGTTTTTGGTGCATGCAACCAGAGTCACCCTTGGACCACTGAGCAATACAGGGCAGAGCCAAGGTGGAGCTAGGAAGGCTCTGGGCAAAAGAGGCAGCGTGATGGGGAGAGCAATGCCAGGCTGTGAGACAAGTCCATCTTGCTCTGGGGTGCATGGCTTCATGGACTAAACCTCCGTGGACGACACTGAGGACATCCTCATTTCACAGAATCATAGAATGATAGAATCATTAAGGTTGGAAGAGACCTCCAAGACCATCTGCTCCAACCATCCACCTCATTCACTAAGGGGGAAAACAGTCTCAGCAGGGTGCTCAGGGTGGTCCAGCTGTACTGATCTGCTGAACCCAGAGGATGGTCAGGTACCTACACACCTCTGCACACATGGGATATTTGGCTACCTGCATACATGAGGTATTTAAGTATCTCTATCACCTGGAGTAAATGCCTTTGGAAAACAAGCACAGGATTTTGCCATTCTCCCTCAGTTTCCCACAGGCACAATAAACCTCACCTTTCCCTGCCTTACCTATTTTGGCCACCTCTAACTTTGCGTTCATTGATGTCTCAATGGGAGAGGCAGAGTTGAGGGCAGACCCCTGCCATGAACAGCAGTGAGCTGCAGAAGCCCTCTGCTCTCTTCCATAGGCATCAGGGAGAGCTCTGCTTCAACGGGAACAAGGAAACTGCTCCTGCAGCCCATATTGCTGCTCTGCAGCCTTCACATTGGCAGACCTTCAGCCTTTTTGCTTGAAAGCTTGACTGAATTTCCAATGCAGCTGTTCCAGGCTGTGCTGTGATTGATTTCTTTTTGGCCTTTTTCTTTTCCCTTTGACTTTTTTCCCCCCAAATGTCAATTTTTCATCTTACAGCATGCTGCTGAGCCCTGGTCAATGATACAGCACAAGATCACACGATGGCTCTGTGCACCCCATTCATTTTGTGAGGGACACAAAGTCTTGGCACATCATCCCTCCTGCAGCTTGGAGACCTGGGACACCAAAGCCCCCAGGTCAGGCTCACCTGCTCCTTCCTTCCCAGGCCCTGTGTGCACTTTGTTCTCAGTGCCAGCCACCCAGATGTGTCCATCCTCTCAGCCCAGCAGTTCCCCAGCCAGATACTCACTGTCCCAGCCCTCTGTCCTTCTGTCTGGGGCAGAAGTCAGCTGGAAGCTCAACTCACTCTTCCAATCTGTGATGCCAATCAAGACATTTGCTGGATGCTCCTGGGATGATCCTGCTACAGATGGTCCCTCCCACATCCCTCTGCCTCCTGCCCCAGTGCTGGGCTCCGGGATTCACTCGTGCCAGGTCACGTCCACTGGGGTGATGCTACCCCACACCGCAGGGAGACGGAATCTTTGTGCCAAGGCTGCGGGCCAGGCAGGGATGGGCTGGATGCCATCTCCCCCTCTGCACTGCGTGTGCCAGCAGCCACAGGCAAAAGCAGAGAAACCTCAGCAGCTCAGAGAGCTCGCAGCACAGCAGCAGTGTCTGTCTGCTCCGAGGTGCACCTCACGTACCCCATGGCATGGGACGTGCTGGGCAGCGTGGCCAGTAGCTGAGGTCAGGCTCTAGTGACAGATGCCAGCACACAGCTAGGGCATGGCAAGGACAGAAGCCAGCAAGGGTTTAGGTAGGAAAATTGTCCCTCAATGGGGTGAACCTGTTGTGATGGGGTCAGGCTGCTGTGACAACGCTGCACCCACAAATGCACCTCAATGGGTTTTGCATCACCTGAGTTTAGAGATAACAGAGCACAAGGCATCACCTCCTGAGGCAGACACCACCCGAAGAAGGGCTGTTTGTCTGCCCTGGCTGCTGGCTGCTCAGCTCTGGGCACCTCTGTGACCACAGGAAGGATATCGGTTACGGACCTGGCCCAGGGCTGAAGGTGTTTTTCCAGCCAAGAGGCAGAGATTCACGCTTTGCAAAGGTGTTCTGGGTGAATCAGATTGTCCAGCACTGTTCTCTGCTCACTGCTCCCTCTGTTCTCACGCTGTGATGCACAGAACATCCATGCTGCTAAACTCTCATGCCCTCTGATATCTCTCATCTCTCTGATACACGATGACTGAGCTAGGGAGAGGGCTCTTGGCCTGACTAAAGAGATATAAAGGACCCCACTGCCCATTTCATGGCAGGTAACCATGAACCCAGAGCCAGAAACTTTTCCACTTTACGTATAACTTACAGAGGTGATCATAGGGTCTGAGAGTCACTGCTGTTCCAGGGCTGACATCAGAACTCGGGGGTCCAAAAGCTGGAAGCTGAGAGAGAGCCTGAACTGAGCTGATTTGGTGTCTGCTGAAAGTATCCTTCATGCATAGAGACCTGCTCCTCACTTTGAGTCCCCACAGCAGGATACAGGCTCAGACCAGCTCCCAAATCTGCAGGTACACAGATGGGAGCTGGTGGTCAGATTGGGGTTGTGATTCAGGTCCAGCAACTGAAAGGCTCTGGGGAGAATGGCACAGGCTGCAGAGCCCTGGCAGGAAAGGGTTTTTGAATTATTCTGCCTTGTTCAGGATGCCTGGGGTGGCCATCAGGCTGCATCCCATTGCTTCAATGTGATCAGGTTGGAAATTCTCCTTTGGTCGCATGCAGGCAAGTGAAAACACACCCTTGGATCAGGAAAGGGAGGTGGATGAAGAGGGTGGCAAAGCTTGGGGATAACCTGGATTTCTGGCCTGCCAGAACCACTCCACCAGGGATGCTCCATCCTTGGAGGTGCCCAAGGCCATGGATGGGCCATGGGCAGCCCAAGCTGGTGGGGGGCACCCAGCCCACGGCAGGGGTTGGAACTGGATGGGCTCTGAGGTCCCTTCCAACCCAACCATTCTATGACTCTGTGATTCTATGACCAAGAGCCAGAGCCCTGCCCTGGTCTGGGGGGTGGTGTGGAAGAGCATGGCATCCCCAGGGTGTCTGCAGCACAGCGCACATCCTCTCTGCAGCTCTGGTGTGTGCGGCACCGCTAACAGCTCCGCAGGAGCCGATGTGCCAGCATTCCTCAGGCAGTGCCGGGTACACAAGGAGCTGGCTCCCCTCTGCAATCACATTAAAGGCACTCTCAGCCTGTCCAGATTTTGCTGCGGTGATGCATTATCCGTTTCGTTGTCCACAGGAGGCTTTGCAGACAGCTCGGGATGTGGGAGGAAGCTCTTGCCAGGATCAATGGAGACAAGGCCATGCCCTTGGGGAGTCAGCCCCTGCACCATCACAGTGCACCAGCCCTTTCCCCTCCCTGTGTGCATCAGAGCAGATGGACAACAGGAAGATAAAGCCCATCAGCCGAGGCTCATCCTACACCAGGCTGCCAGAAATGTGCTTTCTGTTCCTCACTTTTTTGGGTGAGCTTCCCTTTTTTCCCCATTTTCCCACAGCATGGATTAGACTCCCATCTCTGGTGTTGCCTCCTCTGATGGCTGTGGGCAAATTGTGTAATTCCTGCGCACATCAAACTTCTTATTTTAGTCAATCCTGGAGGCTTTATGATAATTGTCAGGTCTGTATGCCATTTTCTGCCTAAGATGGGCCACAAAGATCATTTGTTACAGTAGAAAGAGAGACATCATACTGAAACTACTGCGTTTGCCAGAGTTTTACCCAGATGAATAACTGAGTACTTATCACAATACATAATATCTCCTGTTAGCATCCTTGGGAGCCAAGGTGCCAAGGAAAAAAGGCACAACCAGCAAAGAAAATCAGCAAATAAATCTCAGAAAGCACATCTCAGTACGTCTATGAAATACCTGGCACCTGAAAACAAGGCTGGAAACATACCTACAACTGCAGGGGTATGAATTCCCTTAGGACTCAAGAAACATGGGTCTATTCTGTGTGTTAATCCTGGGATGGTGAGAGAAAAACCCTGTAAGAACGGAGCAACCGCTGCAGCCCAAATTTAGGTTTCTGCAGAAGTGACTTCACCATTTTTCCTCAAGGAAAATCCTCCCCATTTGTCTAGGAGCCCAGATGCTTGCCCAGGGCTTTCTGAATATTCAGCCAAGCTGCTGGACCAGCCTGATACCTTTGCATATAGAACATCTGCTGGAAATACAGCGATGGGCTGCTCCTGCCTTGCTGGGAGAACAGCCCTTGGACCAGCAACCCAACGAGCAAACCAGGAAGGCTCTGCAGCAGCATCCAGAGGAGCAGTGACACTCAGTCCATGCTCAGGTTAAAGGAGATGTCCCTGCTTGATCCCAGGTGTATCAGATAGATGGGAACAAAATAAGGATCCTCAATAAACACCATAATCTGATGGCCACAGAGTCTGCCCTATCTAATCACTCCTTAATTACTGATTATCATAAATACATGTATCAGCTGGTTCAGCAACTTTCCATGAGTCCAAGCTTAGGCCACAAATTAAGTAGAAGGGATAGAAATAATTACAGTGCTTCCTGCAGCTCGTTCTACATCATGGGGTGAACATCAAGCCCACAAACAGCCACCCAACCCCAAGCATTGTGTGATCATTGACCCCATTGCAGCTTCAGCTCCAAGTGTCCACCTGATGCCAAAGTGGAGCCAACTTTGGGACACCTACCAGACACAGCAGGTCCCCCCAGGCTGGCAGGTCAGCACAAAATAGAATTAAACAGATCATATGGGAAAAGCCTGTTATTACTGCTATGACCTCTACAAGACTTGCTCTCCTGGGTTCTCCCACCCCATCTCCAGCCCAACCACAGCTCCCATGTGCTGGTCCTCCACTGAGACATTGCCATGCTGCCATCTCCCACTAACGAGCTGGATGAATGAGGCAGAGGTCCTTATGAGATGCTGCTGGCCCAGAGCCCTCAGGCTTATTTTTGTTGAACAGCATCCTAAAGCAGGGGCTAAGGAAAGCCTGGGTTTATGTACCTTCTTCATTGGGCTAAGCATGATGCTGTTAATTTGGCAGCAATAGTTTGTGACAGTCAGACAGTTGTCTGGCTCACTGCCCTCTCCTCTCACTATTCTGGGCCACAAAGCTCTTTTTTTTTTTTAAAAAAAAATAAAAATCATATTTTATCAGAAGCTTTACAGAAGTCGGGGCTGGCCCAGCAGAGCAGGCTGGGTGTGATGAACCCTTTGCTCACCCAGGCACCACGCAACCTTGCATTACAGCAAGGCCAAGAAGCAGTGCCAGGAGTGCAGAAATCACTGCAGAGCAGATGAGACTGGGAAATACCTGCTGGAAAGCTGAGACCGACCCTGAGCAGGCAGTCCTGGGAGAGAGGTTGTTCCCTCCTCTTCATCCTCAGGAACTCACAGGCTGAGGTTACCAGGTGCCCACAACACTGATTTCTTTCCCTCCTTCCCAACTCACTTTCTGTACTTGCAACCCTGGATATACTTGCTGTCCCTTCAAGCGTTCAGCCTCCTGGGTCTAATCACAGCTCCTGCTTTCCCTACTTCTCCGCAACAAATTCCTTCCTCTGGTAAACCTCTGAGGGTTTCTTAATGTCTTTTATTCCTCCCCTTTGAATTTGCTCAGGAAATCCTTTTGATCTTTCACTATGAGACACAAGCCAGGTGTCTCTGGGCACCTTTTCCTCCTAGGTTTGTCTTTTCTCAGCCCTGGCCACAGATGTGTGCTGCCTTTGCTCCATCAGTCAGTGCTCATTTGTCCCATTGGGGACCCAAAAGACTGATTTCAGGTGACAGTACAGCCTGGCCCAGCCCCTGGCATGTGCCCATCGCCCAGCAACACCCAAAGATCGGTGTGTGATGGCACTGAGCTGACGCCAGGGCACGAGGAGGGCACAGTGCAATGCTAACTCAAGTTATGCAAATAGTTTTTTGCATTTGGATACATTGGTTAAACACAGTTCTATGAATAGTGAAAAACATGCAGCCTTGCTTTCTGCTTGGATAAAGGAATTAGAGAATATTTTTCAAGATTTCTCCAAAAAAAATCAACAATTTTTTGGTGTATTTGTGACTCTACTTTCAGTTGACATCAATACATTCCATTAGAAAATTTGCAGGTAATGTACAGAGCTGCAATCAGACGTTCAACTCAAAGAAGAAACTGATCATGTCTCTCTACTAGCCTTCTATGAGACATCTCTTACCAGAGAAAAACATCCCTCACATCACAATCACGTCTCATTCACATCATAGCTTTCAGGTAGTGCGTACATTTGTCATCAACTGATTTCAAGGACGAAGCACAGGAAGAGGAAAATTTCATCAGAAGTCTTTGACAAACGCCTTGAGAACTCACTGAGAACTGCAACCGCTTCCACTGACCCAGACGTTGATGCATTGGTTTCACAGAAACAAGGTCAGATGTCTCATTAGTTTTATGGTTTTGTTGCTTTTCTATGTTTTAATACAAAATATATTAAAAAAATAAGTTGTTAAATACTTTAACTATATTGTATATTTTATAGGCGGCCCAAGACAATTCCTCTTCACTCAGTGCAGCCCAGGCGAGCCAAAAGGTTGGACACCCATGGGGTAGATCATCAGAGGAAGTCATATCCCCTGCTGCATGAGCCCCAGTGGGATGAGCCCTTTGCTGTCTACGCAACAGGGATGAGGAAGCACCTTTGCAAGAAGCAGGATGAAGAAATTGAGAATGTTGTCACAAGGGTAGGCAACAACACCTGATGGGATTCAACAGGAAAAGGAAGGCAGATATTCTGAGCTACAGTTCTTTTTTAGAGGAAAGTTCTTCAAAGAGAGAGTGGTGTGATCACAGAAGCGAGATCGCTTCAGATAGATTTCTAGCGATCCCAGGTAGAGCATTAAATGGTTTAGTGGTTGTAAGCAAAAGATTTCAACTTACATGATAGTGATCTCCCACCAAGACGAGGAACAGCCAGATCCCACATGAAAGATCCTCTCCCCTCGGGGCTGGCTCTTAAATGAGCCCAGGGCAGTCCCCCCCTGGGTCCCCCCCTCCTGCTCACATGGAGGGGGCACAGGTGTTCCTTAGGGCAGCCACCGCCCGTCCCCAGGTGCTCAATCACTAATTCAGGCTGTGAACTCGTGTTTCCCTTACAAGCGGTGAGGGGCTGGCACAGCTGCCCAGAGAGGTTGTGGGTGCCCCGACCCTGGACGTGTTGAAGGCCAGGTTGGATGGGGTCCTGGGCAACCTGATCCAGTGCCAGGTCTGGAGGCTGATGGCCCTGCTGTGGCAGAGGGGCTGGAACCTGATGATCCTTGGGGTCCCTTCCAACCCGGGCCATTCTGTGATTCTGATTCCAAGCTTTTACAAAGACTGCACCATGTAACTTCGAACACTTACATTTTAGATGTCTACATTTAAGCTCTGCTCTCCCTTTGTACCCACAGAGGATAAGCAGTTGCTTAGAGCCACGACTGATCAACTCTAAAAGCCTACTTTATGTGAACCTCATGGACGTTGACAGCATTACCTAGATCTCCATTATCTGTAGCAATACAGAAAGATTCCTGCGCTGTGGGTGTCTACAGCAATCCTGTGCTGATTGTTTCTCAAATATTCTTTTCATCCTCAGCCTTCTTCCTACACAAAAATGTCAATAACAATATTAGCCTTGGCACGTTCTTCCACATCGAGCAGCAAGGCTGAGCACTCGAAGACGGCAACTTCAGAAATTGATTCCCGGGAGAAAACTCAACCCAAAAGATGCCAAACTGTGATGTCATTCCTAGGAGCTGCATGGCCATATGGCAGGGAACCACTGGTTTGGGTCTAGGTAACGTGTTTTTAACACACAGAACTTGTGAAGACTCCTGGCTCCTCTTTTGTTTTCCCCCAAGAGATTGTTTTCTGGCTGTAAGGAAAAAGGCCAAGAGCCAGCGACGAGCAATTCGTTCTGCAACAAAAGGAACTGGCACCATGAAGAATATTGTTTCTTTACGATCTTGTAGGTTTTCATGATTAAAAATAAATATTAATATAGAAACGTATCGGACAAATCTCTTTGCCCTGGATAGTTCATATTTTTTCCAAGCTTAATTTTTGTCTCTCTGAGAAGTGAGAGGGGGAAGATTGTTTGTACGCTTTTTCAGAAAAAAAAGGAGATTTTTTTCCTATGAAAAAAGGCTTTTCAAGGAGTGTTCCCATTTCTCCAAGAAGCTGTTTTCTATTGGGAATAAAAATTCTGAGGGAAACGTTCTGATCAGCGGCTACAACACATCTTACCACCCCAGCAGGGTGCTTGCAGTTGTAATTAGTGGTTAGGTTAGAAATGTGCTACGTAATTCTCTGATGTGCAAAGCTGCTAAATGATTACTCCAACCACCTGCTGGAACCTAGATTCTCCTTTAATTCTGTGTTGCACTGGGCTTGGCAGTCTCTTGAGATCTGCAAACCCTTTCATCACAGTGACCAGAGATGGGCTTTTGATCGGCAGTGCTGAGTGGAAGAAAAAATTAATTAGTGAAGAGGCAGATTGCTTTCTCCTCTCCTCTTCCACCTGGCAGAGCTTCTGCAACAGGGGCAGAGTGGTGGAAAAATGCTGGAGGAGGACCATCACTGTGCAGCTTCCATACTGGACTTGGCCATCCCCAAGCATCAAGGCCGTAGGGTCTGGCAGTTGGCCAAGTGGTTGGAGTAAGTTTGGTAAAGTTCCATGCACAAATGTTTTATATGTGTAAGGCGAAGAGACTTATTAACAAGACAAAAACCACTTGGGCAAAAGAGGCTGAACAGCAATGGAATGGAAAAATTGAATCTGTACAGAAAGCAACGTGAGAAATGTGTAATTTTCCTAGGGTTAGACCATGAATGCAAACAAACATCTCATCTCAAACCTGTTCCCCATTGCCCCCACTGCGTATCTCCTGACACTTGAACACTTGTTCAAATAAAACAAAGAATCCCAGCCCCCCTCATGGCCTTAAAGAAAAGACTGGAGCATTTTTTTTCCAGGGTAACAGCTCAGTGGTCCGATGGCACAGAGTGATGGGTGCTCCTGAAATTAAGATTAAACCTTAAGTTCTTAAATCCAATCTACGTGCATACAAATACTCGAGCAGTCCAGAAAGCAGCACAAGAAAAGCATCTCTACTCCTCCCTTCATCATCACAAGATCTGTTTAAAAATATTTAATCCTTGTCTCTCTGTGTTGGTGCTGAACAGAACAGTTTGCAGTCAGATCCTGGATTCCATCAGAAATCAAGCAAGCTCTGTGAAGGAGTTTGGTTTCCAGCTCCAGCCACAATAAAACGTATCAGGGAAAAATCTCCACAAAAATTAAAAAAATATCTTCTGGCCTAAAATGTTAATGGGGTAAGTATATCATTTCCTGAGCAGAAAATTACAGCAGTGCAGCAGCTTTAGCTCGCTGTTGGAGCACCTCGACTTGAGTTGGATTATCCTTCTCTGTACGGTTGCTTTGTTTTGCAAGGTAGCAACAATAATTACGGGCACCTGATGTACTCTGGGTCATATAGAGCTCCCCAAACCATCTCTCTCACAAAAATCCCTCATCCTGGCTGTGTGGCAGCTTCCCCATCCCTTGGGTTGGGTGAATTTTGGAGTGAAGGATGGAGCCCTGTGGAAGGGAGGATGCCTGAGCGGAGGTAAGTGCTGCTTCCCCAGCCATTGCAGGATGTGCTGGGTTGAAAATCTGAGCACAGGTGCTTTGTGCCTATGTCTGTGTGTCTGTCTGTGCATGTCTGTGTGTGCACATCTGGGTATGAAAGAGGCTGTGTGTGTCGGTGTGTGAGGAGGTTGGAGGGAATCCCTTCTGGGTTTGGTTCCTCCCACCATCCCCCAGTTCCTCTCTGGATTCAGAGCACGGTGATGTTTGCACACCCCGCTGAAGCCTCTGCTCCCTTTGCAGTTGTGCTAAGAAAAAACCTACAGCCTCCTCTGGTGCATAAAGACAACAGAGAGGAAGCTGGGTACAGAAAACACTTCAGGTTCCTATGTGTGACCTTTGCCAAAATCACCTCTCATGGAGCAGTCACGCTCTCTCTTAGGTTTCTCCATCCCCACGATTCTTCTCTGGATCTTAACACCTTTCTTATCCCCTCTCCTAATTTCCAGCCTAAAGATATTCCTGCCCTTCACATTTATTTGTCTAGATATCAATAACGTACTCAAAAAATGCTTAGGTATCAATAACCTAAACTTTTAGGGGCACTGTCTGCACACCTCTCATTATTTTCCTCTATTTCTTTTCACGTTTGTCTTCACAATGGTTAATACGCTTGGGGAAAAAAATAATAATAATAAAAAAAATCAGACAAGAATAAATTGCCAGCAGCCTTTTAAAATAACATGTAGGAAGGATTTGGCTGACTAGATGCAGATGTCTCCACTGGAACCAGTCGCCTCGGGCTCCCTTCAGAGCCAGAGGAGATGTGCCCAGAGCAGCCAATATCTGTGTTAGTGGATGAATGATTTCTGGGGAACACCCTGGTGATGAGCTACCCATCCCCTGGCCCACCTGTGGCTCATGCCTTCCCAAACCATTCCCTGGCATGGGTTAGCAGTAGGGTGGACAGGGATGGGGCCACTCTATTTTGGAGGTGGGAAGAGCTCAACACGACGGAAACGTCCCAGTTGGTGTCCGGGCATTGGCAGAGTTCAGTTTACCAGCGTCGTTGTTGCGTTGCCTGGAGTACCAGGCGTGATTTATCTCCTCCTAAAGTAGACACAGAAACCGGGCACATGAATCATGCCTTAAAAGTGCCTGTTTATCCTCCAAGCCTGTAAAGGGAGCCTGGGATATGAGCTCAGAGGGAGCGGTTCCCACCCGTGTCACCGAAGGAGAGGTGGGGAACTGCTCTCCTTCCCCTGCACCTCTGCGTCCTCTCCAAGTGTCCATTTCAGAGTAGCTGTTTAAAACATTAATCCCTTCCCTTTCTCTGTCTCTCTTTTTTTTTTTTATTAACCACTGCTGTCGGAGTTCATAAACTCAACAGGCTCTCACAGCGACAGATGTTCCAGATAAGCCGTAGCCTCCTTAGCAAATGTTTCAACAAAGTTTTCCTTCCAATGCTTGCTGCCAGAGCTCTGCAGCAGGGAACAGCAGATCACCTGGCTGGGTCTGTGATTTCTTCCTGCTGCTGCACAAAATCCACTTTGCTAATCACCAGGCAAGCAATGATCACCCTGCACCTGAGCCCCCATCCCATAAAAAACGACTTGGAGCTCTCTCCATCACAGCCTACACTGTCATCTCCCTGTGATCTTTTCAGCACGTACCAAGGCTGATTGCCATTATTTACGAGAAGAAAAACACGGCCCTAAAAATATCTCACTGTATTAAACCGCGCCGCTTCTCTACAGTTGAAAACTTTTCCAGAAGTTCTCTTTGGATTCGAGAAACAAATGAGCCATCAGGGCACATCAACACGTCTGTAAAACAGCTAATGAGTTTTTGTCTGTTGGAAAACAGATTCTTTGTGGGGTGAGGCTGGTGGAGTGATTACGACAAACAGCGCTTGCTGACATCCAGATTTGGAGGCTGAGCTTGAGGAGAGGAGGGGAAAGAACGTAACTGGGATTGGGAGGGTGTTGGAGAGCTGTGAGCAGGAGGCTGAGGCTGAAGCAGGGCTCTGGTGTGATTGTGGGCAAAGGGAAAACAAAACCATGAAGGGAAAATTTGAAAGGTGGAAGCTTCAGCCTGCGTTTGTACCCAGCAGCCGAATGGGCACCGTTGGTGATAAGGTGAGGGAAGGAAAGCTTGGCTGTTGGAAGAAAAATGAATAAGGTTTTCTGGCTCAGGAAATCATCTCTGCCATCAGGGAATACCCTTGACCGTGATTTTTGGACGCCTCTTTAAAGATGCTGCCTCGAGCCTTGGGTTCAGTACTGCACTGAAAAAGCCATTGATTTTTTTTTGGAAACAGGATGCATGCAACTTGTCATCACTGGCCTAAGACCTTATTCCCTGCATCCTCAGCTTTGCTAACTAAATGTCCCATGTTCAACTGCTTTCAAAGCTTCCTTCCCCAGAAATCACCAGGTGACCCACGCAGCCTCATCTGGAGCAATCTTTTTATCTGGGAACCCTGCTCTGAAGGGGCTGTCTGCAATCTGCTGTGATTTCAGCCTTCACCTTCTTTCTATATTTTTTGGCAAAGACTTTAGTCCTGACTAAGTCAGCACTGGCATTAAAGACGTGGCCCCACGGTCCTGTTGACTTTTCGTGGTAGTTGCTCGGCTTGGATTCATCGCATCTGTCTCTAGACACACCAAGACACATCTTGACAGCTTGTCACCCAAGCTGATGCCATCATCAGCTGGAGGGTCCTTCCCAGCTGTCAGTCCACCCAGGGTATGGAGGTCTCCAGCTATCCACGGGTCACACACAAGGTCCAGAGCAAGCTGACCTCTAATTTAGTGACCTCATGCACACCTGAAATTGGACTGTCTGCCACACAATAAGGAAAAAATTATATTTATCCACTGCATTTCCAGGGCTGACTGTGGAGCTACCCAAACCCCAGCAAATCCTGGGCTCGAGTAAAAGCACAGCATCATCCATAATCATCTCTCCATTGTTCCCACTCCCAAAGCTGGGAAAACCAGCGCTGCATTTCTCGGAGTCCTTCACGCTGTTTTTACGATGTCTACTGCAGCTGCAGGACTCAAATTCTCCCATCGTTGGCAGCCCCGGTGAACAAACCGAGAGGCAGAAAATGGCCCCAGGATTTAAGCTGATGAAATCGAGCTGCCCCGCTGACGTCAGCTGGGGTAGGATCTCTTACTGAAAGCCTCCTTCAGAATCCCAACGCTCTTGCCGTCACAATACACAACTTGTATCCACTAGCACAGACAGACATGGCTGTTAGCACGTGCGAGTCTCAGGTTACTCTTTCCCCAGTCAGAAATACTCAGAGGAGCACCGAGCATTTTGGTGCACACCCCGACCTGTGTCTTTTTGCTGATGCATATAAATGTGTCTGAGCTGTAAATTTAGCAAAGGATGCAGACAGCTCTCCATCTGAAAACGCAGATAGAAATGCCTCTTGAAAAAGAGACGTCCCAGCCTGACTGTGAGAAATGAGCTTTGTGATGGAAGGAAGGAGTGAAATTCAGTCTCAAGTTGTACAGCAAAGCCTTCTGCCTTTTGTATCTAGGAATAGCTCATGCTAACAGATCACTAAATAAATTGTGGACATAATGAATGCTGGTTTTCAACAGCCTGGCATCTCGGAGACTCTGGATGCTTTGCTGGCTGATAGGATTGAATGCAGTTTCTTCATGGCTTCCAATTTGTTCAATTGCTTTCCACTAAGTGATGGCTGATTTTCACTGAGTTTGCAGGCACTGGCTGGCTACAAAACCTCAAGCAAAAGTCAAATTTCTTTAAAGATTTCCAAAAGATCCATAGCTACTTGAGAATTACAGATGCACAGGAAAATGCATGCATGCACACATACATATAGGCACATGATAAAATCTTAGTTCTTTAGAGGAATAAATAAAAAAAACTTTTTTTTTGGACAACTTAGACATAACCTTCTGATTTGTGCCTCTGTGCAGGAGCTGGAGACTAGTAAATAAACCTGGGTGAAGAAGAAGAACCTGAGAATAAACCTGGGTGGAGAAGAAGAAGGAATATTGCACCACATGTATTTGAAATGGTGCTTTCTCCATCTCTTCTGGAACATTTGGGTATTGGCCACTTCACAAGAACTGGGGTAAAAGACCCTAACTGGGCTCAGCTGAGCCCCCCCCGTTCTCCCTGTGGGAACCATTCAGCAAGAGCAGTGATGTCCCATGATAGAGCCATGAGATGCTCAGTGCTGCGGATTTGGTCTCCTAACCCCCAAAGCTGCTCTCCCCTGCGGGTAATGAGTCCTCATTGGGAGGTAACAAGAAGGGAAACGGGTCTCAGAAGGAGAGAAGGGGAAATGTGGCCTCTGCCATCTGGAAAGCTGGTGACTCAAAAAAAAAAAAGAAAAAGACATCCAACAGGAAATCTCTTCCATCAACATGACAGCCTTAGACAGAAGCCAAATGTCTTTGGTCACAAACAGGGTCAAGCTTAGCGGAGCAGAGGGTGGAGGGATGAAATCAAAACAGAAGGGCTTTCCCTCACGCAGGAGAGGATGCACTTCAGGTTTACAGAGAAACAGGAGGTGCCTGGTGGATGTTTGCTCAGAATCTCATCGTGTTTGAGCAGTGTCTGAGTGGAGGACTCTCCACTGTAGCCCCAGAAGAAGGTCATGGCCATGAGATCGTTGCTCCCAGTGGACTCAGCACATCTGCTTGGCATGCACCACAACAACAAGCAGGTGTGTGGGGAGCATTACCACTGAGGTATTTTGTAAGACTTTCTGAACAACATTAAAATGGCATAAGAATAATGTTGTGTGGAGGTGGGGGCAAATCTGGGACCATGCTGCACAGCGGATAACGGAGGAGGGGAGAAATGATGATCCAGTGCCTTAGAGAACCAGGGAAGGATTTATTGGGGGGGGACACGGCTCTGGGCAGTTTGGTTCACTTGGTTTGCCTGTGACTTTAACGACAAGCCTTCAAGATGCAGGCTTTATGTTTCCTGCTAAAAATATTATCGCCACAATTCAGACTCCTCTCATCTAACTTCACCTACCAACCACAGCACCTACATTAGGAACAGAGCTTTGCGGCAGCCTCGTCTACCACCAATGGCAAGGAATGGGCTCTGGAGGATGGTTCAGCCCATCCAAAGCCTGAATCCTGCAGGAGAAGCCTACACTGACTGCTGGGAAAGCCTCAGCTGACTGCATCTTGACTTAGAACTCTTGGGTTCCCTCCACGTTGTGGGGGAGAATGTCCTCGTGTCCAGAAATAGCCTTCAGAGTGTGTTCTCAGATGGAAAAGTCTTTCTTTGCAAAGCACCACTGGCATTCTTTGGTGTATCTCAATGCCTTCCCATTTAGGAGGTTGGTCAGCTGGAGGACAACCACATGAGGACATAATGATGCAGTCTCTGGTCAGGAAAGACAGCAATTTGATGGCCAAGGGTGACATCTGGTCACAAATTGACCTCAGGAAAATGCACTCGTGAGCACATCTCCCACTAATGGGTGTCCCTGCTCACCGACACCTTGTTCAGCCTTTTTGCAGTGAAAAAAGTGGTCTGAGGGCTGTAATGCCTGTATGTCTGGGTATACATATATATATATGTGATAATGTGGCCTAGAAAAACCCAGAACCCATGCAATTTTCATTCCAGAAATTCTCAGCTGAAAATAAACTGGTGATCCCTTGCTCTCACCCACCTTCATCCCTCCAGAACGGACAGCAGTTACCTACAGACCATTTTTTCTGTGTTCCTGAGCAGTGTTGCAGCCAAACGACTCCAACTATTCCCAGCAATGGGGCAACTGAGATAGTGCTATCCAAATCCCAGTGGATTTTCTCCCCAAGGGCAAGGATGAACTTTCCTCTCCAACATCAACAACTTCCTGAAAAAAGCAGACAAAAGCATGCCCCAGCCAGACCTTCTGGAGGTGCAGCACAACCCATCACTACTGGAGAGAGGGGAACCAGCATGGAGCTCATGAGCTCATGTCTTGCCTGGATTAGGGAGGAATCCTCAAGGAGACACCAAATGGCACCCACCCATTCTGTCTTTTGCTCTTCTTGTGACAGAAATAACTCGAAGCAACTGCACAGACTCTTCTGGGCCCCGAATAGATTTGCCTGCTCACTGTGCACCAACCTGCCAGGCCCAGACACGCACACAGCTTTTCCACATCATTTTCCAGAGGATGGCAAATGCCACAACTATGAGCTGGTTAGATAGATGCTGCCCATTCCCTATCCTCCCACACTTTGTCTCCTGGTGAGCACAGAAGGTTAGTGAACTTGGCACAAGCTGACGTGGACCTGGCTGGAGTTTAGAGCCTGTAACAAAACCTGAAGATGAACAAGCTGCCTGGTTGGATTGTGTTCCAAAAGGCTGCGTACGGTTCCTGGTGCCAGGACCGGACAGCAAGCGTCTCGCCTGATTCTGGGAAGATACCCTGCTGAGCTGGAGGCAATTCAGCACAAAGCAGATTCCTGTGCTTTAGAGGACAAACAGCTCACTTGAATGGCACAGCTCTGGAGCTTCCCTTTGGTCCTGGCATATGTGAGTCTTAGCACAGGGCTGTGAGGTCTACCAGCACCCAGAAGCAAAAATCAAGGCTGAGAAAACCACTGTGTTGTTTCCTGGGGAAGAGGGGGAATCTAATTTTTTGATTCAGGATTTTCAGCATTGCCCAGAGCCATGCATTGGCCACAGAGACAGCCACTTTCATGGAATCATAGAATCCTTAGAGTTGGAACGGACCTTTAAAGGTCATCCAGTCCAACTGCACTCCAACACGGGATGGGAATAGGGAGAGCACCTGCAGGCAGTGTGAGAAACTGGGCAACAGGAAAACTGGGGAGAGGAAAGCTGGGGAATAGGAAAGCTGGGGATGAAAAATGGGGAATAGGAAAACTGGGGATGGGAAAACTGGGAATGGGAAAACTGGGGATGGGAAAACTGGGAATAGGAAAACTGGGGATGGGAAAAGAGAGGAAAGGAAAATCTCAGCAGGAAAAGAGGGGGAGAATAAATGATGAGCAGCAGTGGGGGAAAGCCATGAAGCTGTGAAAGAGATGAACTAAAAGAAGAAAAATTGAGGGGTGAACAGATACTGTTAGTCCTGCAGCTCAGGAAAACTGCAGGAAACCAACATGTCTCCTCTCCTCTGACACTGACCCACAGACGGTGTGGCCATGGGCATCTCCCTTCCTCTCCTTGGGGTTTGCTTTTCTGCTCTTTTATCTGCCTTAGCTGTTCATTCTGCAAACTGTCTGGAGTGAAAAAGAGCGTGCAAAACCCACCAGCATGAGGGAGCCCAACCTTCTTTGGAAACAGCAATCAGGAGGAGACGTGGAGCCGGGCAATAAGTAAATAAACAAAAAGAGCAGCCAAATAAAGAAGGGGTGCGGCGGGGAAAGTCTTGACTCGGGTTTTGACACCGTGCCCTGAATGCTCAGTACCTCAGCATCCTGAGGAGGCAATGGCTTTGTCACAGCTGCTGCCTTCTGGTTCCATTTAGCCACGTGCGAGCGCACGCGCGTGTGCGAGAGGTGGAGCTGCGGGCCGGCCTGAACCCTGCACTTTTCTCAATTGGAAACAAATGGGAGCTCTCCGTTTTCCATTCCCTGGTTTTATAACAGTTTGAAATTAGACTGATTAGGTGTTTCCTTGCCAGCACCGTCTATCTTGGGCTAATTGCACAGGCGATGCTAATTGCATGAGCCAACCTATAGAACCACAGCATTCCTCTTCTGCATTGCTAGGGGGAAATGCACGGGGGAGCCCACACTGGTGGTTGCTCCACCTCTGCCTTCTGCTCTCCGTCTCTCCCTCCGTGGGTGATTATGCTCCTGAAATGACAATTAAAGGATTGCAAAGAAAAGGAGACCTGGCAGGGAAACGCTGTTCCAGGTCTGGAGTTGAGCCATCGGTCTGGATCTTCGTTAACAACATGCAGAACAAAAAGCTGGAGGGAGGGAGAAAGCAGCAACCCAGCCCACTGGAGGCAGAGTGAGAAACAGAAGGGCTTGCAACTCTTTCTCCTTAATGGTGAAGCGAACTGGAAGGCATTCACTTCTTAGATCGTGTAACACACGGGGCTGTGAGATGCACGGATATATCTGACCCCTGCAGAGTGCTGGTGGAGGTAGGGCAGGATTTGGATCGTTCTCTTCCAGTGAAGGAATTGATGTGGTTCCTCCCTGGAAGCCTGGCCAAGGAGCCTTAACCCACATCCAGCCTCGTGTCAGGGCCCCCAGGCTGCCTTCCCCAGCAAACCCAGCACCTGGGTGGGATGCAGTGGGATGGACAGACAGATTTCAGTTCTACCCTCTGTCCCATCCTTGAGAATGCAGAGGGAAATAGGGACCTCCACTGTGCTGGGGTGTGTGGAACTCCATGGAAATGGATGGCTTGCCTGAAAACAGGACACATGAGACTCCTGACGCAGGTAAGAACTGAACGGAGGATGTCTGGGGAACACCGTGAGCCTTCCTGCAACCTCCAGAGCTGAGGACCCTACAACGGCAGGGACTGGCAGCTGGAGCAGAAAAGGAAGGATCGCTCCCAATGATTGCTTTGTATTCCTTTTCCTGAGCACCTGCTCCATGGGAAAGTGTGTGTGGGACTGGATGGATTTTTGTTCTGATCCTGTCTGGCCTTTTTAAGTTCCTGTATTGCAGCTGAAAATGGTGTTGTTAAAGTCAAAGTTGCCTTCATATAGAGATGAGTATATAGACCTATGGATGGAAAGCTTTCAGATTTGTCTTTTCTATACCTGGACTCAATGGCTGCATTTGCATTGGCAAAATGAAGCAAATCGGAGCCTTTAGCCTGGGCCCATCCATCCTGCTCCGTTGCAGGGTCTTCACTGTCCCATAGCTGTGGCTGTCCACGCTGTCACATGGTGGGTGCTCCCCCAGCTGACTCCCTGCAACCAGCTGCAGACAGGCACCATCTCTGGGCCATTCCTGGGGAAGAATCCAAAGGGGCTCACCAGGTCTTCCTCTTTTCATGGTCCCCTGGATCATCCTAACGTTCAGCTGTGTGTGGGCCTGGAGGAGAATCGAGGGCTTGCTTGCTGGTGGTCACTAGACATGTTCTTCTGAGTATTTCTGAACTGGAGCCAGTTGATGTCCTCTTTGGAGAAGGGATCCCTAACGCTAAGGGATGGAGGAATTTCTCTGCCTGGCTCCCGCAGCTCCCTGCTGCTGGCAGCCAACGCAGCGGGATGCTTCGAGACGTTTGCTGCCATCTATGGCCGATAATAAAAAATGCAAAAGCAGGTAGAGAGCTGGGATCTGGCTGCAGCCTGGGCTTCCCTCCGAGCTGTGTCTCTGCAGGGGCAGTGCTCTGCCATGAGGACCACAGCAGGCTGTGGCAATAGGTATGGGGAGGCAGGGAGGTGCTGTCTGAAAGAGACTGTCCCTGTAGCAATCCTTTCCCTGCACTAAACCACCAAACCCTCTGTTCTGGGATTCAAGGGAGAGCAGTCCTTTGACTCAGAGCCCATCAATAATAGCTACTAAATGCAGAGATGAGAAAGACAGAACTGTCTGTGGCAGTCTGGAGGCTGGGAACGATGCTGCTCAGCTGCCCCACGGCCAGGAGATTCCTTCAGCCAAGAGCAGAAGCACACGACCACACACACCCACACATACACACACCCTTCCAGTGCAGAAGGCCTTCAGCTGATGCTTCTGGGGTCACTTCTCCACCTCTTCCCTTTTTCACCCTGCTGCCTCCAAAGCAGACACCAGGACAACAGCCAGCTCTCATTTCATTTTCAGACTTGGGATTTTTTGGGGATGCCTTTGCCTCAGCATCCCCAAAACCTCAGAGAGCCATTTCCAATCGATGTGAAATTATGGTTTGAAGGTGATGACTTTGTCCTAGCAGGCATGGCACCAGATCATATATAATGTCTACACCCCCTCTGGTTTCCTACCAGATCAGCTCTGCTTGCTGTGCTCTGGCCATAGCTTCAGAAATGCAGGTGCTTGGTCTGCACTGGTTTTGTTTTCTTTTTTGGATGTCACAGTTTTAATGATCCTGGGATAACTGGGAGAGGGCTGGTTGATCAGGACACATTGCACCTTTCCCTGCAGGCAGGGAACCTGAGGAGTGTGGGAATGCATCTCCAGGATCCAAGAGCCTGTGGGGTTCAGTGCTGGAGGCTGAGACGCTACGAGGCTGTGCCCCTTCACTGCTGCAAAAAGTGGGGAAAGATTAATCCACTCCACTTAATGCAAAACTCAGAGAGGGACAAAGTCTGGGTTGCATCACACAGCAGACACAAAGGGCCTTTTGGGGAGCACACGCTGTGCAGGGAGCCCTTTGCCCTCCAGGATGGCATAGGGGAACCCAAGGATGACACATGGCATCAGCTCAGGGGAGACACACCAGGCTGGGTCTCCGCCAGAGATATTTACAACAGAATTCCTCTGATCTGCTTTGTGCATTTCCAACCAGAACCACTGCAGCTTTCTGGCATCTTCTTGGGCTGACACGCTCTGTGCTGCATCGTTGTGCCTCCCAGAAACAGCCCTTCCCTCTCTTTCCTGCCCCGATCACTCCCTCAGAGTCCAAACAATGCATATGATTTTCCATTTACAATTTTCTCCTTGACTACAAACCAACAGAAACACAACTGGGAGATACATCAGAGTACTCTACAGAGAGCAGAAACTCAGCAGATGCACCGCAACATCTTAGCATCCCACAATTACCGGCATCATTCCACAGATCAGCTTCGTTTTTCTCTCTTAACCACTTCATCCATGTCAAAGGAACTCAGGGGAGGTTCAGGTTGGGCATTAGGAAAAATTTCTTCTCCAAAAGAGTGGTCAAGCACTGGCACAAGCTGCCCAGGGAGGTGGTGAAGTCTCTGTCCCTGGAGGTGTTCCAGAACGGTGGAGATGTGACATTTGGGGCCATGGCTCAGTGGGCATGGTGGGATGGGTTGATGGTTGGACTTGGTGATCCTAGAGGTCTTTTCCAACCTTAGTCATTCTATGATTCTTTTCTATGAGTGGGCATGGTGGTAATGGGTTGACATTTGGAATTGATGATCGAGCTCTTTTCCAGCCTTAACTATTCTATGATGTTATGATCCTACGAACTCACGGGCTTATAAAGTAGAACTCAGACCCTTAAGCACAGCTGGAGGGCTCTCCAGAAGATACTCCCATTGCAACCATGTCGTACAGCTTTTCCCAACATGCAGAAAGCCTCCTCAATTGGGTACCAGCTTTTCACACACTTCCCAGAGCCCAGACCACTGGGTGCAGGTGCTCATCCAAAAAGGTTTCAATGTCCTGCTCTGTCTGTGTCTGCATGTCTGAAGGTGAGTCAGTCTGCCTGCATCCATGCATTGCTTGGGGAGTTTGCATCACTCAGGGTGTTTGCATCCCCCTGTGCCTGACATGAGTTCCTGGTGCAAGTGGCACTGCACACACGTGGCTGCGAGCACCTGGGAGCTGTACAAGGAGTGCACGGTGCCTCCCTCCCTCCCTC
>JAOWBO010000056.1:3610743-3622224 GCA_028564985.1 Crax fasciolata | reverse complement strand
GAATCCTCAATGCAGCTGTTTGTTCTGGCACAGGCGCAGCCAGGTCCTGAAGTCAGTTGAACCGCATCGACTTCCCTGCCAGGTCAGATTTCAGAGGTATGTGATTGGGGATGCCCCCACTGAATGTTTCCAGCACCTGGCCTCCGCCCCCTTCCCCGAGTTTGCCATCACTTCTGCGTGAGGGAAACCTAAACCTTTTCAACACTGGAGGGAAAGCGCGGCCGCCAGACAAGTGATTTACAGCCCTGTGAAATCCCATCGCCCAGGCAGCCCATGAGGCAACAGTGCTGCTATTGTGACAGCAGCTCTGGCGATAGCAGAGGACCCCTGGGCCAGCCCCTCTTCCTCCCTTCCCTTTCCTTCTCCTCCTTCCCTTCCCCTCCCCATGCCCAGGTCCCTGTGACCCTCTGACATCTGGGGACTCATGCAGCAAAGCATGAGACACGTGGTCCAGGCAGCAGCTCTGGATGGTGCTCTTGGAGCCAGCTCCAAAGTATAGGACCGTGCTGTTCCACCCCAGAAATCAGAGAGACAGACACCAGAATGGGATGGTAGAGCCCATAGGACCTCCACAGCCCCAGGAAAACCTCTGTTCAGCCCAACCCACGTCTGCATGCAGAACACAGATGGTGGGAAGAGGTGAGCTCCTCCAAAGGGACACTGAGCCTTCTTCAAAGCATCCCATGGGAAGGAGTCCCGCCCATTAACTACCTGCTGTGTGAACAGCGTGCCCAGCTTCAGATCACCTCTGTGGGGCAAAGTAGTGATGTCTACCTTTGTCTCAGACCTTAGAAGAACAGGAAGATGGTTTGGTGGTGCTCTGCTCTCTGCTATGAATTCTAAGATATCCAGGTGTGCCCAGACTTCTAACTCGGCTCAGTCACATTCTTCATAGAATCACAGAGTCATAAGAATCATTAGGGATAGAGAAGGCCTACCTCTGAGATCACCAAGTCCAACCCCAATCCATTCCCACCATGCCCACTGAGCCATGTCCCCAAGTGTCACATCTCCACATTTCTTGAACACTTCCAGGGACGGGGACTCTCCCTCTTCCCTGGGCAGCCTGGTCCAACTCTTGACCACTTTTTCTAAGAAGTTTTTCCTAACATCCATCCTGTCCAGATGAAATGAATTTGGAGTGCTTAGCTCAGAAATGGAGCTCAGCAACAGATTTGGGCACTGTAAGGAACATGGTGAAAAACAACAGAGCTTTGAAGAGCCATCTATACAGGTGGCAGCCAAGAATGTAAGTGTGTTAGCAATGCTCATATATGATTTTGAACACTGAGATGCCCTGGCTGCCTGGGGAAGACATGCATGCCAAAGGACCCCCAACAGATCTGTGACAGATAGGTAGAGAAATTAGCTTTGTCCATCTTAGCCCACTGACCTGGCTTGATGAGCACGCGTGAGTTCGGGTAAAGCTGGAGAAGCTCTTGCTGCAAAACATTGTGGATGCTAAAAGTTTAAGAGAAGGTTGGACAGATTAAAAAAGAGAAAAAAGCCACACTGATCTGGTGAGTCCATGGAAACTAAGCCTTGCTCAGGAAGTCCTTGAGCTGTATATGGGTTGGGGCATTGAAAGGAAACTTTGCAATACGGTTGACCTGCTATCTATCTCCTAAACCATCTGCTCTTGGGCATCTACAGAGAAGAGACACAGGAACCTTTTCTCTGAGCTGTAGGGCTGCTCTATGTAAAAAATCCTACGAGTCTTCCTACAGGATGTTGTCTTGGATTTGGGTTTTCCCTCTCCTTGGAGGGGACCCCTGGGGGTCATCGTTTCCACCCCCCCTGCCAAAGCAGGTTGCCTACAGTAGGTTGCACAGGAAAGCATCCAGGTGGGTCTTGAATATCTCCAGAGAAGGAGACTCCACCACCTCTCTGGGCAGCCAAATTTCTCCATCTTGTTCTAGTGCCTGGGCTGCCCACACCAGTGTGGGATCTTTCCAGTTTTACAAGCCAACATTTCATGGAGGATTTGAAGGCGTATTTCAGCCAGAAACTGTGGCAGTCTCTGCAGCCATAGCACTCCCTCTGCTTTCTTCTCTTCCCTGCCCTCCCTGCCCTCAGAGGGCCCACAGAGCAGATCAATCCTGCTCTGTAAATATTTTACCAGCTACTTAGCAATGCACTGAAGAGACTCTTGTCCACAGATCAGAATCCTGTCGCCAGGCAATGATGTACCATCAAAGCTGTACACAGACAAAGCCCCTGGGACGTCACCAGGAGAGCAAGAGATGGCATCTCTGTGACCATGACTTCACATCTACTCGATACGGCGTGGATGGAGGTGAAGTGGAGTGGAGAAGTGGGGTTGCTGCCAAGGGGCCAGGGCAACAACCCCTCTTCTGTTGTTACCGAGAATCATTAACAAGGAAACTCTCCAAACCAAATGAGGGTTTAGAAAGCCAGCGTTGGTTTATTGTAGTTGTGGGTGCATGGGGGAACTCTGCTTCTAGTGTGCACACCAAGGGGCAAAAGCACATCGTAATATGCACTAAAAAAAATGAATATTCACGTAATTTCCAAGTGCCGTCCTATTTCCAGGAAATCAAAATCATAGACTAATACATTGCAAAACTGTCCTCGTGCAAAGTACTGAGCTGGGAGAAGGGTCTCTGTTGGACTCTTGGTTTGCCCATATTTGGTACTGATGTTGAGAAACATCCGGCTTTCTTTGCATGTATATTGCTCTTTGGCAACTCTTTGGCACCTCGTTGGCACGTAGGCTTGGCCTGTTCCTGACACAGAGGGGCCTATTCTTGCTCACACAAAGGGGCTCGTTCTGGAGCACAAAGGGGTCTGTTCTTTGAATATTAACTAAATCGTTGGAATCTTTGGTATCAACGATTTTTGGGGTCCTAATGCTCCCCTCGGGACATTTATCTCAGCTCCTTCCTGTTGATAAGGAAAGACATGAAGAGCCCATGTGGAATGATTCCATGATTCTACGGTGCAGGGTGGCTGTCAGTCCAATTGACGCTGTTTTGCCCCTCTCATCACTGGAGAGGGGTGTAAGACTCTCAGAGCATCTCTCCAGCCTGTCTCCAGCAGGGCCTGGACCATGACAGGTAGGGAGCTTGAGTGGGCTGCACCTCCCAGCTTGGAGTTCCATCACTTCTAACTCAGTTTCCTCTTCTAATTCTGGCCCATCGGAGTGGGCCCACTGATCTCCCACTAAGAGCACTTTTGTTTTTCCATCAATTCACAACCAGAAGACGAAGAGCCCTCTCCAAGCCTTTTCTCCAGCCCTCTCAGTGCTTCAGGACATCTCTTCAAATGACATTGCCCTCGTCTTTGGAGCAGGCTCCAGGCATCAGTAAGATCCAGGATGAGGAAGAAAAGAGAGCTCAAAGAGCAAACCCGGTCAAACTAAGCCTTTCCTACTGAACCCACCATGGGATGTGTTTGTGGAAGCTCTGTATGAACTTGAGACCAAAATACTCTGCATTTTCTGAGCAGCTTTGTATGCCTGATCCTTCTTGAATGCCATCTGTGTGAGATGAGCTCTGACCATGGGCTGTCGGGCTGTACATGAACACTTGCCCCTGGTAGAAAATTTTCTTTGATGGTAAATCACTCTGTAAGTGCTTCACCAGTAAGGAATCCCAAGGGTGGATGGATAACCATCAGCTTGTGATGGCTGCCCACTCACTGGTTGCCCCACTTCTTCCTGCGGCCAACAGTCTTAATTTTAAAAAGGGCATAGCATAGAGATATCACCATGGCAAGGACGATTTCATTTACCAACCTCGTGACTTTTAGAAGAAAATACAATGTTCTCTTCCCGCAAGTCAGCCAGAAGTACATGGTATCGAGGCTGCCTTTTTTCCACTTCCTTATGGGTATTAGCAAACAAGTCTGTCTCTTTCCAGTCATCTGCCTCTTATGTACTTTACACTATTAGATAAACCCATGGAAGAAGGAGAGGAAATTGTATTAGATATTGATCTGCTCTACCTCTGGGGAGCTCTGTGAGAGGCAGAGTCCCAACGTTTCCTGGGTAGAGCAGGAGGAAGGAGAAATAATAACCCTTACAGCAGGAGGAAGAGAGGAGGAGTAGCACTAATTAGACTGAAAAACACACAGGTTGCAATGGCTATGAACTTCTTTAATAACTAAGCAGACAGATGGTGGAAATCAGGTCCAGATTCAGAGGATATAGATTTCCATGTGGATCACCTGTCGCTAGTGCAAATGGAGGGTGGCCCTGGTCTCTGCCACGCTCGTGCACCCGAATCCCACGTGGCTCCGTGGTGACATCGTGTGCCTACTCAGAAAGCCATGACACGGAGCATGTCTAAACACTGTAAAACACCACAAACAGAGTAAACACAATGAAGATTACAGGCAGCGATTCGGCTGGCCTGTGTTTGCTGTTTCGCAGGGCCCCGGTGATGCAAAGCAGCTGTCAGCTTGGTCATTGCCATGAACAACCTTGTGTTAGCCAAGCGGTGTGCAACGGGGTTGGGCATCCTTGGGAGTCTGCAGCTCTAATTGCACCCTCAGCACACATGTATATACTCAGGGCACTGAAAGATGTCTTCAAGATATAGGCACGCTTTGCTAGTGCCTGGCAGCTCCGGGCTGTGAATAAGAAACCCATTGAACCGAAGCCAACTGTGGAGAATGTAATTACACAGTTAAACTCGGAGGCCACTGGCAGTTACATAACAAAGGAAACCCGGCCTCGCTGGAGGCAAATTGCTTTTGTTCTGCTTGAGAAAGGAAGGTTTTGTTGACAGCCCACATATCTGCTTTCAGAAGGGAACACTTAGGAAGAGTCACCCGTGTCAGTAACAACTTCTTACTCCCTTAGCTAGCTCTCCCCAGGCTGAAGGACTTCCCCATCCTAGAGGACGGCCGTTCTGGGCTGGGCCATGAAAACTGCAAGTCAGCTCATCCAGTCCTCAAGTCATCACCATCATCTGTGGAAAAAAAATCTTCCAGGAGCACATTAAAAATGCAGTGATTTGTTTAGGGCATGATGTTTGCTTCCTCTCTTCCGTTCCAGAAAAGCAATTGCGTGCAGAAGGGGTTGTCTCAAGGTTTCCAAACATCCCAATCAGGTTTTATTTAATCTATCCACAGTCAGTCTAAGGCAGGGAGGTTGCCTTAGAGGATGCAGGCAGAAATAAACAGATCTTGGGCAAGGAGGAGAAGGTGGAGGGGGTGGGCTAAGTGGTCTTTGGGAAAACCACTGCACCTCTGAAGTGTTAGAAAGATAAATCTGCTGGGAGGACCATGTCCATATTCTTAACCTAAGGCAGAGCTGGCAAGGTTCTTGAGCTGTTTGACAAACTCTCAGTGACAGAACATCTCCCTGCAAGGCAGTCTGCTCCCCTGCCCTACCATCCTCTCTTAGATCTCTTCAGACATTTAACGTGATTTCCTTTGCTGTAAACCAAGGTCATTACCTCCTACCCCTGAGGGACACGAGGAATATTTTTTCTCTTCCTCTGTGAAGAAGTCTTTCATGTGTGGCAAAGCTGCAATCATGTGTCTCCTTGATCTTCTCTAGACCAGACGTCTTCTCTCCTCAGTCTCACGGATCATGAGTTCCCAGCCGCTGTTGGGCCACCTCGGGACAGAGCTGGGTGTCTGCATGGGTGAACTTTGCACTTGTTATGAGTTTTATGGCAAGCAAAGAATGCTGTTATTATTGTCTGCAGCTAAAGTTAAACTTTTCTCCCACAGCCTGGACAGAGAACACGGAGCCTCCAGGGATCAAAGTCTCGATCCTGGTTCCAGGCAGGCAGCACAAAAAGTGGAGGAGCTGGGATTTTCCAGTCTTTGACACCAAGGTCTTGCCTTGCCATGTTCTTACCACGTTCTGAGTGAGTCTGTGGGGTCTCGTTTTGGGTACTGGAGGGATTTCTCCAAGATATAGATATGCTGTGCCTAGGCTGGAAGATGCAGACTGTGAGAAAGAAACCCCCAGGCCTGATGCTGCTTCATTAAGTTGATGGCACTTCATGGGACTGTGGAAATCCAGCCAAGAAGTGGCAATGAGTCATTACCTGCCAGAGTAGGAGAAAGCCTTCTTCACCCAATGAGTGAGAAAACGTTATTCCAGGGCTGTGCTAAGTGGGACAAGATTGCTCAGAGACAATGAGCATATGGGCTGCTTATGGCAGGCATACAACCAATGAGTCACAAATCTCCTCATGTGCCCTTAACAACTCTATGGGGTCCATGCTGACAGGTCCTTGGTAAATAGTCCCAAGCAAAGCATATCTTTATGGTTTGAGAAGCCCTCTGTAGCCCGCTGTGTTTTCCAGGGAGGGAGAAGGATGGTTTTTAACAGCACTTTGGCTGCAAACACTGCGGAGTGACAAGGCAGAACATCAGCTAACGTGAGGAGGGGGCAGATCTGAGACACTTCTCGTGCAGCTTGCATTAATTCATTGGAGTCACTGCTGCAGGATGTGGCGGCATGAAAGTCTTGCAGGGACTGAAGCTGTAACTGGATGAGAGTTTCTCAAGGAGGAGTAACCCACTGAGGGTTACTCAAAGCAGAGACCCCAGTGGGCACTCATGAGTTCAACGTGTCCATGGAGTGGACTGGTCTTGGACTCTTTCTCCTGCGGGCAAAGCATTTTTGTTCTTTAATGACTACTGGAACTCATTGGAGTCTTTGAACCCTCATGACTACATCAGATTAAACTCTGCTTTGTTGCCTGGGAGGCAGAGGCAGGTCTCTGGCTCCGAAAGAACTGCAAAATCATGTTTGTTTGGGATACCCTTGATCTATCCTTGTGATGCACTGAAGAAAATCCTCTCAGATTCTGGCCAAAGCCACCTGCTTTACATAAAGTCAGTAGAAACGTTGTGACACACGACTATTAAACAATCTTCCTTTGGAAGAAACTTCTTGGCTGTTATTTTGGCTAACATCTCATCCAGAGGGGACTGCCTTATGTTTAAAAACTTCGCAGTATCTATCATTTCCCAAAGAGGTTATCAGTGTTACACATTAATCCATTTTTATACCCAAACTTGAATCCTTTTCCATCTCTGGCCATAATACTGTCTCACAGCAATGAGTTCCACAGATGAGCTGTGCATTGGCATGAAAAAATCAGCAAGAGGGAGGGATTTTTTACCCAAACACTACCATGAGTTACACCTTCTAAAAATTCAGAAGTTTCATAGTCTTTTTTGTGACAAATAAGGAGAGACAGGAGATAGTTTTGGAAAAAATATTCCAAAATGGTGGATTGCACAAACTCATCCTCCTCAGCTGAACAGGAGTCGGAAACAATACCCACGAGCACTCAGATGCAGGCAGAGATGGAAGGTGATGCCTATTTCAGGGTGCCTGCTGAAACCACTCAGCCTTTGTGCACCGTTTCTGTTGCAATGATGTCTCAAATCCATTAATAACTGTGATTCTTTTCACCCCTCCAGATGTTGATTTGCAGCAGAGACAACGAGAAAGCAGAAAGCTTCTCTGGCCAGACTCCATCTTCTACATGGCTGTGCTGGGGAGCACCTTTCCCACCCTGACTTCAGCCCAGATCCTCCACTGCTGCTGTGCTGGTGACGAACACCTCTGAACAGGAGCTGGCGTATCTCTGCATCTACAAGCTGTACATCTCTGTATGCATCCCCCCATCACCCTGAAGAGTCTTTGTGACTGAAAACAAACTGACTCTCTAGATTCACACAGTAGATTTTGGAGGGGGAGGACAGGAAGGTGTTATCTTTGGCTGCTTGCATCCAGCAAACCCAGCCACCACTGCTCTAAACCCAATTATTAGTGTAATATTACTGTATTAGTGAGTCCAGGAGGAGGCACGGGCTGGATATTTACCCCAGTATTTGCAGGACAAACACATTCTGAAGCCACAGATAACAGTTTGTTACTGTTAAGCTTATCTTTATACAGGCTTGCAGCAAAACTCAACTCTTCTCCCAGGAACTCATGGCCCAGGCCCAGAAATCAGGGTGTAAAGTTTTGTGGATGATTGTGTTAGGTTTCATCTAGCACCTGGATGCTTTTATAGACAAGCCTAAGGGAGAAAATCAGGCAAAGGATAGGAGAGCCAGGAAGGGAAGGGACTTCTCAAAGTCACCCCATGGGGACTGAAAGAGACACAAAGAGCCCTCGGGTTATTTTGGTGAGCAGCTGTCTCCATCCCCAGCCAACAGTTGAGCATCTAGCCTAGCTGAGTTGGTGAAGACTCTTCCTGTAGACCACGAAGAAAAGCAAGCAATAAACAACAGGTGATACAAACCAACCTTACGTGCATGAGAAGAGATTTCTAGCGGTGCTAGTTGGCTTTCTCCATAGACTATGGAAGAATAAACAACACGTACTTTGTAGAAGTGCAGATGAAATGAGATCAATCCCATCAGCTGGTCTGCGGTTCAGCAGAGGCCAGCGACGTTTTAACTCTACATCCAGGACGGTGTTCCCATGCCATGGCTCACAACAGCCAGCAGCTGGCAAGGTCTTGGTAAGCAATCCCCACTTCATCTACAAAACCATAGCAAGCAGTGTTATTTTTTAGCTAGAAGTCAGAGGATTCAAACCATGACGGTCCGAAGAAAATACTGGTGGGTAACTGTTCCCTCAGCCAATAGAAATGTGGATTGGGCAGTGGCTTTCGGCCTTTTTCTGTCATTTGTGAGACTTCCACCATTTCTTGATGGAAACGTGGACCCTATATGAAAGCTGGTTGTCTCTTGATGGCAGACTTCATGGTTTTTAGCTATCTGTTATGAACCACTCATGAGTGTCCATGGCTCCCAGTGAAGCTTGCGACAACAGATCCAGAACCAGGGAGGTGCAGCCTCAAACAGAAAGTGTTATCTGGGGTTCCAAATGTTTCTGAAAAGGATGGAAATCCATGGTGTAACTGTACCAACCCTTCACTGCTTTTACATGAAAATGCCACGAGATGGAAGGGACAGGGACTCGCCATGATTTCCTCAGAAATCCTTGCTCAAATGGATGTTTTCCATCCGGGCTTTGAAATCAGTAGGTTTATTTACAGTCAGAAAATAGGTGTTTTATTGCTTTTTTCCCAACGAAATTTTTTTTTTTTGAAAAGATCTATTTAAAAGACACCATTTGATTCAGAGCTTGGTATTCAGGACAGAAAGGATGAAAATTCTCAACCTCACTGCAACCTTGGTGGATTTTTATTAGTAATAACTGCTTGCACGATGACAACATCGTCAGCTTTTGACTAGGAATGGGAACTGTCCAGAACTTGCTACAGCAAAACCACATAGGCCAAAAGCACTTGTAGCTCTAGGTCCTCTTTTAGTCATATTCAGCACACTTTTTTTTCCTTCTTCTTGTGTTTTTTTTTTTTTTTTTTTTTTTAGTTCTTGCCAAAAATGCAGGGTTTTTATCCCTTGCAACAGCAACAACAACAACAAAAAAAACCAAATCACCCCCAAAATTCAAAGAAACGAAACCAATTTTCTTTTGAGGTATTTGCAGAACACCTACTCATGTACAGTTGGGCTAGATGATCTTAGAGGTCTTTTCCATCCTTCACGATTTTATGAAGGCAAACAGCAGTAATCCTCAGAGAAGTAAAAATCCAGATTTTTGTTTTCATTTAACTTGCCCTTTTCTCCACCACCCAGTGACTGGATGGGTGATGAACATGAAAATCAGGAAAAGAGAGTTAGAGAGTTCCTTCAGTAACTCCCCCAAATTCTTTAGCCATCTGCTTTGTCAGCTCCTTCCAGAGGATGACTTGCTGAAGGACACACAGGAGGGAGATAACAGTATTTTACTTCTTTCATTTCCCACTACCCTTCGAGAACATTGGGTAGGCAGCCATGCAACAGGGCTGTGAGCACTCACTGCTATGTCTCATACTTTTTAAATCTGGTTTCCTTAGAGCCTCAGCTTCTGGAGTCTTGTGTTGGGTGACACTCAGCTTGCATGTAAAACCAAGCAAGCGTTTACCTTGCGTGGCAGCAGGGAGATGATTAGCTCCAGAGTGCCAGAATAAGCGGAAGAAAAGAAAGGGAAATACAAAATTCCCATTTTTTGAAAATCTCATTATATTTTAAGCAACTGTCACAACAGTGGGAATATAACAGTTCAGATGGGTTCAGGGTGTCCCTTCACAACAGCACTGGGTGTTACCTGCAACCCTCTTTCATTCGGAGGAGCACGAGGTGTCCATTGTACTGCAGTCTGAAGGGCATTTTTCTGCATAGTAGAGGGGAAAAAGACTTACAAGGCCAATGTTGGCACCAACTCACACCATAAATTCAGAGCACGCAGCGCTCATGGAAACCAGGAAGCTTTTGAGAACATCCTGCTGATGTCTGTAACCACGATTCCACAAACACAATAATATTATTGTCTTAGTAAAAAGGAGGATGCCTTGGAGCCCACCGTGGTTGAAAGATGCGACAATAAAACTATGGAAACAGAAACAGGTAATGAACAGAAAAAAAAATAAAGAGAGGGAGAAGGAAAGTTTGCTTTTAGAAAGATGCGGTGCTGAGCCAACAGGTCTGGGCTTTGCCTTGCTTGGGCAACTGGTCCCCATGACTGGAGTTGGCTGATGGCTGCCTGGACCACAGGAGCTTACATCACTCTGTACTGATGGTATCTGGTAGATGAATGCAGAGTCTCCTGCTCGGCCTCTGTCTGGCCCAGGGATTCAGCTCTCCTCACTGCAGATACCCACAGCATCACGAGCTCACTGGCTGGGCTCTCCCGAGAGAAGGGCAGAAATCAGATGTGTCACAGTGTGACTTATCTGTTCATCTTCAGGTGTGTGTTGGAGCATCTTTGCCTGGATCTTTGCCTCCTATGGAAGAAACCTCGACTACCTCTCACCTTGGAGATGGAGGGATTGCACTTAGGCTCGTGCTCCTGTCATTGCCTGACTTCCACAGCAGATCCCCAGATCTCCCACCCCGTGAGCTCTTCTCTTGTGTCCTATCATGCACAGTGCAGAACCAGCATGGAGAGCTCTGTAGACTGCTGGACCCAAACCATTACTTGAGAGCTCTGCAGACTGGTGGGCCCAAACCTTAACTCTTGAGAGCTCTCTGAAGGCCTTATAATGCCTGAAAACCAGAAGTAACAGGGTTCCTATTTCACACAGCCCCTCCTTGGAAGGTGAAGGAGCATCGATCACTGGGACAATGAAAGGGCTCTGTCTCCTCCGCTCCCACCTTCCCAGGAACAGCAATCTCATTGATTTCTCTCCCAAATTCCTGGCTCAGCCATAGGGCTCTGCCTTCTCTCCCACTTCTCCTGCCTGCTTGCTGTCTGTCATTTTACGTGCTCCCACAACCTGCGGGCTGGGACGTGCAGCAAGCTGCCTGCACAGAGTGGGAGAGGCAAGGCAAAGGATCACCAGGCAGGTTGTAAAGCAGGCAGCCCTCTCTTCTTGTCCTCATGCAGGCAGAACAGCCAGGAAACCCATGGAGATGGCTTCTAATTTTTTTTTTCCTTTTCCCTTCCCCTTTCCCATCCCACCCCCT
>JAOWBO010000056.1:3598276-3610643 GCA_028564985.1 Crax fasciolata | reverse complement strand
CCCACCCCCTCAGCCCTTGCCCATCCCTGTCCCCCTCCCCGGCATCATTCCTCCTGGAACTCTGCAGCACTGCTCTTTCATGAGCAGTGTGTGGTATTATGACTCCAGCCAAGCTGAGCCCTGCCAGCACGCCTCAAACCACAGGTATCTGACCCCGTCCCAATCCCCATAATGCTGATTAATGTCTCAATTCACCACCCGATAGGGCCGGCTGTGGCCGAGGCAGGACAACACCCCGCTCCCTGTGCTCTCCCTCTCTCCCTGCAGACCCCTCTCTCTTTCCTTGGGGGGGATCTGTTCCAAAAAAATCCCACAGGCAGGGAGAGCTGGAGCTGCCAGCAGTGCTGGGAGCTGGGGTGCAGTCACAACAAGGCCAGCTCTGTGATTATGGCACATTAAGCCCTCAGTGCAGTGCGGGCTGCATGACGTCCTCCTCGCTCCAGCTCCAGCATCCCTCCTCCTCCTCCTGCTCTCCCTTTTGGCTGGGATGGGGAAGGAGCATGGAGATGGGATGTTGATATGGTGCTCACCTGGAGGAGAGGGCTGCCATGGTCTTGGGAGATGCAGGGGGAAGGTTGGTAGGGAGTAAAGCTTTGGTGGCCCCAATGGGAGATGAAGAGGATGGAGGATGTTAGGCTGGATATCAGGAAAAATTTCTTCTCGGATAGAGTGGTGAGATATTGGAATGGGCTGCCCAGGGAAGTGGTGGGGTCATCATCCCTGGAGGTTTTCAAGAAAAGGGTAGATGTGGCACTGTGTCATGGTATAGTGGTATGGTGGTGATGAGTTGATGGTTGAGCTTAATGATCTTAGTGGTCTTTCCCATCTTAATGATGCTGTGATTCTGTCAGGAGGTCCTCGGAGCAAAAAGCCGCATTGCAGGTGGCCCCAGAGCCAAATCAACCCTGGAGCACACTGCAAGAGCATCTTTCTGCAGGGATAAAGGCATCCTGGTGCTCCAGGAGCACAAGGTGGTGGCTGCAGGTTGGGGTCCCACCGGAGCCCTGTTCCAGGGCTGTTGGTGCTTTGGATGTGGCTGCGTCTATTAGATGTCCATTTTGACAGCTGGGGTCCAGCAATACGGTGAGGAAAAGCAGTGCTACCAAAAGGCAAAGGGGATAATGCATAATTGATTCTCTTGGGTATGTGTGGTGTTGATAACAAAGGATGGCACTGCCAACAGAGTATAAGGGAACTAGGTTGGGAAGGGAGGTGGATGCCCGGGTTTGCTAGGGCTCTGCACAACCCGTGGGTTCTCATTCATGCACACACCCAGCAACAATGCTGAAGGCTATGAATGCAGATTCACCTGCACTGAAGATCCAGGAGGGATGGTTGAGTCAGAAACAGGGGAAGTGGTGAGTGGGAGGATGCGGGGATGCACCTGGGCAGGCAGTGGGGGCTGGGCTGTGTGCTCCTGCTCCACCTCACACCTCTCCTCCACCCAGCTCTGCTCATGGGCTGGCAGTCAGATGACCCCTTGGCTTGGTTCTGCTTATCTGGGTAACTCACAGACCTTATCGCCCCGGGAAGCGCTGAGTCAGCTCAGCTGAGCACACGCCCGCATCGACCCCTATGGAGATCCTCTTCGTGTGCAGACTTTGTTGGCACAGAACCAGGGCCAGATCCTCCTCACGGTGAAAAACAAGGGTTCATGCTGTCCCGTTTTCACCAGCTGAAACATTCTCCCCTCCCCCTCCTCCTGCAGAAACCTGAGTCATCTTTTGCTGATGACAGAGTAAATGAGGAATACACATTAGCTGTGACTTTGCATGGCCTAATTTCCCATTTACAATCCTACAAAATACGTGCAAAATGCGTCTGAAGTTTAATTTGTTGACCAAAGTGATGCCGTCAATGACACCAAGGAGCGCTAGGACAAAATCAGTATTAAAAGTGAGTTAGGAGAGAAGGAAAAGCAATCATCTATTGCTCACTCAGCTTGAAATGCTGACGATATATTTGCTCAAATCGCCCAAATTCAGACATCATGATTTGATGTCCTTCAAGAATGGACCAAAACCACTGAATTCAACCCCATGCTGTGATGCGAATGAAATCCATCCTGCCAGCACGCTTATCATCCTCCCCACCACCAGCACAGCCAGAAACAAGAGTGGCACTCCCTCCCTCCAAGATCCCCCCAAATTGCTCATGTTTCAATGCTTTCACAAAGGCATTCGTTGCACAAGGCAGCCAGCCACAAAAGAAGCTACTGAAGCATGGCTGAACACGGTTTGGAGAACATGTGGAAACTGGGGGCTTGTCATCCGACCCACATCTCTCAGCTTGCAGAATCCTGTCCCATCCATGGGAAACCCATGGCCAGGAGGGCAGTGCCAGAATGTGTTGGCTGGGCTACTCCAAATCAGCCCCTGTCTCCCTTCTTCTTTCCCTGCAGTGACACTGATTGATATCAGATGTCAATCTTGGTCCTTCTGTGCTCTGCAGAAACACCAGTGATTGATGCCAGCGGAACGCTCTGGCCCCTTGAGCTTTGTGGTCTCTATGATGAGGTTAAGGCGAATCAGAGAGAAAATCTGAGCCCAGGAATGAGGCAAAAAACAACAAAACACGCTTCATTGTGGTGGTGAAAGGCTGACAGAGAAACACCAGCTGCGGTGGGAAATAAATTGGAGATGGAGATGGTGCTCTGCAATGGGGTCACATGGTGGGATGCTCCGAGACTGATTAACAGTGCTACAGCATGAGTCAGAGACACTGAGCTATGCCCACACACCCTCCAGTACGTATGTGTGTACACAACAATTTAGCACCAAACCCCACGTCTTCACCAGCTGAGAAAATGAGACCTCCAGGCCCACCCAACGTCCTTGGGAGCAGTCATGGATGACCCAAGCTGGGATGCTCTGTGGGTCCCTTGAGGGTATGGAGCAGCTCTGAGATGCATGAATACACACTGCTGATGTCTAAGGCCATGCAAGGGAGATCAACCCCGTCCTGCTTTGTCCCCATCCAGTGGCTAGCACGAGTAAATGCTACTGGGTCTACCACAGTCCTGCTGGCTTAGCTCAGGTGAAAACAAGTCATGCCTGCACTAGATATGGTTCATCAAATCCTCGGACTTATGTTTTAGTGAGCATGGGTATCAAAACCGAAAAAATATTTTCATCTCTCTGCCTATAGACACCTCTCTCTGTCGTTCTCTGGGAAGAACAATACAATAAACCATGTTTCCAAATGGACCGGAATTCCACCTTCACTCCCCACAGCCCTCTGTGCCTTTACTGCATGTATAGAGGAAGAAATGCCTGACAACAAGTAGGAATTCAACAGAAGAGCTAAATCTCAGTCCCTGGACTCATCTCCTTACAGAAGAGGTCATTTTTGAACAAGAAACCCATTGAGCATAACCTCAAGAGCACTGGAAGAAAACAGAACCTCGGGGAGAGCCTTGAGGATATCGACTCTGAAAGGCAAAAAGGTCTCATAGGCTGATGGCTCCTGATAAGCCAACAACACAAGGTTTTGAAGCTGTATGTGTTGGTCATCTCTTAGCGGTTCAACTTCCTACCAGCTCTCTCCCACTTTTATTCTTCAAAGAAATTTCCTGTGTTTTTACCGAGCCGAGTGAAATCGCTAACCATGAAATAGATACGCTGCATAATGTCACTTCATTGATTTCATTCCTTGAGTGCTGCTGGGAGGAAGAGGTCACCTCCTTGCAACCGCTCACCACGGCCGTTTTCTCAAAGCTGTTTTAACTCCAACTGCCCTGAAAGGAGAAGTGGTCTGGAGTGCAACGCTCAAGATGAAAGTCAAGGTAACATTGAGGTGAGGCAGGAGTTCAGGCAATAGAAGTTGGATAGATGGAAATATCTTGCAAAATTCATGGAAATGAGCCCATTGATTTCATTGAGTTTTGACATTTGCTTCGTAGCTCTGCAGAACAATTGGGGCTACTGGTAATTCCCTTCTGGAGGAGATCCGAAATCTCCTAAGGTGATTGAATCCACAGGATCAGCAGTCCCATGTGCCTGCCAGGTTGGTCAAACACTGTTTTCTTTCCTCCCTTTCTGTCTGAATGAGAGCTCAAAGACAGAGCAGAATGCCATCACGGCGGGGAGACAGAGCAGAATAGCACGGTGTGGAACAGGCTGAAAAAAAGACAGGTCCAATTCCAGTGCTCCCAGGTCCAATTCAAGACAATGAGGGTTAAGTGATTTCCTGGTGGACCTGAACAGAGGTGGAATCCCCTAAGACTTCATTGGGTCTCAGTTAATTATCATCTGCTCTCTGCTACGTGTCCGAGAGATGGTAGCTCCCTACCTCTGCTTCTCTTTACAGACTGCCTTGTCCCTTGACCCTTGGCAAAAATAAGTTTTGCATACTGCTCACTTTTCTGTTAAAACATACAGAAAGAAAAAAATAAAGTCTCAAGCCAAAGTTCAGCAAAGAGAAGGGTTTCTAAGGACACACAGTGACTTTCAAATCTGCTATTACACACGCAATTGAAGCTGCTTCTTGCTCTCAGTGTGGCAAAACCAAGCCAATATGTGCACTGAAATGCCTGGGGAGAGAGGAAGGGAGACTGACATAAAGATAACATCGAGGAACCCTGATTAGCACCGGGGCAGCCATGTGAAAAGTGAGATAACCAGCTGCCTTGGGTGCTGAGACAGCAACTGCTGCCTCCAGCCCTTGCCCCAGACACTGATCTGGGGAGTTTCTTCTTCAGGAGGGCAGGTCAACCCTGGATGGTGGAAAGACTCCAAATACCTTTGGACTTTGAAAGTTCTGCACTTCAAAAGGGTCGGAGGGGTGGGACAGGGCTGGGTGGCCGTGCTGCCTCCAGGCCACTTCTGAGGCTCTGGAGGACTTGTTTACATCTGTGCTGTTAAATAAAAGCACTGGCTGCTGGCTGTGAAGCCAAGCAATACGGCACACGTCGTGTCTAAAAGCCTGAACTCGATATCTCCCCAAGAAGAGAGCGTGGTTGTATCTGGTTCTCTCAACCCCTGCTATCCTGACCCATCACTTAGGATCATTATCTGGAGGATTGCACATCAGCCCAGATCAAAACTCTGCCAGGAATTGTGCTCATGATTAAATTCTCTGGCTGATGGAGGTTGGGTTGAGCGGTGGGATGAAGCCTACGCCCCGCACACCTCCGTGCGTGTGCTCATTGCCAAGGGGCAGGAGCTACAAGAGATCTCACAGCGGGCTAAGGGGGGGCTTGGGGCTGCCCAAAGGAGGATGTGGGGGGTGCTCACACACACACACGGTGTCAGGGTGGAGCTGCACACATCTCTGGCTCTCCTTGTCCCCACCTGCACAACCCAGTCTCTCCCTCGTGTGTCTCAGGAGCTCATCCAAACCTTTGCTGTGCAGACACCATTCACCGACCCAGCAACAAATTAATTTCCTTTTCCCCATTCTGAGTTGTTTTCATGGCGGCTCAGGGAGTTCAATCATCTCACGGAGGAGAAGGAGGTAGAGGCGTGGGTAAGTGGGAGCACACCTTTCTGATTTTGTTGGGTTACTCTTCAGTTGTCACAGCACCAGACAAACACCTTCCTGCTGGGGTCCCTCCTTTGTCCTCTGAAATACAGGGCTGCCCCACAGGAGAGAAAGAAGCAGAGAAATAGATTTCTCCTCTTGACTTTACTCCATCCCAGCTACAGTGCTAGAAATAAGCTCTCACCCAAGGAAAGCACAATCCCTGCACGGCTGAAATGCCTCGAGCCAGAAACGCTGGAGGGGAGAGAGGGAAAAGGAGCAGAGAAGGCTGCTTTCTGCTTTGCTGGCTAAAGGGAAAAATGTGTGGGCAGAAAGACAGGACAGCCTCACAGGAGATTTCAACAGCGAAAGCATCACCTGAGTGCTATCAGGGAGATTTGTGCAATGGGAGGACCAAAGTACAGCCTGATAAGAGGGTGTCATCCGTCCAAAATTTTCCATTCTTGGAAATTAGGTTTGTGGAAGTCAAACCAAGCTGGGCCTCCTCAGGGAAGGGAGGCTGCTAAAGCACAGAGCCCCTCTAATCACCACTAAGGGTCAGCCTGGCCTCATTGGAAATAACAGGGTCAACGTCAAGGCAGGTGTAGCAAGCATGAATTTGGGTTTTTCCCATGACACGTGGCAAGAAAGCTCAGGATCAGACCCAGGCAGGAGTTCTGCTGGTTGCATTTCAGCTCCAAATGTCATTTGTTAATGGGACCAAGGTGCAGCACAAAGATGATGTTCGTGACACCAATTCTTGTAAGGCCAGCTGAAGTTTGGGGTGTTATGGGATGAGAGATCCTCATGGTATTATCCATGTGGGTGTGCAGGGAGAGAGCAAATTCTCTGTGTCAGGGCAAGTTGTCTGATCTGTAACACAGGCTGATCGTGCTGAGGTCTTCACTTTGGTCAAGGGCAGAGGGTGAGAGGGTTCCGAGCCCAAAAGCCTGTGATGTGCCCAGTGGTAGCCCTGGGAATTGGAGAGCAATTGGTCCCATGAGTCTGTATATGTGCAATGAACTTCACCACATCTCACAGCGTGGGGGATGAGGATGGAGCCACTTGGCTGTGACGAAGACCAAGGACCACTTCCCAAGGAGGGTTTGGGGCAGAGGCAGCCAAAGTCCAGCTCTGCTCTTCCCTCCTCCTCTTTGTTAGGCACAAGGAATATTACACGAGGGCTTGGCTGGGGCCAGAAGTCAGAGCTAGTTCTGCTGCCAGCCCTGGGAGCAGGATTTCACCCACATGGGTTTCAATGCTGGGAGAGGGGCTTTACCACCTCACCCCGTGCTGTTGGAGGCTGCCCACCTATAGCTGGGATTTTGGGGTTTCAGCGGGGTCAGCTCCACGTTTTGGTCAGTTCACCCCTAAACATCCTTTTTAAAAAAAAAAAAAATATGATTTCAGAGCCAGTTTACAAGCAGAAACCCCTTTGCTTTCTATTCTCTGCTCGTGGAGGAAGGGTACTGAGTTTTGCTTTTGGCCGAGGTATGAGTTAGGTGATTCCTTTTGCTTTCAGTTTGACTCCTGAGAGACTGAAGCATGATGTCTGTGCCCTAAATATCTGCAAACTGAGGACTGATTTCAGGTGTCCTTCATCAGGGGACTGAGCAGTGCATTCCCAAGCACAGCCCTATGGAAGGAAAACCAGAGCCAGCATCTTCCATTTGGGCATGACCCTTTATTGGTGAAAGGAGTCAATGGATGGAGAGCTATGGGATGACACGTGCTATCAGGGCAGAGAGCTCAGCTTCATTTTGCACAAAGATATGGAAGCACAGGGGCTGCTCAGCAGTTTGGGCAGCCTGGTGGTGGTGGGGACAGCAGCTGTCCCTGCTTGAGCCATCTGAACCGGGGTCCCCCCGGCTGCGACTGCAGACACACTGCCCTCACCAGGATAATCCCACTGATCCCAAAAGCACCGCTTGGAGGCTATTTCTAGGTCAGAAACCAAACAACAACTGTCTGCACCCAAGAGGAGCACCTCAGGTTTCGTTTCCTCCAGCCTTCCCCCTCCATATGTGCACCCACCCCATTGCATTCCCTATTCCTGATGCACTCAGCGCAATGCACCAAACCCAGCCTGCTCAGCTCGGGTCTGCCATTGGGTGCTTCTGGCTTGCACAGGCTGAAATCACAGCCCGTGCATTACCCTGACGCTGAGGCTTGTTTGCTTTCTATTTTGTGGTCGGGTGTTTTATAGGCCGGGGATATCTGCTAATCCCAAAGTACAATAACCAAAATCGTATCTGTCCGACAGACACGGGGCAGGGATGGGCACGCTCCTGAGCGCGTGCAGAGAAAAGAACATTTCAGACTTTGTTTCCTTGCACTCTGAAGCTGTCTTTCTTTAATGAGCTCAGACAGCAGTCGGGATTTGCAGGATCTCCATATAGGATTATTTTGTGATTATTCTTTTTAGTATCGGCCGTGTCCTGAGGCAGAATATGATAATTTTTCCCTTCCAGCTATAAAATATTCAACTTCAAATCCTTTCTCTTTCCAAATCCATTAAGAGGCGGTGCTGATCAGAGGGAGTAAATCAAAGAGCAGAGCACTGCCTGACACCTCCTTAATTCAATGGATTTTCTCTGGGTCCTTGGCTGACTTACATCACTCAGGTGAGAACCAGGAGAAGTTTTCTTTTTCCTATCAGAGCTTCCTGGTGGAGATTTGCATCAGCACTGGTGTGGACACAGCTCCCTTGGGAATCAGGGCTGGGACCCTCCTGAATCATCGAATCGTTAAGGTTGGAAAAGATCTCTAAGATCACCAAACCCAACCGTTGGGATGAAGACTCGGCCAAGCTTCTCCCTGTTTTGGGTCATGCTTGCAAGGAAAGGGCTCCCAGCCCCTTTCTGACACCCCCAGGTGTCAGAATTTCCATGGGAGCTCCCTGCAAAGCCAACCTTCAGCACTGCCCAAGCAGAGGGGCCAGGGCTGGGGAACCTCTGCCTGCAGCGACCGTGCAGGGCTGGAGCCGTCGTGCCGGCCAAGCGCAGCCCCCGGAGGTGCAGCCCCCCTGAAATGCACAGGGCATGGCATCAAGGTGACACTTTTTGCCATTTTTTCCACCCGTTTCACACCACACCTGCACCCACTTTCCCCAGCCAAGCGGAACCCTGTCGTTGGCTCAGGCTGTTCCCCGTTTCCTGAAACTGAGTTATTCCAACCCAAACCCTGCAGCAGCATCTGAGCAGGATACGGCTTTATTTATAGATTTATGTTTGAATTTATTCTGCAGAATATCTCCGACAGTGATAACCGGGCTGAGACTGAGGACGGACCCAGGTAAAAACTGAACAGCTCAGCAGAGCAGCCCATGGGGGGATCGCCTGGAGGTGGGACGTGGGGAGGTTTTTTTTCCTGCAAGCAGCCCTGGCAGCGCTTCTCTGATAAGAACAGTGCCCACATCTTCACTTCTCCTCTGCTCTGCTGGTGTCGGACCCATTTGTAAAGCTCTTTTTGCACACATCATCTTTTCAAGCCCCTATCTGCGGGGGTGTCAGACTCAGGCTGGCCTTGCTTCCATGGCCCTTTGGCCAAATAGCAGAACTTAGCCAAGTTTTTCCCCTCAGCCTGCCAGATTGGAGGTGCAAAGCACTCATAAACTAATTTCTACCACTGCTTAAGCAGGTGTTAATTAAGAATATTCCTGGGGAAAGGCGGAGAGGGCTTCCCCATCTTGCCAGGGGGAGAAGAGCATCACCCAGTCCTTTCTCCATGTACCATCAGAGCCATGTGAAGCCCTTGGCTGCCCCACTGAAGCCAGGACCCCCATGCTGGTCTCGCTGTGGGTCTGGTGTGGCTGCGGGCTCACGGCCACGAGCGGAGGGACCTGTCCAGATCGCAGAGCTGAAGGTGAGAGGGACGCACTGAGCTCCAAGAGGACCCACTCCCATTTTAACCTGTGCTGAATTTCCCCCTGTGCTCAGACTTAATGCAGGGGCACGCAGCACCAGCACGAAGAAATCGCCCCCCAGCCCTCCTCCAGCACCCTTGCCACTTTCATTACCATCTTTGCATGCAGACAACAGGAACAATGGGAATGACAGCTTCACGATTTGGAGGCGTGATGCTCTGGGCTTCACCAGCTCTGGGATGCAGAGGACCAAGCAGCGAAGAGCCCAGCAGCCAAGACCACATCCTCCATCCTCACATCCTCCATCCCCAGACAGATGAACGTGCCCTGAAGTTCCAAGCACCCACGGTCTCAGTCTATGGAAATCCTCCCAGCCCTTTGCTTGGGGAGCAGTAACTGGGTACCACTTCTAGCCCAGCCCAGAGATGTCACGGAGCCTATCTCTAAGATAAGTCCTTGCATTCCTATCATTCTGCAACCACCCTCACTGGTTTTTTCCTTATTTCTTCAAGGGAAGAGGTGTTAGGTGACTTCTATTGGTGGCAGCACGTAAAACACACTCGGACCTGCTAGGCAAATACCTTATATCTATACACGACCCCTCTTACAACGCAATAACTGAGACATCACTGTGCTAAAATGCAGAGTTCTTAAAGTTGATCAAGTCGTTTTGGGAAAGAATTTTTTTTAGAAATGAAGCTCTCAGCACCCTGCAAGTGCTCCCCTGCCTCACAAGTCGTTACGTGGCAGGGTGACGTGGGTCAGACCTTTTTCTGCCCAAGTGGGTGCCAGAGGGGACACGGATGATCTCTGCAGCTCCTGAATTTTAAGGGTGACTTTTGAAAGCTTTGGGCAACTCTTTCAGCTATCAACAACAGGTTTGAAAATCAATGATCAGAAATCAGAAAACCATTCAGTTCAGCCTGGGCCTAATTACACTGAATGGGGTTTCTGGGAGAACAATTCCTGATGAATTCCCAGGCTCCTCATGAGTGCGGGGATGGGGGGTGCTCAGCAGCCCCGACCACAGCCAAAGCACGGAGCTGCTGACCTGAAAGGGTCTGTTCTGATGGGGTATGAAAAACAAAACACCGATAGGAGGTAGGAGACATAGGCTGCTGCGCTGCATCTTGTGGTGTTACTGGGATGTACTGGGAGAGGGAGAAATGGGACTGGAGGTGGGAAAGGGCTGTTTCACGAACCTGGTTTTCACTGATACCAACAGACATCGGTGCTAACAGGAGTTGTGGTGCTGACTTCAGCAGTGTTGCGGCTGTGTGAGGGGGCAGCAGGTGCTGCAGGACCCCAAACCTGTCCTGACCCAGCTGCAGTCACCGTGGGCACGGAGATGCTAAGCCAAGGACATGGGAGAAACCTCAACTCTTGCTGCAACCTCAGTGAACCCACACTTTCTCCCCTTCCAGCATCCCCTAACTGGGCTTTGAGTTGTGCTTAGACCAAGGCAGGGATGGATTGTGGTAGTGGCTATTTTCTGAGAGGCTGTTTCTTATTTTCTGATGTTTCCCTCCAGCACGATGCTGGAAACGCAGAGGAAATCCCTCCCCACTCTCCCTGCATGAGGTCCTACCAAACCCAGGAGAACGATCCCAGTGTGACAATCCCTGGAGGCGACCAGGACTGGGATCAGCCGCTTTCCCAACACTTCTCCATCCCCTCTGGACAGCAGAAGCTGTGTTAAGTGATGACCGTGCCACCTCCTGCACCAGAAGTCACCGAGAAGCAGTGACAGTGATACCAGGGATGGAGAAAGCACACAAAGCACGTGTCAACGCAGCACGCCCAGCAAAGGGTTAAGAGCTGGTGGCTGATTCTGCGTGGCTTTTGCCTTCACTTCTGCAGAAAGACTCGGGGGCTGCAGAGGGGGTCTGTGGATCTCAGCCCGGTCCCTATCACCAACACTTTGGGCATCTTTCAGCCCTTTTTGCCACCTCTGTAAAGGTTTTAGGTTGTGTGCAGGAGCAGGTGGAAACCACGCCAGGTTGCAAAGGGTTAATACTACTCTCGTGCTCCTGAGTGTAAACTGCAGTGCCCATGCTCTCCCCAATTCATCTCAGGGAGGATGGCACTGCTTTGCTGGGCTTATTTGCAAATTAAGAGGATTATATTAAAATTAAACGTTCAGATTGAATGTCTTTTTTTTTCTGGGGCGGGTGAGGGGGAAGAAAAAAAATGAAAAATAAAGAGAAATTGCCCTTTGCTGGGAGGTGTCTTTGGGGTGATCCCCCAAATCGCCATCCCGGAGCCCTGTCAAAGTGCACGCGTTGCTGTCCGGAGGGCTTTAGAAGTGATTCAGACTCCTGGGGAAGCACAGACATTTTAATTTCGTCGGTCTCTGCCGCTGAAATGAGTGTAGGCAGCGCTGCCTCCCTCCTGAGTCCCCGACACAGCGAATTGCTCAGCGAGGAAACAGCCGCGGGGATCGCTCGAGAACGGGAAGGGAGAAAGAGCGAGGCACTCACCAGAGCGTAGACAGAGCTCAGCACGGAGCAGCAGAGGATCAAACCCAGGCTGTGATAAACCAGATATGATCCCATATCCAAGAGGCTCCTTCCAGCATCCAAACTCGCTCGGGGAAGTCGGAGAGGACGAGAGTTCTTCCAGCGCTCCGCTCGCAGCGATTTCTCCTTCTCCTTCCTCCCCGCTCCAGAACTGGTGTTTTGTCGGATTGTTTGTTTGTTTACCTCCACAGTTTATTATTACTATTTTTTTCAGCCAGAAAGGCACATGACAAGGAACCCCGGTCCTTTGCTTCGCTTTCTCATGGCTGGAGATGTGAGCAGCTCCCGGAGCGCGGCGGAGGAGCCCATGTGCGGCGGCCGAGCCCCCAGCGCTGGTTTTTTTCCGCGTGCATCCGTCTCAGAGCAGAGAAATCACATCCATATGTCAAAGCCGCTCTCTTCTGTTTCCCTTTTATGAGGCAGTGGGAAGTTAAAATAATTTCTTTGTCAAACGCAAACACACAGAAAAGAGGCAGAGAGAGAGAGAGGGAGAGGGGAGGGAGGAAGGCGAGAGAGGGGTGGA
>JAOWBO010000056.1:3539211-3551014 GCA_028564985.1 Crax fasciolata | reverse complement strand
CCCTTCCTCAAGACAAGAACGAGTGATTGTGTCTACACTGTTGATTTTTCTGCTCTTGCTGAGACTACCATCGAACACCTCTTCTAAACTCCACCTTTTGGTAACGGGAATCCTTCAGAAAGCATCAACCATCCAGCAGCATTCTACAGTGTGTTGGGAAATACTCTACTCTCAAAAAAAAAAAAAAAAAAAAATCCTCAAATTCTTCCTCAATTGCTTTGATCTTTTTCACTTCTGATCATCACCCTTGTGATAAAATCAAGATTTTAACAGATTATTGGTGAGTGCTGCTCCCCAAGTGCTGTTCTCCAATTTATAACCGACTTAAGCATTTACATTATGCAGTCCTCTTACAGATTTTAACTCAGCATTGAAAAATAACAAATTTTATCCATTGAGCTTCAATTGCACATGACCTTTGTTTTATTTTAACAGCAGCATCACTGTTTCTGGCACCTCTTTAGCTCTGGTCAGTCTGTTGAGATTAAAATCCCCATCCATTTCCAGCCTGCCACAAAGCCTTGTGCTATACCTCCAAAGTTTTCTATGGCTCTGTTCTTCCTTGGAGCACATTTTTTGCCACTTTGTTGATCAATTATCACTCAGAGCACTCTGTTGCTTTCATTGCCAGAGTTTTGAGAGCAAATAAGAGCTTTTGTATGACACGAAGGAGTAGCTGATTCCAACTGACTCACACCAAGCTGAGGTAAGGACTGCACCACACACAGACGATCTAAAAATACTGACCATGAGAATCTCCAACAAATCAGCCACGTAATTCCCACTGTCAGTTCCTGGGGCTTCAAAACATTGGCCTGGAGGGTGTAACAATAGTCCAGACTCACTGCAAATCATTGATGAGGTCAGACTTGAAGCAGAGATGATCTCCCACACCAGTGTCTCCTCCCAGAATGGATTCTGATTACGTCTACCTCGCTCGAGACTTTCTGACACTCCTTGCTGTGGTCACGGCACGTCTGGTGCACGCTGTTGGTGTAGATGATAGCTGAAAACTCCCCCCTACATTCCTTGAATCCTTCTGGCCAGGTGAAGACCTCAGTTCAGACCAAGTCTATCCTGCATGATTTGAAATGTAGCCTGGCATCATGGCTGTGTCTCTGTTCCTCTGATGTCCTCTTGATCCTTACTGGAATGCAAGAGCATGGAATGGGTGAAAGAGTCTCTGTCACTTGAGAGCTTTCATCCCTGCTGTTGTGCAGGGATGTTTGTTTTCCTGGTTGTTTTGCAGGAATTCAGCAGGCAGCAGTCCAACTTCTGCACCCACCCACAGCGAGATAAGATCATTTTCTCCATTCAAAGAAGGCTTTGAAGTCACATCATCAGTGTCTCAGGTTCCCTGCCCTTCTGTTGCTTAATTTCTCTCTAACAGAAGTAAGATCAGAGCTCTGTAATTTGTCCAGAAATCTGCCTTCAGGTTTCTATCTACACTGTTTTAACGGATTGCTGAGTTTTTGATTTATTATCCCAAATGTCTGGCCAATATAAACGTTTCCTTTCCTCAAAGCCAGCAAAGATTTGTAATATGCCTACAAACAGTGCTCCAACCTGCCCACATCAATAAGACGGCAGTAAGTCACGGAGACACATACAATCCTCTCATTGGTAGACGTTGTGTGTAATTCTGTGTCACTCCTGTAACTCATAACATAGCCTTAATCTCAGCCTGAAAATGGCTGCATCATCGAAGCACTTCTTTCCTTTTTAATGGTGAACGCCAACCCTTGTTACTCCTCCTCTTAAAATTTCTCCCATTGACGCACCAGAGGTGCTGTGCCATTTGACAGCTAGAGGATGTTACCAGCAACGTGAAATCTCATTTTGGAGACAGCAAATGCAGCATCTCCAAAAGGTTATCTCTGCATTTCTCAATTCTGCATCTGGCTCATATCCCCAGTACTACTTTTATGGAAAAGTTTACAGGAATCTCTCGCTCCTCAGTGGCTCTTTAATGTTTTCTGCAGGAGCTGATCTTCTTACAGAGTGCTAAGCACGCAACACAGAAATCCAGTCAACTTATTTGGGGAAGAAGACGGTGGTACTTGTCGGTGCTTTTAATGATCTTTACTTCAAGGCTGAATTAAGTTAGTGAATTGAGGTAATTCATTAAGACCAGACTGGTTAATCCTTGATGTTAATCCTGGATCCTGGAGTTAGGTGATAACGTAGGCACTTTATCTCCCCCCCTTCCCTTATCTTTTCTTCCACATTCTTTTCTACTTTTATTAAAAATAATTTTCTCTTAGCTAAAAGAGATTTTTAAAATCTCAAAGGCACAAAGAAAATGCTCGGAAATGTGTCACCATAGCTCAAAAACCTTGGTTGACCAAGAGACCCCACACCACGTGCAGACTGCTAAGCCCTTTATGTACACAGTGAGCCAGGATGTCTGATCTGCAGCGTGTGTCAGGGCAGGTGGATTTTTTTCACTGGGTCATACAGGAGGCTACGTGAGATCTTCCACCTTACACAGCTCCAGAGCTCGGAGTGGATTCCTCCAACCAGTCCTAATTTGTCTTTGCTGGAACCTTCATAAACCTTCCTCCATCTAATCACGCCTGTCGTTAATAAAGCTCTTGCCACAGCCTTTCTCTAGATGGAAGTTGTCAAGATTCTTGATTCAGATGGTGATTTTCATTGAGCCCTGCATCAATCTGTGGGAGTTTATCTCAAGTTTTGCTCACTGGCAGATGGGGAGGGATGCAGCAAGGAGACAGAAAGGCTTTTCTCCATGCACTCACCTGCATGAAGTCACTGTCAGGAGGACGTTGCAGCAGGAACGTTTTTGGACCCCTTTTTATTGCCAGAAATGAGCTGGACTTTGGCCTGTGTGACATGTCTATGGTTTGGAAGAAGAAAGAATAACCTCCAAACAACCCCGAGTGTTTTTTTCAGGCTCTGAAACGGTTCACATCCCATGAGATGGGTGAGGATTAAACAATGAAGAGAGGAAAACAGGCAACCCTCACTTCACACTTCTTCAAATCTTGGCTAAAGCAGATGGATCAATATGTGAACAAGGGTGCAATCGTGGCACAAGTCTATTTTCCATGAGCCAGTCTTGTGAGGTGGGATCCTCTGCAGGACAGCACGCGGTGCGGACGTGTCTGAGGAGCTGGGTGTATGTTCAGGATATAAAATTACATCAAAGAGGGATTTAGGGTCTTTTCAAAATCAAGTCGAAGATGCAAGGAAGCTGTGGGTCGAAGCCAACTGTGCAATGCCATTGTCTTTGTCCACTCCACAACCTCAGGCTCCAACAGATCAAAGCAGAACTGGGCACACATAACCATGGAGTGGAAGGGAAACTGTGACGCTGCCCTATAAGCACCCAATGTTCCAGACAATCCACAGAAGTAACAAGAGAGGAGTTGGTTCGGAGTTTCACGATGGACGTGTGAGATGACTCATGACACTTCAGAAGTTTGCTTATGTGCATCTGAACTCCATGGAGTAATTGAAGGTGGGAAGCACAAGCTAAACCCTATGGGGAATGGGGTTCCACCCAAGGCCTCGTTAGTGATTTAGAGTTGTCTCTGAGGCGTGTTTTCCCCTAGTAATCCATTATAGCTCTCATTCTTATTTCTGGGCCAGAAGAAACTCCTTCCCCACATCTTGTCCATTAGTCTAGGACGTGTGTGTGCCCTTTCTGGAGCTTCTCTTGCTTCTGGCTGTGCCGAAGACCAAGCTCACCGAGTATCTCCCAGAGGAAGCTTCAGCTTTCGGTGCCCAGGCCTCCATCATTCCTTTGGTTCCAGCTGGTGACAAAGGTAAATGACTCACAGGGTTGACAGTTCTTTATAGGAAACAGATTTTCTGCAAGGAGAAATGACTCAGAGCGTCTGCCTCAAGATGGAACAATGGGGCCAGTCACCCAGCAGAGCCCAGCACTGAAACCAGAACCCGGTGTCCTGTCCCATGCTGGCAGAAATATTATTCCAGTGGCAGCTCCACTCGAGTCAAAGGAAAAATCGTCAGGGCCTTGATTTTAGGGGGAGCAGTTAAACTTATTTATCACGTATGGATATGGTCTGCAGCAAGGGGCAAAGTGACGGAACTTCCTGTAGGGTGTTGGGGTTGGGACTATTGATTTTCTGCCTATAGTATCAGAATTCTGGTATTTGTAGCAAAACCAAATATAACACTGACTGCTTTAGTGACCTCTAAACAGTATTAGTCTTATTTTGTCGACTCAGACATCTAATTTGTGCTGGATTCTCAGCAAAGGGCTCAGTTCTGTTCCTCTTGATGAATGAGTCTTTGCCCCTCATGCAAATCCCATTGTACCAACAAGACTACTTGTGTATGGGTGGATAGCATTAAGGTACTGCAGTCTGTTATTTTATCTTCTGACATCAGCCTTCCTTGGAAAGTGCTGTCTGGTGTCCATCTAAAAGTTTCTACATAGAGGACAACTCGGTAGTTTCCTGGGATCTACGTGATCTTTAGAGGCGGGCAATGGCTCTCTTATTTCTGTTCTCCTTATTCTGCATTTGCACAGTCCAAAGCAGACCATAATTTTAATAATTAGAAGAACTTGAAGTCTACGTGGAACATGGTGATACTGCTTTTAGGAGCTGAGAATTTGAGGGCTTGAATTTTCAAAAATCTCACCACGCAAACGCCTGCTTTTATTTCATTTAATTACAAAGGGCAGCAGTTTGCCATGCTGCAAAGCAAACAAAAGCAATCAGACAAACAAAACCCCCCACACTTTAAGTCTCTGCTCTATGTCTGCCATTGTTATGACAGAGATACAGCCCTAGCCTCTTTTGGGAGTGTGGTTTTGTGTGTGTGTGCTGGAAAATTAAGGCTTGTGTCAGGGCTGTGGCACTGGAATCCGTGTCCCTAAAGAAGCATTCAAGAAGTGTGACGTTCAGATATTCTCCATCTCCTCTGCTTTTCTGCTGTGCTGGTTAAACCTCAATGACATCTACAGAGAAGGCTGTGCCCCAAACGGATTTCTACTGATGTTTGCTAGGCAATCCACCAAGTGCTGTGCTGAGTTGTAAAGTGGATGCATCCCTCACCACGGGGGAAGGTTTCCTCTAAAGCTGTGTCACAAATCTCCACGAGAATCAACAGCTGCACTTCCACCAGTCATGGTGGGCCAAGCTCACACCAGGCAACCATGGACCAGAAGCAATAAACCAAAAGCGATGTTATTTGTGTGTTGTTTGCTGTTTGCTTGTTTGCCTTCCTGGAATCACTCTTCTTTCCCTTTTGAGTCTAGATGTGAGGATGAGAGGAACATTCTTTTCAGGCCTCACCAAAGAGGGATGGCTTCCTTTTGGCACCTCACCCCCCCCATTCTTATACCTGCAGTTACCTCCCAGCCTTGGGGAGGCAGAACTGAAACGCTGGCTTAGTCTCCCATAACTCAGGCATTTAACTTCTGCACCATCAGGAGACTGTGGTCTATTTCTCTCCAGATTTTGCAGCACTGTTAGCTATTTCCTGCAAATGCTGGTGCTGGCTCTGCTCGTCCCTGGCACTCCATGCAGCAGAGGGCAACGATCCGTGCTGGGTGCAGTGCCGCTGCCTCTGGCTGTGTGTGCTACAGGTGTTTATTCACTGACTGCTTCAGAGGATGCTTTTATTCCCATCTCATCAAGGACCTCAACTCACCTTTGTTCAGCCAGACAGCTCACTTTGTGATTCAACACTCAGATTTCTTTCCTGTCGAAAACCAGCATGCAGTCAGCAAATCCCCTGCCTAATCAATCAGTAAGCTTGCTGTGATCTCTTTCTTCCTATGGATAGATTTTTGCTTTCCTTAAAAACCAGTTCTTTGGCATGAATCAGATCTTCTGACAGCCCACTAGGAAGCACACTTCCAGCCTCTGTCTAGCCTGCATCCCCTCTTAACCATGCATCAGTCCTTCCATTTCCAACCCAGCTGCCAGTTTGTCACACTTTGAGGTTTCCAGGTACACACAGTTACTTACATCAGACGCTCTCAGATCTTCTGTCTCATTGACACACGCTTAGCATGTGTTAGACAGTTAGGTCATGGTAGTTTTCTGTTGACCACTGCTGAACTCACAATTTTCTGCTCTTTCAAGCTTATGTGAACTTGGATTGAGAGCTTTACCTTGGCACAGGGAGGCTGTGGACAGGAGTGAGCATTGCTCTTTTTTATTTTTTTGTTCCTCCAGACACTTCAAGTTGCACAGGTGAAGACAGCCAGATGAGAAGGGTCACTTCAAGGTCTTGGGATACGAAGCGTTTTTATCCAGGTGTACAACAAGCTGTTGAAGAGGCAGCAGGGAGTGCTCACAGGACCATTGAAACGTGCTGATGCAGACAGGTCTCAGTTATTCTGGTCGGTCCAGCAAAGGGACTTTCTCTATCCCCAGCTCATTCAAGTTCCTCTAGGGCAAATGAAGGGTAGCAGATGTGTTATGGAGGACACGTGTCTCATCCCGCTGACCTCAAACAACTGTCTTGGGATGAGTTGTCTCTTGGACTGCAAAGGACACTGGGATGCATGGTCCAAACCAGGTGAAAACATGCAGATGCCTGAAATTAGGGAAGAGTCCCTTTGAAGGGGGAATTGTTAGGAAGATCTGATCCACGAAGGAATGTTGTTCCACCAGGATTGATGGGCTTGTTGGTAAATCCTGACCTCATTCTCAGCCTAGACAACCGCTTCCAAGACAGCAGAGGTGCCCAGGGTAGCAGGGTGAAATTAACCTGAATGCTCTTCGTCACTCCAAGGATAAGGATAAAAACTCCCTGGACATCCCCAGAAGTGTCATCTCCCCACCTGGAACATATCTTTGGAAGAATGTATACATTTTGCACGTTTTTTCTAGCGGGGTGACTGGAAACTGGCTATTATCTTTATAACGTTTGACGTTCCCACATCTGAGTTCTCTTCCTGCCTCCAGTCTTCACACCAACTTTAAGAAAAAAGTGTCATCGCTTTTTCTTCGTCCTCCTTTTGTTTTTTTATGTCTGTTTAGATTGCAGGCTCTCTAGGACCATGTGTTTGTGTGTTTTTTTTTTTTTTTCCTGAGACCTGAGTCAATCTACCTGCTACATGGGTCACATCCATCCAGTGATAGCTGGGAAACCAGGGTCTGACAGCCTAGAACAGAAACAGATTCATCTTATCTAATCTAATCTATTTCAACTAATAATCTATCTTAATTAACCTTATCTAATCTTTAGCTATTTAAACATTAAGAGTCCAGTCTCAGGTATTTCCTGGTACTCCAGATATAGTCCAAAGGTCTCCATGGGGTGATGGGTTTCACCTGGCACAGTCATCACAACAGCATCCCTGGCTGCACCTCCTGAGTGCCATCAGCTGGTAGCTGCTGCAGCCTGAGCCTTCACTGTGAAGGACACAATGTAAAACTGTCCCGCAGTCTGAATGATTCACTTCTCTCTTGCCTTGAGATGCTGTAGAAGCCAAATGGAATGTATCGTGCAGATGACCAGAGTATGGTCCTGGCAGCTTGTCTGTTGCCTGATAAAATGGGTCTTCTGTGAACTAAAACATTATTAATAGTCGTAATACAGATATTAATGTGCTGATTGTCACTGCTTCTTTAGATCAGCAAGCTCAGATGTCTGGAAGCAGCTGTGGGAACAGGCTGGGCCCCTGCATGGGCTGTTCATTGCTTTAATGTTCATTGTTGGAAGCAATGAGTCTTACCGAAAGGAAAAAAACGATTTAGGTCTTTTCCTCCCTCCCTTTTCTTTCGCCTTTCTCCTTCTCACGCTATCGCTGGACCCCAATTAAACAAACAAAAGCCTCTAGAGCATGGCTGGTGTGATAAGACCGAAAAAGGAAGCAATTGGGAAAAGACAGTTCCTGTGAGCACCTCTGGGTTCTTTCACCCCAAAGATCAGCTGGAGGGGCTCTGCTGGGCTCTGTCACGGGAACGCTCAAGGACCGCGTGAAATAAACAGCCAGCCCAAAGCATCCCCTAGAGGCTGCAACTGCAGCAGAAGGGATGGCTCCTGCCTTGCAGGGAGCTCTGTGCTCTGGCTGAGGCGATCACAGAGGGCTGTGATAGCCAGGCCCAGCTATCTGGGGTCGGTGGCTAATGCAAAATGCCATGATTCATTCTGTTCACTGGAAATGGCCTTTACTGACATTTCCGCTTAGCTAGGTAGTTTCCTCAGGACTCCGAGGATTCAAGAGGCAGACGTGTTATTAAGACATTCTAAAGATCCCCACGTTTAACAAAAACATCTGAAGGGGCTGAAAGTCTTTGGATATTTTATTTCTTTCCCTTCATCCTTTTATTAATAAAGAGCAAAACCAAATAAAAGCCTAAAGCTCTTGCACAACTGCTAAGTCGCTACGAAAGGATTTTCTCCCCAGGCTCCTGTCAGCAGCCTGTACACATATATTTTTATTGTAACTTTTTTAAGGAAATAGATTAACTTTTGGATTTTGGAGGTCAGCCTGCTGGGAGGAAGCCACAGCTACGGCGCGTGGTGATGGACACATCTGCAAGGCAAACGGAAAGGATCTAAGGTGGGTTGTGCAGGTGAGTTTGATTGATCTCCAGAAACTGGATCACTGTGCTTCTTGTTCCCAAGGACTGCTTTGGAGTTGGGACAACGGAGAAAAGAGAGCAATAGATTTGGAGGAAATGGGGTATTGAATGCAGAATGTCTAGCTGAGCAGCCACTACAGTTCCAGGCCAATGAGCAGCTCCCCGATGGCCCCACACAGTCCACATACGATGTGCACATCTACACCACCACCACTGATTTCCACACCACTAATCAGCTTCACTATAGCTCTTCCTTATATTTGGGTATAAGAAAAGTTTTTATGATAAGGGTGGTGAAGCACTGGCACAGGCTGCCCAGAGAGGTGGTGGATGCCCCATCCTGAAGACATCCATGGTCAGGCTGGATCAGGCCCTGAGCACCCTGATCGAGCTGTAGATGTTCCTGTTCATTGCAGGGGAGTTGGACTGGGTGGCCTTTAAAGGTTGCTTCTAAATCAAACAATTCCATGATTTTATGACTCAACCACTCCAAGCTGCTCCTCGGATCTCCAGAGCTTCGCTGCCCATAACCCAGAAGCTGCTGCTGCCTGGTTCCTTCCCAGGCTGTCACGGTTCCTACAGATCCTGCCCAAAAGTGAGACCAAAGGTTGCTAAGACCTCCCCAAAATCTCAGCATCCACGGAGGGCAGATGCTGTGCTTTCTCTTCCAGCATTTGGTTTCCTGGCACCCGAGTTAAGTCCTTCTGTATCTGTGTTGCATTGCTGCAGGTGATGAAGATAGAGGCAGGCCTTGCAGGAAAGACATCCAGAGAAGCTCACATGCACAAGGATTTATTTTATGTTATTTTTATTTTTGTGTTTTGATGGTTTTTTTTTTCAGTTCTATACCAAAAAAGCATTAGATAGAGAATTGCAGTATCTCCAGAAGCCGGAAAACTATCAATTTTAATTATTTCTACTGATTCTCCTCCGCATTTCAGGTGTTTAAGTTCTTCTCCTGGTACCTGTGCACACATCGACCGCTGGTGAGACTCTGCCACTGGAGTCTGCACCATTCAGTCTCCATAAAACTTGAACAAAAACCCCCACAGTTCCCCAAAGCGAAGGATGGGGTTGCCACAGAACACGTCCAAAATAGAAGGCAAACCAGCAAAACAAAACAAAACCCGAGCCGAAAACATTAAAGGGAAACAAAGCCACCCAAAATGCAGCCAGCAGCACAACGAGGAAGCCGTGCCGTGCCCCCACCGACTCCTGCTCTGTAATTAAGTGAAAATGCTGAAGGTTTGGTATTTTTAAAACTGCTCTCTGGTTTCCTCAGGGGAGAGAAAGGGAAAAAAAAAATAAAAAATAAAAATTAAAAACGTCTCGTGTTCTTTTCCTGAGTAAACAGAAGAAATTCAGGGGATTAATTCTCCCAGCTCAGCCAGAGATGGAGGACACTTTTCCTTTGTTAATTTTTCCCGTTCTTTTTTCTTTTTTCGTTTATTTTTTCCTTCTGTGGCTTCTGATTTTGCCCCTGGGCTGCACGGTTTCCTGTAGGCCTGAAACTCCACCAAAAGGTGCCCACCAGCTTTAACTGATCTGGAAATAAAAGTCGGGTGCGTTCCGTGAGAAATCTCCAATCTAAGCGGGGAGGAAGCAATGGTTGTTCTTTAAGCAGTTCAGAACTCCTGATTTTTCAGATTTTTCTGGTTTTCTTTCTGTTTTTTCCAGAACCTGATGCCTGTGCTGAGGAATCCTCCTATTTAATTGGATAAGAGTAAGGAAAAAAAGAAAAAAATATATATTTCTTTTTCTGTAGAGAGTTGATAAGAACAACAACTGAACTTTTCCTGAGGAAAATGGGAGGGGAACAGCATTTTGGGTTTTTTTTGTCAAAAACTCAAACACTAAAAATACATTCACCAGGAACCAAATGAGTCTGTGGAGTCTGAGGGACCCTGGAGCCCATAGGCTCCCACTCTCCATACCCACAGAATGGCCAGCATTTCCCACAATGCACTGCAAAACATGCAAATGAAGACTGTTGCATGCTGGGAAATGTAGTTTAGCTTCGGGACCCTTCCCTTGAGGAGGCCAAGACAAATTTCCCATGGCTGAAAAGGATTGTGCCAGCCTTTCTCCATAAAGACACGTTGTTGCTTGGCCTGAGTATTATTTTTCTCACCAATTAAATGTCTGGAGGAAAGAAATCTAAATTTTGCACTAAAAGGAGAAAGATTGCCTGAAAAGATGATTGATAAAGCAACTTTCTTTTGATAAATAGTGGATAAGGCCAAAGATTTGCCCGTGTCATTCTTGGTTACTTTAAGGATAATCTGTTTTCCTTCTCCTGGAGCCACTACCATGCTAATGAGCTGCAGTTATTCCTTTAGAAACATACAGGCCACTCTTGATTACTCAAATTTAAACATGGACAGTTTGATTCTCCATAGAAGATGAGAGGAAAGTGTTGGGGCAGGGGAAGAGGCTGTTTCTGGATCCACACCTGAAGTATACTGTGAGCCAATGTTGTGTATTAATGAAAAACCCTAAGAAGGATTTAGCTGAGCAGAACAGCCAGGAATGGAGAAAACATGGGACAGCCATAGGTGCCTCAACTCAAGGGCATGGTTTAGTGGGCATGGTGGCGATGGGTTGATGGTTGGACTTGGTGATCTTAGAGCTCTTTCCCAACATTAATGATTCTATGAACTCCTTTTTCCACAGCTGGAGATTTGGTGCTCAGCTGAATAAGCTGAGCTTCAGCGTGTGAGCTAATGGCTTGTCTGCATCCCCAGCCTCAGCTCATTTTTGGGTTCAGGGTAAACACTGTGAAACAGTGAACGATGCTTTGAGAACTGAGCAATTAGTTTGATGGTTCTACTGGATGGGCTTGAATATTTTTTCCAATTCCTATGGCTTTATGAATGAGAATATCAGCTGGAATCCCACAGAGATGTGAGACAGCAGGGACAGACCCATGGTTCCTCCTGCTATATGGAGGAAGGAGACTTGGAGCTGAAGGCCAGGGGGATTCCTGGTCTCTGAAGGACCTTGTTGCACCAGTCATTGTGAATGAGAAGAGCAGAAAAACCACACATGGGGGTCACTGCTTCCTTTACTTAAGCTCTCACTTTCAAATGGTTCATACAAATATCTTGAATGATCTCCCTGGCCACCAAGAACATCTGCACAGAGCTGCCAGATGTTATTCAGTATCTTCTGGAAAAGCAGCATAGAGATTGGAGCTGTGGGAGCGGGGCCAGAGGAGGCCACGAGGATGCTCCGAGGGCTGGAGCACCTCCCCTACGAGGACAGGC
>JAOWBO010000056.1:3443753-3459689 GCA_028564985.1 Crax fasciolata | reverse complement strand
CCCTGGCCCTGCTGCCCACGCTGCTCCTGATGCAGCCCAGGACCCCGTTGGCCTTCTGGGCTGCAGGCGCACACTGCAATGTTCTATGGATGCCTTTCCTCCTGGCCTCTCCTTGCTCTTTTTCTGCTCTCCTCTCCTTCACCTGACCTTTAGAAGGCTCTTGGAATGTTCCTGGATGCCCCATCTCTGCAGACATTCAAGGTCAGGCTGGACCAGGCTCTGAGCACCCTGATCGAGCTGTGGGTGCCCCTGTTCATCACAGGGGACTTGGCCTAGATGACCCTTGAAGGTCCCTTCCAACTCAAATGATTCAATGATTCTGTGGGTGAAGCCCTGTGTCACACATCCATCTTCACACGTCCTCCTGCTGACGCAGCCAGTGAAATTCAGCGGTTGTGGCAACGTGTATTTATGAAACTGGATGCCTGGCCTCTTCTGAAAAGAGAAGAACATGAGCTATTCAACATGAGAGGATAGGTAGCAATTAGGAGCATGAAAATATAAACTGCTCCTGCCAGTGGTTTCATGGCCAGCAAGAGGACTAAGGGGACCATAGCCATGCTGCTTTCATTGCTTTGATGGGGACTTGTGTTAAGCCAGCAAATATGAAAGCAAATAACAACAAAAAAAAGCTGCTGTATGTTGACAAAATGGTATTTCCAAACCCACAGGGCAGTGCCCTGCTCGGAGGTGGATTTAAATTTAAATTGAGATGCGAGTTGTCAGTGGCTGCTGGATTGGGAGCCTTTGGGAGGTGGTGCAAGGGGTGCTCAGGTCTCAGGGACAGGCGGGTGGTAGCTCAGGGACGCGGCTGTGTTTCCCATCCACCTTGGCTGCTGAGACCCCCAGTAAAGGAGAGAGCTCGGAATGGGGCTTTGACCCCTTCCTGCTGTCAGCAGAGCCCATGAAAATCCACTATTGCCCTCTGCTAGAGCGAGGGCTGCTGGTGGGAGCTGGGATCCAGCTGGTGACAGGAGGCCAGGATCAGAGAGGCAGGGGGAGAAAACAAGAGGAAGGAAAAAGAAGAATGCAGAGAAAAAAACAAGAGGAGCGTTAATTAGTTCAAAGTGAGAAAAAGGCATTGCTATTTGGAAGTATTGGGTGAGGAAGGAAGGGAGTAAGATAGAAATGGAATGATAAAAAAGGGTAAGGAGGGAGAAAGGAGAGGGAAAACAGCAGCACTGGAAAAAGAAAGGAGAAAGGGAAATACGGAGAAAAAGAAAACAAGAGGTAGTGGGGATGATGGGGAGGAATGGGCAGTGAGAAGGGAAACGTGGAGAAAATCTAGTGCGTAGAATGAACATCTGAATGAATGAATGAGTCAAAATCTAGGGGAGAAAGAGCCCTGCTGCATTTTGTGAGTGGGAGGGAAACCTGCAGAAGAATAACAGCAGGACAGGCACAGATTCAGGGGCTACCAGCTCTAAAGGCAAAGGGCTATCCGTCGTCACTCAGAGACCGTGCACAATGTGTGCAGGAAAGGACAAGGGCCTGTTGCTGCTGCCTGCACCCTGAGATGCTCCTCAGCCTCTGCAATCTGTCGGCAGCTCCAGAAGGGCGAGGCAGAACTGGGCAACTGTATGTCAGGGATAACGACCTGCCCCATTAATTAGTGGTGCAGCAGGGATCCTCTCCCACGGGAATGCTCTTGTCAGGGTACTGCTGCTCACGGCGGTAAGGAGCTCACTCTTTGGCCAGAAGAGGTGGGGGCATGTTCACAAAGCTGTAGAGGAGAAGAACTTGTTGTCCTGCAAGGGGAAGGGCTCTGCCTGGGCACTCAAGGGGAAGCTGGCAGATTGGAAATCACTGGAGTGAATGGTTGCATCTTCATGCATGAGATCTGGCCTGGCCTCGGGGGCAGACAGCACAGGGAATCTGGCTTCTCTAGGCGCAAATGGATCTGGTGCTAGGAAAAAGAAAAAGCAGAGGATTCCTTTGGAGATGTTCCTTGACGTTATCAAACATAACAACTGATGAGTTGTAAGATTGTCCATATACACTGCCCCAGCGACAGGCTGCTGTGTGATTGTTTCGGTGGGTTCTGATGGCATGTCTTGTTACCTGCTGCTGTAGGTGCTCTTCCATCTGTGGGCTCTTGGTGCTCTCTGAGCCTGTAATGCTGAACACCATGTCCAGCGTGCTGATGAGCAGAACCCCTGGTGAATTCTGTGCCACCCCGAGTGCCCCTGCAGAGCTGGGGAGGTCTCAAGGCCAGCCATCCCTGGGAGGGTTTCTGCTCTTCCTGATGTTAGCTGTGCTGGAAATACCACGAGAAAAGCATCTGACCTCCTCAATTCCGTTCCCTTGGTTGAACCGGAAAATGCAGGAGAGGAGGAACACAAATATTTCAGATAACAGCAGCAACAAAACTCATCAAACTCGTTCCCAGACTGAAGAACAAAAGGGTTGTGCTGAGTTAATTAGGGGGAAGGTCCAGGCTTGCGTTGGCTTTATCTGAGGGAACAGGACATGCATTCCTTTCTGTCGTTTTGTCTTCCAGAATTTAAGGAAGCGTTCTCACTTTTTGACCGGACTCCCAAATCCGAGATGAAAATCACATACGCGCAGTGTGGAGATGTCCTGAGAGCTCTGGGGCAGAACCCAACCCAGGCCGAGGTCATGAAAGTGCTTGGCAGACCCAAACAGGAAGGTTGGTGTCCTCCTCAACGTTCACTTTGAAAAAAAAGATGTCCTGAAGAATTGGTGATGAAGCAGACAAGTTCTCCTTTTTCTGATAGAAAGAGAAATTGTGAAACGCTGAAGGGTATGGAGCAGCCTCTGCACATCCCTAGCAGAAAAGTAACCAAGGGAAAAGCCGATCTGATTGTCAGTATAATTGTCTCAGGTTTAAGATATTGAATTCATTTAAAGGCCGTGTGTGTCAATAGGTTTAACAGTGACGAGCTTTTACCTTTTAAAATTGCCTTGATGGCAGCCGTTCACGTGTGTTTGCTAAAAGCTCAGACATTTTGAAGAAGGGTAGACTGAAAGTAAAGGCATGGCTTGTTCTGTAAAAGTGTATGTTGATGCTCTGTAATGACTGCAGTTATATCCCCTTCAGCATTCCCTGTATGTAAAACATGTGCTCATGACAAAGGAAATCTCACCTAGACAGGCTCTGCATTCAGGCATTTTCTAGCTGGCTTCTCGGTCCCTTCCTTTTGCTGAGGTTAATGGGAACAGACAACTAGGCCCTCACCCAACAAATGTGATATATCGTGATGTGGCAGTGATGCAGTGGTGGATGGGACAAGAGGTCGTAAGGGACTTCAATGTCCAATGATGCTCTTGAATGACAGAATCAGGGAAATGGGATGCACAGCCCTCATCCTGCCGTCTCCCTACGCACTCTGAAGCCCCTCTCCCAGTATGGTTTATGATACCTGTGTTACAGGACTGCAAGGAAAAGCTGATTTCATATCAGAAACGGGCTTCTCTTTTCCTGTAAGAAAACTTCCGCTCAGTTTTATATCTTATACTTTATATTTTTTATACTTTACACCAATAAATTGCATCAAAAGCCTTGGGATTCTACCTGTGCTCTCTTTCCTTGCCATTTGCATGTGCCGGACACTAGGTGATATCTGCCTATTGGTCTATAGGCACTTTTCTCTTTGGTTGACCACTTTTTCCAAGTCTCAATATCCATTCTGAATATCCATTACCCATTCTGAATATCTATTTGGGGGTTGGACTCGATGATTTCTAGAGGTCCCTTCCAACCCCTACAATTCTGTGATTCTTGGCTATACTTACAGTATTCCTATGCTCTCTTTAGCCAGGATTTGTTGCCAGAGTTCTCCTTCTCCTGGAATTCCCTAAAACTTTCATTTATATCCGTGTCTTTGCAGAGATGAACTCCAAGATGATCGACTTTGAGACCTTCCTGCCCATGCTGCAGCATATTGCCAAGACAAAAGACACGGGCACCTACGAGGACTTTGTGGAGGGGCTGCGTGTGTTCGACAAGGAGGGAAATGGAACCGTGATGGGGGCTGAGCTCCGCCACGTTTTGGCTACACTGGGTAAGGCGAGCCTTTCCTGGTACAGTTTCACCACTGAGGGCTTTCCCATACAGCTCGCATCATGTTGGGTGATTTTATGGAGAAAATGACCGGGCAAGACTTCAGTCATCATGTTGTCCTCAGATATACGGTCAAAAATAAAAAGCTTCTTAATAATGAAGGAAAAGATCATTGACCTACAGCTCAAATATTTGGCTTCCCTTCTTTCCCCCCCTTCCGTTCTTTATTCATTCCTTGTTGTAGTGTTATATTTCTCCAATGACTATTGTGTTTGTATGGAAATCGTCCACGCAGTTGAAAACTCATCAATTCCTACAGCACTTGTATCCATTTTACTGCAACTTCAAGAAAAGTTTTAAGATGAAGGACATTTTTATCTGCATAACGGAATTGTCTCTGAAATGGAAAAGCTCTGTTTTCAAAGGAGAAATCAATGTTTCTCTGCCTCAAATCCTGACTTCAGAAGCTGTTTTTTCACAGAGTGATGACAACAGCATGAGTACCAGACAGAAAATTTGGCTGTAACTCAATGTCAGGTTTTGAGTTCAGATTAGAAGGCACTGACATGTTGTCATTTGAGTAAGCATTTCTCAGAATCAGCCTTTTCTACTAAAGTTTGCTGACTATTTTTAAAAAAGGATGAGCTATTACAGGAGAGATGTTATTTAGATCAAAGAATCCCAGTGATGGGTTTTGAGCTGGGATGTTGATTCAAAAAAACCCTTTATTTTTTTAATGCTCGGGGGCTTCCGTTCTATGACACATCCATCTCTATTGGTGACAAGGGAATAATGATCAAAAAAGCAATACTGTTTTCATTTTCGTCACGGATACTGCTGGGTAAGTTGGGAACAAAATTCAGTAATGAAGAAGAAGCCCCCACCAAAAGCCTCCAACCAACAACGCCGGGACTAACGCCGTACCTAACCTCACTGTGGGCAATGAAACCACTTTGGGCAGTTTGTGACTTTCATTTTACTACAAGAACTTGGCACTTACCCTTTTGTTTCCAGTAATCTAGAATATTGTGGCAATGTCTGATTTTCAAGAAGTGGTAGGAAGTATTTCGGTTTGAAGAACATTTCTGTTTAGAGTGGTCTTTCTTAATGCTGGTCGAATTCTAGGCACAACCAAATATTCTACAAATGAGAACATTTTTCTGTTTATTTTTTGAACAAGCTACTGATTTATTAGCAGAATAATACAAGTAGCAGGGCACATCCGATGTATTTTATTTTAATTTCTACCATTCCATCTGATATCATCCTAAAATTTCTCCTGTGCATCTCTGGAAGTCATTTGATCTCATCCTAACAGCAGTGCCTCGTATTAGATCAGGGAGATCTATGGGATGGATCCCTCCGTTTACCCAGAACGAAGCTTTATTGTCACATATGTCCCTAACACTTAGATAATGAAATTAATCAGAATGAATTTCTAGTTCAATTCAAAGATCCCAAAACTGGAATCTTCCTGAACCTTAAACTCATACTAGAGAGTGACATTACTGAGAGTTTGTTTAGTGAGGACTTGCTTAAGGGCTGGCTAAAACCTTCAAGATCTGGTGCTTAGACAAAGCTTATTCTTAGAAAAATGAGTATGTGAACAGGATACCATGTGGGTTTCCATCTTTGTTCTGTCTTCCTGGTTTTCATACCAAATTTTCTACCCAAAGTAGCTTTCCTAGCAGTCAGCACCACAACTCAGCTGAAGAGAGAATTTCCCTCTCTTCTCTCTCTCCCTCTCCTTTGTATTCTTTGATTCTTTGAGCTCTTCTTCCTAAATTCTTAAGGAGTGCCCAGCTGTTAACGTACTGAAGAGGCATTTTGCTTTCCACCCAGGTGAAAGGTTGACTGAAGAGGAAGTTGATAAGCTCATGGCTGGTCAGGAAGATGCCAATGGTTGTATCAACTACGAAGGTAGGTACGACCGCTCCGGTCCGAGCAGCGGTCATGCACTTGAAGGCTTTCTTGCAATTTTCCTATGAAGGCTTAAATCCAAGTAAGATCTGATTCCCAAAAATCAGAATGTGTCCTTTTCCAAATTTCAGACCAATCACATTCACTTGACGTAACCTATCTGTACAGTGATTTACTTGTGTTTTCTGCAGTATTTTCCATAGCTGAGCAGCGTTGGCCCTTCTAGGAAGCACGGATGTCTGGTTTTGTCTTGTTTTTCTCTTTTCTTTTGTTTTGTTTTGTTCTTTTCTACATGAGCACAACATTTTGTTGTCCTCTAAAAACATGATAAACATCTCTTCTGAGAGTTCCCTGCAGCAAATCACAGCTTTCTTCCAGAAATTCAGCAAAATGTGTTATCCTTAGGATCCTCTTCGGTCCTCTGACGTCAGATTTCTGCAAGACCTTCCCAAGACATTCCAATTAATTCCATTGCTAGTGGACAGACAACATAGAGGGATTTGGTCGTGAATAAATGGGCCGTGGTTCTCTCACACAAGCCCATATGCTTCACTCTTCAGTGAAACACAATATTTAGTAGAGATAGAAATGGTATTGCACACATCTGAGTCCTTGTTTGAAGGTTAGCTGGCGTCTGTCGAATCACCTTGCTGATTTAGCCGGTCTGTAATCCTGGTTGAGTCTTTCATGAATATTCTGGTACTTGGTTTCCCTTCACTTACCAATGACAGCGATCTGGCCTCAGGGAAATCTTTCTTGTAAGTAGACAACAAATAGGAATCTGTTGATGTAGACAACCCCAGTGACTCGTGAACTCATGGGAAACTCAGAGAAATTATTAGGAAGGAAAAAACCAATTCTTTGACGCAACGTGTTTCTCCGTTTTGAATTTCAAAATCACAAACGTTTTTTAAAGATTTTTTTTTTTTTAATGGAGGAAAATGAAACCCAAAACCTTTTGTAAAAAAATACCCTTGATTTGGCTTTGAGATGCCTCGTTTCTAAACCTGAACTCACTGAAGAGGTGCAGTCGTGACACCTGACCAGGTGGCCTGCTCTGGGTTCTGGAGGTTCCCTTTAGAGATACTTAAAAAGTCTCCTGACTTAACATTGAAGTGCTGAAGCTTTACAAGGTGATGACCCAGAGTTTCCCACGGCTGTATACTTTGGAAAGACAGTTCCATATGGCAGCCAGGGGTAAGGGATTAAGCAAGCTACGGATTGACTAATGTGTGAGTTCATTTCCATTGGCCACCTAGACTCCTGACTACCCTGCACTGTAATGTATTATCTTAAGGATTTACAAATCATTTAGCACCAGGGCATCTGGAGTCTCGTTTACAGAGTGATGTGGTCTTCATTACGTCAGCGGAAGAAAGAGGAATGAATTTAAATAGCAACGAGGTTGAGATATGTGGGACCTTACTGAGCTTAATGTGGGGGAGTTGATAAATGATCCTGCTCTTTCTCTTTTCAGCTTTTGTGAAGCACATCATGGCTAACTGAGCACCAGGTAAGTCTCTTCTGTCCTCTTTGAATACCCTATTATTTTGGTTTGGGCATCTGAGATGTGTAAGTGATTAATTCAGGACAGTGAGTACTTTCAGTATGTGCATAGTACGAGGAAGAAGACCAAGAATGAGATAAATATTTGCTTCATCCTATCACATGCACAACAAACCAGTGACCTCTCTGCAATTGTCTTGTGAATCTGGGCACCTTTATTTTAAAAATCCAACATCATATATCCTAAAAGGATTCCATTTCCAAAGAGCAAATACTCGTTCCTTTATGATTAACTGGAAACTTCGAAGGATTACATTTTTGATGTCCACTCCCAAGGCTCTGCTCCTAGACTGTTCCCAAAAATCAGTAAGAGCTGAGTTCACTAGAGAAAGTGTGGGAAGAAAATACACAAAGTAGATGAGGAGTAATGCATGTCTATGTCTCTGAACCGACATTTGGAGGGTAATTATTAGACTTCCATATATCTGGATCCCGATTTCTCCTGGGAAATGGATTGGTTTTCCAGGAAAAGACAGGAGCTTTGTCCAGCCTACCTTCTGCCTTTACTCAGCAGTGTTCTCCAAACCGCAGCGTCTTTTAGGGTATCTCAGTCTCACCATTGCAAATGAGCCGTGCTTCATTTCCAGTATTGCCTCCCCATCATATTTTTTTCTGTATTCCTGTAAAATGTGCCACTTGGTTGGAACTGGCATTCGCTGCTATTTACCTTGGTTCAGCTCTCGGGGAAGGTCTGTCCTGAGAGTTAACCAACGCTATCTATTTTGCAAAGTATCTGATATATTGGGAAAGGCAGTGGCTTCCTTCAGATTCGTTCTGGGTTATTTTTCTTCTTCTTTGGTTAACTTTTCTCCTCAGTCCTGACCAGGCCTGGCTTTGCTTTGTTTTTGGAGCTGACATTATCCCAGCCCACTGAGGCCTGTCTGCTGTGTGGTGACTCTTGATTATGCTCACTGGCACCCCAGGAAGTGGGTTAAGTAGGAGGCAAAACGAGGGCTTTGGGACTTTTATTCCAAGATATGATTGACCAAAATATGAACTGCCTAAAAAGCTGACCACTTTTTCATATTATGGTCCAGTTTCCCTTCTTGCAGGCATTTATCTTCTCCGAACATGAACACATTTTTCCAGCACTGGCTCCCAGTTTCAAATTCCAAAGATCTGGACTGGCCCAAAGCCATAGTGGGTATCCCTGCAGTTAGCGTTATCCATGCTTGTTGTTTAGAGATGTCTTCGATCCTTAATCCTTTCCTAAATCCACTGCCATGGGAAATTCCCATTCTGATGCCAAAAGTCTTTCTAATCACCTAAGGCAGGGTTAGCCACTGAAGAAGACAAGTTAGCATTGCTAAGCTGTAAATTGGCAAGGGGCTGGTAACTGCAGCACAGGGGCCAGCAAAAGCCTCTGGACTTATGATGTGTTTGGAAAGGGAGCTGAGCACGCCCTGGCTCACAGAGACCCAACGTGCCACTGATTTGCCAGTGAGCCGTGATGGGTGTCTTTCTGGGTGGCATCTTCAGCTCCCAGCAGTGTTGCTGTTGGCAAGGTTAGGGGAAAACAAACTCAATCTTTAGTCTTGAAAGGCTGATGGCCCTTTGCCATCGAGCACATAACAAACAAATTTCCAAATACTGGATTTGAACTCAGTAGGAATCTGGATCTCATTCCAAAAACAAAGTACTGGCTCTTGTTTCTGGGCCTTTTACATACGCTAGTGGAAAGCTAGACCTGCAGCCTAATACAAGAACTGAACTACGTCCTTCCCTTTAGTTTCTGAGCAATATTATTGTGACTATGCTGCATTGACTTTACCTATATACAACCCATAAAAATACCCTAGTTAAATTTAGACGTGTATGATCAAGATGCAGAGTAGTGCAGCTGGAGGGACAGCCCACGCTGCGTTCATGGGGGCTCAACCCAGTGTCCCACGTGTAAGCTCTTGGTGTTGTCTGAGATGTTCCAAGTGCCTCAAACATCCATTGCCTCACAGATGTGATGCAGGGCCTACAGCAGACCTGTGTCTGGAGTGCTCTGAACACCTCTATGTTCCTGTCATTCTTCTACGATTCTACGATCTCAAGTGTCTGTAGGTGCCAAGGTGTCAGGAAGAGAATTTTGCCCCATGACTTGAACTCGGGTGACCACAGGATAAATTCTAGAGTGTGTCAGCGTTTGGCTGGCTGACACAATATTCCTTGGCTCCCATCAGACTAAGATGCCTACATGAAAGCTTGGCATCTCAGTTCCCAAATCTAAAGGAGATCCAGTCAGATGGAGCATGCGAAGTGATTCGTCTCATTCAAAGAAGGGACATGGCTGCAGGGAGCCCAGTTGGCAGTGCAAAGAAAGAAAAATCTCATGGAGCCTGTATTTCCCATCTGGATGGGGACATGCCCCATCCCTGGAGGGGCTGAAGGCCAGGTTGGATGGGGCCCTGGGCAGCCTGATCTAGTACCAGATCTAGAGGTTGGCAACCCTGCCTGTGGCAGGAGAGTTGGAACTTGACGATCCTGGAGGTCCCTTCCAACCCAGGCCATTTGATGATTCTGAACAGAAGCAGGAGAAACTCAACTTGAAACTTGAGTGGCTCAAGACCTGGAGGCATTTTTCTGTAAAGCTAGGTCTTTACCCTAGCCTCATATATGACACGGCTCTATCACCCTTCTATATCACAGCCTACCATCTTTTATCCACTGTTTACACGTTGACTGCAGGGTCAGGACTGAATCTAAGGATTTTTTGTCTTGTTGTGTGATACCTGATGTCAGCTGGCATCGTCACAGGGCAGGGACACCCAGCTGCAGCCTCCCTGCCCATAAGCTGGGAACAGTACTAGGACAACTGAGACTGACTCCTGATGCCGCTGTTTATTGCTGCTTTCTTCCTCTAATGCTTAAAAATAACTTTATTTTTAGGACAAGACAAGCACTGAGAACCCCAGACTCTGGCCTTGGATTTTGATGTACTGGAGTGTCATGTCAGCTTTCAGCCCAGATTCCCACTACAGAGCTACAAAATGTGCTGTCCCTGAAGTTATTAGGAGAAATGTTTTCTTTTTGTTTGTTTGTTTTGTCTTGTTTTTTTTTCATGGGAAGAAAACAGGAAACTGAACAAACATCTGAACCATGAACACCTGGGCATCGTGGTTTTTTTTTTTTTCCCTTCTGATACAGAATATAAATAAAAAATCTTTAAAGGAGAGGGTAGAAAGAGGGGAGAACCTTTTTCCATAACTAACTCAATCAAAAAAATGTACTGGTCACTTTGCTGTGTCCTTCCCTCCTTCTCCCTCCTCCTTCCAAAACAGCTGGACCTTTCTGTTTGTGTTCATTGCATTTGTAAAACATCTGTAAGAGAGAAAAGGAGAAAAGAAACTAAACCAACGGCACGAATCTCATACATGCGAGGAATACTCTCAGCCTTTGGTGAAAAACAGCAAAAATAGAATACCCAGAAATCAGCAGCAAGTGCAAAATTGTTGATACATTTCTCAGCTTTGGAAGATATTGCCTTTAATGTGTGGGATGGAAAGGGAAAACAACACAAAGCAAAGGTGCATGCTGTGTTGCTAAAATCTCTGTTCTCTACAAGGAGATCCTCAACAACCTTGCCTAGGAAACAAGCAAAATGTTATTCCCAATGAAAAGTGGAAATGGTTCTAATATGTTTTTCTTGGTCCTGTAGTTTCTTGCAGTAAAACGTGGGATTCTTTGTCTCCTGGTTTCGTTGTTTCTGTGTCTGTGTAAGGGAAGGGGAAATGGGAAACAAATGCCTTAGGGAAAAAACCTGAGTAGAGATAAAGGAAAGCTGAGAAGGATGAAAAAGTGCACAAATTAAGTTGCCTCGTTTTCTGGGGAAAAATTACTTGAAATGAAACAAAAAAATCCAAACATTATATCCTTTGTCGGGGAAAAAGAAGATAGAAGCTGATTCATTAGGAAATACCAAAAAACCTAAATGAACAGCACTACATGTAAGTAAGATATGTTGTGGGAAAAAAAGACAACTTGGGAACTTAGTGGAGGAAGGATTGTCACTGGAACACTGTGATATCAGAATATTGTTTTTCTGCATATTGATTTTATAGCGGTGTTATACAGCTAAGACGTGACAGAATCGGTCATCTCTATGGAGAAGGGTTATTGGGAATGAGAGAACAAAAACACTCAGACTCCACCAATACACAAGCTGTAACAAAACGTACCATGGAGTAACCATAGGAACAAATCAGTTCTAGTAATAAATTAAGCTGATGGCAATAACAATAAAACGTTAAAAGAAATTCAGAAAGCAAGTGGAGACGGAGGAGTAGAAAGATGTTAATAAATAAAAAAAAATCCTATCCATCCTGACTCAGCTGGACATGAAGATGCAAGAGGTAAGAAAAAACACCCCTGTGAGTGATTGGCTTTGGAGAATCTGCCTCTGAAGCATCAGTTGTGAACAGAGAAATGCCTTGAACAGGACACAGATGGGATCAGGAGAGCAGTAACTAGGTCTGCTCCAGTGTACATCTCTTGTAGTGTACCCTAATGGTGGCTTAATTTTGTTTTAAATCTGTTTTGAACAGCGTACTGCAGTTGAAGTATGTAATTCTTTCTGCCTTTCCTGCTGGTGTAAAGAATCACCTGGAAATGCCTCCCGTCCTCCGTGACACCCTTAGAGATGTATCTCCAGGATGAAGAATCCTTGGGCTCTAGGACTTGTGTAGTTGAGGAGAACCATCAGGGCTTGGTGAAAACACTCTGCTGCCATATACCACCACAAATCTATCAGCTCGTCATGACCCTCTCCTCTCTTTCCTCCATTCCTTGTTTTTCAGTCACCAAAACTCATCTCCAGACTGGGCTCTTTAGATAGAGTCCTACCTCCCATAGTCCAGGGCCAGACCTGCCAAAATGCATCAATGTCAGCACATGGCTGTTCTGAATTATCTGCAGAGAGCTGAAACTACCACATCAGGTGCAGTTCAGGTGTGGCAGACATCATAATCTCTCCAATGGGCCATCACCTGCTTTATTTCTCAGTTGCTAAGCACAATGCCTCCACTTTATTTGCCTCTCAGCCTCCCAGGAATCAGTCACCTTGAGGGATTATACTTAAATCTTGCAGTGTTTCACCCTACGCTCCCAAAATGACTCCTGTTGACACTCACAGATGCAAGCAAGCCTTTCATCTGGGTGGAGAATCATAGAACGGCTTAGGTGGGAGGGGACCTCAAAGACCATCCAGTTCCAATCCTCCTGCTGTGGACAGGGATGCCACCCACTAGGTCAGACTGCCCAGGAACTCACCCAGTCTGGCCTTGAACACCTACAGGGATGGGGCATTCACAGCTTCTCTGGGCAACCTGCTTCAGGGGTTGACATTCACCCATACAAGCGCAGATGCTCACAGAGTTGGCGTGTCCATCCGTCCTAGGCTTGCGTTGTGTTCAGTGGTTATTTTATTGGCACAGACGGTATCTGTACTTCAGGGATTACCCATTATTGGATATCATTACATTTATTTGTTGCTGCTGTTAAGAAGATCTCTTCCAAGCTGGATGGGGCTCTGAGCAGCCTGATCTAGTGGGAGGCAACCCTGCCCATGGCCGTGAGGTTGGAACTAAATGATCTTTAAGGTGTCTTCCAACCCAAGCCATTCCACGATTCTATAACTCTATGATAACAGATCACAGTTGAAACACCCACATAATGCCATGAATCCAGCCTCTGGGGCTCATGGGATGCTCACAGGTATTCCAGGAAAACTTGAAGGGCTGGTAGTGCTGCAAACGGGCAAGCAGGTCCTTTGACAGAGCAGCAGGAGGAGCAAAGACCAGCAGGCTAAGGACAACCACTTGGGTTAACGTGCACCATGTGAACGTGCTCGGGAAAAGGGCTGCCAAAGTGCAGCCCATGGGGAGAGCGAGGCTTACCAGCAGCACAACAGTGAAACAACAGCTGGTGTTTCACCCTGAGGGCATTGGCAGGGCTCTTTGTGGAAGGATACACGGGTCTGTCCAAGGTGCATAAGCAAAGCTGTGTGTGGGAGAAGGCTGGGACAGAGCCTGCTGCCTTCTGTGTCTCAGGACACGTTATCACTGAGTTGTGTTTTCACAAGCGTGAGATTCGCGCAGAAGCCAGTCGGAATAAATAAGCAATATTTCCCCTTCCCTTCTGCTCCTTCTCTCCCCCACCCCCAACCCTGAATTAAGAAAAATAACCTATCTAGAGAAAGTGGTTTTTTTTTTTTTTTAAAGTGTGGCCAGGAGACATGCCAAGTTTCTAGAAGATCTTTTTATAGCAGTAGCATCTGGCTCTTTGGGAGTCTCCGTGGGGAGTTCTGTTGGTGGCTTTACATCTGCTGTGGTTAAGCTGCTAATGGCCTGGCTGTCTGGGCTGCTGCCTGCTCCCCTCATTTCTCAGCACCACGCTTTGGTTATTTGAGGAGCTGGAGCCCGTTGACTTCTTGCCAGAATGACACAGTGCATTCCAGCAGCGACTTGCACTGCAACACCCGGGCGTGCAGAAGGAGTTTCAGATGGAGGCAGGACATGGGATGCCATTCCACCACCCTCTCCTTGAACCCACCCCAGCCTGGGTTGGAGCAGGCTATGAAGCACGGCTTTGTTTTTCATCAGGAAGCCAAAGGGAAAGCAAATCCTGTAACACTTGTCATACTTCAGCGATGCTCACAAGCAAATAAACAAATGAACGCATCAATAGTTTCATTCGGGAGACCAAATGAAAATACTTTGCCCCCTAGTGATGTGATCCTGCTCGGTTTTTGACACATTCAACACTCCCTGAAAAGTGATTTTTTCACTTAATTATTGCTTCATGGTGAGAACTCAAAACGAGCCATCTGCATCCTTTTAAAATGAAACATTCTCACATTTTCAGTATTTTATTTTCACTCAGATTTTTATTTCAGCCAAACTTCTTGTGAAAACTACACCTGATGCTAAGCCTGAATTTCTTCCGTAATGCCACTGCCCAAAGAAAGTGTAATGTCTCCTGGCATTGTTTTGGGGGGTCATTTCTCACAGCTGACCTGTCTGATTTTTCACAGATTTGCTCTTACGTCGAGATTTGTTGCCACTAAGAAACACTTTTCCCTCTACCAAGAATAAAATGACCCTAAATAACTTTGGGAATAGGGTTTTTGAACTCCTTTCAGTGGCTTAATTAGAGATGTGCTTTGTCATTTGTGATGCTCTGGAACATTCCTCCTGATCCTCTGATACATATTCTGCCATAGCTCTGATATATATTCTGATATATACTCAGAAACATGCTTATCTTCTGCATATCCTGATTTGAGCCACTATGGATGGGACTCATTTTATTCAATTAGCAAGCTTGGCTAATTTACTCCCAGAGATTATTTCTTCATAGACTTTTCATAGTGCTGCCTTCACACCACAACCTTCTCACCCCACCAAGAAAAAGCTAGGGTAATAGATTTCTATCCAATCTGCTTTCTATTCTGATTTTAGTAACAACATTTTTGGAAGGGTTATGGTGTGAAAATATCTGCAAATTCCGATGTACAGGCAGAATTAATATCCAACAACATGCTACTAATCTTAAATATATACGTGTGCATGTATAGGCATGGAATTACACTGCACAATGTCGACCACGTGAGCTTTAAATTCATCAAATACCTGGTGAAACAGCTTAGTTATTTTTTTCCCAGTTTCGTTTAATGTGGAAAATTCTTTGAATTCCCTGAAGTTTCCTATGTAGCCTGCGTTCCTCCAGCCTTCTTCTCACATTTGTCTAGCAAAGTTGTTGAAACATGCCAGAAGTGCAGCAGGACAGCAAAATGAATGTTTCCATTTATAAATCCCAAAGTGCCCGTGTTTCTGTACTCGCTGTTCTGTGAACTCCTTCACTTTCCCGTAATAAAAGTGTCATGGCAGAGTTATGATGTATACCAAAGATGAAAGGCAGGAGAAATGAAGAAAGAAAAGCATACATGTGTGTAGGTAGACCTATACTAAACTGAAGCAACTGTGTCATCTGGGGCAGCACTAGCATTTGCTGTTTCCAGAGCTCAGCTATCCAAAGCACACTTCTGCCCAGATCCAGACTTCAGTTTCTACGATCTCTCACAGTTCCCAGATCTATAACATCTCCTATATTCCCACAAGCCAAAGCTCTGGAGGTTCCTGAGATGCTCTGCTGACTTGTTGGCCCCATGGACAAAGTACAAGATTCTTTGGTATGGAGGATCTGGCTCCGGCGTGGCATTTGCTGCAGAGAGGAGATGGAATCTTGGCAATGTGTGTGTCTGTGTGCCTGCATGTGTGGCTCCAACTTCAAAAGGCAAATTTTACAGCAGTGTTGTAACTCATTGCGTAAGAGTGGATCACAGAACCACAGAATGGCAGGGGCTGGAAGGGACCTCGAGAGATCCCCGAGCCCAACCCCCCACCAGAGCAGTTCCCTACAGCAGGGTGCACAGGTGGGGT
>JAOWBO010000056.1:3336925-3351497 GCA_028564985.1 Crax fasciolata | reverse complement strand
TGCTGTAGGGAACTGCTCTGGTGGGGGGTTGGGCTCGGGGATCTCTCGAGGTCCCTTCCAACCCCTGCAGTTCTGTGGTTCTGTGATTCTGTGATTCCCAGTCTGCACAAGCCCACGCCGAGGGGCCCAATACATCGGCAAACAAAGATGTGTTTTCTTTAGAATAGATTGGGACCACAAAAACTCCTTGGATTTTTGTATAGAAATGAGTGGACTGAAGCAAAATGCCACATTAAATTAGAAATTAGGAACAGCAGAGAGCCCGAGTTCTCATCGTTGTTGTGCAATGCACCTCTGGGGCACCTCAGTGGGGCTGGTGGGTGTTTAGTTGGATGGGGCCCTTCAAGACGATGTCTATTTGGATATTATATTTGCAGGAACATGCTCAAAATGCCCCAAATCCCAACCTTACGAAATAAAAAGAAACAAAAATAGGGAAAGGAGAGTTTTTGTAACTCTTTATTTCTTGAAAATGACCTTTTTTCTTTAAGCCAACAGAAAAAATGGCCAACCTTCCCCATAAGGTAAAGATCAACCTGACCTACAGGTGAAAGCTCCATCTCCAGTCCTGGAAATATTCGAGGGTTGATCCATTTGTTCATTTATTTATTCATTTTTGGCCACTGGAAGGAGGAACAGCTCTGCTTCAGGTTTGGGGCTCCCCATGTCACCCGGTGCAAGAAGGAACCTCCCAGCCCCAGGGAAGGCCTCGTTTTTCTCCGTGGGTCTAACCGGGTGATCAGGCACTGGTGATCCAGATTTCTTCCTTGATTAATCTCAAAAGGGAGATGGACACAGAGATTCCCCTTTCTGAGGGCAGAGCCAAGACGCTGCTGATATTTAATCCTGGTTTAGGAAACCGATCAGAGTTTGTTCAGAATCCCACGGTGTCAGAAAGTACCCAGAGAGAGAACAAAAGGGCTATTATTTTTCCCTGGGAGTCTTTAAGGCTGCTGTAATTACTCCTGAGGGCTCCATCCTCCAGAGAAAGCTGAGGCTGTGCTGAAAATGTCAGGAGACATCCTAGCAGTAGGTGTGTGTGCAGTCTCCTGGAAGAACAGTGCAGAATCTATGCCCATTTTTTCATTGTTTTTCATCAATAACATTAGAAGCAAACACAATAAGGAAAAGGGATGGAAATAATAATAATGCCTGTAGTCTTTTCCCAAATGCCTGAGCTTTTTTCCCCAAATAAACCAGGAATGAAATTCAAAACTCCAGCTTCCCAGCCCTCCTGCTGACCTGCTCATCCCGACTCCTGATCCTTCCTGGGGACACCTGGCCAGTCCAACTCAACCTTCATCCACCACCAAAGGCAACGCCTGTTTTCCTGATAGCTCTTATACCAGTGTTGTCTTTGGGGTTTTAAGCTACTTTCTGGTGACTGTCGCTCCTCAACCAGTGGAAGAATGATACTGGGAGAAGATAATGGCCAGGTAGATAAACTGATGTTGTTCAAGCTGTCTTTAGACCAAAGAAGAGATGTAATGAAAGCCAGGCTCAGTTTAACACTATAAATACATCAAAAAGCATCCAGCACAAACTGCCTTTGGAATTGTCAGATATTACAGAGCAAGAACAAGGTCCCCTCTAGTGGACAGCGATGGAATGTGGTGAGCAGGAGACCTGTGAGCTCTTCCTCGTCCTGGCTCTGTCCAATGTTTGATTCCTCCTTATCACCCACGTCGTGCACTCACCACCAGCCCCACATAACGAAAGCAGAGATATTGTCATTAGTATCCGGGTGTCTGAGCCCTGAACCCTGTGTTTAGCCTCTGGGCTTTGTTGTTGCACTTACGTTTCCAGAGAAATCAGCACATCTCCAGTTTTGTCACTAATGATTCGTTTTGCATACCTTCAGAAGCTGTGAATGGGATTTTTTGCAATGCAATCTCTCCATCTGGTGGTATAAAAAGCAGCTCTGGATCAGCTTTTGGTCAATGTGCTCCACTCCAACGTTATTTTGCACCTACTGAGATGTGCCTTGCAGTAACACACTGGCCACTGTAATATAAGCTTGGAGAAAACACACACCCATTTGGGACCGTGCCTATAAATTCAGTTCCTTCCATGCCTACTTCAGGCATTATGATAAATTTTGTTAGGCGAGGTGTTTTCCTGAAAGTCTGCAGCCAGGTGCAATGCATTCCCTTTGCTCTGCCCCCAGACCATAACAGAGATGTAGGAGACAGCTGATGGACCCCCAAGGTGACCCAGGGCTGCTCCTTCTCCAAGGAGAAGCATCTTTTTGAAATGGGCAGAACATCTTTTTTGTTTCAATAAAACATGGCTGCAAATCAGTGTGAGCTGGTACAGAAGACTTTGAACGTATTATCTCTGTGGCAGAAACGAATTAAAATTGACTGCAAAGGCTCCACCAGTTCCAGACGCAGCATTATTATTTTTATTATTATTAATGTGGGAGGAAGACAGACCGGGGAGGAGAGGATTGAGGACAGAGCTACTTTGCTGTAACTTAATGACAAATTGAAGGGGCAGATGTTGTGCAAGTCTGTGACTGTGTTTTTCTTCCCTGAAGCTTTGTGACCAGGTACAGATCTGTCCCTCCTGCCAAACGGGTACAGACTGACTCAGCATCCTCATTCTGCACAGCACGAGGAGCGTTAACAGCAGGATTAAGGATCCAGCTCACAGCTGCATCCCATCCCACAGCTCCTTATACCTGTGAACTGGAGTTTGTAAGATATAAACATCCACAAAATGCACCAAATACACAGTAAGCCAGACAAGGAGCTCAGGTAGTCTTGCACAGTTCCCAGGGACTGATGTCTGTGCATGCAGGCAATGAGTATTGCCTCAAAGTAGGGTTTTTAATGCTTTCCTCTCTAATTGCTTCCTCCCCAGCTGTCCTCTCCAGCTGTATTCCCATTTGCTCCAGCTGAAGTGGCGGATAAAAGCCCTTTTCCTGACCCTACTCAGTGCTCAGCAGTTGTTCTGTGCCATAAACCTGGGCGTCTGAGGGCTCTCAGGCTGAGGGTGGAGCTGGAAGCAGCTCCTCCAACGGTGCCTGGAAGTCGTGATGCCTCCTGCTTGTCTTCAGCCTTTGACAAACTAGAGGTGGGACTGAGAGTCAGAGGCTTAAACTGCCTCTGAAGTACAAATTCACCGCGTGTTTCATGGAGGAGGATGGAGATGTAGGGCTTCAACCTCTTGTCTGCAGGCAGGACCAGGACTACTTCCCACACCGCACGTCAGATCGTTCCTGGAGCCAGCCAGCTGTCACCATTCACTCCCCCAGCAAATATTGATGTGGTTGTCTTTCCCATTCTTTCTTCTCAAATTCTATACCATCCCTCACTAACTGTGGTGCTTTTGGGGCATTTCGTGAGCTGACTATCTCATTAAGACAGCAGAAAATACCCTTTGTTTTCTGCACTCATTTTCCACCAGGGTGGGATGGGGTGAAAGGAGAAAAGTAGAAGGAAAGGTGGGATGAATGAGACATGTCCTTGCAGTGACAGATCAGTTCTCTCTGTGTTGAAATCACCGAATGGATAGAAAATGGATGGATTAATATAAATCCAACGTGTGGGTCCTGAGCCTTGTAACCTACTGGAGATCATGGAATCATGGAATAATTAATTCTGGAAAAGACCTTGAAGACCCCCAGGTCCAACCACCAACCCATCCCACCATGCCCGCTGATCCATGTCCCCAAGTGCCACATCTCCAGGGTTCTGGAACACCTCCAGGGATGGGGACTCCACCACTCCCTGGGCAGCCTGTGCCAGTGCCTGTCTACTCTTTCTGAGAATAAATTTTTCCTAACATCCAACCTGAACCTCCCCTGATGTAACTTCAGGCCATTACCTCTTGTCCCATCCATACGAGGGATGATATGGAAACAACAGGGAGAGATTTAGTCATCAGAATAGCTCCAGCTCTCATTAGCGTGAATGTTTGTAGTCGTGAGCCTGAGAACTCCACGCCTGTCCATCTTCAGGCACGAATTGCTGAGATATTTACAAAACACACTCGGAGAAAATCTCCTGTTCCAAGCATTCCAGAAGATTCTCCGGGAGGTGAGAGAAGTAGTAGAAAGTGCAGCAAAAGTCCTGGTTTCAAATCTGCTCAGGAGGAGAGAAGATAGGAATATTCCCTGTCTGCACTGAGCTCTGCTGCAACGTGCTGAGCAGCTTCACATCCCCATTACCCCAGAGGGCTCTGCTCATCTGCAGACAGCTCTGCTCATCTGCAGACAGCTCTGCTCATCTGCAGACAGCTCTGCTCATCTGCAGACAGCTCTCCTCATCTGCAGACAGCTCTGCTCATCTGCAGACAGCTCTCCTCATCTGCAGACAGCTCTCCTCATCTGCAGACAGCTCTCCTCATCTGCAGACAGCTCTCCTCATCCGCAGCCTCTGTGGACGGGATAAGGAACTGAGCAGCACCGGTGCAGTCTGCCTTTTTGTTCTGGACACATCCTCCTGCAGCTTGGTTTATGTGTCTTCCACCAGGAAAGAGAAAAAGGTGGATAAATCTTCAGGGAAATGCACAGTTCTGCGTCTAAGGAAGTATTTCCATCAGCAGTTCAGAGAAGGAAGGACAGCTTTCTCCCTTGTGTCCAACTCAACTCTCAGAAACCACACGAGCTATGACATAGAAACTTCCATTCCGTGAGTTCTACCATCCAGAATTTACTTAGTGCCTAAGATTAACCACGTGCAAATCCAATTTTGGAGGAAATGAATGCTAGTTAACATTTATCAAAAGCTCCTAGGCCTTCAAGAAGAACATCTTTTAATGAGTTGTGTCCTCCCATTAGTTTAAGGAATGCACATCTCTGTACGTTCCCATGCTCATCCACACACCAAGCTCTTGCTGCAGGCTGCGGTTTAGTTCCAGTTATTGTCGTGTGGTTCTGCACAGTACGTATTTTCACAAGCCACTGTCTAGCCAAACGATTTTCCTTTGGTGGACAAAAGACAGTGACTTGGTCTGCAAGAGGCCGTACATCCAATGGCACCCAGCAGCCTGAGTATCTGGAGACAGCAAGTGCCCTCTGCTCCCCGTGCTCTACCCACAGAAATTCAACATTGCCCTACCCAGCAGACGGCCAGCAGTCTTTTTGCAGGCTCACTTCTTCTTTGCTGGGGCTTTGGCATTCCCACCAGCTTTGCCATTCGTTTTGCTGCTTCCTCCTGACTTTGCTGCTTCACCTTCTTTGTCGCCTTTCTTTCCACCACCTTGTTTCTTGGCATTGCTGCCCTTATCTCCTTTTTTATCTCCTTTATCTCCTTTTTCTCCTTTTTCTCCCTTTTCTCCTTTTTCTCCCTTTTCTCCTTTTTCTCCCTTTTCTTTCTTTTCTCCCTTTTCTCCCTTTTCTCCTTCCTTCTTCTTGGCACCATCCTTCCCTTCTTTCTTGGATCCGTCCTTCTGGTCCTTTTCACCATCCTTCTTCTTGGACGCATCTTTCTTCCCCTGAGCCTTGTCCACTTTTCCAGATACAGTGGGAACTTCTTCTTTTTTTTCTTCTGCCACCTGAGCTGTATTTAAGGATGGAAAAAGAAAATAAAAAGGCAGTTAATTTGGGGTGACAATATCCAGGAAGAGGGTAAAACTTTTGCTCCTTGCTGGCAAACCCTTAACAAAAGATAAATACCAGTGATGTGTCCCTACAGATGTTTTTCTCACTGGCTAGCAGCTGTTATGTCTTGTTTTTAGAAGAGAGACAGATGGGTAAAGCAGAACTGATCATTTCAAGAGCTAAGCTGTGGCTTTGTTAGAGGAAAAGCTCCCCTCGATCAGCACTGGTCCCTGCACAGCATCAGTCCATAAGCTTTTCCCAATATTGGCATTCAATGCAGAGTGATCTCCTTCCAGATGCAGAACCAAAAACCTCTCTGGTGCATTTCAGTACAGCTATGGCCTGGTTTTCTTTTTGTTTGTTTTCTCTGGTTTGCTTTGCTTTTTGCTTTTTTAATTATTATTATCTTTTTTTTAATTCATTTGGTTGTTTTTTTCTCATTTTATTTGTTGGATTCCTGTAGCTGAGGGAGGAAAGCAGACATATTCTGCTGGGGGTCTTTGCTCTGAGACAAGCAAGCAGCAGATGGCTGGCCCAGAAGACGACAGGGCTATGAAGTGTCCTGTCCACATTTGGTCACCATGGGGCTGGTTTCCTACCTGCCCCGCTGTAATTAATGGCAGAAACACACCATGGGTGTATAGCAATTAACTCTGTATTGGTGTGTTTTAATGCAAAATCCATAACAGCTGTAGGAAGTTTGTAATATCTTTACTTACGGAATATCTTTACTTAGGAATAACTTGGATTCTGTGCCCACATTTCAGGTGAGAAGTCTCATAAGTGGCACTGGCTCTGCAGATAAATTACCCTGACAAAAGATGCAGTAACACAAAAATGTTCCCCTTCCTCTTTGTTTCCCACCACTCCTACTAAGAGTGGTTAATTTTCCCAAAAGTAACTCTGAGCTCAGAGCTCGGTGCACTGATCTCCCATTGCAAGCTGCAGCACGGCACTTGAACACAGATCAGGTTTTCATGTTTCTTAAGGAAATTTTTTCCTTTGCTCATGACCAGGAGGGTAGAAAGTTTTGAAAAACCAGGTGAAGCTGTGCTAATTTTCCCATGATAAATTTCCTTTTCTGAAAAGCCCCGTTGTAGGACTCAGATGCACAAACAGACAACGATATCAACACAACTGAATGATTGAACCCAGCCAAGACGTCACCTGGGAGTGACCTCAGCACGCGGAGGGCTGTCGGTCCCTGTTTAGCTCTCTTATCTGACACCTAGGATAAGTCAAATTACTCCACATTTGCTACATGCTAAGGAAAGGTGACAGTGAGCTGGCTCAGGAGGTAATTTGGTAAGGGGCGATCCTTTGGTGAGAGGTCTTGGCCTTTACCTACAGCCATTGGGCTCCGACATGTTTAAGTGGACCCAGACCTCCCTGCTAGGGATATCTGTAGGGTCACTTCCAGCTGGCAGCAATGTATAACAGGGATGAACCAAACCTCTATTTATTATTTTTACCTAAAATATTCTGACAGCTTGCATACTAATGTAAAATGCTATCCTTTGACTTTGGAAACTGGTAATTCAGTTGTGCATACAGATGGGAGTGGAACCATCCAGATTTTTTCCTACAACCAAAGAGGAAATCCTGACACTTCATATGAAAAGTGGAGAGGAAAAAAAAAAAAGAAAAAATGCAACACACAAAACCAACCAAACAAATCAAGAAAGCAAAACCAACGTTGTCCACTTGCTGGATAAACGTGCTAGGAACACGATGAGCTCCCCAGAAAGTCAGCTGGAGCTGCTTCAGACCAGGATACTTGAACATCTCCCAGGTCATGGGTCCCGATAGTGCATTTCCTCTCTCAGCAAGGGCCCAGTTCTGCTCGTACCCCTCCCACAGACTGTGGGATAGAGCATAAATGAATTGTTTCTAATCTTTTATACATTGAAACTCAAAGTCGATTTTATGTCCAAAAAGATGGGCTTGCCATATACAGCACTCAGAAAAGTGTGTGGAGAGACATTTGGCAGCTACAAAAATCCAGCATAGCAATTGTGAAATAGTCAAATAAAGCCAAGAAAGGAGAGTCTTTAACCACTGTAATATATTCATGATTAATAGCATTTGACACAGAAATCTTTAAAGCATTTAATGGCCACTCGGTAATTAAGGTCATTCAGGTTGTCCCTTTGGCCTTGACTGGGTCTATTGGGAGTTGTCACAGTGGAAATACATAGAGAGTCAATGAACATATACATCATATTTCATGACCACAGAAATCAAGGTGGGTTGCCAGATGCCAATGGAGCAACACAGCCGAGCACTGCGCTCTACAGCCAGCAGTGACAGCACAGAGGGGAGGCGTGAAGGGTTGCATCGATTCCATTCTGATGGCTGAACCACAACGCAAACACCTCCTGAGGACAGGATTCGCACCGAGCTCAGGAGGAGGCCAGGTGAGTGGGACTGGTCCCACGTGGCTTTTCTGCCTACCATTTAGGCACCGACAGCTGAGCCAGGCCCTTCGGGTCCCCAAGGCTGGAGACACTTGTCAGGCACAATTTCTCTCTTTCCCTTTAGCACACCCCTACTGTGAAAGGCATCAAATCCTTTTTTTTTCACTGTGGGTAAAGGAATAACGCCTAGCATCGATGCACATATCTCCACAGATGTGGATAACACGTGTGGACAGGTGAATCCTCAGCACCAGCTCCTTCAGGGCAGCTTGGGCACTTTATATCTGCCCACAGAGGAGCAGGACATTCAGGGTATGTGTACTCAGGAGCCACAACCAGACCCCAGCAGCCACTCAGCGATACGTTCTCCAGTTGGCTCCTACCCTGCACCACTGTAGGACCACAGCTCTGGGGTTTTTATAAGGTCAACAACTTCTACAATTCGTAGGTTAGAGGCTATATGGTGTAGATAGCTTCTACCAAACTGCTTTCTTACGGTGATTTTTGTTCGTGATGCAATATTTTACCACAGTCCAATTAAATCTACACTAAAACAGAAAGCCTCTGGATGGAATACGTGTACACTTCTGTGTGTCATGAAGGCTGCTCACAGGAGATCCGAATTTATTAGCATTCTGCGGTGAAATCGTCATTCCGCTGTCCAAAACCCCTTTCTGTCTCTCTGGGATATTCTCACCCTTAAATATTGTTTTTCTAGAGGTAACAGCTACGCAGAAAGAGGATGCAGCAGAGGAATTAGTTTGGTTTTCTGCTGTCTACATGCATCAGCCTTCATATTCCCTGGGATCTTAGGAGAGCTGACTCTTAGAGTCAGAATTTGGTCAGGAAGTCAAAAGATACAGCGCTAAGTACTTCCATGTGTGATTCCTTATACGTATAAAGAGAGAGTAAACTAGACCTCTGGGTGCCCTTTGATTTTAAATTACTTGCCTGGGCAAGGGCTTGTCATGCCAATTGAGCTCAGCTCCAGAGGGTGCTCTGGCCATCTTGAGTCTGTAATATTGGCACAGTCGGGTGCTTCAACACTGTGGGAGCACTGAGGTACGTGTAAGTGCTTCACATGAAGCACTTATTTCTGTATTTTGCTGGTGTAGGACTAAATTCACCCGATTGTGTTATCTGCCTCTGTCACAGGTTTCACAGACTGAAGCATCACGTTGCGATTAAAGAATCTACAGGTTTCTACAAAGCTACAGACCCCAGGGCTTGCAGACACACAGCAAATAGAAAGAAAATAAAGATTTCCATTAAGTTACTGAGAAAATGGAGGTGGAACGCAGAAAGAGAACTGAGAAGCAGAGAGTCCAAGGCACGATGGATCTCATAGGAAGCCACGGAAAAGAGAAGCCACAGACAGACAGACAGACAGGAAGGCAGTCCCCTAATTTCCTTGCAGGGCCATTTCATCTTCTTCTTTCACCACAGGCAGAGAGCTGAGAGGTCTGGGCTGGACATGGCCAGAGAGGGTTGGGAGAGTTTCGGTAGAGCCTAGGGTACAGAATCGGGAAAGGTGAGTGAGAGGAGCAGAGACCACGGACAGAAACACTCCTGGCCATCCAAATGGGGCAAACCATTTTCAGGCAAGGTGAAGTTATAGTAACACTTCTTCCTCCTACTGACAAACACCCCCAACTCAGAAACTGTCCCTTAAAATGAATCAGGTTCTTCGGAATTTTTAAGCAGGAGCTGCAAGTGAATAACCCTGACTTATACCACCTGGTGAATGTGTTTCCCCTTCATCTGAACGACTGTATGTGCTGCTCCGTATGCTGCAGGTTTAGAGCAGTGCATGTGAACAGGAGACTGCCAAATCATGGCCAAATCGTCATGGTTTTGCTCAGGGAGCCAAGCTGACTTACACAAAGGGAAGACCAAGCCCTTTCCATCAGTGCACACAGAACCCAGCCCCAGAGGAAGAGACGGGTGCTATGTGTAGGTGATGGCACAGGGAGTACCTCCAGGGATCTCCGTCAGCTCGCTGAGCGGGGGCACGCTCTCCAGTTTGTCTGCGTACGTCTTGGCTGCTTGCCGCTGGGCGTATCGTGCCTCGATCTCTTTCTTTGTCCGGGGAATCCGGCACTTGAAGATGCAGCACAGAGTAATAACTGAAAGGAGAAAAAGAAGCAAGAGCATTCAGCTTAGGTGAGCAGATCTCTGTGTAGCACAGGCTGGTTTCCTTAAGCAGGAGCCTGGGGCCATCCACGTCAGTGGAAGTACCCATCAGAGAGATGCAATCACACAGTCTGAAGCAATTGGGTTATCTGAAAATAAAGAACCATTACTCTTCAGCTGGATTGTGGCAAAGAACTGAGCATGTCCTCCAAAACCAACGTGAAACGTTGCCTTCAGCCATGTGTGCTGCTGCTGCTTCTGAGCACAACAGTCATCAGGTTTGTTTTCATCACCACCCTGTAGATCTCACAGAATCATAGAACGGCTTGGGTTGGAAGGGACCTTAAAGGTCATCCAGTTCCAGCCCCCCTGCTGCAGGTAGGGCTGCCAACCACTAGATCAGGCTGCCCAGGGCCCATCCATGCCGGCCTTGAACACCTCCAAGCATGGGGCACCCAGAAGTCTCTGGGCAACCTGCTCCAGTGCCTCACCATCCCCTGAGTACGTGAAGCATCATCCTGCTTTTCAAAATGTGGAAGGATCTAAGAACAGCAGCAGCTTAAATCCATTATCTCTTTAGAAAATGACAGCGGCCATTAAGATGTGCCGTCACCCTTGGACAGTGTGTAATTGCTGGAGGTTCCTGACACCACGCCGTAGCCATCTGCTTCTGCGGCAGGGAGATCCTGGGGCTGTGGACCTCCAGCTGCAGAAAGCAATGAGGATAGGAATGCTTTAACCCCTTTAAAATAGATTCAGAACATGAGCTCAATCTATGCCTTTATTGATTTTCACCCAAATCTATTCGGGGCAGGTCAAGAATTGAAACCAGATCTCCTAAATCCTCCCAGCGTGCTCTTACTATTTCATCATGCTTCTTTCCATGAGCTTGGCTTCTTTAGATGAATAAGGATGCAGCTGATTCTTATACTTCCAGTAAGATATATTTTACCTTCATGCTTAAATCTATACATTGCTTCAGAATTTCCATCTGCAAATCTAATCATGATTCAGGCAATTCATTGTAACGAAATAGCTGTTGGTTTTTTGCCTAGGCTAGGACTCCACAGGCTTGATGAAATCATTGGTTCATCCATGTGTTACCTCTGAAAAAAAAACAAAGCAGAACTTCAGGGAAATAGGCAATGAGGCTTTGAAACTGATAACCACAGATTTATGTGGCCCATAGGTTATTAACGCATGTAAAGAAGCAGGAGATGTCATTGGCTATATGAACGTTCGAGCTGCTTTTTCCTGGGCTTCCTTATAAAAGGGAGGTCAAGAAAAGTTCAACTTTTCAACCTATCTAAGTGCTCGAACCCATTTATATAACCTTGTAGAAACAAGGTCTGCAGAGAGGCAGAAACTCGTGCGTAGAAAGGTGTGATCAGTTCTACATGCTCTGCTCTGGCTTTGTGCTGCTGCCACGAGCAATGGATCAGACCTTTGAGCCTAATTCGAGGAAAGGAGAAAAATAACAAAATAATCTCCGTGTTTGGTTCGTGGTATGAGCGTTTCCCATTCAGCAGGAGTAAAACCCTTTTCAGAGAGCCTGCACAACACCAGCATGTAGATCATGTAGATCATGTAGATCATGTAGATCATGTAGATCAGCATGTAGATCAGCATGTAGATCATGTAGATCATGTAGATCATGTAGATCATGTAGATCATGTAGATCAGCATGTAGATCACGTAGATCAGCATGTAGATCATGTAGATCATGTAGATCATGTACATCATGTACATCATGTACATCATGTACATCATGTACATCATGTAGATCAGCATGTAGATCATGTAGATCATGTAGATCATGTAGATCATGTAGATCAGCATGTAGATCATTTTCCGGTGTAAATTTTTATCCTAAATTTTGTCCTGTGCCGGTCCAGTTCTCCTAAGCAGAGGATCATGTTAACCAGGAATAAAATCTGATTATGTCTTCATATCATGAAAAAGAGAACTAGCAAAACACCTTTCTCAGTGTTCTAACTCAGACTGGTGCAAAGCTGCCAAGCAAAGCGCAGCAGGACCCCTATCCCCTTTTTGCTGCCCAAAATCTCACTGCCCTCAGTTTGCTGCAAAGGTTCTGTTCTGGGATAGCTTCCAGGGCCATCTCAACGTCACAACAAGGTGAGACACCTGGAGCTGTGGTGAACTGCCTAAAATAACATGAAAAAAAGAAGTGAGAAAGCGGGGAAACAATTTATTGGGAGGAGTGGGGTACGTGCTGCTTCTCTACCCGCTTTTAAATCAAGATCCATTGTTTTCCTAAAAGTATTCTGGAATTCCGCTGGGTTGGGAAATCCTCTAACACTCAAGAAAAAGAATTGCCAGGAAAAATGAGCACCACATTTCCTGGGGACTGATGAACACGGAGCCTGTCTGCTTTCAGGTAAAGCACGGAGATATCCACCAGTGTCCTTGGAAGTCAAGGGGAAGCCTGCTGGTATCACAGGAGCTGGCATGGCCCTGGGGAAGGAGTAGGGGTTGTTGTGTCTCTCTCAGATCCACTCCTTTCCAGTTTCTAAGGACAGAAGTTGTTGCTGTGTGGCAGTCATGAGCTGGGCTCTGCGTTCAACCTTCTAACAGGGATGAGTTCTGCACTGAGGTACCGGGGACGTTGTCTTGGGGTGTGAAACAATTCACAGCCACTGGAGCAGAAGGGTCGTGTGAAAATGACAGAGAACTGCTTCTTATCTCCATCTCCCTTGCAAGCCATGCTCAGTGTGAGGCTCGAGACATGTAGGGGATCAAGCACTGCTCTGAATGTCGTTATCTTTTAAAACAATAAGCGAGTGAATGAGATCTTGGTACAGAGATTCAGGACACTGACACCAGGAACGATCGTTTCATTGCTAGTGAGAAATTATTGCCTGGTGGGTTCCTGTGCTTTTCCATCCAGGTCAGACTCTATCTCTGGAATTCATCGGGTTTGTATGTGCAAATCAAATCCAGGTCACAGAAACCCAAAGCCAAAGGTGGAGGTTAGGCTCTCAGCCACTCTAAGCTGAGACTGATGGAGAAAAAGAAATATCGTTACAGGATGATTAATCTCATATCAAGATATTTAAGCTAGATCAGATAAATAACCCTGTGCACCTGCACTCCCTCCATTAAGCAGAAACAGCTTGGAGTGCCCACCCTGACCATGGAGAGCCGTGACCCCCTGAAGGGAGAGCTGGAGGCCAGCCAGTGCCGTCAGATCTACGTTTAGGCACAGAAATGATTCCCTCAAAGGGAACCTCACCCTTTGAAAATCAAGGAGTGACACTTCATTCCATAACAGAAGCCTGGAGCCACCTTAGCTATTGCATGAGGATTGTTTGTATTAAAAATGCCCATTCCCATAAGATAACATCGAGAACTGGGCTGCACTCTCTTCCATGAGTTAACCATCAAAGCCATTCCCTCACAAAAGCTCAGTACATGTCACGGCACCAGCAGAGCCCGTTAAGTGATGGGCCCAGACAAATTACCATACAAAACACACCGTGTAAAACCTTCACTGGATAGGACATGCAGTGAAAGTGGCTTACAGACTTTGTCTGAGATAAGAATACGTGCAGAAATATTAATTGCAGCTCCTGTGAATAGCGATAACCTGATCAGGAGCAGTGGTTACCATATCACTCTTGATTCTGTGCCAATAGCATGAGGCAATTAGCGGACACGGTTATCTTGGATGTGATTGGGAATTTGTTGTCATGCTTTTCTTTTGGAAGGCAGAAGGTTGACTTCAAGCCTCAAATGTTTATTCATGGCTCTCATATCCCAGGTGAAAGCTTCAATCATGCTGCTATCAAGCAACATTAAGCCTCATTCTTTTATGCTGTGGGTCTCCCTTTCCTTTCCAGGATTTCAGCTTTCATTTCATCTCAGCCTTCCAAAATACAGCCTAAGCCAACGACCATCTCCATGTCTGCCTGTTGCAATGAGCTCAAAAATGCCTGAAGTGCATCAGTGCCACATCAGCACCAGGGAAGGTCCCTAGGAATACCCAGCATAGATCTCCAAGCAATGACATTATTCTTCATTTCTCTGCTGTCAAAGTGCACGTACAGGCATAACCTGAGCCACAAAGCACGGCCATTTTCAATTCTCTCAATTTTTCTCAGCTTTTTTTTATTAACAATACATGGTCTTGTGATACGGTGATGACAAGCATTCTCCGTGAAGCGCGAATTTAAAACAAAACCATTTTCTTTCCTAGTAATGCTATGCATCGTTTTGCCTTTTACCTCCTAAAAACTATTCTCCCATCTTTTGTTTTCTCCTTTTTCAGCAACCTGGCATACATTGGTTGAGTTCAGCCGCCTATTATTGAAGGCACAATTCTGTTTTGAACTAAAAAATCTGCTGTGATCCAGCACACCGTGCTTTCTTTCCACCAGGAATCATAGAATCATAGCAGCACTCGGTTGGAAAGGTCCTACAAGATCACCCAGTCCAACCGCCCTCCTATCCCCAT
>JAOWBO010000056.1:3312478-3335592 GCA_028564985.1 Crax fasciolata | reverse complement strand
ACGGCCCTCTAACCAGTTCTCTACCCAGAGAAGAGTGAACCTGTCCAGACCACGGGCTGCCAGTTTCCCCAGGAGAATCCTGTGGGAGACCGTGTCAAAGGCTTTGCTGCAGCCTAGGTAGACGACATCAACAGCCTTTCCCTCATCCACCAGTCTGGTCACCCCGTCATAGGAGGAGATGAGGTTGGACAAGCACGACCTGGAAGGAAGATTCAAGCTGGCAGCGTACCAAATCAATTCTCATTGCTTTTGTCAGCCTGGTCGTGTGAAATGCAGTTTTTCAAGAACAAAACAAATTATTTGTGGTCCATTCTGAAACGGTTATTTCAAAGGAGTTGACATTCTTATGGCTTGTGATGACAGAAGAATTGTAATTGATATGTAATTGTTGTAATTGATAAATTTTCTTCATCAAAAACTCTGATTGGGGAAAAATGAGGAAATCAGACTTGTGCTTTTCTGGATTTTCACTTTATTTTCATTAAACTTGACTCAATTCTACTCAATTCTCCTACAAATTAGGAAAAATGTAAATGAAACTTCCTCTCCAGAGACTGCTTGGCCTAATACCTTCGCAGAGCTCTGGCTGAGACCTGAACGCTCATTAACTGGGTGGACATTGGCTGCAATACACAGTAGGTTCGTTCCCTTGGAAGCTGAGAAAATACAGTCTGCCAATGAAGCATTTAATTAACATTTAGCAAAGCAGCCTGTGCTACTTTGGGTTAATTAGGCAGTCATTCTGTTGTTAATATGCCAGCAATTAATGCAGATGCATTCAGTGGCGAGTTAACCGCAGGGCTCTCATTTAAATGCTTTTGAGAGCATGACTAAGGTGATGCTTTACGGAAAGAACCGGAATATTTTGGCAGCCTAAGCCACTCACAGGAGCGTTAATGACAAGTTAATTGTGATAATGCAAAGCTTAGTGAGGGCTATAAAGCTTTTAGAGGAAATCAGTGCTTGGGTGGCTGCTCACAGCACTGCCCCGAGCACTGCTGGTGCCTGAGCCACCTCCTTCAGAGATGCTCCTGCTGAGATCTCGGGGCAGCTCCCTGGGCTCAGGAGGTTTTTCCTGTGAGATGCATGCAGGGCACGGAGCTGCACCCTGCCTGCGGTTCAGCCTTGGCTTCTGGCTGCAGCAACGGGCACTCAGCATCTGCTCCTCTCCAGAGAAGAGAGAATCGGATGGTAAAACTGCCAGACGTAAAGTTCAGCTTGGGAATGAGTCAGGTGTCCTCCTGAGATCCTTCCCAACCCTGTATTTTATTCTACCCCACGGCGGTTCTTCCAACCAGTACTCAGATGAATGCACTAATCTCCCTGTAAGCAACAAGAGGAGCCAATGAGCAAGGAGATCCAGACTCAGTACCTGTACCAATGTAACTTCAAGCAAAACATGTTGTTGGATGCGTCCAGCCCTGCAAGACGCCCCAAGGAGATGCTGACAGCATTGCTGGACGGGGCTGGAGCTGCTCCAGTGTTTGCCCAGCCATCAAACCAAGGTGCATCTTCCCACGTGGCATTTCCCTGGGGTATGGAGACCAGGGCCTGACCACACCGTTCCATCACGTCAGCTGACCTCTCTGTACATCACAAGTCGTTATGTTTAATTACTGCCCGAGCAGTAATTAACATCAGGGCTGGGCTGAATCCCACCTTTCTCTGGGGAGAGCTGTTAAAGGATGGAGCATGGCAATGTGTAACCACCTTCTCTATTCCTTTTTTTTCCTCCAAGTCTCTTTTGGTTTGACCTCGGTTTAATTTCCAGACTCTGCTCTTGCTTTATCCACTAGACTAAAGGAGTTTTTAATGCTCTTGTTCCTTCTGAAGGCCTGGTTACAGGTGTCCTTTCTGACAATCCAAACAGACTGAGCTCACGAGGCTGCTGGCTGAAGACCTTTCTCCGGGCGCTGAACAGAGGTAAGGATTTATGGCTTTATGCTTTTTCCTATAAACCTTTGTTTTTTTCAGCATCTGTTTTAACACACAGGCACGAGGATCCTTCCAGGACAGCAATCAGAGGTGAAAACACCTCCCTACCTCTTGCTGACCCCTGCTAATGCAATCAGCAATGCTCTTTACTGCAGTATCACCCTGAGCATCTTCAACTTTTTGCTTTGCTCTGACACTAATTACTACATTTTACCAATTACCATCCAGTCAATGAATGCCTTTTTATTCTGTAGGTAACATCTGTATTCCTCACTCCCAACCACAGATCCTTGCTTCCACACACGTTCATGGAGCTCTGAATGAATCCATCACTCCCTGCATGGCCCCTTCCTCCTCTTTTGTGATTCTCTTCTCTATTGGCAAAGATGGCAGCTTTAACAGCAGCCACTTTATTTATTTTGATTTATTTTGACATCACAGGGGAAAAACACGGGTTAGGCTTGGACCTTTCACCAGAACAAGTGTTTCCTTGTGAAATTCTGGTGTGTCCAAGTCAGATTTCTGAGCTAGGAAAGACGTGGGACACACGAGCTGGTGGTCACCAGGAGCTCCGAGGAACGTCTCTGTAGATCCCACAGGGTCACCAGGGGGCCTGAGGACGAAGGTCACCTCGTCCTTGTGTAGGCATCTAAAGCAAACGGACAATTGCCACCTGTCCTCTTGTCTGGCCTACCCTGAAAGCCTCACTTGATAGGCGTGATGAATCCTAGTCAGGAAATTCCCATTAGATGTTTTGCTCGGCAATCTGAGCTGTTAATTAACACAAGCCCTAATTAAATAAAGCTTCTGATTGCTTATGCTTTCTCTATCTTTCTTGGAGTCTTTTATGCCATACTTTCCGAGGGTAAGGTGGATCCCTCTCTAACTTTTTCACCACCATCTCATTGTATGGGCCTGGAGCAGGGCTGGGGTTTCCCTTTGCAGGGGTGAGATGTGGGACCGAGCCCTCCCCATTGCCACCACGCAAGGAGAGGAGCTGGCACTGCAGCTGGGTGAGGAAGGTCTAAGGATCGTTCTGTTAATAAGGCAAAACGCATCTTTTCAGGTGTTCATTCAAACACAGTCAATGAGCTGGGCTTGTCTTTTCTGCCAAACTAGAGCTAGCAACAAAACCAATATTCCCAATACTCACGCTTAATCATCATTTGGGAAAATAAAAAACAGATTGGGATCTCATCTCTGCTCTCAGACCTGCCTACCCAAAGGTTTTGTGTAGCCCAATGGACACACAGATTGCAATTACTGGTTAATTGGCTATTATCTCCATTCAGTTACACCAGCTGAGGAGCAGGGATGTGGGCTGCTGTTTGCTTTGCTCTGAGAATCTGCAAAATATTTATTGATCTTTAGGCTGGTGCTAGTTTGCATGAGATGTTGGCTTGTGCTTCTTCTCTTCACTGGGTAGAGAAAATGCCCAGTGGGGGGTTCAGGAGTGAAATTGTGCATGAAGGCAAATGGGAATTAGAATTGTGATGGGCTATTGAGCTAACAATAGCAACATTAAATCAGGGTAGGAAGAGCTAATCAAGTGCTAAATGGAGGTTGCCCAGGAAGGCAGCAAATGGAGCTTTGACTTTCAGCTCCATAAAGCCATACACCAGTGACCCTCACCTTGTGCACTGTCAGCCTCTCGGTCCCCATCTGTGACCGTAACCACACGTGATGTATTTCAGGTGCCTGTGTCTGTATCGATGGGTCCGACAATGGAAGTTTGAGGTAACGTTATTGCACAAAGCAAGAACACTACAGGTTATCCATCAGTTATCAACAAGACGATATCTACTTGTTCATTGGAGTATACAAAAAGTTGTGTTCCTTTGTTTAATAGGAAATTGGTCATTTACATTCTTTTTTTTGTGCTTGTCTTGAGCTCTGTATGTTGGTGTCACAAAGTGTGGGGATTTGGGCTGCTTTGTAGGCACACATGCACAACAGCTCTAAATCACAAGGAAATGTTTCACACCGGGTGAGAGCTTTCCAACTTGGACTGAGGGCAATACAGATGTCAGCCTCTTGTCCCAAATAAGAGCCATCCCTTATCCCAAGGAGTTTTCTGTGCTAGGGGACAGCACCCAGCTCCACCATAGCCCCCGATGAGTGCTCCTCATACACCGTGCTGCTGGGGATGCTGGTGGGTGGGTAACTGGCTACATCTTCCTGCAGAAAGCACCATCTGAAGCATCCCTGAGCCAGCCCAAATTAACTATGCCTCGCTGGAAATTCTGCACATTAAAGGAAACATCTGGGCTGTTGTGCTACCCAAAAAGTAATGGTTATTTAACTGTGTAAATCTTCTGCCTGGCATTTGTATCTCGACACCCAGAGCAAGCTGGTAAATAAAACCTCTGACACTCCCAATTAAACTGCGCTCAGTTAATTGCGTTCAAGATGTTTAACAGCTTTGTTGATGCTTGTTAAACAATACTCGGTTGCTGGGGACACGTTGGTTCGGTGTGAGCCTGCCTTGCACTCTCACACTATTTTACATTCCTCTCGAGCCTTTGGCAGGCTCAGGGCAGACACTCAGTGCAAGCAGGCAGCTAAGCAAAAGCTTTGCATTTTTCCTCCCAGCAATGCCCCTGGTGGCAGAGCAGCTTCTTCAAGCTTTCGTGTCTGAATCTATACATCAGGGGAGAGATTACTGATGCTCGTGGTGAGGGCTATGTGTGAACGTTTGACTGGTATAGGTCAGAAGGGGATAGTGCCTGTGGTAGGACAAAAAGATTGGGAAAAAGAGATCAGAACTGAGCCTCCTACTTCTGGCTTAGCCCACTTCTTTGTCACTCCAAGTCCAGGTAAAACCTATTTCCCAGCAGCACTAGACCTGCTGTGGGCTGTATTTGGGATGTCCTTGCTAGGTTGGGACTAGACGATCCTTGAGGTCCCCTCCAACCCAAACCATCCTATCTGTAGTGAGCAAATCTGCTTCCATGGGCCCAGAGCTGTTCTGGAGCCACTAAACCAGCAGCACTGAATAATGTCAATTAATTAAAATCTACTCGTGCACATGAGGTGGTCTAATGTGCATTGTCAGCTTAGCACAGCAGTTTCTTGGGACAATAACTGGATACCATCCAAAACCAGCTTGGTCTTGAGCTGAGCACAAGGCATGAATCTGGAATTCTGCAGTGGGGTGGAATAACAGCCCTGCTGCCACCTCCTGTGGGAATCTCCTGCCAGAAGTCCCTCATCCCACCTCTCCTTCACTTCCTTCATTCAAAACACACTGATATAACAAAGGAGCCTCTCCCTGCCTGTGGTAGCTGGAACACCATGGCACAGGTGAAGGTGGGCTCTGTCGGAGCAGCCTGTGTCCTCCCTGGGGGGCTGCTGCCATCACACATTTATTGGGGTGTAAATGAATGTGGTAACCAGCAGGCCTGGGACCTTGGCACCAAAGTAACATCCAGTGAGGAAAACAAACAACCCACGGGCTTGCTTAAAATGTTTGTGGTGGTTATGGTGACCTACAGAAGGAAAAGGTGAGCCAATGGAGAGCACAGCGGGCTCTGCTGCTCTCCCAGGGAGGGGTAAGGGCCAGTTCCTCCATCACAGCACTGTGTTTGGCAAAGGATAATCCCTGTGGTGCAAAGCCATCTACCTCCACGGGTGAAAGAAGCATTGCAAAAGACTATGAGTCAGTTTCATCCTATCAGGGAGACAGTGCTGGGCCTCAGTTCCCCATCTACAGCTTTCACAAAGGGAAAAAAATCAAAGGAAAAGCCAGACAGCAGCCAGATGACAATGCTCCTGAGTGAATCAAGTCCTCCCCACAGCTAATCCCATCTCAGCTGAGCAAGGCTGGCTTATCAAAGTTTCTCTGACAAGGAGAGCCAGGTGCCACTGCTGGCTCTGCCCGGTGGTCTCCAGGCTTATCAGGCAGCACTGAGAGCACTGAGGTGTGCTGGCTGTCAGCAGGCAGCCCTCCCTGATAAGGATTTCAAGGCACACTGTCATGGGACCTCAGCCTGATGACCTTGCTTTACCTGATTGCAACAGCCAAAGAGGAAGGTTGCCTTTAACCAAGGACAAAAAGACTGAGATAAAATCTTGAGGGCAGAGGAGCAACTGAGAGCTGAGCTGCTCTGTATGGTAACTGAGGAACTTTCTCTTGTTCCTTTCCAGATTTTCCTATAGTGTCTGCTTACTACGAGATGAGCTTTCATTTTCTTTCAGCTGTTGCAGCAAGAAACTTAGCATCCCTGTAACTGAATAAGCATTATGTAATGACTGAACAACGCGTCCTTGGGAGCTATACCTCCAGAAGATCTCAGCGACTTGCTGCTCGTCTTGGTGGTGTGTGTTACAAATATAAGGAAGTGCCTTTCCGTTAAATCAAGTTTCTGCCTTTTCTTAGGGGATGTTGCCATCTCGTGGGTGGAAGTTGCTAAGAGCAAGAGCTGGAGCCAACACCTGGATCGCTGACGTTTGTACCTGGTGTCGCTCAGCAGAAGCAGGTTTGTTGGGTGGATGAACATTGGGTACCCACCATCCAAACCCTTAGGGCCGTGGCTGTGCAGAATGCCTGCTCCTAGGGAGGTGGGCACCCTTACAAAGCCTGGTATTTATCAGGGACTGACTGGAGCACCTGCTTTCTCTTTCTGTTTCAACTGGAAGGAATCCGCTCCAAGTGCTCGGTGATCGCTCGGAGGGAGGTGGTTATGGACATCGACTTCAAAACCATCCCAGTTCATCTCACGTGAATCCCAGTGATGAAGCACACATGCCCTGAAGGCCCTAAAGCTTTGATAACGAGGTGAGATTGTAAGCCAATGGGATCATGCCCAGGCCCTGAAAAGCCCTGGAAGGGATGTTGTGCTGTTTCTTAGTGCTGTTAGGTCACCGTGCTCTTCTGCTCTGCCTGGGAAGGTGCTTCTGGGACCAGAAAGAAGCAGCCATACAGAAACTCTTCTCCAGCTCTTGCTCCTCTGGAAAAGAGAAATATTCCTTAGCTCTCTGGGTTGATACCAAGGAGGCTCTCAAGCTCGCTTACAGATAAACCTGTGTCTGCTCTCCATAGCTGCAACTCTGCTGGTAAAGCTGGGGAACGGCCACTGCTTCGGGGATGGCAAAGCAAAGGAGGAGGAAGACGTTGCTGGAGCAAGATCCAAGAAATGGGTGAGAACTGCTGTCGGATTCAGCTAACCTAATGTTACTTAACTTGAACCTTCCCAGTTTTGCTTTGGGTGACAGAGTTGATGATAATTGCTCTCTTCACCTGAGGTTACTGCTTTCAGAATGAGTGTAGAGTACGTAACTTTAGTCAATACAGCTGTATTGAAGGCACTCTGCTCACTGGGAGAAGTGGGTTCCTCCTGCAGAAGGGCTGTGCTAACAGAGCAGTGCCAGGACTGCCTCCCTTCCATGCTGTCATGTACTTAATCTTTCTGTCACTTTGCGACTCAGCAAGCCCAAACCATACAACTTCCCATACTTTCCCTCTTCTCTAGTAATATACATCTGGAGCAGGCTGATATAGTCATTTATTTATTTTTTTTGCTGAACCACGTGTGTGCAAGTTGGAACCCAAATCTTAAAGCAGATGGTACTTTGAATTGCACACAACCTAGTGCCTAAACACAGATCCTCCAACTTCTCACCATTCACTGCTCTCAAATACCTAGCCTGTAGCTTTCTTATGCTGCTTTCTGTAATAGGTTTTGTTTCTGGGCTCTCACTAGATCAGTAAATTTCCGTGGGTGTTTGCTTCTTCCTCCAGAGATTTTTCAGTAATGAAAGAAAATTTACTTTCTTTACTGTACGTGGTGCACCATCTCGTGTTGTGTTTTTAGTAACCTTAAATAACCTGGGGATGCATAAGCCAATTCCTAACGAATAACAAAGTAGTCAGACCTATGGGGTGAAAATCTCCTTGCAGCGTGATGTACTTAAACCAAAGAAAACCACCTAAAGAAGCCCTGCCACAAGCATACCTGCACTTTGGATTTCCTGCTGTTCATTTTGATGTGCACTTCGCGTGGTGCATGAAGTCACCAGGGTTACAAACTTGGCCATGTTTACATTCCTCTGTGGAGCTTCTAGAGCTTGTTTGCCAAAGGTGTTGTGGTATGTGATGGGTTAGGCTAAGTGTCATTGATGGAGAGCAAGGAACACATGGGAGTGCTTACCCTGGAGCCTTTGGCTGCAGGGTGTGGTGCTTGCCCAGATGGGGTAATAAGGAGGGGAACAGAAAGAGGAAAATGCTTCCAGTTGCTTTGAAATTGTAAATGTCTCTGGTTTAAGCAGTATTGGAAGTCATAGGAAGGCTACAACAGGTGACTGGATTCAACCCATACCAGAAGAAACAACACTCAGACTGCTAAGCACTCTATTTAAATTACGGCTATGTCTAGGTATAGCAGCAGCTGTAGCAGTAAAATAAACATAGCAGGAATTGGAGTCATCAGCTGTCTGCACTGCTGTGACTCCAGAGAAGGCCCAGCAAACCCATTCCTGCTGGTATCTTCCATGTGCCCGCCTTGTTTTGGGGAGAGCTCATCACTTCTAGAATCGTTCAAGGTGGAAAAGACCTCTAAGGTCACCAAGGCCAACTGTCAGCCCACCCCCACCGTGCCCACGGAGCCGTGTCCCCACGCGCTGTATCTAGCACTAGCAGGGCCACCAAAGCAGGTTGCCCAAGATATCTTTTCCTGGCAAGGTGCTAAAAGAAATACATTTAGTTAAATGCTTCACAAATGCTTATAGAGGATGGGGAACAGAAATGGGTCTATCAAGTGTGACTTAGATTCCATGCATCTATCGTTGTGTGGTGTTATTGTTGGCTCGAGGAGAGAGCAGGAGATCCTTCCCTTGAGCTTTGGTAGGGTTATGGACTTGTCCTGGGTGATATTCTCATGAGAAAGCTCATGACAGCAGTTGGCAGTGCACTGTGAAGCTGGCTTAAATGCTGTTCCCAGAGGGTGAGCTGCAAGGGGATGAAACTGGATGAAGACATTCAGGTGGGGAATCAGCTGTACCCAAACAGATCCCCAAAGTGTGATGGGACAGTGCCTGATCCTATCACAGCCATCAGCTGTGAGCCTGGGGCTTCCAGGTGAATGGATCCCCAAAGGGCATTTCTAGGTCTTGAAAGCCCTGCTGAAATCAAGGGGGAAGACCTGGCACCCAGAACAGCAGTTAGGTGCCCTAATGCCAGGTCTGCCCCATGGACCTCGTGAGGTTTCTTAGTGTACAGGACAGCACTACGAGAGGTCATATCTGGCCTGGATGGGTTGTGTGATGGGCAGGGCTCTTGCCCAGTAGTGTGACATGGTGTGGCTGTGGCTGGAAGATGCATTTGAGCCTGAACGTGGCATTGCAGCTGACCCAGTCCCATAATCCTATAGTTTCTATTGGCTCTGGGGTGCCACCAGCTCAGTGCGTTACAGGATGGAGCCACTGTGGCCAATCCGTGGTTCCCTCAAAGAGCCCATCTGCCTCTCTGTTTAAAAAAATAAAAAATAAAAAGCACTCAGTGATGCCAGGCACCAAAGAGCCTCATCCTGAGCCTTGTGTGGCCATCGGGTCTGTAGCCCTTCTCGGGTGGGGTCAGGCACAGATCCCAGTGGAGGTGATGCTGGGGTTGGTGCAAGGCAGAGAATCACAACTTACTGACTGCCAGGACAAAGATGGCAAAGATACCAATCACCTGCCAGAGGCGCAGCCCCCAGATCACCACCGTCTCCGACGTGACAGGGTCTGGCTTCTTTCTGGGGGGTTCTGTGGTGGCCTGCAAAAAAGATATGGGGAAAAAAAGAGAAATGTGGTTTGAGATGTTCAAGGCTCACTGTAGAACAGCCATATAGGAAAGAGGGCAGGAGCATGGGGGTGGGTGAGCCCTGGCCTTACAACAGCTCTGGAGTTCTCAGGGAATGGGGGCTTTGATAGAGCCCATAGCTAAAGCATCTGTTGTTTTGAAGTGCATCTGATGTGTTGCCAATTCCCATGGTTAAGAAATAACGACAGAAAGATTTGCTTTCTGAAGTCTCACCGTTTTCTAAAGAGTTCCTGGGGTCAGGAGGAAATCTTTCAGATTTTTAAGTGATTTTTAAGGGTAAGATGCAAGGAATGATGTAATTTTTCAAGATGCAGTTGGTTGCAGTGCTATGTGCTCTGCTAGGGCTAGAGGTAAAAGGAAGGAGCAGAAGCCCTGACCTAAATGTCAGGGCACAGTGAGAGCTGGCTGCTCCCTCGGTGGGGATCCAGCAGGCCACCATCCCACCATCCCTGTATGAGGGTTGTGGGACAGCTCTGGGGTGGCAGTGGGAGTGAGCAGAGACCTCAGACCGCCAGATGTGCCCATGGAGATGGAGCAGACTCATGGCCAGGCACAAGCAGGGCTGTGCCTCAGGCTGGGGCCACAAAATCGAACCCAGGGCTAAAGCAGCTCCCAATGGGATGGAGCACAGCCCTCGTGCTGCAGAACTGCTGCTAGACCCCACAGGACGGATGGCACTGCATTACATGGCACTCAGTGCTGACCTCAGTTTGGTTCCTTCCTTTTATTTTCTTCTCACCATGCAGTGCTGTAAGAGCTGCCAGCAGAAGGGGATTCTGCTCGTCTCAGGCTGGAGTTCTGGCACTGAAAGCTATAGGGTCTGCTCCCCTTCTTGGAGCACGTTCCCTTCCGACCCCCCTTCCCTCCCCCCCCAATACCAGCCCCTTTTTTCTGCTCACGAAGGAGCACTGTCTGCAGGAGCAGTGCAGGTGGGGGCTGGGGAACACATCTGCACTGGCCCCACAGCAGCTGCTATGGGGCAGATGATCTGTCCGTGGGGCAGCAGGGCTGGCTCTGAGTTTGCTTCCAGAAAGAATCTGAATTTATTTTATCTCCTGTTTTCGTACCACGGAGCTCCTCCAGGCATATCCCGCAGTGTGGGTTTGTGCCCAAGCTCTGAAGATGCAGCAGATGTTTCCTTACCCCCAATCCCCTTCTAGCCAGGGAATGTTCCTCATGATGGGAGGAGGACCCAAACTTGAACAACCTGCAATTCCGTGGTGTTATCTAATAGCTCCTCAGCTTGAAAAGAGTGAGTGGGGTAAGATCTGGCCTCTTAAACACAGATGCTTGGTCTCATCTGGGATGCTCTGGGCTGTCCTTCAGCTGCCCACCCAACACATGCAGTATCACAGCGGTCCTCCACCATAAGTGTACTCGTGTCAGATCTGTCTTACGTGGCACTAGACTTTGTAGGAACGTCGTAACAGTGGCCTCGTCCTCCTTAGGTAGGAGATGTCAGGAAATTTTGTATCCATCTCTTACATTGTTGTAAAATTGCCCCGTGCCTCAGTTTCCCCACTGATAACAGAGCATTTTGCCTTGAGATGTTTTGAGGGAAGATGGCATGTGGATTTGATATCGGAACTGATACTGGGGCTCCTCTGTAAGTTAAGGCCGCTTCAGTTAGATCCCTACTGTAGGGCCTTAACTCTGTTAGAAGTGGGAAATGAGCATTGGGTTGACGGGCCCTTGAAGGGCACTAACTCATACAGCATATTCTTCAGCAAAACTGCGTAAGATGGGTGTTTGACTTGTATTTAAATACCTGTAACTCATTTAAATGCAAGTGCCTCGATTGAACACTTTAATCCCACAAAACACAGACGTTAGATTTCATGGAGCACAAGCAAAAAGGCTCCAAAGCAGGGTTGTTGTGGAGGAGGGAACCCAGCTCTGCAGCCAGAGCTTAGATTCCCACATTTCCAGTGAAATAAGATTGATTGATGCAGGAAAGGGAATGCCCTGTAAGGAGATTAAACAACACAGGCAGCACCAAAGAGCTGGGATGAAAACTAAGAGCAGGAATTTTATGTATGTAGGGTGGTGTGTGTATGGATCTGTTCACCAGTAGGCAACGAACAGCTGTTTGCACTGCAGACATCAATGAAGCTTTGTTTACTGAGAGCCCTCATGCTGCTCAAACACATAAATGTGTAGAGATTTAACTGAATTGTGCTGCGAGTTCAAGAGGAAACTCCTTGTGAATGCCTATTTAGGTGGAAAATGGACACAGACCTGATGGCTTCCGTGGTAGCTAAGTGCTGACAAATGGTGTAGAAAAGTCTCGTTGCAGACTTAGCCCTCAGTCTTTCTGTGCCTCAATTCCCCACTTCTGAAATGGGAATAAGGATGTTTCTCGTGTGTATTGAGGATAAATGTTACCCATCAGACAGGTTGTCTACACCAGCCTATGGTCTGGGCACAGTGGTGATGTGGTGGGGTCACACATCCCAACACGCAGCGTTTCTTCTCCTAGCTGATGTCGTAGAAAATCAGGGGTTAATGAGTCCTCACCACCAGAGAACGTCATGTTCACGGAGCTGAAACTTGCCAGTGAGCCTGCACAAGGGTGGCTAGCAAAACATGATCATCGGCTTATATCTGAACATAGAGCCTGACCTGCGCTGGCAACTGCCTTTTGATGGAAGCTGACAATGCTCAGTTTCTAAAAATAAAAACCAAAACTTCTCCTGAAGATGCGTGTCTGGCTCCCTGCAGTGCCCTTCCCTTCTCAGCCCACGGAAGTGCTGTTCAAACGCAGCTGTAATGGATAGCAGAGCTGGAGCTGCTCTCCAATTACTTGCCCGTTTGTGCAATGCAAACCATAATTTAATCCCTTCCTAATGAGGGATGCTTCCTGTTGGGTCTGGGGTGCTTTGACGCCTAGGGGATCCTATTCGGATAGATTGGAGCAGGGTGGTCTTGTAGGGACATCAAAAAGGCAGGAATCTGTGACGGTCACCATGGCAAGCCCTCCCTTTTCAATGACAGGAATTCTTTAGGGTTTTTGCAAACACTTTAGAGTTTGCAGCCTTTAGGACTGCAAAGCATCCAGCAACGCTGTAAATAAACTGAAGAAGCTGCAGTAGGCAGCAGTCCTGGGAGAGCCATCGGGGCATCAGTTTAGATTCAGAAAATTTTGTCTAATTTAAAGTGCTGACTCCAGAGATCTAAGTTTATTTCCTGCCTTGGCTCTATTTCTTATTACTGCTGATTCTGGGATAACCTCTAGGGTAGCCTCAACCTGCACCATGGATGGTGGGCTCATGTGCAGCACCCAGCGTGATTTTGCCCTCCTAGGAAGCAGAGCTCTCCCAAGGGTGGGTCCTTCTTTCCAGGCTTGTAGCTTATGGGCAACTGGGAAAGGGAGCCAGGTATAAAGAGGAACACTGATGGGGAAAGGAGATTGTGGGGTTTCTGTTGGAATTCTGCACAGCTGGGTAAGCATTAAGCACACATTGGGAAGGGAAAAGAGGAGGCAAAGAGGGACGTGGTTGGTGTTAGCCCTGCCAGGGCTGTGGAGATGGGAGAGGAGGTGAAGGGATGGCTCTGGAGATGACCTAGGGGTGTGGGTTTAAGGCTGACTACTTGCAGCTCGAGGCAGCCTTAGGAGCAAGTCCCCAGAGGACCTGATGGCAGTGCAGGGAGCTCTGCAGCTCTGGAGGTGTTCGTGCAGGTAGAGCCTCGTGCCTTGATCCTTCCTGCCCTCTGATTTGCTGTGGCACTCACAGAATATTTACACACAGCAAGACATGCTGACCACGTTGGGTCCATGCTTGACTGTGTTGGGATGCTCGTGTGGGTGTGGTGCTGAGGGACGTGGTTTAGTGGGCAATATTGGTGGCAGGTGGACGGTGGGACTGGATGATCTCAGAGGTCTTTTCCAACCTTAATGATTCCGTGCTTAGACCCAAGGCTTTTCACAGGGCCACAGAGTTCCTCCATAGCCAAGAGCTGTTTTCTCATGAGGTTCTGACCTGAAGAAATCGATACTTGTGGAAATATTCCATGCAGCCAAGGAGAGCAAACCCTCTGTGGCTCATGTAACCTGCTTCACTGTCTCATGACCAGCCACGGGGTCTCTCAAGCATAGGAACCCTCTGATCTTCAGGCAGGTTGTCTTCCTTCACAGTTCGTTATTAAGCAGCAACAAGCAGAAGCACAGTGTCCTCCAAGAATCCAGCACAGAGTACAACAAGAAGGCAAACTGCAGATGGGAAGCGGAAGGCACAAGGACCCATGCTCATCTCCACGGCTTGGGAGTGATGGTACCAGTTCTCTGCAGAACACACAGGTTTGGAGCCCTGAATGCTGCCCTGTCTCCAGCAGGAGCATCAAGGATGGGATGTGTTCAACTCAGTGTGACTTCTGTACAGGACAGACTGCAGCAGCAGGATAATTGTAATCAGAATTAATTGCAATTAAAAGATGTGCTTAAGATCACAGTGCGGATCAAGAGCTTTCTGGGAAGCAGAGTGGATTCCAGGATCTTCCTTCAACTGCTGCACCATTTCTGCAGAGAATGTTGGAGGTGGAATACACAGTAGGCAATATTTTGATGATTAAATGTTGTCCAGCCTAAGTAATACAGGAAGGACAAATGGTTGGATGAGTCAAGAGATAAATGGCTTTTTTGGGGGGAGAGATAGAGATGTAAATGCACAGAAAGACGCATGGTATGACCGTCAGTAGCAGGAATGTATAGGATGATTGAAGTGATTCAATGGTGATTGAGGTGATTGACCAATTTGTGGCCAGTTCTGGAGGCAGCTGGGGCCAAGGAACAGTGTATCTGTAAATGAGGCTGATATTGCAGCACAAGGAAGAAGATAAAGCAAAGCTGAAGATCTCAGCCGCTTTCCTTGGTTTCACAAAAGCTCTTGATGTAAACCAACACACAAAGTAGCAAAATATATTGATTATTTTAGACAGAAGTGCAAGGGGAAAGAGCATAAAACAAGAGTGCTGTTGAGTCTCGACTGCAGATGCTTTGGTTTAATCACATTAACTCTTCATCGTGCTCTTAGAGCGAGCATTGAGAATGTCAGGGCTGAGATGTGCAGAGAGGTTACTGCAGGACAGGGATCAAGCTATCACAGTTAATAACTCATTGGATGGAAGCTCCTCTGTGGCAACTGCCTCTGTGCGTGCCGTGGGACTCAGCGGCAGAGGGCTGAGTCTGCATGGCTGCACATCTTGACTGGAAAAGCTTTCCAAACTCTTAAGTGGGCTGAAAGATGCAATACTGGCCCATGTTTAGACCTGTTAGCTTTTGGAGGTGGCATGTATAGTGAGCAGGGGGAAATGTGGCTTAGTGAAAGCAATTTGTTGTAGCTGTCGGGAAGTGGAGCTGTTGATTTGTGCTTGGGAATAAACGTCAAGATCTGGAGTTACTGATTTGTGCTTCGTAATACATGTCAAGATAAGGGTGATCGGATCAGGGACAAAAGGAAAAGATGTAAGGAGGTGAAACAAAGAGATGAAACTGTGGGGCAAAGGCAATTCTTACCAAGGGGGAAAACAAACAGAACCCCCTGAAAACTGTACTTAGAGCTCCACTGAGATCGAACTTGTGCCCTTGGTCACAAGCATGGTCCAGAAGTGGGAGATGTGTAGGTGGATGGAGAGGTTGTTGGTATGAAGACTAACAGCATTGCTTTCCATGTAGGCAGCTGCCTTGCACAGGTCAGAGTCCAGAAATCAGTAAAGAGAATTTCTGCAAGAGACATCAGGCTTTGTCTTCAGCTGCAGGAGGGCGTCAGGAACATAGAAGATGAAGACAAGAAACAGCATCAGCAACACTAAAGTACTAATGGAACAGGGACAGGCTTTTGGAGTAGATGGCCTTTAGAGGTCCCTTCCAACTCAAATGGTTCTATGATTTTGGGGGCAAGTAGATGAGAAAATATAAAACAAAACAATGCAAACATTGGAGGTCAGCTTCACTATGGTGCTGTTGCCATGTGGATAGCTGGGCACTGTCGATGGGAATATGGGAAAAGTTTGTGCTGCAGGAGGACAAAGAACTGAGTAGAAAGGAACGACTGAAAGGTTACAGAGCTCCCTGTACCCCAAGGATGCTCTGTGCTGGAAGAGTGTATAATTGTGTTATAGCAGAAAGAAACTCATGGCTTGGTTAAGCAGCCTGAACTAAAACGTAAAGGAGATGATGATGGAGACCTTGGTAAATATTCCATAGAACCTTTATGGAAGATCTGTGCTCTCTGGAGCAGCAAATGAAAAACAGACAGCGTACAGCAGTGCCTAAAATAAGGTCAGGCTTCTGTGCTGAGGCAAGTGAATCCTACTCCTAATGGGCACCAATCATGGATATTGAGCCCAAAGACAGGCTGCTGGTCTGGGCCTCTTGCAGGACAGAAGAGCTCCTTAGACTCTGGCTGGGTTGACCACATCTCCCATGGAAGCCGAGGCACTCACGTCTCTCATTGATGCCAACAGACGTGTACACATCTGTCTTAACCTTCATCCCAAATCTCTCTAAACTTCATGCATCTGCCTTTACTTATGGACTGCACAGTTTTAAGCACCTATAATTAAGTCTAAGCTACCTGTTCCAGAGTTACGTTATGGCGAAGAGAAACTGGCACTTACGTGGAGCCATACATAGAGCCATAGAGATGAACATCATCTCATCGAGGCAACTTCCCTGGATCTGACGAATAAACCAACATTTCCCTCTACTGATTACTAGTGGAGCTAACAGTGTCTAGCTCAGATTTGGATGTTGAATTCAGAGATGCCCATCTTAGGTCAGGTAAATGCTGCCCTTGACTTCCAGTTCCTTACTTCAGAGGTCCCCAACCTCTGAAGGCACGAGATGTGCTCGTGGAGAACCATCCCAAGCCCTGTTGGATGCCATGTCCCCACGTTTCATGGAGGTCCAGGCACGTTCCTCCTGACCCCTTCCAGTCTTGGAAGAGGGGGCCTCTGCACTGTGTGCAGGCATTGCTTTTATAGCTCCTCCAAGTGCCCAGCAGAGGCTGGGAGGAGGCAGAAATCACTTCAAGAGGAGCAGGATCTGAGCTGACATTGGACTCTCGGGGCTGTAAAACATCCAGGAACCCCCAAAACACTAAATCACTTCGAGGCAAGTTGCACTGTTAGGTCAGAACAGTTTGACACTGGTTCTTGCAACGAGAAAAATTTCCTGTTTGCTTTGTTTCTGGTTCATTTCAAGCAGAGAAAATGTCAGTGGTGGTTGGGGCTGGGGCAGGGTGCGGGGCGAGCAGAGGTATCGGCCCCATGGAAAAGGAGGTTTGCTTGCTTCATTAGCAGGGAAGCAAAATCATAAGGCACTACTTTTCAAAGCCTTTTTTAAATGTCCTATCTAATTAGGCTTGACTGGTGTTCCCGCTTTGCCTGCGGTGTGGCTGAGCTTTGAAAAACTAAGTGTTTATTCCTAATTGTGTTTGATTACACATATCTAAAGGCCACGGGTGGTTACGGGGGATCGAGCTGTAAAGGGATGCACTGCATGCTGCTCCCTTCCCTGCCCAGTGACAGGATGGAGATGGGCTACCTGAGCATGGACATCCACGCAGGCAAAGCCTGTCCAGTGAGGCCAACAAAACGCTCCATGTTGGTGGGGAAGCCCTGGCAGGGTCCAGGCACAGCATCCACAGCACAGTAATGATGAATCTGTGGCTTCACAGGTAGAGATCCAATGTAATACAATGGTGCATTCAGGGGAAAAGATATTGATCATAATGATTTGTGTGATAGCTGATGAGTTTGGTGTTTACCATTGTGATGCAGTGTAGACACAGCTGTTGCCCTGGTTGGGAGGTTTGCTTGCAGCTCCTGGGCTGGCTGAAGGACCTCTCTCACGCTCTCAGACCTCCAGCATCCCTCATTCCCTGCTGGAACCTTATTTTTTCATACCTGGATCAGTTCACAGTCCTGTGAACACCCATTTAAGACCGAACCCTGACGCTTCTTTAGTCTGAGAATGGCAGCAATCACAGAACAACCTCTTTAGCCTGGCTGTGGCATTTGGGGTGACTGTTAGCTGAGACAGCACAGGGACTCGTAGATGAATTACCCCTACAAGTAACTGTGATGGTTGGAGAACATCTGTTTTTTCCTGAAGTTCATGTGTTTTGGGATCTGGGAAGGTCCAGTGACTTCGTACCCTGTGCAGCCTCCATTCCTCTCTCTGAAGCTCTCCTCTAACGTGGCAATGACAAGGAGTTTGCCAGCAAACAGCTTTGCAATTTTCTGTAATATCTTGAATTCAGATTGCCTGAAATCCTTGCATCTTCCTTAAAAATGCCTTTCTTACAGCTAACCCTTATCTCTTAGATCATCATCTGTGCTGCTTGTGCATGTTTTTTTGTATTATTATTTTCCTATTTGCTCTTTCTACTGTCAGCTATTGAGTTAAACCTATGCATTCACGTGGGAAATCAACCTCAGGAGTCCACTCAGTAATTTTACCTACCCCCATTTGACTTATAATCACACCCAAGTGTTTTTAGATTACTGCACATGGAGTCACATCCATCACATTCACTTGTAGGCTACAAACGAGGGCTGCTGTCCTTTGAGCCCAACAATACGCTGCTAAATATAAAATAAACTGATGCTATCCATAAGTACTAGGAAAAAAAAAATATTTTTACCCTACTATCAAATTTGTGCTGTGTCTTTTGCATGGAGTCCAAGCTAGAAAGTGGTGTCACGTCCCACCCACGGAGCTAATTCCAAATGTGTGCCCAGAGCAAGAGCAGCTTGCTCATCTTAACTTTTGCCCTGGGAGAGTATAGATAAAATACCAATGAAAGAGAAAAGCTTTTTGCCAATGCAATTAGATTCAATATGCAGAGGCTCTCATTGCATCCTCTCCCCCAGTGGAAAATGCACACAACTCAGCATCACAAATCCAGAGCATCTTCTTGCTTCTTCATTCCTCCTTATTGTGGGTTTGTTGGGTTTTTTTGAGCCCACTGAAATGCTCTGGTGTCCCTTTGACCCTCTCTCTGTATGCTCTGATGGGCTGGCTTAGTGTAAATCGAGTTATTCACAATAGCTACGTTGTATAATGATTGGAAATAAAAGTTCCTTGCAGAGCTTTAGTGCTGCCTGTGCGATTCATCTGCCTTAAGAAATACAGAAACTGGCTTTCCTTCTAATCATGTTTCTGGGTAGCTGGTAATTAACGTTGTGCAGCTCGAGTTTCCAGATGAGATTTGCTCCCTCCAGCCTGCTACGAGAAGTGGACGTTTTCTAGAGTCTGGTGTAAGACAGACAGACCAGCAAATCCTGTCTGTTTCGTAACAATTTGCCTAGCTTTGACGTTTCCTTGTTCTGCTTTGGCATAAAGACAAATCCTGGAAAGTGTGTGTCTGTCTTCAAATCGAAAATGTCAGGCTGGCCTATTCAGGTGGTTGTCTGGGTGTTGGAAATGGCAAGAAGGAAGGTTTAAAAAGAAAAAGCCATTCTTCTTGGTGAGGTGGAAGCTGTGTCTGCACGCTGAGCTGCCTTCAGTGAAGCGTGCTGTGTCAGAGGTGCACGGTAAGGGGAGGTTCTGCCTGGCCAGTCACCCTGAGAGCTGCTGCAGGTTGAGCAAATTGGGAAAACGCCTACAGCAGGGTGTGTGCATTCCAAAGGAGCTTATAGGTTCCAGCTTGGCTCGCTGGAAACGTTGTACCATGGTCAGATGGGATGGGTTTGGTAGAATCGTTTGAATTAAGTTCAGATTGGGAAAGAAATGAGGCAGAACGTGGGGTGGGGATATGACCTCAGCACAGCTCTTGTTGTCTCTGATGTCTTGGTGCTGAACTGCTAAAATTTTCAGACCAAAGGCTACAGAGATCAGACCTAGAATCATAGAATATCCCGAGCTGGAAGGAACCATAAGGATCATTGAGTTCAACCCCTGGGTTCATGTGAGACCAAGTTAGAGGCCGGGCAGCCAGGGATGCAAAGCTCTAAAAGGATGAAACCATATTTCCTTCTTCCAGCCCATCAGAGCCCTTGACACAGACACAGCTACACCAGAACAGCAGCATTTTCTAGCAGTGTAGCTAAAATCAGAACTGTGAGCAAAGCAAACTCTGCTGTAGTCACATGCAAATCCTGCTCATGGGCAGCACTGGGGCTCGGACCTCAGACCAATGGGATTGCTTCTAGCATGACTTTTAGTTAGGAAAAACGATGAAGTTGAAGACGGCTGCAAAATTTTGGCAGCTGTAATTTTGGGAGCTCTCCTTCTGGACAGGGCTTTATTCTGAAAATACCAGCAATTAAGTTGTGGGTATTGCTGTCAGGGTTGTTTCATCCCAGACTGGCTGGGTGGCCAAACGGACATCCCCAGCAGAAAGCTCTGGACCTGAGCTGTGGGTGAGGAGGTAACGTTTTGGTTGAAGTAGAGGAAGGCAGAGGGAGAAACATGCAGCACAGCCACTTAACCTGGACAGGTACCTCCATGGATGGGATCACCTGGGTCAAACCTGGTCCTCCTCCTTCCCTGACTGCCTGACGTGGGGCACTTGTTAGACATTCTGGGGTTAGAAGAGTTGTGCTGTGAGCTTCTGTGCTGTCTCAAATTCCCTTTGGGGATGAAAAGAGCATGGAGTGCTGCCTGTGATCATCACCAGCTGCTGCCATTTTAAAAGCATCTTTTCATAGTGCTGGGCCTGCAGAAATCAACAAGCATCGCCTGAATGAGCCTCTGACTCCTTGGAGCCACCTTAAATTCCCTGCTCTCTGCCCTCCCTGGCATGGGAAAAATAGGATTCCCAGATGCCCCCAAGCCCCTAACCCACAGAGCAGGTTGCTCCTTACCTCAATTAACTGTGCCACGGCTGCTCTGGAGCACAAGAAGAGGGAGGAGGATCTCATCCAGAGGAGAGGATGCTGCAAGGGTGGATCCCACGCCATCTTCTCTCCCCAGAATCTCTGCCCTGCTCTGTGCTGGAGCCCGCAGCAGGAGAGGTGATGGATAACCGAGGCGGCTGTCAGCAGCATGCAGCATTTACCAGGAGCAGCCGTGGGTTGTCCCAGCCCTTCTGTGCTGCCTTCCTGCCCAGCCCAGCAGCCACAGAGCCGACGCTGGGAGTCATTAATTAATTAGGTTGGTGTCACTTACAGAGTGCTGCTTCTCCAGCCAGGCTTCATGGAGGGGGATGCAGGCAGCAAAGCAGCGCTCAGAGCTCCTCCAAAGGAAAGCAATCCTTTCATAAGACCGTGGCTTTTTCCTTTTTCCTTTTTTTTTTTTACAGCTGCCTGACTGATTCCAGCTCTCCTGCTCTTGTTTTCTCCCTGCCTGTTGAAAGAAGCCTCTTCCCCTAATGAAAAAGGGCTGCAAGCCAAGCTGATGCATCATCAGCATCGCAGCTGCCCTGTGCTAGCCGAGTCCGGTGTTACTGGAGATGAGCATTTGGTGTCTAGGGATTTTAAAAGCATCTTTCATCCCTGGAGGATCTCGGGGATGCTTCATCTGATCTTCAGCTCTGGAGGGGCTGGAAGGCAGATGGGAAGAGCACCTTCATGGCAGGCTGCAGAAGCTAAAGGTCTGTTCATGTCTGCTCGAGGGGCTCAAGAAATCTCTCTGGATGAGATGGAGAAGGCACGGCCTGAGGGAGCGTGGGGCTCTCAGCCGGGTTGTCCTTCCACCAAGGAGCAGGGCAAAACCTTTGGATACAGGCTGAAAAGGAGTGGGAGGAGGAGAGTGATTGGATGAAACAGGTTAAAATGCTTTGCTAGATTAAAAAAGTCTTAGAGCTCAGATGAGTGCACAGAGCTCGTTCACTTAGGGACATGGTCTGTGGGGGAGATGGGTTGGTTGGACCTGGTGATCTCGGAGGTCTTTTCCAACCTTAATGATCTGATGATTCTTATGAACTTCCCAACTGTACTTTCCTTGTTTCAGAGGAAAAATAGTGTCGGGACTGGGAATCTTTTTCTTCTCACGGTGTTAGGAGGCGTGTTCTCAAAGGTCCAGTTTGGAGTCCAGTTATCAGAAAGCCATCAGGAAACACAAACCTGTTTTAAAGTAACTCCTCAGTCTCCCTTGCTGTGGGAAGCATAAAGCTGTGATGTCTCACTGCCAAGAACTCAGGAGAAACAAATCAAAGGTCCTGAGCTTGTTTGCGTTTGAAATGTTGTGATCCAGCCACACAAGGCCTTGTGTCACTCCTGTCCTATTGTATTTTGGAACAACTAAGTTAGCTATAATCTCCTATACCCAAAGTGATTTATTGTAGCATTCTTTGCTGAGAGAAGCCTGGGATTTTAGGTAAGAAAACAAGCAACGAGATCTGGGAGGATCCAGACACTTCTGCTGCTGTGTTGTAGCCTTATTAGAACTAAGCACAATTTCAGGAGAAATAGCTAAATAGCCAATTAATATTTTATAAGCTCAGGTAGGTAGGGCGGCTTTAAGGCATTACTGATTAGATTGCAAAGACTGGAGGAGAGCGGAACGATGCCGATGTGCCCATCACGCTGGAGGAAGAGCAGCACTTTGGTTCTCCATTGCATTTGCCCAATTTTACAGTGACTGCTCAGTGCTGCGTTCCTTCCCAGGAGATGATGGGAAATGGTGTGCTTGGAAAAGGGATGTAAGAGTGGGGCACGGTGGAAAGGGGAGGCCTGACCCTGCGCTGTGGGTCTCATCAGCACACAACAGATGGCGGCAGCACTGAGGCAGAAATGGAAGCATCTGTCTCAAGTTGTACAGCTTGGTCCCTCCTTGTCCTGTGAAATCCCACCTGGGACTCTGAGATCCCAAGCACTGGGTCATTGAGCTGGTTTTAATGTTTTTCAGCTTGATTTCATAAGGAAATGAGGTTTTTGGGCAAGACAGTTCGCCTGCCCTTCTCTACCTCTCACTGCTGTACCTTCCCTCCTCCGGACTTTTAAAGCTTTGCTGCTGTTTTAATTCAGCTGAAATTTACCAAGAGATAAAGATCAGGGAGATGCTGAATTTCTGTGTATTTCATTTTAAAAATGTGATATTGGATAAAAACTCATTAGCTATTGTCCCTGTGGAAGGATGGTATGAGGGCAATACTTGCTTGACCTCAACAGGCTGGAGAGTTGGGTGTGGAGAAACGTTGGGAGGTTCAACAAGGGCAAGGGCAGAGTTCTGCACCTGGGGAATAACAGCCACGTGCACCAGTACAGGTTTGGGGTTGAGCTGCTGAAGAGTTCCTCTGCAGAGAAGGATCTGAGTGTCCCGGTGGCCAAGGGCTGGCCATGAGCCAGCAGTGTGTCCATATGGCCAAGAAGGCCAATGGGTTCCTGGGGTGCATTAAAAAGAACATTGCCAGCAGATGGAAGGAGGTGATCCTCCCCCTCTACTCTGCCCTGGTCAGGCCTCAGCTGGAGTATTGTATCCAGTTCTGGGCTCCCC
>JAOWBO010000056.1:3285954-3308955 GCA_028564985.1 Crax fasciolata | reverse complement strand
AGGGTCAGGGAGTTGCAGGTTTGGAAGCAGGGTTATGTTCAGCGTGTGATAGCGTTTCTCTGCAATATTTAGTGTCAGAGTATTTCACAGGATTGGGATTTAACATTTAAGACACAGGACGATCTGAGGAGGCTGAATTCAACAAAATCCTGCTTCTGTAAAACAGGAACGCTGCCCGTTCCCTGCTGCATGGAGGTGAACGTTGATGAAGTCGACAGGACGTGCACCGCAGGAGCAGGGTGTCATGGAGCAATTCACCACAGTGCTGCCAGACAAGGTGCCTGTGTTCCTTCAGCACCATCTCGGGGTTGTTGGAGTCACGTAGGTGACGTGCCCTGTGGTTGGGGGGGGCTTCCAGCCCAGTGGGGCAGGACCTGGCTGTCTCTGTTTGAAGGAGAGGTCGAAGCAGGCCTACGTGGTGCTGTGGTAAGGAGCAGGCCGCAGGAGAGAGGTCACCTCCTGCCTGCTCTACCTCTTGGGACGGCTTTGCAGTGACTCATTGCTTTTACAGCAGAAGTGGTTTGCTGGGGGGCTGTCTGCCCTGTGCTGCTGTCCCAACAAGGGCTCGGGGAACTGGGAGGGATAGGAGTGCGGGGAAGAGTAGGCTGAGATTTGCCTCAGTTCTCTGATCTGCTCCTTCGTGGCTAGCCCCTTGTCATCTGCTCCCACGCTGCACGTGTTTGCGGGAGGAGAAAGCCCTTCCCAGCCTCCCAAATGAGAAGGCAGCTTGATCAGGCACGACAGATAAAAGCCAGCTGGGTGATAAGTGGGGGACTGGTCCTGGCCTCAAGTCAGAAACACCTCGTGCATTGAGAAAGAAAATCTAATTGATTTCTGCTCTACAGCCTCCTCCAGCGAGGCTGTCATGTCCCTGTGCCCATGCACCCTTGCTCCTCTTTCGTGTCTCCACGTGCCAGATGCCTCTGGCTATTGGATTCCTCTGATCCACCAGCTGAACACGTGCAACAGAGCTTGCCAAGGAGTGGGAGGAAGGTCCCAGCATTGCAGCTGGGATTGTGACACCCTGCTCGGAGTGTTTGGAAGAGCCCAGGTGGAAGTCACTGTCCTGCTCCGCAGTCAAGCACGGGATTCCCCTGTGTCATTCCCCAACGGGGCAGCTCTGCAGCCCAAAAGGACTCGGGCACTTAGCACCTGCTTATCTCACCGGTACCACTTCTCTGCTCTGACTCTGACAAACTGCATGTCATTTTAAGAGCCTGAAGGGTTGCCATCATTCCTCTACAACAAAAGAGCAACGCAATGATTTTTCAGTATCGTACAGTTTTCTGGAAACTTCTCCATCCAGCTGACCGACTACTGAAAGCCTCACAGTTTCAAACAACTGCATAGAAGCAGTAGTAGCTCTGAGCTGGAAGGTGACAGCTAGGTGCTGCCATGGGTCCCTTTTTGTCTGTTTTACTGTTTTCATGCTTCCTGCACATACAGCAGCTCCTCTGCAATTGGGACTGACTGCCAGGGGCCAGTGTCTGTTTTCCTCTTTAGCAAGAGGCCTTAGATGGACAAGCTCCTACAGAGCAATAAATAGTTTTGAATCATAAGTCACATTGCATTCCTGTAGCTAAGTGGGCATCATGGATTTATTTAAAGACTCATTTTTTTCTGTGTTTGTTGTTACAGAAAATTAATCATCAAATAGAATTCTTGTGCCTCTCACGGACCAGCCAGCTGGCACCATGAACGTGGTATTTCTGATCTGTTCTGTTCTGTGAAGTGAGAATTAAAGCAAGCACATTACTCATGTAACATCACGTGGTATGCTGTCCCGTGAGCACTTGAGCTTGTCTCTGGGTATGACGTACATACTTTTGTTCTTGGTACAATTGCAGAAGTGCCCCTTGTCTTCTCAAAATGTTTGTAAACCATTTGGGTGCTCCAAGGGCCGTGTAGCACCCCGACATAGAAATGTCAGGCACCTACAGCGAGACAGACATCTTGGTCAGCCCCCCTGCCCTGAGAGCAGCAGCAAGCACTGCAGTCACACGGAGGGAGGTGCGCCTTGACACGGTGACCATCACCACCACGGCTGTCCTGCCTTTGCAGGCTCATCTTCAGCGTGGTGTGGGACAGGCTGAGGATGGGACCAGTGGGTGCAGCTTATGAGGAACAGTTTCAGCACCGCCTGGCTGCAGGTGGAGTTGGTCCGACAGGCTCAGGAACTGGTACAGCTTGACTAACAAGCACGAGGGGACTAACACGCGTTATGTACTTTTGCTCCTTGGATCAGGACCGATGTTTAGCACGTTATGTTGATGGCCAGTGTGCTCCTGCTTGGTTTTGCCCCTTTCTAGCTCTAAAGAGAGCCAGGTTGGTGAAGGCCATCTACCAGGAGGTTGCACTTACCAAAGCACCTTTCTGCCCAGGGTCTTGTCCGTGCTTTTTGGATGACTGCACTTCCACTAGTTAAGGAACTGGAATTGGGTACTTAACAGTGTTGGAAATCATGCTGTGCTGGTGTTGAGAAATAGGTGGGACAGATTTGCCAAAGGTCATGTAAACAGCTGGGGAAATGGAATTTAAGTCTGCTTGAGCAAAAGTGAAATATGTAGATTGTAAGCACTTCCAGGGATCAAATCTCTTGGCTTTCCAAGCTGAGAGCCTCTGTAGGGTCAATACTGTGACATCAAGTGTGAATCTGAGCTCCGTCTAGCAGACACTGAGACTGGAGGTTAGAGGAAGAGGTTGTGGCCTCAGCTCTCCATAGGGATCTTCTACGTAAGGAAATGAGTGTGGTGAGGAAAAAATCTCAATGTGGACCACATGATTTTTTATAACTTTTTCACGACTTCTCTTATGCTTGCTCTGAGCTAGTCCTGCTCCTGGCCAGCCTTGCTGAGTCTGTCCCTGGTCTTGTCTCACCATCAGCTCCACCTCTAGCAGAGGACACAGATGCATACCCACAGCTGTTGGCTGTGTGTTACCTGAACCCCCTGTGCATGCTGATGTGAACGGAGGATTTCGAGCAGTGTTTGATTTCAATGCTGACTTAATAGGGAATGGTTGCTGAGATGTAGAAAATACCTGTGTTCATTGACTATCCCTGTTTTCTATCTCGTTTTCTAAGCACACCTGCATTGCAAACCTATCTGGTCCTTTAGGAGAAAAAGCCTTGTGTTGCCTCACTGGAAATCAGGACACATTTGATAAGCAAGAAGGTTGTGAAAGTTCTTTTGCATGAGGTATGAATAATTGCACACATCTAGCTACTGTTTCCACGCGTAGTTTCCCAATGGCCCACACAAATACCTCTAAATCCACCTCTAATCCACCTCTACATTCGAGTCTCCTGGGTAAGCGACTTAAAGAACCTCAGCTTCTTGCTTCTGGTGGGTGCAGTGTCAGATCCAGTGAAGTCCCAGCAGCTAGGATCACCCTCATTCCTGCCAAGGCCTCAGACAGTCCTGGGGCATGCCTGCAGCAAGGCAGCAGAGATATCACCTTGGTGCTAGCTGGAAATGTGGGCTTGGTGCCATCTTAGATTTTTATTCCCTCCTTCATCTCTCAATTCAGTCCTCTTTTTGCTTGAAGTGCATCTAAAACTCTTGAGATGCATTGGGAAGCAAGCAGAGCTGCTGATGTTTTTAAAAAACCAGCTTTTTGGAGAGAAAAGTAAACCATTCAATGCTTAGATTTATGCTTGGAGGAACTTCTGCTTTGGGGAAAAAAAGTTTTTTCACATCTTCAAACAGCCCCAGTAGGAGCTGAGGTTTCTCTGAGTGACACTGTGAGAACTGGAGGCTGCAGACTGCTTGCTGCTGCTCTGGGGCATCCTGCAGTAACCTTTCATTGGAGCTGGCATAGCCAAGGATGTTCTTGTAACTGAGTGAGACACGAGGCCGCTATTTCCAGGACAGTTGGTTCTTGTGACATGGGGTGGTATTGCCTTGGTGGGATGGAAAGATGTGCCAGCCCGCAGCGCTGGCTCAGCACTCAGTGCCATTAGCCCTAGAACTCACCAATTCGCCCAGTTTTCAGTAGAGGAACCTGGACTATAAATAGGTTTGGTTAAAACCAAAGCAATCAAAAAGAAGAATGAAAAAAAAACATCCTTGATGGAAAACGCCACTTCTTTCAGGGAAGCTATGTTTGAAGGAAAGGAGAGGTTTTTCTCAGCAGTTATAAACTGGGGTGAGGTTTGGCGGAGGATTCTGTTTTCATGGCAGAAAATACCAAAGCACGAGGAGCAAGGTGAACTTTTCTTTGTTTTCTTGATCAAAGCCAGTTTTGTACATTTTTGATGAGTAATCAAATTGCCATAGGTGGCTGAAAGCCAGCTTGCTGTGCCATCTAATTAAGGGCAGACCTGGACCTCATAGAGACACACATTGGTACCACTGCACTGCAGCTGCTCTCCTCTGATCCTTTAGCTGTTCCTAGTGCTGGGTTTAGGTCTGTCTTCAAACTGTGCTCCCCAGAGAGGCACTTGCAAGTGCAGGAAACAAAGACGTAAAATTGTGGTCAAGGAGAAGAGCAAAATACAAAGCCTGCAGTGCCTGGGGCTGCTGGCTGTGGGCAGAGGAATGCTGCTGGCATCCTCTGAGCTCCCAGCAGGAATTGATGTCACTCTGTATTTGAGATCTGTGGCTGCAGGTAGCCAGAAATGAGTTCGTTAATAACAATCTGGTCAGGTAATGAGGGAGACCTGGATCCCATAGGGAAGATCTCTAAAGGCTTCCATGGAAAACTGCTGACTCTACGTAATAAAATCTGTTAGCAGAAGAGGCTTCACAAAGCTCCAGGTGTACGCTCCTTTATTCAAGAAGAGAAAAAAATGTATTTCAGTATATCCCTGATTCTGATTTGGTTTGGCTTTACAATTGAAAGTCTCTCGAATTTATCTTTTATTTCATCTTTTAGAGGAAAAAAATGCAAGTTTGTCTTCAAGCTGGTTTGGACTAGGACTTATCCTTGCAGAATATGTCTTCAGGTGTTTTTTTTTTTTCCTATGCATTTTTCCCCAGATTAAACCAGGATGGGGGAAGCATTTGCAGTATCGCATTTACAAGGTGGGAAAAATATTTCATGCACAGCTTTAGATGCTCTTGAAATATCCGTGTACTCATTACTGTCCCATCTACTGCCAAAACATCATGGACAGCAAGGCATTATCAAAACTCACTCTGTAGCAGCCCCTTATCCAGAGCAAATGCTCCCTCCATAGGAGATGGATTGTGCTGTATTTCACCTTTCAGCCCAAACCTACCCTGGTCCCAAAGGCTGGATGCAAAGCTGCCCACAATGTGCAGGCAGCAGTCCTAGCTCCAGGACAGCTCGCTGGTTGTTCAGGTAGGAGCAAAGCGCTGTCATTTTGGGATTTTGAGGTAAAACAAGGTCAATTCATGCAGTAAACTGGGGTAATCCAGTCTCTGCTGCACCACCAGCTGAGCTGTCCATGTAGTGTACGTAGCTGATGGTGAGAAATATCCAGATCTGGAAGCTGGAGCTTGTATCCCTGCTGAGGACACAGGGAGAAGGTGTCCAAAAGCAAATGGTTGTACCCTGTGTGTCAGCACGGGTTCTCACTGCAGCTTTACCAGACTAGAGTTAAAAGGCATCAAGGGGAAAAACGTGAACCCAAGGAACACTTGATCACAAAGCTGAGCTTGAGGTCCAGGTCCAAATACGCTCAATGGGTTGAACCTGAAGGGAACAGATGTCCTGGGCCTTACATGCAATTCTGCAAGGGAGCTGGAGGCCCCCAGACCTGCGTGCTTGGTGAGGAAATGCATAGCACGGGGCTCTCTGAAACCCACGCTGGAGAGGAGGCACTGCCATAAGCACTGTCAGGGAGAAACCTCCCTTCATACAAGGTCTGGAGGCTGGAAGGTCATGCTGGGTTCAATTATCTCTGCAAAGACCGTGCTGGGACTTGAGCTGCCTCAAACAGCGAGGTGCCCACCTGGTGGGTGAGCGCTTCCCCAGAACGTGAGAAACTTGATTTTATTCCCAATTTTGGGCAGGAAGAGAAAGGTCTGTCGTCACGCCGAAGCCTTGCTCACCAGCTCCTTGCCTTCTTCAGCTTGCAGAGCAGGCAGGAGGCCGGCGATGAGCTCATTGCCAGCTCACCCTTCCCATCCCCTTGGCTGCATGCTTTCCTGGTGCTGGGTATAGGAGGGTTGCCTGTCCTGCAAACCATTGTGTTGAGGCAGACAGCGAGTTATAGGCACATCCCACTTCGAAAACACCCTGGGAGGCTGGGAAAGTAGGAAGGAAGTCAACACAATGGAGGAACCTCTCTGAACAAAAGGTGATCGAGGCACCTCTTGTCTCCCATGCATCCTCGCTCTACGAAGCCGGATTGTCCTCACCCCTCTGCCCACTGTGAGTTCCAGCAGCGTGGAAAAATCCTGGAGGTCACATAGGGAGGGGGAGAGCCACTGAGTCGGAACGTGTCTGAGCGTAGGGAAAGAATGGGGCTTTGTTCATGCCCTAAAGCAGAAGGGGAGGGTGCGGGGCTCTGTTGAGCAGCGAATTTTTTTTTATCTGATGAGGAGAGTGAGCGTGCAGTGGAGGTGGCTGTGTTGATAAAATGCTCGTGGGGGTTCGCTAATTGCAGATTGATTGGAAAGATGCAGGGCTTCTGTGCTTTAGGACGTGGGATGCAGTCTGAGCTCTGATGTGTGGCTGGGGGGACTCTGGGTCCTCCTGACGGATGGAGTCAGGGTTTGGCTTGGGTTTTTTTTTTTGCTTTCTTTTGTTTTTTCTTTTTTCCTATTTTTTTTCCTTTTCCTTTCCCTTTTCTCCCCCTTTTCCTTTCCCTTTTCTCCCCCTTTTCCTTTCCCTTTTCTCCCCCTTTTTCCTCCAATCCCCCCAAGTCTTCTTCCCTCCTTCCCCTGTATTTGTGTCCCCCCTTCCTCCCCCCCGATTTTCCTTCTTTCATTTGTTCTACAAAAAGAAGGGGACACTATTTCTGCAGGCTGCAGGGCAGATGGGGACAGACCCCGCACATCCCATGCAGTCTGCCACACGCTGCCAGCTGCAGGCTCTGGATAGCAGGAGACACCCCAGCGTCCTATTTCCCCGGGTTTCCATCTGCCTCCCCTGAGCTCCAGCAAGGGCAGAAGTTGTGCGAGGAGAGAGAACGGGGAGAGAAGTGCAGGAGCTCTACTTGGCAGACAGCTGTGGAAATGCAATGTAGGTGAAAAGGGATTAAAGCTGAGCGCTGCACATAGAAAAAAGCGTATCCTGTTGATTTCCATCCCAGTTTCCTGCGTTTTAAGTTTTCTCCCAACACGTGCCGCGAGAGCGTAGCCCTCAGAACCCCTTGAACAGAACACAAATAACAAACGATCGCTGTAGGAAGCCCATTTTAGGTGGGTTTCGTAACTCTCTCCGGGCCCCGTGGGTGTCTCGTTCACTGAGCAGGCCCAGGTCTGCGTTTTGGCTGAACGTGGGAGGGAGCAGGGGGAGGGCAGAGCGGCGGCTGCGCCCATTTCAGAGCTCGGGAGCTCGGCGCGGCCGCTGCTCGCGCTGAGCACGGGGGAATTGTAACTGGTCGCCTCGTGCAAGGTACGTTGGTGATTTTTGGGGTTTGCGATGGGTGGTGGTTGGTTGGTTGTGCTGCTGTTAATCTTGCGTGTAAGCCGGGTACGAAGGGTGTGAGATCAGCCTCATGGCTGCTGATAAAACTTACTGATAACATTTCTGAAGCAGCATAAAGTCTGGGAGTGTTTTCTAGAGGTGGAAACTGCACCTGTGCGGGTGACCACAGGTGTGGAGTGTGCTTTCCTGGAGTGCAAAATGGTTTCAAGCTAAAAGAGAAAAAGTTTTTTGTGCCAAGGGTGGTGAAGCACCGGCACAGGGTGCCCGGAGAGGTGGTGGATGCCCCATCCCTGGAGACATTCAGGGTCAGGCTGGGGGTGGCTCTGAGCACCCCAGCTGAGCTGTGGGTGTCCCTGCTCATTGCAGGGGAGTTGGGCCAGATGGCTTTTAAAGGTCCCTTCCAACTCATCAATTCTATGATTCTATGAAAATGCACTTGCATGCACCCCTTTGTTTCATCTAAACACGCTGGCCATGCATAAAGAAGCCACGTTATACTAAGATATTTAATTCCTAATACAATCCAGAACCATAAAATCCTCTGCTTGCTCTCACCTTGTGTTTTCCATCAGGTGATGCTGGAGAGCACATGTGGTCCCCCTCCTGCAGGCAGCCCCAATGCTCCGTGCTGGGCCTTGCTCCTGATTTTGGGGAGGAACTTCCCAGCCGTGCCTGGCAAGCAGGCAGCCTCACCTGGCAGTGCAAGCCCTGATGAAGTAAGGCTGCAAACTGTGCCTTCGTGTCGGGGTTGCACAGCTCGCCTGACAGAGTCAGGAAACCAATACCCAACTAATTAGTCATGGAGAGAGAGGCTGATAAGCTCTCTGGCTTTCTGCACGGGAGGGAAGAAGTTGAAAACTTGCAGGTGGCTTAGGTGTTAAGTGAAAAGTCTGGGTCAAGGGCCCAATTATAGGGGAGCAGTAACATTTTTGTTTTTCAAAATAACAAACAGAGCCAGCAGAGGAGGAGCTGCACTTCACAGGAGGGTTTATTGCTATTAAACTTTAATGTTGTTTAAGTTGGACCTGAACCAACCCTGCGTCTCTTTGTGGAAATTTCCTGTGACCAGGAAGCTTCCTAGAGCAGCTGCTCCCTGAATTTGGTGGTTTCACTACTGCTTCTGCAATGGCTTCAATTCCCAGCAAGCTGCAAGATACGATTTTTGAGCATTTGCAAGGAAAACAGGCAGAATTGTCTGTCAGGACCCTGTTTTCAGTTTGGTAATGTTTTTTTGGAGGCAAACAATAGCAGCACGTTCCAAACGGATACGATCAATTGGAGAACAACAGCCCCTGAACAGATACTACATTGAATATAAAGAAAAAATTTTTACGATAATGGTGGAACACCGAATCAGGTTGCCCAGAGAGGTGGTGGTTGCCCTGTCCCTGGAGACATTCAGGGTCAGGCTGGACCAGGCTCCGAGCAATGCGATCGAGCTGTAGACGTCCCTGTTCATTGCAGGGGAGTTGGAGCAGATCCCTTCCAACTGAAACCATTCTATGATACCAGGAACAGGCAGGGTTTGCATCCTTCGGGATCCCCAGAGCAGCAGCCGGTTGCTGGGGGAACACAAGGGGAATGGACCTCAGAAAGAGGCCAAGCTGCGTTGGTTGCCCTTTCTGCCAGACCAGTTGGCCCTGGTAGGAAACTGTTTACATTCCTGTTCAATTGGAAGAGGCTCATGCAAAGTATCTGGGGCTCAACGAAAAGGAATTTTCTTGTGAAACAGTTTTGTCAGGGCTTCTGACCAGCTCTTCAGGTCATCAAAAGAGCTGGGTTTGGGCACTGAGAGCACCTCAGTGAGCTGTGGCGTCTTGGAACGATGCTCAGAGGTTAGGAAGCACTGGTGACTCCTGGCAGGTCTGTCCTGCCTTCACAGGCTTGTAATTGTCCTCCAACAGCACCTGAGGGCTTTGATTAAGCTCTGGGAGCTCCCTTCAGCACTGAGTCCTTGATAAAGGCCTTGATCTCTAGGGGAGAGGGCAGGGATGGTGCTAAGCCAGGCAAGGCTTTTTGTCTCATTCCTCTTCCTCCCTGTGGGCTCCAGCCCTGCCCTGTTTCTGGCAGGTATTGGGGATGCCATTTTAAAGGCTTTGTGTCCTTAGGCTCTTCATGGGTCACTTGGTATGGCAGAGTGGTGAGGTTTTTGAAAGCAGCATTTCATTATGGCACCTCGCTAGGTTTTGGCCATTACACCCATAACCTAAGAAGACATCTGGGAGAAGGAAGGAGTGCCGTGCAGGGTCTCAGAAGGCACCAGCTAGAGGATGGGTCTGTACACTCACTTGTGAACACCTGGTGAAGGTACAAAGTCAGCCATCCCAAAGGCGACTGCTGTGACAGCTTTAGGACGGTGCCCTTTCTCTCAGCACAAAGAGAATGAAAGCCCCTCTGGTCCTGCTCCAGTTCTGGAGGACCTGAGTGGAGAGGATGGTGTTACTGCACATTGATCTCCATCTCGTCAGTAAGCAATCGTGCTATCAGCTCTCTCATTGTCCCAGGGGACGCTGCTGGGATGCATTTTGTGCCTCTTGGTTGGCTTCCAGACTCTGATACCCTCAGCTGAGTCAAAACTGCTTTGCTGTAGATGGTAACGTGCTCTAAAACCACGATGTGGAGCACCTCCATCATTTCCTTCATTTTTTGAGGCTTGTTTGCTTTGGAAAAGCAGAATAGGGATATTGGGAGTATAGGGTCAAGGAAGAGGAGCTCCAGTTCCCAAAGCTGCTACCCAAGATGTGACATAAACACTGCACCCAACGGCAGCCTTCTGGCTTTCCCACGATATTCTCACTCCAATGGAAGGTTGAGTTCTCTGTTCTCGTGATCTCCTTTCCTTAGATGCCTCCAGACAACCTGTAGTAGCTTCACATTCGGCTTGGAGTTTCATCGAGTGGCTCCAAGTCATTCGTGTCACTTATCAGTTGCAGGATCAGAGTAGCTCTGCTTCCTCTTGCATGTGCTGCTTGCAGGTGATAACAGTGATGAGAGGCACAGGACCACGGGAGATTAGAGCCCTAAATGAACATCATCGCACCTGCAAGCCTTGTCATACTTATGATACTTGCCTCGTTATTTGCAAAGGTTGAATGACATCCTTAATTGTGGTGAGAATGATCTCTAAACGCAGCTATTCACAAGTATAATGTACTGGAGCTGTTTAATTCAGCAGCTAGAGAACAGAGACCAGGTATGCTCAAAGGCTGCTTATCTCACTCAGGCTGAATTAAGCTGAGCTTTCCATGTGACTCATGTCTTTGTTGGTTACAAAGGGAATCTGAGGTGGGTGGATCAGCTTTAGACAGCCGCTGAGGGCAGGTGGCTTTTGTTCTTTTGAACTCGACTGTAGGTTTATGATCGTTCTTACTGGGCTCAGGAGTGAGCATCCTAAGGAAGGGACATGAAATTCCCCTAGCATGGGCTTAGGGAAGGGAAAACAAACAAACAAACAAACGAAATGGAAAAAAATAATAATAATAGTAAAAAAAAAAAGATCCATGCTCTCCTCCCCCACTCAGAGCTTCCTGTTTTGAAAATGGACAAAGACAAAAGTCTGGAGGGGAAAAAAACTCTTTGGGCTGAAAAAATCAGTTACAAAATGTATTACAGAGAATATTGAGTGCTTGTTTGACCTTTCCTAAGCTGCGGGCTGCAAACTGTTATCCAAAATCTGAGATTTTAACTAGGTCCATGATTTCACTACCTTGCACTGCTGCTTTTCTCATTGCCTGAGGTCCTACCACGGAGGTGCACTTGCCTCTTCAGGGACTTCCCGAGCTGGAGCTGATGCCTTGATTTTTATTAGCTTTAAATTGATTTTTCCTCCATGGACTCATCCAGCTACTTCTGAATGCCGCATAGAATGCACTCATGGCAACAACACTCCTGTGGCAGTGAGTTCCATGGGTCAATGAGTGGTGAGCAAGGCAGGACATCCTGCTGGCTGGCCTGGCCTGGCCCCATTGCTTGAGGGCAGAGCCAGCTGTGCTGTGGTCCAGAGGTTTGCTGCGTGGGAGCCTGGACCGAGAGCCCAAGGGTCTCGTGCTGAGGGTGAGTCTCGATAGGTCTGTTTGGGGGTTGGACTCGATGATCTCTCGAGGTCCCTTCCAACCCCTACAGTTCTGTGATTCTGTTTGTTTTCTTGTGTTTTTAACGACGTTGTGAACTGTGCCTACCTGCTTTTGTCACTGTGCTGCTCAACAATTTCCCCAGCTAAAGAAAACATTGAACCAAGAGCCTTGAGTTCCTTCAGACAAACTTCTGTGGGCACCTGCACATTCCCTGTACTTCGTGCTCAAGCCTCATCCAAATAACTTCTACCTTTGTTGACCTCTCCCTGCTGTTAATGCTGCTAAGGGCTGCCTTGGGATTTGGGTTTTATTATCTTCTCACCTTGCGTATTCCCGATTCCCTCTTAGTTTGCGCGCTGTATGTTTTTGGTGACGATGAGGTGGCTCCAGTATGTTGGATACTGATTCATCCTGGGGCTTGACAAGAGGGTCTGAATGGGAGCATTCACTCCAGTGTTGGTCAAACAAAGCTCAGGGCTGTTTTTCCACATGACAGAATGGGCTTTGTGCTGGCCTGAATGCAGACTCAGCTGGAGCACGGCACGTGAGCCAGACATCGTTTGGAAATGCAATTAGCTGCATGGGAAGCTTGGTCCTTAGAGAAAAGCAGCAAAGGTTGGGATTGGAAGAGGAGCAATGTCTCAGCACAGGTCACCAGAGCTTGTCCCCATGGCCTAAGGAGCTTGTGAGTTTACGGACTCTGAGCTGTCACTGCTAATGAAGGAGATCTTCTGCCTGTGAGCACGTTTATGTGGTGGTACAAAGAAGCTGGGGAACTGATCTGGGTTAAAAACTAACCAGGGAAAGAAGGCTGGTGTCCAGGGTCCAAGCTCAAAACAAATATTTCCTTTCCTCCAACCCCTTAGGATGAACCCTTAATGCTAACCCATTGCCTCTTCCAAACACCCCCCAAAACAATTTGGTCGTGTTAATTGCGATGACGCAGACACTGCGCTGACTGAAGGGAGGAAACATTTCGGTCTATGTTGATACCAGTTTAAGGTCCCTGTATTTGTCTCAAAACATCACTGCGAGGTGACATGAAGCGTCGATCTACTTTTAACGAGTGACAAACTTGTAGTAAGTTCATCTGCTGATTCACAGGATCACAGAATGGCTTGGGTTGGGAGGGACCTCAGGGATCATCAAGTTCCAGCTCCCAGATGGCGGCAGAGCTCTGGAAATTCACCGTACACCCAGGTTATATGGGAATTCTTGAGAGAAACTCGCTGCCGGCAAATTTTGTGTAGAACCGCGTTATTCTGTTCTGCGACGTGCATCCTTGTGGCTTATAAACTGAGCTCACACAGGAGCTTTATACTTTCAGATGTTTCAAGCTGCGTTCTGCTGCCAAGTGGAGGGGCATTTATCTGTCCAAGAGCAAGCGTTCCTGCTCTGTGTTGCATCCTCTGAGGGATCTAGTTCCTTTACTGAGAAGCAACACCATTACTGCCATGAGAGAAAGCAGCCTAGAAACTGAAAGGCGATATCTGAAGAACAGTTCAGGTTTTGCTCTAGTGGAAAAGTGTCTTTAGGACTTCTTGGCTTCAACCTAGAATGCTTTAATTTGCTTGTGAACTACAGCTTGAATCATTGCAGTTTCATCCCTGCTGCTGCCCAGGTGGGGTACTCACCTGAGATGTGGTCCATAAGACCTCCTAGAAGGTATCTTTTGAGCTACATGGAAGCAGTAACTGGAGTTCTCTTGAAGGACAAGGAAAATGTGGCCTGTGTGAGGACTGGGTATGACAAAGTGTGGGACCGGCCTCATTTCTGAGGTAGTAAGAAGATCATGAACTGCAAGGATGGGGAGGAGGTTGGAAGGGCTTCCCTGTAATGTCCTTTGGGAAGGCTGGTGCTGAGAAAGAAAAGTTTGAGAAGGGGAGGGACTACAGCAAACGTGGTCATGGTATTTCCATGCCAGGCAGCTTAGGACTAAAATGCCCTGAGCACTCCCTACATCCGTCATTGCTCATGCCATGATACTTCTATCTGAGAAGTCATTAAGATTATCAGTCAATAAAAATAACTTCAGTACAGAAGGGGATTCACAAGAGGAAGATGGAAAGCAAAATCGTCCCTGTGTGACGATCCAGTTTGTTCCTTACTGTAGAGAAAATGATTGGATTTTCTGACGGGAGGTGTTTCCAGTAGAAACTTTTACATCACATTTGACATCTACGGGGCTTTTCAGACATTTTCCTGGTGGAACTGCTGCCCAGAGCTACAGACTCTGAAATAGAAAGAGGTTCTTCACGAAGCTGAAAACGAAGCTCAGCGATTCACCAAGATATCTTTTGGCGTGGTTTCCTGACTGTTCCACCCACTCTTGCAATTTCCTCCAACCGGGTGTAACTGCCCATTGTGGCTCCTCGAGAGATGTGTTTTCCTGACAAAACGTGCATGTAGCAGTTCTGGACAGACTCTGCTGAGGCTTCTCCCAGTGCCCTGGGCTACTCCACGTGTTAGATGCTCAAGGAACTGCCGATGTTGATGTTAGCTGCTCCAGCTCCCTTTTTTCTGCCCCCATTGCGTTGCTCAGCAGGCAGTCCAAGGACGTGACGACTCCAGAGATCCAGGAACTGCTAGAGACATTGTTTCTCAAGGATTTTCTTCCTCTTTCTGTGTGAATACTATTACTTATTCCTTCTCTAATGGCAAACCTGTGCTGATATTGCTTTCCTGTACCTTCATTCAAGGAGAGGGAAGAGATCTCTCATATTTTGGAAAACGTTCTAGAGAGCTCTCGCCATTCTTCTTCCCGAAGCAGGCTGCTGGCTGTGTTGCTTTGCCAATGGAATTCTCCATCCTAAAAGACCGTAGGGAGGCTTTGATTTTGCATGTAGAACCAGCAGCTGTCGTGCTGTTCAGCTGTAGACCCTTCCCTGGAGGTGCCCAATTCTGGCTGCAAGGTGCACCATGTGCACCATCTTCGAAGGTCTTCACCCCCAGCAGCAGCAGAGCCATGCAAGAAGAGCAGACTACAACCTTCTGAATGAGCTTCACAGTACTTCTGCTCCAGCTTGCCTGGCTCTTCCTGCGACACAGAACTACAAAACCACGGAGCCGTGTGAGAGCTGAGCCCAAGTAGGGGGAGGGATGTGACAGCCCCTTGTTCCTGCAGACGGCTCCCAGCACCCAGCAGCACTGCAGTTGTTTCGTTTGTCACATACACAAAGGTGCAGTGTGACCTCTGGACAGTCCTTGTTTCCTTTGTGCTCCGTGCCTGAGTCAACTTGAATTTGTTCACCAAGCGATGATGAATTTCAAATCCTCTCCATCTGTCTGGGCTAGAGTAAACGTGCAAATGCTGTTTGCACAGACCGGATGGGGAAAGCCTGGGAACCATGTCTGGAACTGACGTTTACGTTATTGGGCGATGGGATGTGGCAACTCAGGCCTTTCTGTGGTGCCGGAAGGGCTGTTTTGAAAGCTGACTGGTGCTTTCTCATTCATTCAGCAAATGATCCCAAGCTCCTGTGTTCAGGCTGGAATTAACCCAGCTCAAGACATGGTGGGCAACAGACCCTCAGTGAACTGGGATTGCAGATGGGCAGGACTCAGAGTGTGGGACCAGCTCAGGGTTGGAAGGGACAATGCTGCAGATCAGCAGATTCCCTCTGGATATCTACCAGGACCTCCTCCCCAGGTTCTTCCAGTGCAGAAATAACCAACTTAGCCTTAGTCTGGGGCAGTGACATTCTATGGTGTGGTGCATGTGCCCCTCAGCTCTGCCCCTGCTCTTGGCCCATTGCGGTGCCGTGGAGCAAAGCTGTGGGTACCTGTACCCTTGCTTTGAGCCTTTCAGTTTGCATTATGTCAGCTTTGTGTAATGATTGAGTGGTTCTTCTGGCTGATTGGATATGGGAATGGTTTGGGAAAGACTTTCTGAGCCTGGCTTCTACCACCCATCTTTTTGTTCTGCCCAGAATGAAACCTGTCCTGAAGGAGGACCAGACAGAGAGAAAACTCCTGTCCTAGCAGCGCGATTTGAAGTGGGGAAATCATCTTACCTCATTCTCCAAAAAAAACCCAAAAAGCCCAAACTGTCAGACTTAAACAGAGACCCACCAGATCCTAATACCACCCCATAGACTGCTTACCATTCTGTTGAAGGATGGGAAAATTAGATGATTTTATTGTCTGGTGAAGCAAACTGCTTCCACTTGGAAATGCGTAACAAACTGGAATGCTCTGTAGCATCTATGAGAAACAACTTTATCTTTGTGTCTAAAAGAAGGGGAATTTACCAGTGCTGGAAGAAAAACTCCTGTCTGCCCTGTCCTCCTGGTGCTCTGGGGTGAGGGCTGGGGTGTTCTGTTTTGCTCTGCTCCTGGCTCAGTTGCTGTCTGGGAGGGGCCAGGAGGAGTCTGGATTCCAGCTTTTGACCTGTTTGCATGCACAGAGCTTTCCTCTGGGACCATTCAGCAACACTGCTGCAAAAATAGCCCTGTGGCCATGCAGAGCTTGAGGTATGAGAAGCTGCAAACTAATAAGATTACGGAATTTTTTTAATGCTTCCCATGCTTCAGACAAATGTGATTTAAGAGGCAGTGGTTGCTAAGGAGAAAATATTCATCTGTGCTGCTGTTTTTGTCTGGACCTGAACAACCACTTAAGACCAGGCCAATCAACTACCCAAACTGCACAGTGTCCCTTACTGTACGATGACATTTCAGCCTCCAGGATGATGCAGAAAGCGAGCTCCTGAGCAGGCTTTGCCAAGTCTGGGGAGCTCAAATTCTTACGTAGCACTGAATCCAACCTCCAAGAAGCTTAAAAATGAGACAATTCCACCTAACTTAGTTACCTAGGGGATCTTATTATAGCCCATGGTGAGGTGTTCAAGGTATTTCTTCCTACGAAATGTGAAAACCTTTATAAAGCTGAAAGCGTCTCGGAGCTGGGTGTTTTTCTCTGTTGGTAACAGCAGCTGTCTCCACCCGTAGTGTTTTCACCACCTGGGCTTTTTCCTGATCATTCTCCCATGACGTGCTATTAGCTGGCTCGTACTCACTTCCTCTGACACGTTTCTTTTGGGAGGTGAGGCTGGAAAGGAGGAAGCTACTGGAGTGTGTTCATATGCTGCTTTTTATTTATTTATTTTTTCTCTTGCCTACTTCCACTTTCAGCAAGCTGTCCTCTTCTTGGCAGAGTTGTGACATCAGGCACAGTGCAGTGCCTTGCTCAGACAGGAGTGACAGCAGAGCTCTGTCCCTCCGGAGGGCTGGGCTCTTTGCAATGGCTGCAGGGCTCTGCGGCTCCGTGCCATAGCTTACGATGCCAAAGGGTGCGGGCTGAGGCATGTGGGCAGAAAACCGGTGAGAGCTGGGAGAGAGATGCTCTGCTTCGTCTTATAAGCCTTCAGGGATTTCCTTCTGGGAGATTGAATCTGGCACTAAGCAGGATTAATGCACATCAAGAAGCTTAGGGCCATCTCTACACGTAGAGAAGTGTCGTGATCCACGTGAGATCTTCAGCTGGGGCAGCAGGAAAGCGGGCTGTAGTCCCAGTGGTCTTCTGTGACAACACCTCATCGTCAGCTATTGGGTTTTTGTTTCCTCTTCTAAGGTTTTGAAATGCTTGCTGAGGACAGCAATGACATCTGCCTGCTGTCAAGAGCAGGAAGGGCTGAATGCTTGAAATGAGCTCTGCAGCCATCGGTAGGTGGAAGTGGACGGATGGTGGTGCAGGGAGCTGATGTGTGCTTCTGTGTTGTGTCCAGGCCATGTGCGCAGCTGAAGCGACTGCAGCTTTGCTCCAAGTGGAAGAAAAGTTTTCAGCATGCCTGGCACGGATGGATGCCCTCATCCTCAAGCCTCTGCTGCAGGCAGGTAGGTTGGGGAAGACATTCTTTTTCTCTAGTCTTTGCCTTGAATAACTGGTGCATGTATGAAGGGAATTACACTGTAAACCTAACGACTGAGAGCTCGCTGGGGGCTGGTCTGCTGGAGTAAGAGCTATTTTAATTGAGACGGGTCTTAAGGATGCCTACAACCTTTCATGCGAGTCACAGACAACCATTCCTGTTGGTTTTAGAGGTTGTATTACACGGGGTACATTTAAAAGACTGGCCAGCAGGTCGAGGGAGGTTCTCCTCCTCCTCTGCTCTGCCCTGGGGAGGCCACATCTGGAGCACTGGGCTCAGTTCTGGGCTCCCCAGCTGCAGGCACACAGGGAACTGCTGGAGAGGGTCCAGCGGAGGGCTGCGAAGATGATGGGGACCTGGAGCATCTCCCTGATGGGGAAAGGCTGAGAGCCCTGGGGCTGTTCGGTCTGGGGAAGAGAAGGCTGAGGGGGGTCTCAGCAATGCTTATCAATATCTAAGTGGTGGCTGTCAAGAGGATGGACCCAGGCTCTGCTTGGTGGTGCTCAGCAACAGTACAAGAGGCAACGAGCACAAACTGGACCATGAAAAGCTCCGTATGAACATGAGGAAGAACTTCTTTACTTTGAAGATGACAGAGCCCTGGAACAGGCTGCCCAGAGAGGTGTGGAGTCTCCTCTGGAGATATTAAAAACCCTCCTGGACTCTTTCCTGTGAGACCTGCTCTAGGGAACTGCTTTAGCAGGGGTTTGGACTCGGGCATCTCTAGAGGTCCCTTCCAACCCCTACGACTCCGTGATTCTGTAATCTGGACTCTGAGGCTTGTCTCCAAGGCTTGTTTCCAGCATGGTCCATGAAAACCCAAAATGCTTCTCACATAGGTATGATCCGTGAAGTGTGCCCATTCTGCCTCCCCACCCTTGGTCCATCCTCATGCCTGACTTTGAAGGTAAACCTGTGGGTGCAGGTTCTGGGCCGGCAGTAAATCAGAGCAGCTCAACCGAAATAACAAATCCCTAACTATTCACAAGGATGTCTGACCAAAAGTGGTGAGACTGGATTAGGCCAATAGGATGTTCCCCTCTTATGCCATCTTCCCTTCTGGGTCTAACCTCCAAGGAGATTGGGACCAGCCCCTTGGTCCAGGGGCAAAACCTCCCAAAAGTTTCCACCAGTGCTCATGTCTGAGCCTTGCAGGCTGCTGTGACCACATTCTCCACAAGAATGGAAAGGAGAAGAAGGCCTAAGCACGGATAGTGCATGCAATTACTCACAGGAACCCTGCCCTAAATAATCATCATCTCCTTCCTCCCTTTGAACTACTTTCCTATAATGATATATGTGTTTACACTGACAAATTGGGCTGAGCACTAGATAAAGGCAATGTCTTCCACAAGATTTCCTGGATTCAAGGCTTTCTGATAGCCTTTTCTTCTCCATCTCTCCCCACAGAGCCCAGTGACCAGAAAGGAAAGGAGAACTTTAAGCTCTTTCTGCTCCTGAATGATCGATTTCAAGCTCTTTGGAACCTCACAGAAGAGAGTTACCGGATAGTGAAGCAAAAATGCAGCAAATCCGAGCCGTTCTGCATCCAGGATATTTACATTATCTGGAAAGGAGACCTGTTCCTAAGCTTCTACATCCAGTAAGTACGGAAGAATAAGGTACCAAATTTATCAGCTAACTGCCAGCTATGGTAGGTCAGTGCAAAATATCAGATGCATTTAATATCCTCAGTCCTGGTCTTCAGTGTTTGTCATCAGGGCAGAGAAGGGGTTGCATCCATTCTCTATGTAGACCATCTAACAAGCACATTTCTTTCTATCTGTGGCTTTGATATTAAGAGGCTGGATATTTTCATGCAAGTGTGTGTGGATATATACATTAAAAGTCTATTTTTTTAATGAATCTTAAAAATGGGAAAAAGGCTGAGAGGAGAACTTGTGCCTGGGGAATTTCAGAGAGCAAAGGCCGAGCTGTCAGCAGGAGCAGAAAGGTGTGCAGCAGAAGGTTGAGAGGACTCCTGGGGGTGAGGAGAGGGGAAGGTGTCAGCACGTTCCTGTTTTTGCCATGTTTATTTGCTATTGGCAAGGGATATGATAGCAAGTGATGGATGTAGGATGACAAGAAAAACATTCTGCCTCCTAGTTGTTTCTATAATTAATTACATATCTGCTCCCCATCTGTCTGCAATGCAGAATAAATGTTTGTCAAAGTTACTGGAGTGTGTAACCTCTGTGTTGATGACCTACCATGAAAAGTAGGTTATGGGCACCGGAGGTGGCACAAAGGTCAGAACATCTTCAGTCTTTCATTCATCACAATTTTGGGAAGCGATTTTTAGATGGGTTTGTACCATATGGACAGTTCAGCACCTGCACAGGGTGGGAGATGGGCATGCAGGTTCCAGGGGATAGCGGTTCTTCTGGTCTTGCTTTTGTCTGTTTGTGGGTGTGCAGGTGGAGGGAGGAGGAAGGGCTGCTTTTTGTTTTGCTTTCATTTGGTCAGCATCAGTTGAGAAAGTTCTGTACAATAAACTGTGTGTGAATGGGGCTTGAAGCACTGCATGTACACTTGGAATATGATTCAGGGAATTAAAGTTGGTTTGTCTTGAAAAGGCACAGAAGAGACGAAAACTTGTGTGAGGTTCCAGGTGACACAAAGGAGGAGCTTATCTGAAGATCGCTTTTCCCCTCATTTTGAAATTAAGCCTATTTTTGTTGGGTGCAATTTTTAAAAAAAAAAAAAGAAAAAAAAAAAGAAAAAGCTGATTCCTACCCACCTCTGCTGACTCGATCTGTGCAGCCTTAATCCTACGATGTCTCATCCTTTTTGGAGTGATATGGGAGTAAGCGAAGGCTCTACTTAGGGGTCTGAAAATCAGCTGTAAATACACGACTGTGAAAATGAAATAAATGATAATTAGTGTGGACAGAATACCTGATTTAACAGAAATTATTACAGGAAGAAAACACGGTGTTTGCTAACAAATACAGCTCGATCTCCCTCTAGTGTGAGATGAAATACGTTGACATGGACTTAGGGTTGAATTTACCAATACTTCATAGAATCATAGAATGGTTCAGGTTGGAAGGCACCTTAGAGATCATCCAAGAAGCAGAAACTCATATATTTGAAGCTGATGTCCTAAGCTTAGCCTTTGTAGATTTGCTTTCCAGGGCTGTAGTACAACTTTACTTCTGCTTGTGCTATGAGTCAGGTTGACTTAAACCTCCTGAAATGAGACTAGTGCAAAAGTTAACGAGGAAGTTAAAGCAAGGAGCAGGCACAGGGGACAAAGGGAAGCGAGCCAAAGTGGGAGGTACATAGCCATGTCTGCCTGCCTGCCTTGGAAAGGTGGACCTGACATCCCATTTTCGGATGAGCTTTTTCCTTCTGTCACTTAAACCTCAACGCTAACGTGCATCTCTGACGGTGTGTCTGTTTTTTCTTGCCAACAGATATTTCGTCACTTTTGCCAACTATGTTGTAGTCCATGGCTTTGAGCATGCCACAAAGAGCAAAAGGTCAGTGGGCTCAGAAATGCTTGTTTAAGAGCAGTAGCTGTTGAAAGGTTTCCCCTAGAGATCTCTCTCTGTCTCTTTGTAGCTACGCACAGCTCAAAGATTTTGGGGATAGGAATCCAGTCAATTTCAGCGTTGAGGCAAAGAGTGGGACCCAAGAAAGGACTCTGTGGGAGTCTGGCAGGGAATTTCCACTGCTTGCTCCAGATGTTGTCAGAGTCTCGTGGCAAATAGCAAGTGAAGGGATGAGTGCTGGGCATGAGAGGATTTACAATCATTTCATCTGAGTCACTCAGTGTGCAAACAGTCATGAAATTATGCCGTATGCTGTGCGTCTGGGGGTGCGATTCCCATTTGCAAAGAGCTGGGCTGGAGGCAGAACAGATAGAGCTCTTGTTCTCTTCGCTGTCTTATTTCTGTGTATTTGGTGTGCAAACATGCTTGCATTTTGTTACCTTCTGCTTTTTGAAGCCTTTTCTATCCTCTAAGGGAGTGAGGTAGCATATAAGGTTTGGAAAACAAAGCAGCAGCAATGTGCAGAAAAACTAATTAATGAACCTTTGTGTTAATATGCCACCTTGCAGTGAAGCCTGGAAGCACCACAAGACAGTGCTGAAACAATTCCTCACGGGCTTCACCTCTGAGAGCTCCATGTCACTGGCCTTGTACACTGTCCTTCACAAACCCATCCGGGACCACGTCGAGCAGTACATACTGCTCCTTACCAAGCTGAATGAGGCTCTCAAAGAGGTAGGAAGCTTTATGTGATGTTATTTTGCTGGTTCACGTCTACATCTCATGTAGAGCTTCGGGGGCTTTGTGGTGGTGGGAGGGAATTCAAAGGGGCTGGGAGAAAAGTGATTTCCAGGGGACAGTCAAGGTGGAAGGTCTCAAAGCAACGGGCAGTGAGCCCTCCAGCATAGTTCAAGCTGCTCAACGTAGAGAGGAGCTGCTAAGGGTCCTGTAAGTGGCCTACGGTTTCATGCTCCTGCTGGTGGCAGGGATGATGTTAGATTTGGGAGGCTTCCCTTGCAAATGGGTTTGGAGGATTAACTTTCATTCATCCTTTGAATTCAGAGCTGCTGAGGTTTTTTCTGCGGCTCTAGCTTAGAGAGTAGATGCCCTGTGTACCCATGCCTGAAGCATTGTCCAAACCCTGCCTTCCTTTCTCAGGGCTCTGAAAAGGACGTGGTTACCACCGTTGTCAAGGAATATGTGAAGCTGGCCTCCTTCATCAGCCAAGTCCTGGATGAAGCTTGTTTTACCAAGGCCTTATGGAAATCCTTGGGCTACAAATTCACAGTGAGTCACAGCTACCTGTGTGGATTGATGGGGTGCTCCTCTGGGGTCTAGGTCTTAGACTTCTGTTTACCCATGGAGCAAATTTGACACAGATCAAGCATTTGGGGCTTAGTTTGGAAGCCAGCAGAGCAGGGCAGCATGGAAGCCTTGAAGAAACCTTGTGGTCACTAGTTGCTTTGGAAGCTGAACCCTGTGTCCAGTTCTTTGTCACTGTCAGCTTGTGCCAAGAGTCAGCTGGCCTCTGCAGGAGCTGTTGGCTTGACTTGCAAGTCCTCTTTCAAGTGATGATATTTCCTGATGCTTTTGGTCCACAACATTGAACCTTGTGGTACTTTTTGCAGGACATGCTGTGTGTTCCTGAAAGGAGGCTGCTGGAAGATAGCAGAAATCTTCCCATCTCTGCCAGCACAAATCGATCAGATCGGATCTTGCTCTTTGATGATGTCCTTGTGCTAATTCAGGTGAATTTTCCAACCTTGAAGGGAGATGGGAAGAACGGCATGGATAAATGACACTGAAATTAACATTCCTCTAACGCTGAAACTGCAGCAGAGCGTGGCTATTCTTAAAACCCTTACTCAGATCCATGTGGTTTGTGCTAGATAGTAAGAAAAGAAAGCCTAGTTAGTAGGAACAGAACATCTACATATCTTTTTCTGCTACTGTAGTATTATCCAACTACCACAGGAACCTTTTTAGTAACCCAAGCCTGTGC
>JAOWBO010000056.1:3268210-3282772 GCA_028564985.1 Crax fasciolata | reverse complement strand
GCAGTGGGCACGGCCCCAATTGCCGGAGCTCAGGGAGCACTGGGACACCGCTCTCAGCCATTGGGTTTGGGTTTGGGTGCTGCTGTCTGGAGTTATGGTTGGACTCAATGATCCTTGTGGGTCCCTTCCAACTCTGGATATTCTATGATTCTATCTCTTGCTGGGAGCCTTTTTGTTTTCTTCACTTTTTACTTCAGCACTCCTCTTCCTCTGTTCCTAGGCTGTTTGGCAGTGGAAGCTGAACCAAGCCATCCGCCAGGCTTTGAACGGGAAGCGAGATTTCCCCCTGTGGGGTAAAACTGGAGAAGGCACCGAGCCCCCGTCCTGCCGTTTCTTCACCTACGTCTTCAAGCTGGAGAGCAAGTTCAGGAGCGCAACCTACGAGGGTGAATGGCACTGGGGAAAGCCACATGGCAAGTAAGAAGCCTTCCTTGCCCCCTTCCTGAGTAGAAACATGGAAGGACAGCCATGCAAGGTTGGCCTAATGACATGATGTAGATTCAGTGGATGCACTGCTGGATGTACAGATGTCACAGAGTGGCTGTGGCCATGGGGTATTCCATCCCATGCTGAGAGTCTGGACCACAGACTGTGGGCTGGTGATGTCCTGAGGTGTGCTGGCTCCTCTGGCTCCTGCCTGACTTGTTTCCACAGAGAAACCTGGTGTTGAGGACAAATTCAAGAGGCAATTGGGGCATGTTTGCTTTCAGGGCTTGATCAAAGCTTGAGTCCTACCGTGTGATCTATTGCATTGTAGATGTCTTACTAATTATACTGGTTTATGTAGTAAATTGTAGAGGCTGCCCCTGATGTGCTAATGATCACACTGAAGGCACTGCACTGGATTATGCCTGTAATTAGGAGTTAGGCTTGAGCTAATGTTTATTATTAGGGTTTCAGCCTGAGGCATAAAATCTTACCGTCATAATCAAGGAAGAAAAAAAAAAGGCAATTAAAAGCATTGCTTGCAAGCAAGAGAATTTTTTTTTCCTGTGGTATGAAAATCTGTTAAAATCTATTTTAACATGCAAACAATTATCAAAAGGTTTTTCAAAAAAAAAATCATTAAGTACAAAAGATGCTTAAATGCGTGTCTTGGGAACATGAGAACTGCTCAGTAAAATCCAGCCCAAGTTTAAGAATTAGCTCAGACAAAAGGGAACAATTTGTGAAAGAAAGGTTAAATGGTCTTAACTAAAATCTCTTTGAAGAGGGATAGAGCACAGTCTGTTCCTGAAGAAACCTCAAATAAGACCAACTTCCTCAGATTCCAAAACAGGTTGTTGTGGAAGTTTTATATTTCCTGAGTTTGACACAGGTGTGTTTTTTTTTTTTTTTTTTTCCCTAACCTAGTTTGTTTCTACTGAAGCAAAAAAGAATGTAATGACTTCGAAAGAGCCTTAAGCTAATCAGAATATCCAGAATTCAAGCCTTGATCTTGAATCATCTGTGGAAGAGCTGCTGCCTTGCTTCAGAACAGCATTAAATAGGTGTTTGGAACAGAGCTATGCCAGAGGCAATCGTTTACATGTCCCCACCTTACCCAACACCTGCATTCCCAATGGAGATCAGAAAATCAGTGTGTGCAGATACAGGGATAAACTTTCTCCTTGCACTTTGCCTCTTAGGGTTAGGGCTGGAGAAATTTTGTGAAGAAGGAATATGTCCGTTGCTTCAGATTAAATGGCTTGACTGAGGTATCCAAGAACCTTGTGGCAGAACTAAGTGACTTCAAGTGCTTTTGATGCCTGGGCTTTCAATTGCTTGGTTACTAGGCTTTCCTTCCCCGAGCTGAAATTGCTCCTCTGTGTGACTTGCTGCTAATACAGGGTTACAGATGATCAAAGCTGGCCTTGATGGCTTGGCATGGCATGGCAAAGCACATGAGCAGAAGGCTGTGGCAGTGCAAATCAGGGCTCTCCAGCAATGATTTCTGCATTCTTTGCCATTCTGTCCCAGCACTTCTGATGCCTGAAAGTGGAGGAAGGAGACAGTCAAGAGAATAGCTTGAACCATCCCATGGCTGGAGCCAGATGTCATTTGGTCTGGTTTGCTCTCCCTCCATTCACAGCAGCAAAGCAAAAGGAGATGTATTTTAAATTCACTTAAGTCGATCTGACCACTTCCCTGTATCTTAATACCTGAAAAAGTCTGTCTTGTGTAGGTGCTTAGAACAACAACTTTGCTGAAAGCCAAGACGATGCATCATGGCTTTGGTACTGCACCATCTTGCATTGTCTGTGGTTGTAGGCAGCTGGCTGTGTCTGGGCTGATGCAAGAGTTCAAACAGTGAGTGGGTGTGGGTGGAGGGGGAGACAGAGCCAGAGGAAACTCATTCACAGCTGTGCATTATCTGTGCAATAACTTGACCACCACATTGCATTGGCTGTTCCAGTCTCATTGTTGCATTGTTACCTTGTGTAATTGTTTCTACAACCCCAGCACATAACAGATGGAAAGATACGATCCCTTGAGGTCAGCGCTTGTCTCTGTTTTCATAGTGACTGTTAGAATGAATTTCTGTGCTGTGGTGTCATTAACCTGTCTACAGGGATGTGCCATGCTGGAAATTCAGCTGGTTTAATCACATGCTACGCTGCAGTTACAAAAGGATCATGGGCATTGTCCTAAATGAATGACCCAGCAGCTCTTGAGATTACGGAATTTGGAAGAAGATTCTTCCATCTCATTCCAGGGCATAAAAACCTTGTTGTATTCAAACCCTCCAGTACAGTCCAAGGTCCCCAGGGTGCCTGAAGAACTTCTGTTGCAACTGTGAATGTTGCTGGTGATATCACTTGTATAATGCTTGCTTCAAATTGCAGGGGAACACTGAAGTGGCGTGATGGACGCAACCACGTTGGAGATTTCAAAGAGGGCTTGGAGCATGGGTAAGCCTTAAAAAACAAACAAAAAGCATCAATAAAAACAAAACAAAACAAAAAATGTGTTCCTTGCTATTAAAGTAAGCTAAGGAATAGTTCCTCCTAGAGATACAAGGACACCAGTTAACTTGCATGGGGAATCTATTAATTGTTACAGCCCAATTTTGGACACCTACATTAGACTTAGTGAGGAGATTGCCAGTGACTACTTAAAAAAGGAGAAAGTGCAGATGACCTGTTCAGATGGACATATCTTCCCTTGATAGGATGAAAATCACCTTTGATCTCTAAATCTAGATGAAATTGTTCATATAAAATACCTTGAAAAATAATTTTTAAATATCTTTAAAAATCTCTCAAATCATTTTCCAGGAGGAAAGAAACCATGCTATGAAATTCAAATGTTATTTTTCTAAAACATTTTGAAAGTAAGGCTTTCAGATTTCTTATTTCTAAATGGGTTCCAGAACAGGCTGCATTTTTAAAAGGAAAAAAAGTCTCAAATACTTGAAGTTAAGCAAACATTTCATTGATGTCAGAGGTGGAACTAGCCCCGACCATGTAAATCGCTTTGGCAGGGTTTTAATTTTCAAACTGCATCCAGTACAACTGAGTCACTTATTGCCACGTTGACCTCTGCCATGTGCACCCTGTAGGTTTGGGATATGCCTTGTCCCTCGCCGATCTGAAGACCGCTATGACTGCTATAAGTGCCACTGGTACGAGGGCAAGATGAGAGGCTATGGAATCTGTGAGTAAGTAAAACCTGAAGATGGACTCCGGGGAAAAAGAGAACTCCATGTGTTTAATGGGTGAAATGTTTTGACATGGGCTATGGAAGGCCCAGTTGTGGTGTAAAACCCAGGACAATACAGGCCTCAGTTGCTTTTGCTTATGGCTTGGCTTTTGCTTTGGAGATGGGCATTATGGCTTCTTCATTACCCCTGAGCCTCCTGAACATTAAAACAGTAAGAGATTATCTACAAGCTAAGAATAGTGTAACTCCTATCTGCGCCCCGTAGGTGAGAATGTCATTGGCACTTGTGGTTCTGGTTGCAGAACAGAGAGTGCATGGCGTGCCATTGGCCCTGGACAGGTGTGGTAGAGCACACAGCACTCTGAACTGAACCTTACAGAGAGGACGTAAAAGAGCTGTGTCAAGGGGAGGATCAGGCTGGGTGTTGGGAAAAGGTTCTTCACCAGAGGGCATGGAACAGGCTGAAACTCAAGAAGTGTTTGGACAGCGCTCTCAGACAGAAGGTTTGGGTTTGGGTGGTCCTATGTGGAGCCAGGGGTTGGACTCAATGATCCTTGTGGGTCTCTCTCAACTCAAGACATTCTATTATTCTATTCTATGATCTCCTTCCAGTTTGGGAGGCAAGAAACAGCAACAGAGGCCTGCCCAGCATGCTGTAGACATAAAGCAGTTCCTTTTGCAGCCTGTGGGATTAGGTGGACAGAGCCAGCTTCCTTTGTTTATATAGCAGCTCCCACCCTGGATTAACCAGTAGTCACTGGGACCAGGCTGGCAAGAGGTCAAGGACTGAGCAGCCTTTCCCAAGACAATTGCAGGCCTAAGTGGCATGTCTACAGATGCTGTTGAAAGCTACCTGTGGAGTGATTGAAGTGGGTGTTGCATGTTCCTAATAGCGAACTATGAGCTTCAGAGCTACTAGGCAAATATGCAGAATATTTAGCAGACAGATGAGCCCAATCTACTCATTTTCCTGGCTTGCTACTCCTACATCTATTAAATATGCACAGTCTTAGTCTGTACTTCTCCCTGTAGGTATGGGAATGATATGGTCTACAAAGGCTACTTCAAAGACAACGTGCGCCAAGGGTTTGGGATACTGGAGAACCTCTCAGCTGAACATCCATTCAAATACACGGGACAGTGGGAAAATGACAAGAAGAATGGATATGGAGTCTGGGAGGACAAAGACAGGTAAAGGCAGCATGGATCAGAGAAAGCCTTAGGTGCCTGACAGTTTTCCCCTTCTGTTGGCATGGGGAAAGTCTCATGTCCTGATAGGAGGGCTTGGGGAGGAAGGAGTAATGCATTCAGCCTCTGCTGTACAGCTTGAACTCTTGGGGAATCTGAGTTGGTTTTGTGCAGTAAGACTGGCTTTTGTGCTTCATGGAGCACTGCATTGGGTAAATCTAACCTCTGTAGGTTGTGCATCAAGTTGACTAAAATGTAGTGAATCAGGAATAAAATATTTTTTTTTCTATTGCATTTTAGAGGGGAGAGATACATAGGGACATGGCTTGATGATCACAAACATGGACAAGGCATTGTAGTCACCCAGTCAGGTGTCTGCTATCAAAGGACATTTCATGCTGATAAAATGGTGGTGAGTATTCCTTTTCAGTGGACTATCCAGGTTGGCGGGACACGGAATTCCTCCAGTAAGAACTAAATTAAGATTTTACCTTGCAATTAATCTCTGAGAGAAAATAGAAGGCAGGGAAAATTAAGCATTGATATTTTACTACAAAAACAGTTTTGAAGAGCAAAGCTTAGATGGAGTCTTCTGTTTCTTATCACCTTCATGAAGTGCATATATGAACTAAAAGTGAGACTGCCACTTCTTGCTCATGCTAAGACACTTGTAGATATGGCTGCTCAGGTGTCCATCAGGTCAAAATTATAGAACAAAACTCATATGTTAAATGCTGTGTTGGTAAATACGATACTATGTCTGCCTTGGAGATCATTAAGACTTAATCTTCTCAATGTGAACATACCTCTGTTGTCTTTCCAGTCCATTGGAAGTTTAGATGTTGGTGTGGAAAGCAAAACATCATGGGAGAACTGGCTTGGAAATAAAAGCACTTCTTCTCATGAAAAATACACACTTAAAAAAGCAAACAGCCCCCTCCCCTCACAACATGTTAGGACAAAATGTTTAGCATGGAAACTGTTGGAAGGGCTTTCCATTCAAGTTCCATCTGTAGGGAACCAAAACAAAGCTGTCTTTTGGTCTGCCAGCTGCCAGAGTCTCCTTTAACTTCACAAGGCTTCCGAGTGGGGAAGCAATCACTTTGGTTTTCCTAGTGGAAAATCGGTATGGCCAAGAAGCTTCCCTTGGAAACGTTTTATTTTTGCCAAAAAGGGCACTTTCCATCAAGAAAACCATGCCAGTGGAAAATGTGTCACAGCTTAAAAAGCAACCACACTTTCTGGCTGGTCTGGATACATATAAACCTTTGGGCTCAAGCCTTGGGCCAAGCCCCAGTGAGAAGTATCTTGCCTCATTGGCACAAGTTATCCTGTGACTGTTCTGCATCTTGGTGCTCTTTCTCTGAAGTGCGTGCTACTGTATGCAGCTGTGGGAGCTGGGAGGTAATGGAAGAAATCATTTTATGAGTGCTTTGGAGCAGTTTATTAAAAGCCCATTGACTGCACAGCAAGGGACAAAGCTAATCCTACCTGGCAGCTGCCTTCCTCTTTCAAACAGCTTACGCAGAGTGACACAGTTGGCTAGAGTCACCGGAAGGTCGTAGGACTGGGAGGGCCATGAGTTTGATCCATATCACAATCCTCAGTGGCCACTCTTTTAGCAGGAAACTGTATTTCATTCCTTGCTGTAGGGAAATGAATGTAATAATACTGTCATTTAAAACCACCTGACCACCCAATACCCTCCGTTCTGTGATGCTGAATGGGCTATCTCTAGTCTACCTCCTTGCTTTTCTCTTGAGTGTTGCAGATGGTACGTTGGACTTTCAAATAGGTTCTCAGAATCTGCAGCCTGTAAAAAGTTTGAGCCAGTGGCCATTTCTCGATGAACTGTAGCAGGTTAGGGTCATGAATTCACTGCTTCTGCTTTTGTATGAAGGGTTCTGGGATTCTGCTCTTGGAAGATGACTCAGTCTATGAAGGAAACTTCACAGAAGATCTAACGTTTGTTGGAAAGGTGAGCGCTTACTTTCTGGAGGGAGCAGGTATGAACTTTGAGGAATCCGTTAGCCTCCTAGAAAGCAAACAGCTGTATAGAAAGGCTGAGATGAAGTAACTTTCCTGTGTTGTTTTTTTAGTTTAATTTTGTTTTGTTTCTCCTGTTATCCCTCTCATTCACACAAAGGAGGCTGCAGCTGGGAGATTTCCAGCAGATTGGATCTGTGGGCTTTGGGCACTGTTTTTCACTTGAGAGTTTGTTTCTGTTGTTGCTACTGTTCATGGGACACTTCTGGCTGCATTTCGCAGCTGCAGTTAGGATGTTGTATTCTTAGAACAAGTTTTAGCCTTGGTAGTGCTTTGAGAGCACAGGAAATGAAGCATAAATGAGATGGAGTGACAGTGTTATGCTAACGTAACCGAGATGTTAACATAGCTGAAGGGTCTTGGAAGTTTAATTTTACAGTCTGGCCACTACACTGACACGTTCACCATTTTCCAGTTGATCTTTAACTGCAATATCTAGTCAAAGTGCTCACTAAGTGCCCCGTTGTAGGGAAAACCAGTCCTCTAGCTTGTTACAGAAATGTACGGCGAGTCTGACGGGAGCTGTGTGGTCAAATCAGACCGAGCTGATGTAACGATTGATGAGTGATGGTAACATCTGCAAATCAGCCCCATCATTTACTGATCTGTCATGGGAGGAAGTGTTTGTCATAATCTTTTTCAACCAGTGGCGTTGGGGTGGATTTTGCAGAGCCTGGTTGTAGCGTTTAGATGCAGCTTCCTCCAAAATTAATGTTTAGTTTGAGTGGTTAGCTTAGAAAAATCTGCTCGTTACGTGAAGATAGAATGCCTCCTGCTATTAGCAGTAAGGATTTCAGGTTTGCCTTGGAAGCCAGGTTCGTTACAATATTGTTTGACTTTGAATTTGGTTTAATTAAATCCTTTTAAGTTTGAATCAAGCTACTCCACGTCTTCTCCTGCATTGGCCCCAGAGAATTTAAGGTTTTTCTTGGTAGCAGCAAACATTTTGAAAGCTGTTGTGGTGAACATCATACGTTTCCCTCTACCCGTGAGGCCAAGCTTGCTTGTGGTTTTAACAGGCAGAGAAAAATAGAGGAGAAATTTCAGATCCATGTGTTTTAAGCCAGAAAATTTTATAACTCAAAGATACTGGCTACTTGTAAAACACGATACGAGAGTCTTCCTCTGTGATTGTGGTGGTCTTCCCCCTCCACAATCCTACATGTGTCATTCAACGTCAGAGATGTGTTTTCTCTGTTGATCACTACCTTAGTGACACTATTGCTTTGGATGCTAAAAATTTGCACCTCGGTGCTGGAAGTTGTTCTTAGTCACCATTTCGGGAGCTGGCTCCGCTGAAAAGAGAATTTGAGATCTCGGTCCAGCTTGTTTCCTCTTGCTAATGAGATCTTGGCAGAGTAATCCCACGTTTCTCTGTTGCAGGGAAAGCTGTCGTTTGCCAATGGCTTTATTCTGGAGGGAACCTTTACGAACAAGTCAGGCCAAGGCCTTCAGACGCAAGGTATCCTGAACACCTTGAGCGAGCAGCTGGATGAGAGGATAACCAAAGCGTGAGCAAAACCAGCTGAGTTCTTGGGTTGTGGCTTGTATTTTGACAGTACTTGGAAGGGTCCTGGATCGGTCCCTACAGGGGTGAAGGCAGTCCTTGCCTGAAAGAGCTGGTCTGAAATCTAGTGCTTGTACAGGGAGAGGAGGAGGAGGGGAGAGCACAAGTATTTAATCTTCATGTCACATGGGAAGCAGAAAACAGATGTTCTGCTCTTGTCTTTCCACTGGCCACCCGGAGATACTCCTATCCTCTACCTGGAGAGAGTTTTGGAAGTGATTTTTGGGTGATTTTTTCATGTGTGCACGTCTGTATATTCACACAGGCACACAGATAGGTCTGAAGCTGTACAGGCAAAGCTACATGGCTAAAATATATTGCTTAGTCCTTTCCTCTCCCTCTGTGCTACCATCTGAATATTTCCAGTAGATACTACAGAGAGAGGAAAGCTACCAAAGATCCAGGAGTGAAGCACAGCACACGATGCTCTGAAGAGCTTGGGTCAGGTTGTTCTTTATGGGGAGGAAGGCTGTGGAGGATGAGAGCTTCACAAGGTGCTGGTGCTGCTTTGGCAGGCAGTGGTGCCAGCGCAGGGCATCCTTTGGAGCAGACTCTTATCCTCAGAGCTGGACCCTGCAAAGGGATGCTCTGGCTGCCAGCCTGGAGGGCCTGAGTTCAGTCAATTTAACCAAAATTGGAGAGTCTCCGTGGGAAAAAGAGCTGCCTGTCCTCAGAGGTGAATTCCTCTTGCAAAACCCAGTTCAATTTCCTCTTTTTTTTCTCCCCAAAGCACATGCAGACCAGCAGAGTTCATATGTTGCAGAAACAGCTCCTATTTCCTGTGCTTTTCAGACAGCAAGAGCTGCTGGTGGTGTTTACTCAACCATACTCTTGCTTTCCATCTTCTCTGCAAACTTCTGGTTCAATTCAATGGTCTATCTTTAGAAATACCCAGGAGTGGAGCAGAAAACCCAGGACCAATTCATCAACAAAGTTGCAGATTACTGTTGTTCCATGCACCACAAATTGATTTTTCTTAGCCTAAATATCTCATTGCCAGAATAACAGACTTGAGTGGTTTTTTCAGACTCATCAGTTAGGCACTACTGACTTTCTCAGCTCCCATAGTTTTTGTGCTGATATCTGATTCTGGAGAACCTTCCATATTTAAAAAGTGAGGTCTGAAATAACTGAAGAGGGGTGCCAAAAAGCCTCATGCCATGTCATGTTGTGCAGTCAGCTGGGCCTCAAGGAGTTCCCAGTGGAGAAGAGGTGGAAGGGGATCTATGACCAGTTCCTGGAGTTCATCCATTCTGGCTGCAGAGAAGACATGGAGGAGTCTTTTACGGGGTTCCACATACAAACGAGCAAGGAGCTCCGGAAATCTCAGGAGTACCTCTTCTGCCAAAGGTACCAGCATTGCTTGCCCTCATTGCTGCAGAGGAGCCATTTGTGTAGACAGAACTGTGGTTTATGTTTGAGTCTGACTTGCCATAAAAGCCAGAAGCTATGAAACTGAGCGTTATCCCATTGGTATCCAACTGCAATACCAACTGGGGTTTGCCCTACATGGTTTTCCTTCCTCTCCTCTTTATATTTTCAGGGGGACTGAAGATGTTTCCTGGAAGATAGAAGATATTCTTGAAGAGCTTGTCCAGCACGAGGGACTGGGGTCACTACAGAGTTATTTAGAGAAGGTAAGGTTTAAAACACTCATCATCTATCTCTGTCCACCAAATACAGACATAAGTCCTAGCAACTTGTATGTGCTAACAGAAAGCAGCAGCAATATAGTCAGTGACTTCAAGAGTCTTGTCTGAAATACGTGTGAATATCTGTGCTTGTGGAGAAGAGGGTTTTCTCCCGTGCTTTTTGGACACTCATTTTGTGTACAACTATACAGGTCAGCAGAGTGATGAGAAAGCCTTACTCTTCATTCTCAAACTGTGTCAGGAAATAACTAGATGCTGGAAATGTTTAATCAACTTCCATGAGCTCTAAGTTGTTTTTCACTCAGCCAGCCATACCCTGCAGCAGCCTTTGCTCTCTCTTGCATATCACAGCAGAGATCATCGCAGCAGCAAGTTCTACTAAGCACATTTATCTCTGATAAATAGGAGGAGGATGGACTTTTGGCAGTTAAATACACCAAAATTATAGCTGATTACCTCTAGGCTTGTTCTCCTTTGCTGACAAGAGAAGGTCGGGTTGCCTTTCAGTGTTCTCCTCTACTGATGGGAAAGGCTGACTTGTAAATCTTAATTTTCCTCTATCGTGCAGGCATTGAAGTCTTCTCTGCACCCACTGGGAAAGCTGCTGAAGGCCTTGACAATAGCTTTTCAGGCGACTTATTCTGGGATTGGGGCCAACAGGCACTTGCTGACTATGGCACAAGAAGAAGTCAAGTACTACGCAAAGAAAATATGGGAGTTTTACCAGTAAGTGAAGAACTCTGAGGCCTTTCCAGTGGCTATGTTAAGTAGACCATTAGGATAATTCCTTCGTGTCAGGATTGTTTTATTTCACATTGAGTTTTTTGGGAGATTTGTTTCAAAACAGTGTTAGATAAAGAGGTACTCACAATAATCAAGGTCTTATGACCTTGGAAATGTGTTGCATCCATTGCTCGATATGTGACCGAGGGAATATGGCTTTAATGTGACTAAACATCACTGAGATATGACAGCTCAATGAGCTCTTACTCATAATATACTTCACTTAGATAAGCACAAATATGACCAGGAAGCCTTGTTAACTAACAAGGGTAGCAAAGTCTATCAAAGCATGCAAGCAGCTGTGGTGCTCAGTACCTATATTTGAATGCAAACTAATTGAAGCTTGATGTGCCTCAGCTCAACAGGAGCTAAGAACATGCAGTGCAAGCAGGTCCCTGGGGCTTGGCTGGTGTGTACAGGAACTCCAAACTGAGGTTGTTCAGTCATGTGCTTGTGCCCATGGGTACATAAGGACAGGATCAGAGATATAAGAAATGCCACAGTATGCAAAGGTGGAGAGCTCTGCCTCTAACTACACTTGGGGAAGCTATGGCCTTAAAACAGGTAGACTGGATGAAAGCTCTGTTATCACTGTAGCCTTGTGTACTTGAGGAAGGCTGCCAGCTCTCCAGTGATGAGTTATCTGTCCTGGAGCAGCCTGAGAACACCAGCACAGCTGACGGGAACGAGTCGGATTTGATTCAGTTCATCTGCTCTGTGTCTGTTGTGAAACAGTGTAGTAGATGGTTCTGAGCTGCACTCATGAACAGAACAACAGGGCTGATGACCTCAGTGCTGGTTCACGTGAACCTTCACGTGAGCTCAGCGCATACATTGGAAAACTTGCTTCACATCTCAAGACCTTTCAGGTGCAGTGTGGGAGAGACAACCACTTTGCTCTGCTGTGCCCCTGGCTAAGATTTCTACAGTGATGCTTCTATACCAAAACCAGACAACATCTCCCCAGTCCATTTTTCATTATGAGGCAGTCTTGGCTTGGAAATATCAAGACAAACCCAAACTACTGTTTCAGAGTAGAGTATGACCATCCTTTAATGTTCATAGATGGATTAGAGAATTTTCTGGTGTGACAGCTCATGAAACCTCATCTTTCTTAAGTGGGAATGCAAGCAGATGGTGCTCCTTGAAGACTAGTTAAGATTTCTGGAATGATTGCCCTTGTCTTCAGAAGTTAGAGAGATTTTGAAGCACTTGTTCATTTCTGGCATCTTCTGCTTGTAATGGAGAATGCCCTTGAACTGTGATACTTGGTTTGCTAACAGAGAACGGCTCCTTGAGCCAGAAATCATTCTGTGAAACTTCTGTTAATCAGTTTAATTAGTTAACTTTCTGTTAATCAGTTTAACCTTCTGTTAATCAGATTAACTTCTGTTAATCAGAAGTTTCAGTGTAGAAGATAACAGGGTGCCTACAGGCACAATGTCTCCAGAGAACTAAAATTTGGTTGTGCTTAAATTACAGGGGTTTGCTCCATCTGGCACTGGAACAGAAAGGCCAACTGCCTGCAAAGTGTGTGGATGGAGAGATAAGGTAAGTATCACCGTGGATTGTTTATCTTTAGGCTGTTTGAACCTATGAGGTGTCTTCTAAAATGCACTGAGTGCTGAGTGATTGCATTTGTGCATTTGATTCAGGTTTACTTCTTATGCTTTTCTCTAAGAGTGCAAAGTTTTCAGTAATTCACAGGAGAACAACTTCTAATCGTGTTCTGTAGCAGAATAAAGGCGTGGGGATTTGGAGGTGTATGGGACACAGTCTTGCAAGATAACCCACATCAGCTGCTGTGCAGGAGCATGGTTGTGTGCAGGGCAGCAGTCCCAGCACTACCACGTGCTTTGCATTAGCTGCAGGAGCTTGCTCATTGCAGGGATATGATGGCTTCCATGCCACCACTGAGAAAAAGGCAGGTTGGGAAATAGCATGGTGCAGGAAACGTGGCAGAAAAGGTGGAAGACACAACATTCTCAGTATAGGAAGATAAGAATAATTGTGGGAGGCTCAAGGTTAGAAAGAACAGCTGGAGGCAGGTCTTCAGTGTCCCAGGTTTCTCCTGGTGGCTAAAGGCTTCGTAGAGAAACAGTGCCCTGCCTTGTCCTACAGTGTAAGGTGCACTTGCATCTTCAGCCTGTGGGCATCTATGTGAGATAGCTATGTAGGTCACTCCTGTTCAAGTGTGACATTGAACTCAAAGGTGCAGGGAGGAGAGGAGAACAGGTCCACTTTGCAGTCTCAGGAGCTGCCTCTTATGTTGGCTCCTGTGGGGTTCTTGGTCATATTTTCACTCTAGGACTCAGCTTTGCTTTTCTCTGCCATAGTGACCAGAAGGCATGCAGCGTGGTCCTTCCGTTGATCTTGCCCTGCTTCTACCCTGAACTTTTCATGCTTTACATGCTGTATCATGAAAGAGAAGATGACCTCTACTGTCAAGGGATTGTGGACCTGAGTCTATTTCCTGACATCAAGCTGCTAGAGTTTCTGGACGTACAGAAGTAAGTTACTTTTTTTTTTTTTTTTTTTTTTTTTTTTAAATCTCAGAGCACACCCTGCTGATATCAGCTGGGAAGCTAGCAGCCAGGGCAAGCTCTGATGGCATAGGAGGAAAGGATGTATAGCATGCTAATTCCTTGATCCATCGTTGGCTATAGCACTGAAGTCTCTCCTAAGCTGCTGGAGCAAAGTCCTGTTATGGAGTGCCTGCATTACTGTCTGGAAAGACAACAGGAACTAGTGGAAAGATGCTAATATCCATGAAAGTTTTTCTTTTAACATACTCTAATTTCCAGCTCACCAAACAACTGGCTTGCTGCACCTCAGAAACAATCAGATATAGTTTATAAATGTGTCTCAGAAAGGGCTGTAGTCTATCAAATGGCATCTGCTATGTGGGCACACAGTTTCAAGACGGGGGACAGGCTGCAGAGCCAGATGTTTCCTTCACTCATTCCTTCAGCAAAATCCATCTTTGGGAGCGATTAGCAAAAACTAATGACTCAGACTTAAGAGGCACATAAGGTTTTCTAAAAACTATGCCACCTGCTGCTCAAGGGCTCAAGCAGTGCAGGAAGAGACTAAGAGTCTCAATTTGCCAGCTTGATTCAGTTTCTACCCAGTTAGAAGAATTGCACTTGAAAGTACCCAAACTCCACTGGCTGTTCTTACAGCAACATCTGTGATGTCAGTGACTCTGAGCTATTTTTTTTCCTGTAGCCACATAGCAAGAGTAGAGAACTCAACGTGTTGAACCTAGAAGATTTGGAGTGAGGAGATAGAAACAATGAAGACTGACTTGGGGTGGAGTTAAGATATGAACATCTGCCTTCTAAGCCTTTTTTTCTGTAATCTTCTTTCAGACACCTTTGGCCTCTGAAAGACCTCACCTTGACAACCAACCAGGTATGAAGTAGCCCTAAAGGCTAATTTTGGCATCTCAGTGAGATGGTGTGGGGCTGCATGTTGGTGTCAGCCAACGATGGAGCTCCATCTGAGTTTGAACAGGGGCCTTGCACCTCACTCAGAAATCACAGATTCGTGATGTGTGATGATCGACAATGATCACATGTCAACAGTTGATGGGTGGGAATGTGTGGACAGGCTGAGAGAGCTGGGGCTGTTCAGCCTGGAGAAGAGAAGGCTCCAAGGTGACCTGATAGCTGCCTATCAATA
>JAOWBO010000056.1:3243742-3254391 GCA_028564985.1 Crax fasciolata | reverse complement strand
GCTCCCTGGGAGGGGGCTGTAGGCCGCCATGAGGCCTCCCCTCAGCCTCCTCTGCTCTGGGCCCAACCAACCCAGGGGCCTCAGCCGCTCCTCACATCCCTTGCCCTCTAGACCCTTCCTCACCTTCACAGCCCTCCTTTGGATGCTCTCTAACAGCTTTATGTCCCTCTGACACTGTGGCACCCAGCCTGCACCCAGAGCTTGAGGTGAGGCCACACTGGGCAGAACAGAGCAGGACAACCCCTCCCCTCACCTGGTGATGCTGGGCCTGAGGCACCATCAGCCAGAACCCCCAGACCCTTTTCTGTGGGGCTGCCCTCCAGCCTTTCACCCCCCAGCTTGCACATGGAGCCAGGGCTGCCCCATCCCAGGTGCAGAATCCAGCACTTGATCTTACTCAACTCCATGATTGCCCAGCTCTCCAGTCTCTCAAGATTTCTCTGCAAGGCCTCTTTGTCCTCAAGGGAGTCTGTTTTATATCGAGGCTGTATCTATTTGCCACATCCAGTCATTTTGTAGTTGGGAAGCAAGTGAAGTCCATAAGTTATTTCAGCCCACAGTGAGGACTTGCATTGCCAAAGTCTCACATTGCTTCCAGGGAGTCTCTCTGCCCTGCTTCAGTTCAGTTCCTGCTTTGAGTATCAGCAGGATGATGGTTATTCATATTTGCAAAGCATTTAAAGATCAAGTAGGGAAAAAAGGTATAAAGGCAAAGCATCAGCATGCCTTGAAGACTGATGCTTGTGACACTGCTCATCATGAGTGAACAAAGGGTATTGGAGGTCCATTTCTTCAGCTGGAGTGTTTTTCTGGGTATTTTCCTTTATTGAGGATTCTTTGGTTGTCTGTAATGTGAGCATTTTTTTTACATTAAAAAAAAAAACAAACAGAACTGACACCCAAGAACAAAACGAAAATCACAAAACTCAGGAAAGCTCTGCTCTGTTTCCCTCATTACTTATCATATGATTTAGACAAATAAAACTTGCTGCCTTGGAGAAGGGGAATTTATGGTGAGCAGATTAACTGTTCACTTCTCCTCTCCTCCTCCAAAAAAAAAATACTTGCCATGATAATAGGAGTTGTTGACTGATGCTAAATTCCTCCCATTAGAGCTGGAAGCGCTGGATGCTCTGCAGTTGTGACTGGGTGCCTGAGGAAAAGACCTCGCCAGGACATCCATGTTAAAAATGCAGTTTCTAACGTAATACAGAGCGGTGATGTGAGCTGTGTTCCTCAGCTGTGCTCTACAGATGGAGAAAGAAGCCTGCAGAGTTCCTGTGGTCTCTGGCTGAGCCCCTGCCTCCCACCTTGCTGTGGCTGACACAGTGGCTCTGGGTGTGGGGGGGATATGGCAATATTAGCTTTAGAGCCATCATCGAGGAGGGGGAGTAGTTCTGTTCGCTAGATTTGAATTTATTTTGCCAAACCAATGTTTTCTAACTTCCTAAACTATTCCTGCCAAAGAACTGTTGCCTTGATCTTTAGTGTGTCTGCACATTGTGTATGCCTTGAAGGCAGAGATAGCATTTAAGAAATTAATTCCACACCATCTGGGGAAAAAACCCACGTCCCAGTGCCTGTCTTTTAGTGTTTTCTTCCTTGATGTCTCCTCAGGTCTTCAGCTAGTTCCATTTCAGTCTCTTGCTATGTTCGGTGACTCTTTAGTGTTTATTTACCCTTTTTTTGTGCCATCATCTCAGGAAATCACAACCGTTAGGTCAGAGAAAAAGCGTTTTGTTGAGGAATCACTCACTCCAAGAGCTAAATACCGAATTTGCTCATAGGATGGCCTTGTTCTGTGGCCAAGAGCAAGCAACAGGCAGCTGATCTTAACAGACACGTCATGATCGTGCCCTGAGTTTTATTTTATGAAGGCACAGTCTGGAGAAAGAACTGAGGTCCTTGCAGCTACTGCTGTGTATTTGCTTGCGTGTAACTTAAATATTTCATGGGACCAAAATTAGAGGTGGTAGTAGAGCCAGTTACGTGAAGCTTTGACAAATCTCTTGTAGCAGGTTGTACTGCAGTGGTATAGGAAGTTCTGTTCCCTTCTGTCTTCCAGCCCATCTCCAGGTGCAGTAGGAGAGGATGTCCACAGGCTCCTGAATTATTTCAGTGCAGATCGCTCAGTCCCTCATGTGGCTCTGAGCTTATAATGGAACTTTAAATTGGAATGTCGTAGGTGCTGTCCCAGTTTCCAGCTTTCTTCCAGTATGTTCAGCACAGAGGTGAAGCACCTTGTGAAATCCTCAGGATTTAAGACCTCCAAAACCTGTTTACAGCACAGTTCAGAATACTGTGACAGCTCATTGCTTCCTAACAACAGGTGGATTTGCCCTGGAGCATCCAAGAGCCAAGTCTGGTTTTATGCACTCTGCTCTATCATTCAGACCTAATCTGAGCTGTGCAGAGAAAGTGATGTGGATTAGCTGAGGGTTTCAGGGAGTTCCAGCTACAGTTGGCAATGCTTTCTGCACTCTGACACTTTGTGTCTTGTTTTTACCACTTAGTGTATGGAGGTGCTAAATCATATTTCACAAGCTTTAGGTAAATGTATCACAGTGATGACATCTGAGGGCCTAAACTGCGTTCAGGTCTCTGTGGTAAGACATTTGGGATGCAATCTGTGTCTTACTGTGCCTGATACCTTGAGTTTAGGTCTTCAGGTGTGCAAAGTGATCGAGGGTTAAGTATTGAGGAGGTTCCTGGGGCTTGGAGTCCTCTGCTGTCATTCTCTGTCTGCACTGAACTTGTTTGCAGCTGAGCTGATCACCTCAGCTCCTACTTCAGCAAAAGGAGGGAGAAGTGGACAGTACTCAAACTCCTTGAGCAGATAGATGCACCAAATCACAGTCTGAATCACACTGCCTAGGTGCACACAGGCTGTATGGGAATTTGGGGTTGCATAGCGTGGGTGGGTGCCTGTTCTTGAAGCCAAGCCATGGCTGAACACTTGACACAAGATGAATTTGTTTTATAACTTTATTAATAAACAGCTCGTTAAGACAAGCAGTGCATAGGTAGGACATTGAATGACTTGGTGTATGCATTGTTTTTTTTGTGACAAATTTGCATTGCTGGTTTTTTACAGTGAGAATTTTGCACATGGGCATATTTATTAACTTGCCTGAAGTAGCACAGAAAATCTGCAGCAGAGCCAGGGAGTTAAGTCAGACTTTCCAAATTATAATCTGGTGGCACAAATCCGATGCTGTCTCATTGCAAGGTTTACCAGTGCCTGATGGAATGTGCCTTTACAGTGCATCTTTGGGATCCCTGATCAGCTCTGTGTAACAGAGAAAGGGGTTCACAAAGTTTTGGTGTTTGGTTCGTGGTTCAAAGTATGTGCTGGCACAGAAGGCACTGCTGCTCTGGGCAGTGCTGACAGAACTGGAGCAGTGATAGCTGAACATCTTGCCATCGTTTCGCTTTGTAAAACTAGCGACCAGCTTTGGCCAGATTTCAGGTTGCAGTAACTCCTTCCAGCAAGCTGGAAACGCATCTTAACAATCTCAGGTGCCATTGGATAGAGCAGCAGCACTCATCTCGAACAGTCAAAGCTGTGCTGGACAAAGGGTTAAGAGATTTACTGCCAGACTTTAAGGCAAAGAGAATTAACAGATGAAAGCGAGCCGCTCGCCTTTTATTTTTTTGTGCAAGTAACCACAGTCATCGCCTGCTGTGTTTCAAAGCTGAGTGTAATTGGCAGGTGAACTGAGCAGAGCACTGTAGCTGACTGCATTTCCATTTTATGGCTTTCGTATTTTAAAAGCTTTTCTGTTCTCAACAATTGTGTCTTTTTCTGTGTTTTAAATGCTAAGTATGCTCTAATGAATGCGAAGCCTATCGAAAGTAATCTGGTTTGGAACTAAAAATAAAATGTTTTTCATGGCAAACCTTTTTTTGGCACAGCTTGGACTTGTAAATAAATCTGTGCCTCTTGGAGAGGTGGGAAGGGGAGTGTCCCTACTCCTTTTCTGCATCCTTTTGTGCCAGCCCCCACCTTTGCTGCATAGATGTCTTGGAGGAAGTTACGTGCACAGCATGTAATCACACTACTCTGCACTCAGCTCGATGGATTTCACAAACTGGGGGAGGACGTGGCTCAGGAAAGCTGAACTTAACCACGCTGCAGTGGTGCAGGACGTGCTGAAGGAGTGGGCTCTCTCCTCCTTTGAACTATCAGAGATGTACAGGTCTGTTGGCGTGGAGTCTGAAGCCTGGTGGACTTTTCTATCAACTCAACATTGAGGCTGGTCCTGCTCTAAGCTGGGGGAAGTGGACCAGAAGACCTTCGGAGGTCTCTTCCATTCTCATACTCTGCCATGAATGCAAGACTGCTGTCAGTGTTGCTTGGTAGGGCTCATTCACTGTAGCACTGCCTACTTCATATATTTATACATACACAGAAGGAGCTGAAATGAAGGACTGAGAAGGGAACACCTCTGAACTTCCCAATTCCCAGCAGCAAATGTACTTCCTCAGGAGGGGCAAGACCTTATCCCAGCCCCATTTCCTCAGTCACACATAGATCACATGATTTCATCCTGTAATTTTTCTTTTAGGTGCATATCCTACACACACCTACCATCTCCAGTTCAGGGAGTTCAGCCTTGATTCCACGTTGCAGCAGAAGAACCTGAAGCGTTTCATTTGGGATAGCAGCAGAGTTTTCTTTGCTTGTAGTTTTGGTTAGAACAGAAAAAGGTAGATTAGGCTTGATCCGTGGTTTGCTTTGTATTTTTGCTTTGGCAGCCAGACTGCAAAACCAGTTGTTCACACAGCTGTATTTCTAGCCACTTGTGATTTATTGAGAGAGCCGAGAGATGTTTTATGAGATAAATCCCACTGCTGTGGCTGGCATCCAGCTTTGGTCAAAGAAGTGACTGCAGAAAACTCCCCTGCCATTCCAGTTAGATATAATGTTCCTTGCTGCTTTTCTCAAAGCAGTACCTGGCTGCAAGCAGTGGGGTTGCTGTGGAACTCAGCCCCACATGAGGAAATAGGGGCTGCTGATGTTTCATGGCAGCTTTCTAGGGGCTGATACTTGAAAAGCTTTTTCTGTGATTCCATGAAAAACAAGAACTGACTTTGCCAGTTGTGCAAAAAACTTGAACGGGTGCATAGTGTACGGTTCCTTTTCTTATTTTACCACAGATGTATTATGCATTACACGAGCTGTAGTTTTTTTTTTTTTTTTTTTTTTTTTATCTTCAGTGTCATTATGTTGCCTCTTCTGTACCACAGCAATTGATGTAGTGGACTCCAAGAAAACAAACTATCAGCTCTAGGAGGTTATTGCAGTTGATGGGATGAACTCCTCATATTAACCAGGCAACATGAGGATAGCCCCATGGAGTCTAAGGAAGCAGATGTTGTAGGCCAGCACTGACAGCAGACAACCCCTTTGTGATCTGAAGGGTTTGAGAGGGTGCATTTCCAGTTGGTACGACCTGGTGTAGCAGATCTCCCTTTGATGCATGTGAGGGAAGGCAGCTGAGGCTCAGCCATCAGCTCCTACCACCAGGCTCATTAAGGGAGTAGTCACAAGAGGGAAGAAAAGGCAATGATGTAACTCCTGCCCTAAGGCTGCTCCTAAAAGAAGTCAATGTTACAGGGTAGAAAGAAGTGAAGATGTCTTCTGTCCTTCAGAATGCATCAGCTCAGCTCTCTCCTTTCACTTTGGAGGCCTCAGCCTTTTTTGGACCGGTGTCAGCTTTTTCAGACAACAGAGTTGCAGATAAATCCGTTGTTCCTCATTTTCTCCTCTGACTGTCCATTAGTCTATGAGGCCTGATGACCTACATCCCAGGGTCCAGAGGGAACTAGCTGATGTAATTGCTAAGCCGACCTCCATCGTATTGGAAGAGTCGTGGCAGTCAGGTGAAGTCCCCAAAAGGGAAAAATCACTCCCATTTTTAAATAGAGTAGAAAGGAAGACCCTGGGAACTACAGACCTGTCGGCCTTACCTCTGTGCCTGGGCAGATCGTGGAACAGATCCCCCTGGAAGAGATTTTAAGGCATGTGCAGGACAGGAAGGTGATCTGAGACAGCCAGCATGGCTACACCAAGGGCAGAGTGTGCCTGGCCAGTCTGGTGGCCTTCTGTGATGGAGTGGCTGCATCAGTGGAGAAGGGAGAAGTAACTGATGTCACCTGCCTGGGCTGCTGTAAGGCCTTTGACAGGGTCCCACACGACATCCTTATCTCTAAACTGGAGAAGTAAAGATTTAAAGGTTGGGCTATTTGGGGCATAAGGAATTGGCTGGATGGCCGCATCCTGAGAGTTGTGGTCAGCGACTTTACGTCCAGATGGAGATCAGTGACAAGTGGTGTCCCTCAGGGGTCTGTATTGGGGCTGCTACTGTTCAATAACTTTTATAGGCATTATTAATATCTTTTTCACTGCTGGACTTCAAGGGATAATGCTCTCAGACATCGGGTTTGAATTTTGGATGGTCCTGTCTTGGACTCATTGATTTTTTTGCTTCTGATTCCCCTTCTCCATCTATAACCCTAACACTTCAGATTTGATTCTTCTGTTCTTTATTACAGTTTGTTGTTACACATCTCTCACTGCTTATTAGAGCAAGAACTACAGCTTCTTACCTGAAATGTGTCCAGAGCACTTCAGGGCACCACTCCAAATCATTTGGTCAATCAGAACAAAGCAATAACTAATCACCACGTGTCCGTTACACCTCTCAAAGAACTGTGTGGTTTTTCACTCAATTCTCTCAGTCTTTTCTTCCACCAGATCCTGAAGAAGTTGAAGAGCCTTGCCTTAGAGACGGAAGCAGAGCTGGAGAGACAGGACGAAGCTCTAGATTCCATCACTACCTCCGTTGACCGCGCGACGCTGAATATCGACAAGCAGAACCGCAGAATTAAGAAACTAACGTAGTGCCCACAGGAGCCCATGGGGATGGCACCGTCAGGAAGAGGGGATCAGGGAGCTGTGTTCTCAGAGACTGTTTCCTTACAGACACTTTGTGTGGGAGCTGTTGGCCATGTTGGATATGGTTGGATATGGTACGGTTGATGTCAAGTTTCGGAGAGTTCTGAAAATGTTTCCGGATTTGGATGATGTTTGCTGACTGTTTTAGGATTAAAAAGGCCAAGTCTTTTAATCGTGATCAAACGATGATAGTGGATTCCTTACTACAGAAAATCTGTAAATATGAGGGGAGCTGATTTCATCTGGCTGGATTTTTATGCTGCTTTTTTATGTTGTTGCTTTTGAAAGGTTTTTTTTTTGTTTACTGGAAGAAGGGAGAAAAAAACTGCATATGAGACTACTTGAGGTGATTGCAGCCTATTAATTCTCTCTCTATTTCTTGAAAATAGTAGCTGAACTAAGGGCCAGATGTCCAACTGCAGGTCATTGAGGCTTTTTTTTTGGTGTGAGTTAATGCTGAGGTGAGCAAATGGTAATGATAAAGCCTTGTGTTCACTGAACAAGTGGTTTTAATAGATTTCAAACATTTTTAATGTACCCAGAAATTTTATAAGAGTAATGAAGGCTTGGTGGCCACAGCTGTCTGTTGTGCCATGTCCTGGGAAATCAAGAAAAGAAATGTAGTTAGTAGGCATGTATTGGTAGAGACATGGCCTTACTGAGCAGTTTTTTTTTCTCATTGGATAAATGTTTTGCTTCCATAAGTCACTTATAAAAAGTAAGTACATAAGTACTTATAAAAAGTAAGTGTCAAGGTTAAATACATGCTTCTCCTTTCCAAAAAGGGATTGCTGGTCTTTGGTGAACATCTGCACCTTTTGTTTGTTTTCATTTTCCCCTTTATACCGCACAATTAATGAAAGAATTGATTCTGGAATAAACTCAGGGATGAGTTTATGTGATGCAGCTCTTGGAGGTCGCTGTGTGTGTTGCTCAGTTGCACAGAGAGGTTTTGTATTTTTGGTAATGGTCTGATGGATTCGGTGTCCTCAGAGCATCATGAAGGGTTCAGTTAGTGTGGTGCATACCTGCCATGTTGGAGCTGGGCTGCCACTTCTCTGATGGACATCAGTGAAAGGCATCCTGCACCCTTCCTTCTCTGTACTTCATTTTCCAGGCATCTCCCATCCATTTGTCTCCGACTCTAAATGGAAACTTCTTGTGTTCTGGGGACATCATCTGCTTTGTGTGTGTCTGCTCCACGTTCACGTGTTGGAACTCATGTGTGGCTGCAGCTGTGGACATCTGTGCATCATTTTGCAGTTGCACATTTGTCTTAATGTTATTATTTATTTGCACTAGATGGTGGTGAAACATTTCAGCACTTAGTGTTTCTAAAATGAAAGGAAATGTTGACAATTGTTGTCTATTGAGTTTTGTTTACAGTCAGCTCCACTGAGACTACAGGACAGAGGAGCTGTTTTCTCCTCCTAACTTAACTGGGTGCGGTGTTGGAGGGATTCTAGGTGATCCCTGTGTAGAGCATTTGAAAAACAGACTGACTTTTCACCTTGCATTTCACTGAGTCCTGCTGTTGAGCAGCTACTTTAGTTCAAAATAGCTGTTGTAATCTCATTTTTTCCCCAAGTGTTTTTGTATTGAAAAAATCTTGCATTGCTCTCAGATCCAACCTGCAACGCTGTGGGTGCAATATTTTTAACCAGTGAAGCTTTGAACTGTTTCCACTGATAGCTGATGTGAAAATTTCCTGCTTAAGAGTAATTCAGCTTACTTGATAAGCAACCATAGATTAGATCACGTGGAGTATGTTGTTTTCAAGACCTTCCTCTGCCTTGTTTTGTATTATTTCCTATTAGTTTGTTAGTGTTGGAGGAAGTTGTGCTTCTGCACTGCGAGTCCTTCCTTTACAGTCAGAGTTGTGACTGGCATGCACTTTACCTACCTGCTGAATATGGTGATTCTATGTACTGACACGATGTACTGTGACATAAAATATTGTCTGGGATTCTCTTGTTTGTTTCTGACACCTAAATCACCGTTGTTTTACCGTGAAAGTATGTTTACACGACTGTGACATGAATTTAAAAACACACTTTGCACAAAATGCGTGTTAACTGAACGTGGTGCTGGCTGGGAATGGACCTGTGTGCTGAATTAGTCTGGGTCAAGACTGCCAAAAGTAAACACTAATTACACAACGCTTAGGTTAGCATTCTTTGTGCCATATTTTTACTGTTTTTAGCATGAGCTGTGGCATCTGCTTCCATATCTGGGGTTTGTGTGAGTCTGTGTCCATGCTAAAATAAAATTGTAATGGTTTGTAAGGAACCCATTCTAGAGCTGTACATATGCCTGGAGGACTTCTGTAATTTCTTATTAAATAGATTGGATCAGTGATCTTCTGTCTTGCATTCATTTGGCGAAGAAGTGAGGATGAAAAATGCTCTGTCCGCTCCCTTCTCCTACCAAGGAGCAGAACAAAGCACTTTTCATAGGACTATGTTTTAGGATAGGCAATTTTTATTTAAAAAAAAAGACAAAATGTGAACTGTGAATATTATCAACGTGATTACCACCCATCCTCAGCTGGGCAGTGAATTGGGTGAACAGTGTACGTTGGTGCTGTCCTGGGGAGAGGTGTGCAAGAGCTGCTCCAGCTCCTAGAGAGTGGGCTGAGCTGCTTGGATGCTTCGTGCTTGAACAGCTTCATGGTACTCAGGTATAAAGATTTGACTCTTAACTTCTCTTAATATATATTAATTTGGTCTCTGTTGTAGCCAAAAATGCTTAGGAACTCCTGAGTTTCTTTCTGCCTTAAACCCAAGTGATGTTGCTATCCAAATAATGTCATAGATGTGGAGCAGTGCTCTGTGGGTGTGACATGCCAAACAGTGTTGTCCTCAGTTCCTCACTGACACAGCTGTTCTTTGTGTTAAACATAGTGTTAAGATGAGTTATGCCTTTTACGTGCAGGGTTTATAAGGTCTGTGCATGTCTCAGTATGCGTAAAGTAGGGGGCTCTGTCATTAAGAAACAGAGGGAGATTACAATTAAAAAATAGGAAGTTTTTACTTGGGAAGGGTTTTCAGAGCAGAACAAGGTTGTGCTGTGCTGTCGGGTCACTTTATAATCCAGTGTCTGTTTGTGGCAGTGATGAGTGAGCCCAAAACAGCCAAAACTCAAAGTATTTCTGCCTGAGAGTGTGAATGTCCCCCATGGAATCGCTGAATCCTGGTAGTAAACACGGCACGATGCTCCTCAGATGGGTGATGTAAGGAGCTTTTTCAGGCAATTAAGTGAACCTGCTTTGGCAGGGGGGTTGGACTCGATGATCTCTTCCAACCCCTACAATTCTGTGATTCTGTGATTGAACTGAAGCCTCCTAACAGCTGTCTGCTTCCAAAGCCACCGCTCAAACCGCTGCTTTGCTCCTCGCTGCAGGAAACGGAGCAAAAGTGCAAGTGTAGGAGCCAGCCTCTGGGAGAGAAACTGGCTGTGTTTCATCTGCAGTGTGACTTACAGCATCCTCCACCAGTCCACGCTGTGACAGCAGCACAGCATCTTGCTCATCCCAACCCACGCTGGCTCCGGTGAGCGTTTTGCCCCATCGAGAATCATAGAATCATAGAAACACTAGGTTGGAAAGGACCTACAAGATCATCTAGTCCAACCGTCCTGCTATTACCATCCCTACCCACTCAGCTACTCCATCCTGTCCCTTAGCACT
>JAOWBO010000056.1:3205998-3226058 GCA_028564985.1 Crax fasciolata | reverse complement strand
GTTCTGTTGGCCTAACTCTTAATGTTTTTGGCATCAGGCTACAAATATGGCAGTTTCCTTCAAGAAATGGGATATGTAGGAGACGCAGCTGGGTAACATGGCTTTCCTGTGCATTGCTGTCTCTTTGCTTTGATCAGTAGTGAGTTGTGGCTGTGGTAGTTTTGGATTTTTCCAGGTGATTCCTTTGCAAGCACCATGGCTATAGTCCTACTGACACTGCAGCTGATAGGGAAGTTAACAGCACAGAATGTCCCATGTTGGAAGAAACCTACAAGGATGATGGAGGCCAACTCCTGGCTCCGCACAGGGCCACCCAAAAATCAAATCCTTTGGCTGACAGCATTGTCCAAATGTTCCTTGAACTCCAGCAGACTTGGTGCAGTGATCACTGCCCTACTCAAGCAACTCAAGTTGTTCAAGTGCATTCCTGCCTTGTGCAGTCGGTTGCCACGGTTGGTTTCAGTTGGTTGAATTATGCAAAAGGCATAAAAGTGGGTAGGACCAGGAGCTCCTATGGATCTAGTGTAAAAATAGAATAGTGTAAAACTGACCAAATAAAAATCTTCTCTGTGCTCATCCTAGTCTTTGATTAGCTCCTCACATGCTCCTTTTGCCCTTTCCTTTGGAGAATTCAGTAGCAGCCACTCCAGGAGACAAGGCACCATGCTGGGCAGATTGCTAGTCTGACCTGAGCTGCCCAGTCCCAAGCACACCAGGCTGTGCACTGTGGTTTGACAACATTTTAAAAGCCAAGATTCAAAGTTCAGGACCACATCCAATACATCATTAATGTTTAGCACTGGTTAAAGCCAGAATTTTGATACAGCCTCCTATCTCCCTATCTCTTAAGGTTACTAAGGAAAAGATGAAAAATTTGGAATTTTTTTTTCTTGGCCCCCATCTGCTATGCTGTTAAGAGAGATAGGTCATGGTTTCAAATTCAGCAAGGAAATTCCCTTCCCTTTTATTCATCTCTGATCTTTTGAAACCTGCCACCTTATTCTACTTAGCTTTAAATCACTTTGTTTTCCATTCTTGACCTTGAGCTGTCATTCCACTTAACTGTGAGCAGGAAAGAATAAAGAAGGTCACCACGGGATTTTTGGCAGAGCTCAGGATGAAAAAAAACTTGATTTTTTAAGAGTCCTTTGCGTGAGTCAGAATTTCATCTTAAAGAACATAATTGCTCCATTGCTCAATTGTGGCTTGGGGTCTTATTAGCAAGAAAAAAATGTGCTTCTTCACTAGTCAGCCCTGCTCCAGACTGCAGCAGCTGTGCCAGCTTCACGGGGATACATCTGCAATGGGGAACATTAATTCCGTGGTGCCTGTTTGTTATTAACACCCTGCCCTGATTGTGGACCGTGCTGGAAGCAGAAAAGCTGCGTTTATGTCTCTGGTGGGGGCGGAGGTGGAAGGCAGGAGAGGGAAATGAGGGACAGAAATGGTTGAAAAAATTCACTGGGACAAGTGGAACCAGCGCACTGCTCAAACAGGAGCGTTCCCAGCGCTCGGTGTCCACCAAAACTGCTGGTTCAAACAAAACTCCCTTGAATGATTAGAATCATAGAATCCTTGGAGTTGGAAGGGACCTTTAAAGGTCATCTAGTCCAACTCCCCTGCAATGTACAGGGGCACCTACAGCTCGATCAGGATGCTCAGAGCCCCCCCCAGTCTGACCTTGAATGTCTCCAGACATGGGGCATCCACCACATCTCTTGGGCAACCTGTTCCAGTGCCTCACCACCCTTACTGTAAAAAACTTTTTCCTGAAATCTAACCTAAATCTCCTCTCTTTCAGTTTGACACCATTCCCCCTTGTCCTACCCCCACAGACCCTGCTAAAGAATCTGTCCCCCTCTTTCTTGTAGCTCCCCTTTAGATATTGGAAGGCAGCTCTCAGGCCACAATTTGGTCCTGCTGTCTTCCCTGCTGTGACCCTGGAGAAGCCATGAAAAGTCACGAAAGCCAAGAGCCAGATGTTGCATCTCTTCATTACTCTTCCATGGGTGCTCAGCAATTAATGCGCTGTGAAAAGTATCGTGGTCTTGCTCCGGTTTTGGTAACTGCAGTGGTGTCTTCCTGTGGCCTCAGATAATCCATGCCTGCGTTATTCTGTGTGGGGAATCTATTTCCCCCCAAAATCTGGATGGCTGGGTGTGGTTCTGAGTGCCCCAAAGTCGTTTTGGATTGGCTTTCTTAGAGTGCTTCGTTTGCCCTCTTTCTGACCCCTTCCCAGATTGCGGTTTTGTACAACTCAGCACACATCGTGACATCAGCTTGGGTCAAAACCAACAGATCTTTCTGGTGTGAAAGGAAAAAGAGAAAAAAAATGTACAAAAAGACAAAAGAGCAAGTGTTGGGAAAAAAAAATACTCGAGCATTTACAAAATGAAATGTTTTGACTGAGAGGCTGGAGACAGGAAGAAACTTGTGGAGTATTTGCCAAAACAAAACCCAAATTGCCTTATCTGTACCTTAATCCTCAGGACACTCGGCTGGGATGCAGCAGTGGGTGCTGATGTCAGCTTGTCCACCCTTCGAGGCAGGGCAGAGGGTCTGTTGGATGTAGAATTTCGTGGTGCAGAGGGTCTGCCTCAGGATGTGCTTGAACTCTTCCGTTCTTGACTGAGCTGAACTTTCTTTCTCTGTCCCAGTGGATATTTAAACATGACACAAAGTGTAATAGTTTTTGTAAGGGAGAACCCACGCTCAGTAGATAAGATGTGTTCCTTGGTAGCAAAATAACAGGATTTTAGGTCAGTTTTCCACAGCCAAAGCAAATATTTCAATCACCCAGCTATGAGAGGCTTCATGCTGGCAAGCTCTCTTTTGCCTGCTCGGGGCTGCACGCCCAGGGCTCAGTTCATCTGCTCATGGATCAGAATTTGGGGTCATTTCAGGAGCCCTTTTGCTGCAGCAGCTGTTCCAGGACAGCACCGCAGTCTCCCAGAGGTCCCATCTCTCCTCTGTGCTTTGTGTTAACCTCCCTGACACCCCAGAGTTTTGCCACGGCCTCAGACATTTGGTGTTGGTAATTTCAGTGAGCCCTGACACGGTGAACAGAGTCCAAGGCATAGTTCAGTTCTCTAAAGACAGAAATCGAGGGTGTCTAAATACACGGCATTGAGGATTGGAAGAAATTACAACATTGAAGAGGATCTGAGACACCCACACGGGCAGTATGGCAGAGTCATGCTCCTCTGAGGCTGTGGGAGAGCATCTCAAGTAGGAACCAGATGCCTGTGCTCAACCAACACGGCTCATCCATGCTCTGTTGGCTCTTCTGTGGTCCTTAGATCTCCAAAACCTTCTGCAGCATTAGTCCCATGGCTGTACCACCAGTTATATGAAACAACTCGCGTCAAGGCAAAGATTTTATTTCACTGAAAACAATTTTGTTTTAATTTTCTGAAAGCTGGAACAAAGTCATCAGAACTAAAATCGTGGAATCATGGAATCATTAAGGTTGGAAAAGACCTCTAAGATCATCCAGTCCAACCATTCACCTACAACCAATACTGCTCACTAGATGTTGTCTCCAGGTGCCACGTCTCCATGTTTCTTGAACACCTCCAGGGATGGTGACATCCCCATCTCCCTGGGCAGCCTGTGCCAGTGCCTGACCACTCTTATGGAGAAGTTTTTCCTAACAACCAACCTGAATCTCCCCTGGCACAATTGGAGGCCATTCCCTCTCATCCTGAAATGATGTCAGCCAGCACACAACATGATGGGGATACGTGGCTTGTAAGGGTGTTCCTTGCCCCACAGTAAGAGCAGTCTCCACACAGATGGTAGAGCTAGGAAGCTCATTTTATAAATGGGGTGAAGAGGTTTCATATTTTGTGTGTATGGACCTGCATGATCTGGAACGAAGCAGTATAAATAGTAAGTGATGTAAGAAGTCTGATATCCAGCAAAAAAATACGTAGTAGAGCAAAATTTCCTAATCTCCATATTCCCACTCCAGCACTTTAATCGTAAGGCCATCTTTTCTTTTATTCTTGTCTAATTCTGACAGATTTATACCAGTGTATATTTAGTAACCCGAGTAAATCACACTTGTACAGAGGTGAAAATGCTTTTTGGAAATTCTTATGACTATAAGCTCAGTCCTAGGGGAAAACACTTTGTTCTGAAGCTAACGTGGTTTTATTTATGTCACCTTTGTTAATGGGACCCTCATTATTCTGTTGCACGCTACGTTAATGTGAGTGATCGATTTTAGACCTTACACATGGCAGCTCTCCCTTCCCCTCCCCCTGTACAAACAGCTCCATTTCCAGACATGCAAGGATGCCAAATTCACTCCCTTCTGTAGACAGCTGCACTTGCCAATTTTGCTGTCATTGCGCTTTCTGGTCCCAAAGGTCATGGTTTTCAAACAGGGGCAGGAGAGCAGATTTGGATGATGGAGGAGCCAATCCGCCTCGTCACTCTGGCTTGGAGTCAGCCAGATGGAATATTTCTGGAGATGTGGAAGTGCCTGGGTCATCTTCCTGCCAATTCTCACCCATCACTGAGAGCCTCTGAAGGAAGAATGGTCAACCTTGCATGGAGGGTTAAGATTGGGTTGAAGTAGCACTTCAGCTGAACAGTTGGCTCAGTTCAACTCTTGGTCCACAGCTGCCCTGGAATGGACTTAATCAGAAACCCCACCAGGATGGAGGAGGGAGGGAACACGTTTCTGTGTGCCTCTGAAATGAGAGCTGGAGACCAGCTGGGTATCTGAAGGCAGCTGCAGTGGACCTGGAGAGCTGTGCTTCCCCAGCTGAATTGTACCATGGATGTCTACAGTGATACCTGCATGGAGGCACCTGGATTTACGTTTTGTATTGTGCAAGCTGGATTTCAGCCCTCCTGACTCACATAACAGGTGGAGGCTGAGTCTCTGTACCAGCTGTGCCTCTTTTCCTTAGAGCATTTCTTTAGGGATGGCATCATACGGAAAGCAGTACAGGAGACACCAGGGTAGAACAAAACAGCTCTTTAATGCAACACAAGGACAGTGCTGGCCTCAGGCAAGAAATGGCACAGGCTGACATTTTGAGTGGGCCAAGTCAGAATGGGTGATGCCAACTGCTGCTGGGGACTGACTTCAGACTGCCAGGCAGCTGTATAAGCTGTGTCTGATAGGACCTTTCTGGTGCATACCAATCTTTTTCTAGGGGTATCCACTCATCCCCTTGCATTCTTGTTCAGTTCAGCAATGGGGCTCAGGGACGGCATCCAAATAAGTTGATTTTTATGGTATGATTTTTGTCATCTGAGTCAGAGACCAATCTGTTCTTGATGCTCAAAATTCCCATGGCATCTCCTGTCCAGAAAGCCAACAGACATGGGACTCTTCAATTTCAGCACTGGATAGGAACATGTGCGGTCAGGCTGCCAGGGCTGGTGAGTTTAGAGGATGTGGAAAACCTCACTTTGCTGACATGAATAACAGAGGGCTGCTGGAAATCTAGTGCCTACCAGCAACACCTGTAGTGCAGAGAGCTCTGTGAGCTCTGCTGCTCTCAGGGGGAAATGGAGTGGGAGAAAAGAGGAAGGAGGAGTGCTTGGTTCTTTTTCTTATCTCTCTACCGTCCCACTTTCTCTTATCTCCAGGCCCTGTTTGTTTTTCCCAGGTGCATGCAGGTAGCTCCTCCAGCTTGTCATTTTTCCCACTGGGCCCTCCAGGCGTGAATGGAAAATGTGAGCACCCTGCTGAACCCACCGGCAAAAAGGAAGCAAGAGGGGAGCTTATCTCTGCTTCACAAAGGCTTTTTTCAACAGTGCTCGTTGTGCTTGTGTGACGTGATTGATTGAGGACTTCATCCGGCTCTTAGGGATGCTCTTCCTTTGGTTTCAGAGGTCATGAAGGAGATCTCAGCCCCCCAAGGCCATGATCAGGGCAATGGCAAGGCAAGGGCAAGTTTTGATTTTTTTGCTCAAGATCAAAATGTTGGAAGTGCCGGACCCCCATGATGGTAGGAGGCAGATAACAGCCATCAGAGATGTCTGCAGGGGGATTTCTACACTAAAAAGCTTACTCCAATTGGAAAATAAACAAGTGCAAGTACATCATGTGGAAGTTTTTAAGCCATTTTATATATACATATATATATATTTCATGTACTTCTGTCTCTCTACAATCTTCAGAAGATCTCAGCTGAGGTTGTCACTGTTTTTAATCGATTTGCCCCTGATTTTGTTATGTTTTTTTGACCCAGATAAAACATGTACTTGACAAACTCTAAACCTCCTAAAGAAATGGCAATGAATTTTAAATACAACTTATTCTTCCTTTCTCCCTGCTGTTCTTCTTTCGCAATGTTTCCACAATTATGATACTTAGAACTGTAGATTTGTTTTAGTTAGAGGGGACCTTTACAGGCCGTCTGGTCCAACTCCTCTGCAATGAACAGGGACACCTACAGCTCGATCAAGGTGCTCAGAGCCTGGCTCAGTCCAATCTTGAATGTCTCCAGGGATGGGACATCCATTACCTCTCTTGGCAAACTGTGTCAGTGCTTCACCACCCCTATCGTAAATCTATACCTACAGTGTATTTTCTGTTTTGTTTTGTTTTTCCTTGGTGAAACCTCATCAGCCCTTGGAGGAGGCTAAGCAGGGCTGTGCTGGCTGACCTGGACCTTCATCCACCTTACAGAAAGGAGGATGTTAGCACTGATGGGGCTAAGGGATACGTTCTGCATCTTGAGACGTGGCTGAGGCCAAGCCCTGGGGTCCAGAAGCACTGTCCCAGCACGGCTCAGATATACCCAAGTTGGAAGTGAAAATCCTGAGTGGATGCAGTAGGATATCTTCAGGGTGCAGCCCTCGAGCCCACCTTGCCTCATTTGTTGTGCCACCAATTCCATGGCTGCAGCCAGGAGGGGCCAGGAGAGCACTACAGAGAGCAATGATTCCCAGCAAAAGAGTCAGTTCTTACAGAGAGCCTAAAACCTGCAGAAGAGAATCATTCATCTGGCTTTTCAGGGTCACTGGAGAAGCTGTCGGGCTGTGTGCTTTTCTGAGTGCATTACTCCTGTTTTCCCTTTCCCTTCCCAGTGCACGGAGTGCTTTCGTGTCACTGCCTCTCCTCTGGCTGTAATGACCGATGACGAAAAGCCAACAGTGCCTCTGCCAGAGCTACCTTCCGTTTGCACGTGAGCAAGGCTGAGGTGAAGAGCCACATCCTCACCCTGGCAGTTATTTGCTCTGTCCTTGTCACCAGACTGACCTTTCTTCTCTAAGAGCTTCTCCCTCCAGCTCTGATGTTCGTCCTTCCCTCTGCGATGCTGCGTTGTAGAAAAGGGATACAGCTGCTGTTCAACCATCCTTCCCATGGCCTTATTCTGCTCATGGAATTGAGATGGAATGAGCTGTTCTCAGGGGAGGATTCTCAGTCACCTGATGGAAAATCTCCTAATAAAAGGCATTTTTTGGTTTTAACTTTACATTTATATAGGAAAGACTGGGAGGAGTGGGCAGGGTGAAGAACCAGAGCAAGGCAGGAGGAGGGCTGAAGCAGGGAGATGTTGCAGCTCACTTCTAGGCACATCTGTGACAGTAAACCTCAGAATAAGACAATATCACTTGTCTGTTCTTTCCCATATCACATATCCTACAGCCATTTACTCTTCTTGCTTAGAAAAGCCTATGGAGACAGGGACCTTTAGTTCTGCTCTGCAGAGCCTTGGGGACCGTCATTGGGAGCGCTGGTTTCTTTGGGTCATGAATGTTTGCGTTGCTTTTGAATTGTCTTGAAATGGAAGAACCTATTTTGCTGTAACAGAATGCACTACTGCTGTATTAACAGGAAAAAAAAAAACACTCAAAAAAGCCCCAGACAACAACAACAAAAACCACCAAAAAAAGAAAAAAAAAAAAAAGAAGAGGGGGGCAGAGATCATTGTCTGGTTCTGAGATATATGCCAGTTCATATATCGTTTCCATTCATTTACTTACGTGTTTTGATGTGACCACCAGGACCAGAAAACCTCTCCTTTTTCCAACAAGAGCCAGGGTTGCCACATGGTTGTGTGGTTTCCCACAGGAATACCAACCCCACTCAGCCAAACACTTGGAGCTGCCAGCCCTGTGACGCCCAGCCTGTGCTGGAGGCAGCGCATTCAATTGAGAGAAACACGATTTGTTATCCTGGATGCTCCCTGAGGTCAGAGACCAGCTTCCAGGGGATGCCTAAACTCCATCCCTCTTCGGGACCCAGGAAGGAGAATATTCAAACTCAGAACAGGAGGAAAAATCAGTTCCCAGCTTCTCCAGTGCCAAGGAGTTTGGCACTAAGCAGCTTTTTGCTGCGTGGTGTCTGGCAGTGCTGGGTCTTATTTTCAACAAGCCCCGTTAAAGGATTACAAGAGCCTAGTTAAAATAATGCCCTTCGAGCTTATTCATTTTTGGAAAGAAAACAAGAAAAAACAGAAAGGGTTCTATCATCCACAGTGTTACTGCTTGCAGTGCTTTGAAAGAAGAAAAAAAAAGAGCAAAGCTGGCAAGTAAGAGAGAAATATATAAACACACACACACTTGTCTACAAATATAAAGTAACTTTTGTTTCATTTCTGGTTTATAGCTCTCCAAAAAAAATCAACAGCCCCCTGCCCCTCTCCACATCTAATCTAATTACTGCTGATACTTTGCCATCGCATTAAAAGTTTTACCTCTAAGAAATAATCAATTAAAATAGAAAAGAAAAGGAAGAAATTCCAAAAGGGTGTTGCTATATTTACCCTTTTAATGGAGTTTATTAAACCTGCATTGTAAAGCCAAGGAGTTTCACATCAGCCGGAACAACAACAACAAAAAAGTTAAATTGTAAATATTGTTTGCCCCGAGTGCTCATGTTTTCCAAATAAAACAGCCTTGCGTGGAAGGCTGGATGGCTCAATGGAGAGTAATGGGGTTGGGAGCCTTTCCTCTTAAGGCTGCCAAGATGAACCTTGTCCAAACTGGGACAACAGCAAACATGGAAGATCCAAATTCAGCTGCTCACAGACTGGTGAGGCATTTTGTGTTTTCCAAGGAAGATGCACTGTGTTGCTTTTGTAGATGGAGAAACTGGGGTCATCAAGTGTTTGGGAACTGAGCATAGTTCTGCAGGAAGCCACCTCAAGACAGCAACTCAGAGGACTTTGGCCACGCTGAGAGCTCAGTTTTGCTCCATCACCCTTCATCTCTAGGGCAAGGTAGCATCGTGCCAGGCTGCACGTCTGATGTACATCAGCAGCCTTGCACCTGGTGCACTGGATCACCTAACAGAAAGGTTGTTGTGGTGCTCATGTGATGGGTGCAGGAGCAACGATGGGTTTGGTGGAGTGCTGTGCTGGGTGAGGACCTTACTAGGTGTTTTATCATCAATAGATGCAACTCAGAGGGCTCTCTTCTTCTCCAGGACCCACATTCAGGTAGCTGGCAAAATTAAAGATGGCACTGATCAGCTGCTTCTGGCACGTGGAATCTCTGAACTGGAGGGAAAGGCAGCAGCAGTGAGCATGGAGGTGGCTCAGTGAGAAGCTTCATGCCTGGTGGGGTAGAAAAGTAGGAGACAAACCCAGTGACAGGCATTTCACTCACCAGAACAGTTACTGGAATAAGTTACCCTCCCTGAATCCGTGTCTGAACATAGAAACAGCCACAATGGAACAACCCAGGGACCCATCTCACCTGGGACATCAGCTGATTCCAATAGGGAGGAACACAACAACAGGGCAAGTGTGCAGTGCCCTTCCCCAGAACAATGCCTCAGCTTCCAGTAGTTCATGGCCAGATCTTTGTTTAAGAGCTGTAGATAAATCTACTTTTTGAATCACGCTGGCTGTAAGCACACAAAAATTCTTGTGGCAATGAATTTCAAGTGCTGGACATGCCATATGCTGACTTGATTTGATCCCCTCTGGTTTTTGCTCTGGAGGATACCAGTAACAATCCATCACTTCTCACTTTTTCTTTGCCCTTTCTAATTTTATAGTCCTCTACCATCTCCCTTCAGTCCATCCTGAACAGCCCTCTTCTTTTTCATGATTCCTCACTGGAACACCATTCCTTCCTTTTAGTCTCTGATGATGCCTTTATCCCAAAGCATAATTTAATCTGGTTTATTGAGTTTTTCAGATCTTGTTTAGTTTTCTGGCCTGAAGTGAATGCTTGGCAGAACTGAGTTGGTCTGAGGCCGACAGGGAGGGAGATGCTTTCTTCAGCCCAGTGGCCCATTCCAGTGTGCCTACATCACAGCCACACCTGCACTTACTTCTATTCTCACCACTTTCAGCAGCCCACTTTAATCAGATCAACAGAACAGGCATCAAGGTTCTCCCTTTAATTCAATTATGGTTATTACATTATTCCTTCTCCTTGCTGTATGCAAGTCTGGCTCCACTGGAAGCAGAAATTCTGCCATGACAATCCCAGGGAGGCTCCTGGCCCTGAGGGCATGGTATGGTGAGATCTGCGTTAGTGCTGTTAAACCCTTTCACCTCCAGGAGAGGACAGCCCCATCCCACCCACCTTTGGGTTCAGTCCCTGGAACATTCCAATTCCTAAAGAGCATCCAGGAATGGTTTGGGAAGGTGATAGTTGACCACGACTGGAACTGTGCCAGAGATTGTTCAAGGAGTTTACCAGTATGTAGGTGGAGCTGAGCGTTTGGCAGCAGTTCTTGGCACAATCAATTTACAAAATTTGGTGCAACCATCCAGCCTTGTGACTGCCAAAAGGGAGAAGCTCAGCCCCCGGTTCTGCACCTCTCCAGTTCCATCATTTGGTTGGTACAAGAAGCACAACTGTCTTTTCATCAGCACTCCCTACTGCTAGATCAGTGTGAATGGGCAAATCCTACGTCCCAAATCTCTGATACATCTCTGAGATACGACCTTCTGTCTTAGGTGCAGCCAGACAGAGAAGATCACCACTTACACCTCATTTCCTTCTCCAGATCTGTGGCTGCACAAGAGTTTTCTGGCCACCTAGAGGCTAGCTTTCAGCTTTTGTGGGTAGGCGTGCACGCTGAATTCCCCCTGCACCCTCAAAGATTCACTCGTTTCCATTCTTGTTGCACATCTACCTGAATTCCTGAGGCCACACCTTTTGTCCCCTTACCCCACCAGAACACACTAAATCAGAGTCCCTTGTCTGAAGAACACGCACTGAGGTGTGAAGACCTCTGTTTCTCTGCCCTTTTGCCCAACATAAGGCAGCAGTAGGAAGACGTAGGCAATAACAAGAGATGAAGGTTCGTCATCAGCAAGAATGGAGCTCACCAGGCAGATGCAGACCACATCTGAAACAGCAGTCTGATCTTTCTGTTGTGCAGAATGGAAGAAAGCAACGCTTTTCCCAAGCAGTATATAGTGCTGTTGAATTTATAACCAACAGCATATTGGTTACCAAAAGGCCTCATGATATTGCTTCAAATTCCTGCTTTGTGCATTCAGCAGGCATCCCAAATTAATCCGTCCACATGGAGGGCTGAAAAATGAGGAAGACCCTGAGATCCTGAACTCTAAAGACATCAGGGTGTCTGTCCAGTAATCTTGATTTAACAGCTTCACTGCCTGGTGGAAACATGATTGTCGCCAGGGATTGGACCTAATCCAAGACCCTCTGCAGCCACTTGAAAGGGGCCCATTATTTTCATCAGTGTCCTTAGAATAAAAAAGGTGGGAAGGATGCTCCTGAAATCAGGACTCTGTCCGTGAAAACTCCTGAATTTGAACCCTGTCAAAAATAAAAATAATAGAAATAGATAAAAAAATAAGCAAAAATTGGACTAAAGTTTCTTCTTCTTTTTTTTTTTTTTTTTTTTAATATAATATAGGAAAAAGAGGGTCGAAAGTGGAAAATGATTACAAAAGTCTCGGTTTCAGTGGACACGTGGGTGGCATGGCGTGGATGGCTCCGCAGCCTTTTTCAGGCAGCAGAATTTATGCTCAAGGTTTTTCCTTGATCCTCGTTCCAGCAGAGCATTTTGAAGCATGTGCGTAACTTTGCGAGAGCATCAGCGTTCCCATAGAAATCAGTGGTACCATATGTTCCAAGATAAGCATGTGTCTGAACACTTTAAACATTCGGGCTTCAAAGCAGATCAGAGACAACAAAGCAAGCAAGCAATAAACAGAATTGCTTGCTCCTGGAAAGAAGTTTTGAAATACTCTGTGTGCCTTTTTGTTCTATTTTCTTTTCTGAAAAATCCCAACTCTTTGAGTCTGGTGATTTGGGGAAAACCTCAGGTTTCACCGGAAGCCAAAAGCCAATTCCTAGCTCATCTAGTTGCCAAGAAAGTCTCAAAAAGGCTATCACCAAAATCGCCAGTTTTGACTTTTCTTGAAGGAAATGTTATGGTTTTAGAGACAATCTTGTGCCTTTTTAACCTGGGAGGGGTGAGTGAGTGTGGCTGCAGAACACAGAAAACGGCAGCTGCAGATTTATCTCAGCAGAGCACGGTGGGTTTTTTCGCATTGAGGCATGGAAGGGGTGGGAGAGATGGAAGAAAGAACAGCACCTCCAGTTTTCAGCAGCATGGACCTGCCAGTCTCAGGTATTTGGTCTAACAGAAAAATTATTCCAGTCATTGTCACAAAGCTTAGGGTTCTGGTTCTTTTAGGGATGCATGTTTGTCTTTTGGGATAAATGCAAAAGAAATCCGTAATATTTCTTTGCAGAATAAAGTCTGTGAAATCATCAGAGCCCAAACCATGGGCTACTTGTTGAACTAGAATTATAAAGACAGCCATGGTAGTGGGTGTTTGCATCTAGTTATAAAGGCAGGAAAAAAAAGAACTCGAGAAAAAAATGTTAAATGAGAACATATTTTCACAGTCTAGAGTTTTTGAATTATGAGAAAAGAATGTTTTGGTGCCATATTCCTGGAATACAGTCGCAGTTGTGAGTTAACAGATCTCATCCTTGCAATACCTGATGTTCACAGGATGCTCCACATCCTAACTATTGGCTGATTGATCAGCACAAAAATGCCAGTGTTGGCACTGGGAGTGGGTTCTAGTATCCAGAAAGGAAAACAGTGGCTTGTTCTTCAAGGAGGAAATAATGGTGCAGCTCATGGAATGTAAAATCATCCAAAAGTTTATAAAAGAGGGCTTAAAACTACAAGACAAAGAGCCTCAAGTTTTGCAGAAAGAAAAACAATAACAATGAGAGCCGGCTAAGAATAACTGAGAAAAAAATTATATCTTTATCCTGCAGATTAAGGGAGCTTGAAAATCATAAAAAAAAAACTTAACAAAAGCATTTCTGTTAATGTCTGGGATTATCCAGCAAGACAGGACACTTTTTCCCCCCCCTTACAAAAAATGTAAAGCTTGCCAGGGCTGACCAGCTGCGTCTAGTGTGTTTATGAAAAAGTATGGGAAAAAAAGTTTGGGAAAGAGGAATCTATATAAACTGGAAAAAGTTAGATGGAAATGTTACATCCAAAGGTTTGGAAGAACAGAAGTTGACTGCAATGTCTTCTTTAGGCTTGAGCATCAGAGTCAATGCTGAGGGAACATTGGCAACCCGATATTTAATAGATGGGAAAGAGCAGAAAAGGATTGATATTGGGTTAAATGTGGTAAACTTTGGAACAGGCAGAGAACTCATGGTGCCACGGAACTGAACCTCATGATTTAAGGAGATAGTCACTGGGGAGCATGTACAACTCCAAAAGTGGGAAAATCTGAGGCTGGAAGTTAGATGGCTGCAACACGAGATAGCCTGGCGGGGTGGTGAGCTCATAACCAGTCTGTGCTTGCAGATGGCTAATAACCTCGTGATCCGTGCCCAGAAAAGCTGTGGAAATTCCTTTCTGAGATGTGGTCCATTTGAAGCCAATGATTTGTAGGCAATCATTTGCAGTACATAAGTGTTCTTGCTGCCAGAAGCAGAAACTGTTACACCAGGCCTGCGTGAGGACAGCTGTCCGGGAAAGCTGAGAAGTGCCTGAAGCCTGCTTTGGGACCTCAGATTCTGGATTTTTAACTGTTAAAATTCTCAGTGATTGGAGGCAAGGAGAAAGTCCAACCTGGGGGATGGCACTTGGCTGAGCACACCTTTAGGGGCTCCCAACGAGTGAGCCAAGGGCAGATACACAAAGGAACCCGGTGTATTTGAACTGAGACGATGATCCAATCCCCTAAACCAGCAACTTCAAGAGCCAAAAGAAGACTTTCAGCACCAGGACAGCTGGTGCAGGTGGGCTGTGAAGCGTCTGCTAACAGCTCCAGACTCAGTGCAGCTATAACCCCCAAGAACATGATTCATACCACCTAAATTTCCTTCCCTGAGATGTTTAATTTAATATTAGGTAAATATGAATGTAAGGTTGGGTAGAATGAACCTGTGTATCATCAGTATCTATCATGGGGCTGTAGGAAAGAAGGGAAAAGACTCTTTAGTAGGGTCTGTGGTGATAGGACAAGGGAAAATGGTTTCAAATTAAAAAAGAGGAGATTTAGGCTGGATTTAAGGGAAAATATTTTTACAGTACGGGTGGTGAAGCACTGGAACAGGTTGCCCAGATGATGGAAGCCCCATGCCTTGAGACATTTAAAGTCAGGCTGGACCAGGCTCTGAGCAACCAGATCGAGCTGTAGGTGTCCCTGTTCATTGCAGGGGAGTTGCACCAGATGGCCTTTAAAATCCCTTCCAGCTCTAATGATTCTATGATTCCCTGATTCTAATTTTCACAGCCCACTGCCTTCTGGAGAACGTGAGCATCTCTGATCTACAAAGAAAGGATGGTGAGGCACAGAGAAACGACATGACTTGATCCAGCTCATATGGGGACACACTGCACGTGGAGGTCATCCCAGCCTTGGGTTTCCCACCTGTGGTGCCATATGGACACCCAATCTCCCCTCCTCTCCAAAACACTCAGATCTATACAGAAAGGAAAAAAAAAATAGCTGTGGCTAAGCTCAGGGATTTTAGATGCAAAACTCCACGTTCTGCTCCGGGAGGTGTAAATCCCAGGAAACTTGTACAGTTCCTCGAGGTTCATACCAAAGTTATTCAGACCAGAATTTGACTCCCAAGGGCACTTTTCAGCCTTCACATTACTGTAGATAATTTCCACATGAAAATGGAGCGTTTCACCCGCTTCAGGAGGCTCAAGTCCTGCAGCAAGGATCCCCCTCCTCTTCTCCTGATGTCACAAAGAGATTAAAGCAAGGCTGCTGGTTGGATACACCGGCATCACTGCTGCTGTAATGGGGAGATTTACAGCTCTCATTACATACCAGAGGAGTTAAAGGCCGTGCACCTCATCAGGACCTGTTCCCAGTTTATAGCTGCCGCCCACCAGCCCCAATAATGATCCCAGATAATCGCTCCTTGAACATTCCCAGTCACCTTGACTTACTGCTCTCTCCCTGTGAGTCACGCTATGAGTCTACAACATGGTATGTGGGGGGAAAAAAGGAAAAAAAAAAAAGCTTTCTTGCATCTGGCTTTAATTACCATCATTTTTAATTAAGTTCTGTGGTTTTAATATCAATAACCCTGGCCTGGAAAGAGTTGCTCTGCTTGATGCTTGTTCTCCATACAGGCAAATACTGCAGGTCACTTGTTCCATCCCATCCCCTGTAACCTCTGTAACCTCTGAGGCTCTTCATTAAATGCTGCTGGCCCTAACTGGCGTCCCACAGGGCATGGATCATCCGGACTAGATGGCACAGTTCAATATCATCTTATTCACCTTGAATCAACTGCAAAGTCCTCTCTGGCTTTCAATTTCAGCTGGTGATAATTCCTCCTGTAGGCCAAAAACATCAATTGATGCTAAAGAACTTGCCAAGGGATTTGAGAGATGGAGGGGACATGGGGTATAACGAGTGAGTTCCTAGGGCAGGACTGCATTTTGGTCTGTATTTGCATACATCCACACCACTAAAACCTTGTCTCATGGCAAAGACTCAGTCAGCATAAGTAAAAAGGGAAATAAAAGCTTGTTAAAAGGAAATGCTTTTCCACACACAGTGTGAAATCAGACCATAGAGAGCACTGGGGTAGGAATGTGACGAGACTCCAGGACCTGTGGGCACGGTGGTGATGGGTTGGTCGTTGGACTTGGTGATCTTAGAGATCTTTTCCATCTTTAAGGATCCTAAGAGTGGGCACAGTGATGACGAGTCAACAGTTGGACTTGATGATCTTTGTGGTCTTTCCCAACCTTATTGATTCTACAATTCTACGAGTTAGAGCGGTGGTGATCAGTCAACAGTTGGACTTGGTGATCTTTGTGGTCTTTCCCAACCTTATTGATTCTACAATTCTACGAGTTAGAGTGGTGGTGATCAGTCAACAGTTGGACCTGGTGATCGTAGAGGTCTTTTCCAGTCTTAATGATTCTGTGATTCTATGACTTTTACCCGGCCAGAAAAAAAACAGGCAGCTCATCATTAACATGAATGGATTAAAGCTTTTATTAAATCTTAAATCTGCAATCTGTATCTATGAGAGGCCTGGGACAAGCCATAGCAGGTCACAGATTTTTTCCAGTCTTCTTGGCAGGAGCTGGTGCTGCTCACAGTGCGAGAGGGAGAGCACGCCAGGCCCAGACTCTTGTCTCCCGGCATAGCTCGTTTTTAAGAGGGACAATAAAACAGCCTAGACATGCTAAAGCTGGGCTCTTAAAGTTGTTGAAGTGTAAGGAATCGTCTAAGCTGTGACTGAGGATTTATATAATACTTTGAAAGTTGTGGTAGTGCTGCCTTCTGTTATGTTGGAGCGCAAGATGAGGCGGTTCTGTGAGCTCAGGGGACAATTTCATGTTCAGATGCCCTTCTGGTGGCCATGCCTCTATGGTCAGATCTGCACAGGGCCTGCATCTATCCTAAAATTGTCTGCATAGCTCTGCATCCCTCCCAGAACACACATTTCAGGGCCATGATCAACCTCAGTTGTCCTGCCTGTCCACACACCCTTCTTCTACCTGTTACACCAGACACTGGGATATTTAAAACTCCCCCCAGTTTCACTGTTCAGCACGATGTCATATGGCATGGGATATCCCTTTGGCCAGTTTGGGTCAGCTGCCCTGGGTCTGTCCCCTCCAACTCCTTGCCCTTCCTGCAGGGCGGAATGAGAAGCAGAAAATCCTGGACTCAGTGTAAGCACCAATCTGCAGCTGCTAAAACATTCGTGTGTGATCAGCATTATTTTCCTCCTAAATCCTAAACATCAGCATCATACATTCTACTAGCAAGAAAATTAACCCCATCCCAGCCAAAACCATAGCAGGGAGCAAAAGAAGGCATCACAGGGCACGTGGCCCACCTTGGTCTGGGCATCCCTGGCACCTCGGAGGCTGAAGTAGAGTTCTGTATTTTGGGAGGTGCCAAGTGTTGGTGCTGCTGGTATCCAGCCATGGGAAAGTGCTCCAACATGACTGTGCTGAGGGGAACAGAGCAGCACAGAGGGGATTGCCATCAGTTTGTGGTGTTACTTCACATTAGCAGGTTGCTTGTTGGTACTGTACCCCGAAGCTACAACCCAGCTGGGTTCCCAACCATCAAAAAATCCTCTATGAATGGAAGATTACTATGCCTCGTTTCACTTGGAGAAGAGAAGAAACAGCCCAAGGTACCAAGGAATAAATAAATAATATGTGCATATCGCTATGTCCAAAGGAAAGAGCAGGGCACCTGCTAACATGGTTACAGCATTTCAGGGGCTCAGGCTCACATCTCTTTGTGCAGCTCTGAGCAGTGTGGATGCCCTTAGTGCAGGGATCTCTCAAAACCACAGGCAATGCAGCGTCAACACACCAAAGGGACTGACCTTTTTAATGGAAACAAGCACGACTTCGGGATTATGATCAATGATGAACAGCAGAAAAAGGGCTGAAATATAAGGAGAGAAGAGATGCTGGAGTACAATACAGAGATGAATGGGTGGAGGAAACACCCCAGAACTTACAAATGTGATGAGGAGGAGAAGATAAATTCAGAGGGAGCCCACAACACTGAGAAAATATATCTAGAAAATCACTGAAAATGCTCAGCAGCCGATACAAAGAGTTCTCTGCCCAAAATGCCCAGGGGAAATTCCAGGGCAGTGGCTGCATCCCGGCTTCCCAGAAGAGGTCAGCATTTCCCAAGGATTTCGGTGGGCTCCCACCTCTTCCAAGGGAAGGCACTGAGCTGTGTCTGGGTGGATAACAAGGAGCAGCAAGGATGCGCTGCAGGTGAAAGCCAGCTCATTGCAAGTGTGAACTCAGCTGGGGAATGTGGCAAACAATTGGCCTCATGTTCCCAAGGTTGGTGGGAATTAGCACTGCCTTGGAGCAAGCTGGCTGAAGAGAGACTACAGAAAAATTTTCAGAATCCATTATTTCTTTCAGCAAAATCTACTCTCACAGGTGTGCATGATTAAATCCTTTCCCCTTCTTGAATGCTCTGATAAAGGAAAAGGCTGTGACAGCAAGGATGGATCTGAAGAAAATATAACGAAGCCACCCATGCTCCCTATGTAGCAGCTGCAATTACGAGGTCTGAATTAGGCACTGATCCCAGGGAAATGTCCTGGTCCTCCAGCTGTAAAAGCAAAGGGCCCTTCCACCTGCTCTGTTGGGTAACAGCTTTACCTTGTCCCATTCGTGCATTTCTGGTCCTCTGGGCTGTGACATGTCCCATGGAGGAGATCTGTCCTTCTGGATTTATATTTTTATAGTTCATGGCTGCTGCAATAAACTTCCCAACAAACTGATATGGTGATGATTGCCTAAGTTCAGAGAGATCCTGAATCTATTTCTCTACAAGTTCATCCCTCTTCTTTTTGTTTAGCGTCTCATCCAAATGTTAGCTTGAATGCTCTGGAAGCTCATATTGGTAATTATCTCCATTCTGGCGGATGCAATGGATGCAAAGGCGGGGATGAAACCCTTGTGAGAGGACACAGCCAAAGAGGGAAGTATAAAAAGAAAGTCCATTAGCAGAAACAAAGAAGAGAAGAGAGTAAGGAAACAGGAGGCACCCAGGACTACTTCAGTCTGCAGCAAGAGCAGACTTTCCTTCTGCATGGAAAACCGAGCTATAAATCACAAGGTAAATAATAGTTAAGAGCCATACTCTAAAAGATATTTAAGTCCTTAAATGCTAGTACTAAATATTTCACCTCATAAAGGCTAATGCTTTCTCCTTGATCTCCAAATCTCCCGTTGACTCTGGACTACTTACAGAATACAGCCCTTATTTGTACCCAAAGCCATTTCTAATGCAGCATCCTGCCTGCTTCCTTGTATGGGTTGGCATTGCTGGGCAACCCGACACCCACGTCACAACACGAGCTTGTCAAAATCTTTCAAATCAGGTCAAAATGTTCCATTAGGATATTTACAAAAAAACAGAGGGGAAACTATTTCCTTTCATTATAATGCTGTTCTCTTTTCTTCACATGTCAAAATGGCAGTCAAGAAAAGAAAACATTTCAAATCTTGTTTCAGTTATTTTTTCTCCCTTGTTACTCAGGCACATTTCTTTACTGTCAGAAAGGCAATATCTTTGTTTTCAAGGCTTTATATTTGGTTATCAGAATTTCATGAACAGGGGTGGTAGCTGTGTGATTTATGACTCTGGTCCGATTGCGTCTTCTTTTTCCATTTCTTTGTGTATATCAAATGACTGTCTTAAGTACATCTTGCTGGTGTGCAAATGTGAATATCAGCCTTCCAGCATGATATTTATCTGTTTCAATACAGACAACTTGCTTGAGTAGGAGTGTTGGACCAGATGATCTCCAGAGGACCCTTCCAACCTAAACCATTCTGTGACTCTCTGACATCTGCACTGATAAACTGGTTCTTTCCAAGTTAATGCCCCATCCCGGGAGGCGTTCAAGGCCAGGTTGGATGGGGCCCTGAGCAGTCTGATCTAGTGGTTGGCAGCCCTGCCCATGGCAGGGGGTTGGAACTGGATGATCTTTGATGTCCCTTCCAATCCAAGCCATTCTATGATGGAGCTCTAGTCACTCATCTATAGAATCATAGAATCATAGAATCCTTAGAGTTGGAAGGGACCTTTAAAGGTCATCTAGTCCAACTCCTCTGCAATGTACAGGGA
>JAOWBO010000056.1:3140899-3205898 GCA_028564985.1 Crax fasciolata | reverse complement strand
TACTACTAAAAACAAACACTTCTTGAACTATTTTAAGCAGAAAACATATTGGCCTCTTATGCTCTAATCACATTAAATAAAAGATTGAGTTAAGCAGTGATCAAATCTGCTGGTCCTCTGATTTGTGTAGCCAGATTCAGTTTAGAATACCTACTCAGGGAAGTATCCTCTAGCCAAGGGTGGGGAAGAAGGGGTGGGAGGGAGTACTGTGAAAATCGCATTCAGGGCTGTCTCCTTTCATTGTTTATTGCGAGCTGTCACTTCACAGAATCACACACTGGTTTGAGTTGGAAGGGGCTTTGAAGATCATCTAGTTCCAAACCCCTGCCATGAGACAGAGACACCTCCCACCAGATCAGGCTGCCCAGGGCCCCATCCAACTTGTCCCTGAACACCTCCAGGGATGGGGCATCCACAGCTTCTCTGGGTAAATCTCACCACCCTCACAGTGGACAATCTCTTCCTTATATCTAATCTAAATTTATCCTCTTTTAATTTGAAGGCAATACCACTTGTCTTATCGCTACATGCCCTCTCCAGCTATCCAGTTGGCCCCTTTTAGGTATTAGAATAACTAAATATATCTCTTCTCCAGGCTGAACAAACCCAGCTCCCTCAGCCTGTCTTCAAAGGAGAGGTTCTCCAGTCCTCTGATCATCTCTGTGGCCCTCCTCTAGACCCACTCCAACAGCTCCATGTCCTTCTTATGTTGGCAACCATACACATGAACACATTGCTCAGGTTGCTTCATGAGAGTGGAGTAGAGAGGGAGAATTACCTTGCTCAACCTGTTGTCCATGCTTCTTTTGATGCAGCCCAAGGCATAGTTGGCTTTCTAGGCTGCAAGTGCACATTACTGGCTCATGTTGAGGTTCTCATCAACCAACATCCCAAGTCCTTCTCTACTCTCAAGATTACAAAAAGAACCTGAATGCAGAGACTTGTGTGCTCCATATTCAGAAAGCAGCTGCTGTATCTGAGGTTCAGCCAGGGAAACAAGACGGATGTAGTACAATATGATCTTTACTTCCACAAGAAGATGACAGTGTTCTTTTTTCCTCAAACAGCTGCTAAAGTATCTACTGAATACTGTGCACTGAGAGTGATTTTCGTCATGCTTTGAGCAATACTTTATCTTATTTACACAGGATCTCTCAAATAGTTCTTTACTACCTTAGTGATAGAAAATTCTGTTTATTTATCGTATACGGTCCGTGAATGAATTAGTACCCCAAGCTGTGTCTCTGTTCTTCCCCTTTAGTTTATATTTCCAAAAGTAAATGCTCAAGATGTCCCAAGACTCCTACCACTAAATGTTTTCTTTAGGTGCAAACTGTGGCCCACTAGTGGAAATTTAAATTGTGTATGTTGTTTTAAAAATTAAAAATAAAAAGGAAAGGGAGGGCAGTGGAGGTTTGCTTTCTTTAAAAAAAAAAAAGTAAAAGAAGAGTAAAAGCAGAAGGGAGGGCAGTAGGATATTATATAGGATACAGTAATAGTAATAATATTAATTTTTATAGATATTGGAGTCAGGTGATTATTTTCTTGAGGGAAATGAACAATTAGTCTGTTAAACATTTTGGTTCCAAGAAGAATAAAAATGTTGTTAACATCTGTGAAATATATATCTGGTCAATGGAAAAAAAAAAGAAATAAAAGCCAACATTTAATATTTTTAAGCTTAATGTTTTTAGAAAAACAGCTTCATGATTTTAGAAATATCATTTTCTTACAGAGCAAGCACTTGAGATTAACAAAGTTCAATTCCAAGAAATGAATAAATGAAAAAAAAAATTGAAATAGGATATTGAGAAACCAATTAGGTCATACCTCTATGGATTTTTTTCTTTCTACAAATTGAGATTGATTGAATTGAGATTGAATCACAGGGAGGCATACTGAACAGTGTTGCAGTATAAAGTATGCAGTGTGCATTGTTCTTCCTGGTATGCTTGCATTACCTGTATGGACAGATAAATTAACCAGTGATTTTTCTCTTTCAGATCTAATTTCTCATATCATCCCAGTCTTCCATATAGACCAGTGCACACACATTTTATTGAAACTGTGCTTATTGTATGGACAAAATCAAACCCTAAGAGCATATTTAATTTTCATGTGTTTTATTGGAAATATTTAGATTGCATATCATATAAAATCTCATTATTGGCTGCAGATCCTTCACTCGATGCAGACATGTTTGATCTATATATTATAGCGCCATACTACATTAATACAAAATGATATAACATTGCTCTGATGTTGTAATACTACTATTGTAGTGCAAACTACTGAAATATTATAAATTCCTGTAAATTTTCTGTTTGCACATTTTTGACAGAAGACATAGCTTCAATATGGTGCAAAAAATCCACTTAGATCACATGAGAATCTGCTCATACTCATCATAAGACTCAGGTAACACCCTTCCCAGTAGCGTTTATTTGTTCTTTTCTCCAAATGTCTAATTATCAATCCATGAGCACTACTGTAGATTTTTCATGTGCTTTTAGACAATTCCTATGTATATTTGAAAACCTTCAGGAAATATCTGTCTTAAGAACTCAGGAAACTATCCTTTAAAGGAAAAAGTATCATTTCTATTGTCAGAGCCTTTAGGCATCCCTTGTCTACTGGTACTCTGAGCTTGTTCCCGATAATAACCCCTCATTCTATAAGCATCTCTTGACTTAAGAGAGGGAAAGTGGAATTTTCATTTAAATCCAGGAGCTCTACTATCAAAGGACTCTTAACCTTTACTTTGAAATTGTTTTATGAAAACAATAGGTGCTTTTCTACAAGCACCTAAAGACAGCTGACCTGTCTTCCTCTGAAGGAGAATGAATTTTTCAATAGTAGCAAGGTAGTTAACTGGGAGGATAACTGAAAATTCTTATCTTAATCTACGTGCAAACTCTATGATCTTTCACAATAAATATTCACGGTTTAGGAACCAAACCAAAAAAATATTATGAAAATTGTCTATAAAGGACTTAGGGAAATTAGCATTGTGAGATCAAGAAATAAAACTATTGAAAAAGAGGCATGCAGAGTAGCTTATGAAAGAATATTATTTTTAAACACAGCTGCACCGAGCTGACATAAGCAAGCAGACTGTGGACAAGATTGAACTTCTAGCTGTGGACATCTATGCTTTATGTTGTCACGTTACCTTAGCATCTTGTCCACCGGTAGTTCTTTCAATGTAGATGTCTAGTTCCATCAGGGACACTCCAGGACATACAGAACATCTAGAAATATGACTTAGGACCTATGTCTTGCTGGAATGGCATCAGAGGGCTGGGATTGATACAGTAGGATATTTCCAGTGACACTACACGTCTATGAATACACAGCTGAACCAAAGCTTTTTAACAGTATCATTCTTAACATTTTGAGCAGACTTGTTCAGTTAAGATAGGAAAATGTCTCCAGGTCACAAGCAGACAACAGTGCTCAGATATATAAATTTAAATGAATTTAGAGCTGAATGCTGTCCTTAACGGATACTCTATTGGTTAGAGAGCATTGACTACATAACAGAAGTGATCCTTGCAAACTTCCTCTCTGATGAGAACCAGTTCTTCAGTCTTCCTCTCTCCGATTATGGGAAATGTTGAGTGAATCAGTAAGAACTTCTTGTGGTTATTACCGTAAAAAGAATATATTTTTTTTAATACATAAGATGCACACTTTTTTGCAGCATTTTGTTGAAGAAAAATATTCACATTGTTGTCCCAAGCAACCAAAAAAGACTAACTAATAAGCCTACTTTTTTTTTTTTGACCTGAGATTTTTAATGTGTATATATTCATATGCACATGACAGTGAGCTTGGAAGAATACAATTTTAAATTTTATTGAAAAAAATATTTTTTCATTAAAGATTATTACCAGCAAAATATTTTTATCTAATTCAAATCAAAACTTGTAATGTTTCACTAAGTAATGTTTTCACTAATATCTCTTTAAATTATATCTTTCTGACACTGTGTTTACTGATAGCAGCAGCTGTAAGACTGTGCAGAAATAGTGATAGGTCTCATTTATTTAAATAAACTATTGCGAAAGTTGGAGGATTATTCTGCCTTTGGCATTTATTGGGAATTCAGGAATAGTAGTACTGTTTAGATTTAGCTAATTAATCTTCATGTCTTTCATGGGTCCCAACTCATTTTATATCTAAACAAGCATCCATCTATTTTCCTTAAGTTTAAGAGACCTGTGTGTTGCCTTTTGGGCCTGAAGAGCAGATGCAGAACACCAGCTGTGCAGTGTGCAGTGGTTTAACCAGCTCCAGGTTTTGAATGTCAATGGTATTAGAGCTGGGCAGAAATGTATCAGGCAAAGTGGCCTGTCTGTAATGGGAATACTTTTGAAATGTACTTACTCTTGAAAATCACTCAAGAGGGTGGACTAAGAAAAGAGTAGCTTAATCCCATTGATAAAGTGTCATCAAATCCCATTCTCTCAAGGATTTGAAAAGATAATCCCAGGCAACCCTATCGGAGGCTTTTTTAGCACCTAGTGATAATGCTACCAGAAATTCCTTCCAGTGCTGCAGTACTGCAATTGTATGCCAGTTTAGCTTCTTGCCTGCTTAAATATAGGGAAAGCTGCTTATAAAAAGCACAACATCTGAATATATATAACAGACGCAAATGTACACTTGGAGGTATATGTACTCGGGAGGCTGAACTGCTCGACTTGAAACATTTAGCTTGTTGGCAATGTGCTTTGTTTAAATTAAAAATAGCACTTTGCTAAAGATGATGAAGCAGGCTGCTGCATCTAAAAAGAGTGTTAATCACACTAATTACAATGATTTTCTCTTTATTAGCATTGCTGCATTAGTAGCCCCAGGTTCAAATCCAGAGAGCTGCCCCATTTGGGTAGACCAATGCATATTAAAATACTACTGAATTGAAACACATAACAATTCCTATACACCAATATGTAACAGAACTGTATAATTTTCCAGAGGAGCTGACTCTGCCTTTTTTGTTTGGATTGTAAGGCTTCTGATGGAGGGTTTATGTTCATTTTGCTCATATAGTAGGGAAAGACTCATTGGCCATTAGCAAGGCCAGAGTGCTCCCAGGGATGACATTTTTAGGGTTCTGGTTCCATTGGCAGAAGGGAGCTGTGCCTTCACACAAACGTCTGTGGCACTGCCATTCACCATGCAAGTGGACATGTGTGAGGAAGCAATGCCACACAGAAGATAAGAATGTTTTGTACAGGGCGCAAGCGAAGATCCAGCCCGCAGTGTAATGGAAATGTTAAATAATGTTTATGGGTTTTTTTCTGTCTATATTTCACATTAATGATTATTAAGCATTCCGTGGCACTGCCATGTTTTGTAGGGAAGGCACAAACTGATCCTCAGAACACTAGTTCTGTGTTTACTTTTGGTGGCTATAAACTATTGTAAATCCTGTTGATGTGCTGATTTCATCCCTTATAGGTGATCAAAGTCACACTTGAGGTTTGTAAACTAGGCTTTCTACATTTCTTTTATTGTTTTTATGTAGTTTTTAATGGTTTTACAAAAGACTTCATCTTACCTCTGTTAATGCAGCTACGTGGCTTGCCCTCAGAGCTGTGGTGGATGCATTCTCGAGTGGTGTTTCTTGATAGTGTTGGCTGCAGGCAGAATAGGGAATCTTACAGCTGCAGAAGTGTAAAGTCTTTCAATGTAATTAATATTAATAATAATAAATAAACAATAATAGGAATAATAATATAATGAAGGGTTTTTTTTTTCATTTGAGAAGTAGGAAATCTTTCAAATACTTCATATAAAACTATATCCAAAGTCCCATGAAGTCAGCTAGGAAATTCCAGGAAAGCTTCCTTGTGAGATTTTTGTGCTTCAATTCTGCTTGAGACATAAATCCTATCAGAAGTCTTTCTTCTATCAGAGGAAACTGAGATGTTTCCAGTTAAGTGTGAAACCAGAAACTTGCAGGTTAGAGAAATGCTGCTATTCTGAGAAAAAATAAAACTCGACTTTTCAACCCCTAAAAGCTCTAGGAAAAAATAAAAGCAATGAAATGATTCTTAAGTGGGAAATGTGGGAATGTTTCTCTAATGCCTCAGCAAAAACAATACCTCCTTTAAATGAAAACATGAATAGTATTCCTTGTTCTATAGATTAGTGATTAGAGTTCTACCCTGCGATTTTGCTCTTCTTCCTTGAAAAACAAACTGAAAATTCAGAAAAAAATGTGTTTAATCTCTGCCTCTTTTTTCTAGTTCATATTATGGTTTCAGCTTTTATAGTGAATATGCATAAATGACTTCATATCTTCGATTCTTGATTTTCCAATTTGTAAATATCTTACAGATTAAGTCTTCTGTGAGAAAACACATTTCTGTTTGAGGCCCAAACGGCAAAATTGTAGGAGTCTGAGGACTTCGCTGCTGCAGAAGCATTTTCCTTCCATATCATATCTGTGTTCTACTCTGCAGAGGGAATGACTGATGCATTTGAACTAGAGATCTGTCTATGGTAATTTGTATTTATATATATATACATATATAATGTGTAGGTGTATGCATTTGTCTCTCTGCCTGTCCATCTTTCATCCATTCCTATTTGTTAATGCCAGTACAATGATTTCAACAAAGTTGTTCCATGTTGCCCAGTTTTTAGAAACCTGCTTTACTCTGAGGTTGTCACAGATCAGAAGGTTTATTTTTAAGTCTAGTCAGACTACTACTTTACTCATTTAAATAATTTTTCTCCTAAGTGAACATCCCAGCCTCAGTGCTATATTTGGATGCAGAAACACACTTCCTAAACACAAGTGGAAAATGCAAAGACAAAGCTTTATCTTTTCAGAAGTCCTAGAAGAAGCTACTCTAAACTTATTTTAGATTGTTTTGTGGCAGAAAAGGAATATGGAAACTGCAGCAAAAGGGTGCTTTGCTGAATGATATGGAGACAAGGTAGAGGATCTACAATGTAACATTATCCAAACATCCAGAAAAGCTCTGTCCAGAAAAGAACAAAAAGGTGTTGTGTTTTTAAGCTTCCTGAAACTCAGAATTTCTTTTCTATAGTAAGTCTCCACATATTTAAAACAACAGTAATAGTAAAGAACAAGCCTTCTGGAGGCATGGGGAGGATGAGAGTTAGAGAGACAAGACTGAGTCAATGTCAGAATGTCATTGTCAAAATGTCATTTTATAAATCAAACTATTCTGTGCCAGACTGAGGATAATGTTGTTCATGCTAGATAATGAAATATTTTGAAACAGAAGGGGATTTCAAAATGACAGCTGAAAAATCTAAACATGGTGCTCCAAAACTGTCCAAATGTTCTTAGTGCTTCAGTTATGTCTTCGGATCTAATTTTGTAAAAGTTGTTACATTGTTTAAAAAATGTTGATGGTGATGAAATGGCATTTTTGGAAGATTAATGCTTGGAAAACTTGAAAATATATAAATCAGTTTTACTGTGACTACATTAGTTTTAACTACTGATCTTTGATCCCTGAGGTCCTGAGTATCAACAGGAATTAGAAAAGACCCTCCAGATTGCTTGCACCAACTGCTTTTGATCCTAAAGGCTTGCTACTGATGGGTGCATCATTTTCGATATACAGAGGTGTCCTGGCAATATATTCCTTGCCCTCATTTATATCTCCTACTTCAATTTGAGAGTGAAGAAAGTGACTTTTTGTCATCACAATGCATTTCTTTTATCCAGAGATCTGTATCAGATTTAGTATATATATACGGAGTCCTATGGCTAGTTGAAATCTGATTGATCAAAGTTTTTGGATGAAGCAGAACAACCTGAAGCAACATGGAATTTCTCTTTATTAATATTTTGTAAGGATAATTCCTTACCAATTTTATCATCTCAGTTTCTATGTGTCTATATAAGTTTTTAAGGTTGTGCATACTGATTTGTTCTGTTATTTGAAAAAAAAGATCATAGGATTGAGTCTAATGAAGGGATATGTGAAGTTTAATCTTAAAGTCCGTAAGCATTGCATAGTAGTTGATTTTCAATATTAAGTAGCTCTGCGTACTGAGTCTGTTGCTTGAGTCTGACTGAGCATCAGTACTTATGAGAGGTGGCGAATGCGTTCGCTTCATTCCTTTTTTTCCCCTCTTCATCTTTCTATTGCTTATTAAACTGTCTTGATATGAGTTTTCTCACTTATGCTTTTATTTTCCTCTCCTCTATCCATCTGTAGAGTGGAGTAAAAGGGTCGTTGTGCCATGCTTAGCTGCTAGCTGAGTGGGAGGGTCCACTCACTACACTTAGAGAGTTTCTTTTGTTTATAGACATCAAAAGTTTATCCTACACACAGATTGCTACAGATTAAGAAATCAAAGAACACTCTTCTGAACTGCAGTATAAACAAATAGCAATCTTGTTAAACTGTGTTGTAGGTGCTTGTTGTTTTTATTTTACTAGTCACAAAGACTCTCAGAGAGTAATAGTTGATATTGAAAGTTCCATAAAAACTGTTCTATTGATCATATAAATATTGAGTGAAAGATCACTTGATCTACACAAGATAATGAAGTATGCTTGTTCTTAATAGTAAATTAGATCTATAATGGCAAACTATAAACACACAGTAGTATAATTCTATACAAAATTAATCTACGAGGCTAAATCAATAAATGAATTCTATTACATGTTATATGGCATATTGTATCACATCCTATTACATACCCTTGGATCCTTTCTCCTGAGTGAAGAACGTGTTCTCAGGTATTGAGAGAAGACTCTGTTTATAAACAAGATATACAATTAGTAGCTCTGGTGTTGCTGACGTAAAGGAAGTTAATATAAAGCAAATGAACCAAAAAAGAACAAATTGTATGTATACTTTTCTCTCTTGTTATTTTCCACATATAAAGCTGTCCTGACAGTGTATTGTTTGCCCTCATTTATATCTCATACATATAGAATTCTAAAAATTCTAAAATCTTTTATTGTAACCAATAATAGGGCTCTTGTTCTCTTATTTTCTGAATTTTTACTTGTTGCAAATGAAAACTGAACTAGGAGAGAGAAAATACTACAATATTTTCAGCTTCCTCAATTTCAGTTAGCTCTTCTAATGTGGGCTGAATACAAGAAGTGAAGACAACTTTCTTGATATGAATCTTAAACGTATCTCAAGAGAATCAAATTTTGCGCTATCATTATCATGTGGATAGGAATATCTGACACAAAGAGCAAGGGTCTTCAAAAGTGTGTGTTGTAGTGCTTAATTCTTTTTTTTTTTTTCAGATCTCTCTTCTAATCACTATGCTTGACTTAAAAACAAGGAAAAACAACTTGCACTTCAATTACTTCAAAGCTATTTTGTCCAATATTTGTTGTGACAGTAAAAACAAAATAAATTAAAAAATGGAAAAAAAATAAACAAAATAAAAGTTTTATATATTTCTGAGAATGCTGTGCAGATTTTTGAATGTCATAGATATTTAGGAGCAGATGGCCATGTTTATCAAGAAGTTTTTGAGGATTATTTTTTTAAAAATTGTAGATGCTTGGTATCAGGTATAGATGCTTCCATAAACCTGTTTGTGTACTGTTTGGAGGAGAAAGTGCATGCCTGTCCTTTCTCTGTGCAATGAAAAGTTGTTTACATGTTCTATATTTCACTTTTAGCTTTATTTTCTGGAAAGAAGCAGCCTGCACAATCACACTTGTGTATCTACTCTCCTCAGATATTTTGAACATGATATAGCTTTTCAAGACAAACCTCACACTAGTTAAATGGGAAAGATATTAAAAATTTCTAAGTTTCAAACATTTTCATGAAGATTTGTGGCCAAATTGAGAAGCAAAAGCTTAACATGACTCCCTTTCCAGATATAAATTCATTTATTTGTTGCTGACAGAACTAGTTGTAATTAAACAAGCTCATCCCTTAGCTCTCTATTAAAGAGCATCAAACTCTTCTCAGAGAACAGAAGTCAATAGATAGCATGTTTCTGATAAAGACAGAAGTAACAAATTTTAGATTTAACTCTTTAAGATGCATACAATCAGTACAACACAATTTTCATTGAAAATTCAACAGTCCGTGATCATTCTCAGCATGCCAAAATCTAAAACCAGCATTAGCAGAGAATTCAGCTGCTGTAGATTCAATGCTGTTACATGGACTGCATACTTGAGAGGAACCTATACGTGTTGGACTGCTACATGTAGAAACTTAGACGGAAAATTCACCCTTGTGGACTCTGCCCAGTGCCAGGGGAAGCACTAGTGTAAAACCAGGACAGGCACTACGTTCTAGAGAAGGAAAATGAACAGATACCCATAGGGCTGAACTGTGCTTTGAGTTTTTCTCAAATCCTGCATTTCAACCCAAAGTAAATGAAATATCAGACTGCCATTCTTAGTAAAAAATGTTATGTGTTTTATTTCTTTCTTTTGCTACACTTTAAAGCAACTACACTGCAATGCAATTTAAATAATTAGTCTGGTGCATGTAGGGCTTTCATGCTTTCAACTTTGCAAGGAGATATATTTTCCTAATTACTGAAACCTTTAGACACTTATGAAAAAAGTGTAGTAAACCATTACTAGATCTGTGGTTCATGCTTTTCAGAAACACATTATTGAATGGATTAGTGCTTACATTTCATGTGTGAAGACATGTACTTGACAAATGAGTCTAGATTTAATGCCCATCTAGGACAAGGGAATGATGCCTATCATTTAAACACAGAGAAAATGACATTGGTAATAAAACTGTAGGCAATTATTTGCCAACTGACAAATATCTGAATTTGACTTCAAGGGACTAGATGATATTGTAGATAAATATAACATTTATTGGTTTTTAGAAAATATTTTGAATCCAGATATTCATATTCCTTCATTCGTTTCTTATTCTTTTGTTTTGTTTTGTTTCGCTTTTGACATAGACACATTTTAATAAATGATTTTAGGACATTTTTAATTCAGTGATTAGAGAGAAATAACATGAGGAGCAACGGAAAAGCAGGAGCCCCAACAACATACTAGCCCAGATCCTCCTGGGGTATTTTAGGAGAGCAGCCTGCCCCCAAAAACTCATCTCCACTGTGAAGGATCTTAGGATACAATGGCAGGGGGGACCCCAATGACTGCATTACACAATGATTCCCAAGTCATTCCCTGTAGGGACATCCTCAGCCCATAGGCCAGGGGACACCCATTCACATGAGCCAAGGAGAGAGGGTTCCCATCACCCCACAGCCTAGGGGTTACTGATAAGGATGTGGACCATTATGGGGGCAGGGGAAGGGCATTTGGGGACTGTACAGGAATTTTTATGGGAAGTTCCGGGGAGGAACTAAAGGTGGGGAAGAGAGGGATCAAGGTGATTTTGAGAGAAACAAGGAGGAATGGGATAAACGGTCCCGTTACACACAAGATGGGATGGGTCAATGCACCTGCTTGATGACAGACTGTACCTGACCACTGCAGTCTATTCAGGCTTCTCACTAAATCCTATTTCTAGCTGTTTTACCAAGCGAGGGGCCCTCTCTGTGCACAGGTGCATGTGGGTCTCAGTGACAGCCCCTGGGGTGGGACAACAAGTTACAAGGTCCTGGGTGTCCATGATGCTTGTGACTGAAGTGTGGGTGGATGAGTGGGTGGGAGTGTGCTGAGAGAGATGCTGCTGGATGAGAAGACAAGCAGGTGGTACCTGAGTATGAATTATGCCATGTTTTGGACCTATGACTAAAACAATGTTGATAACATATTGGTGTTTTGGCTGTGACTTAACAGTGCTTGGTTTCATCAATGCTTTCGCTTTTTCCTCACTCCTTCGCTAAGAAGCAGGCTGAACAGGTGTCCAGAAATGGCCAAGAGATATCCCCTACCATATGTTGTCATGTTCACCAAACAAAATGTGCTGGTGGTGGGATGTTTGTCTTCCAAGATGGCTATTGCTCAGGCACTGGCTGGACGTCTGTTTGTGAGGGGTGGTGAGTGATTGGCTTTGCATGACTGCACTGTTATTTTTCCCCTCTTTCCATCACTTTTTAAACTGTCTTTTTGCTCCCTACTGAAGGAGGGTGTCAGTGAGCAGCTGTGTAATTATCTCCTGCTTGGAGTCACCCACCACCAGCTTCCATATCTAGTTGGGAGTTTTCCATAATCTTCCACACACAAACAATTATTTTCCCGAAAAGTCTAGATCTTAAAATAGAGCATTTCTCATTTTGACATCTGTGTTTGAAAATAAAATACGTGACCTAAGCAGGAATACTTAATTTTACTACATTGATTTTGTTTTATTATCATTTCAACAAACCAATAAACCATGATTCTTTTCATTCATGTCAGGTCAAGTTTACAATCACTGCCTCATGACAGATGTGTTTTGGACAATGCTTTCTGTCCATGGAATAACATATGTCTGCTGTACTAGTCGCTATTGTGCCATGCTCCCCTGTAGAAAAATGCAATTGACTATGGAAAAAAAGCCAACTGGATATGAATGTCAGGATCCATATCAAATACCTTTAAATATGTGTGCTTATGGTGACTACAGTGAATCAGTCTCTCTGGGTTCTCTTTATAGTCAAATACAGAGAAAGTAAAACATCAACAAAAAACAAAACATCAACAAAAAACAACAACAAAACAATAACATAAACTAACAACTGAAAATGAAAACTTCTTTATGCTCTTATCCTGATGCAGATATTTAGAATAAACAAAATGGGTTGCACCATAGGACTGCCTATTTCTATCAGCTACAAAAGGAACATGAAATGACTCAGATGAAGCCTAAAATTAGGCTTGATGAATCCCATCCATGTTTTTACTGGAAATCTGCATGCATATTTTTCATTTCAATTAAAGTACCAGAATTAGGTTGATTAAAATTTCCACTCCACAAAATTGTTTCGAATTTCCTTCCTCCTTCTTATTTTGAGACTAAAACAAATGTTTGTCTCATTTTTTATCTTCTACAAGATGAATTTCACTTAGTACTGTTAATTATAGCTTAATTATTATACATCATAATTTTTTAAGGTTACATCTAGACTGTGATGTTTCCTGAGATTTCCCAGTTAGACTGTGGCATACTGTAGACCACAGAATATCACATCTCTAGCTCTCTGTAAGGATTATATGAGGGCTGCTCCAAAAGCAATGCTTCCTATTTTATTATGTTTGTTTACAACATCATACAGATGTTGGTAATACGGTAGTAGAGGCTGAACCTTCCCACCAGTATTTTGTTACATTTTTTTGCCATATGACAGATGTGGAAGTGCATATGAAGCAAAGGTGTGGAACTGAATTCCTGCACATGGAAAAAATTGAATTCATTGTCATTCATCAATGCTTGATGAACATTTATGGAGACCAAACAGCGGATGTGAGCACAGTGAGGTGGTGGGTGGTGCATTTCAACAACATCCCAGCAGCTGTGAAATAGTGGGGCACCTCCACTGGTGTAGATTTTTGTGAGTGTAGCATGCAGGCTCTTGTTCATTGCTAGCAAAAATGAATAGCTAATGGTTGTGGCTATGCTGAAAAATAGTGTTTTGTAGGTGGGAATTTGCCCTGTCAAATAGCGTTATTGTGCTCTTTGTATCTGTTATAGTTTCCATGGAAATAGGAGACACTACTTTCAGAGTGACCTATGTACATCAGAAAGATGTAAAAGAGTAAAGAGTAAAAACAAAAATTGAAAGGCTAGTGTTTAAATGAACCAAACTGTAAAACGTTAGAGTTTCAGTGATTAGTAATAGCATACATTTCTCCTTACTGAAGAAATAAGCAATCCTAAACTACAATGTAGTAGGATTTCTCAGGTTTGTTTGAGAAAAAATAGTTCAGGAGTTTCTCTTTTAATTAGAATAGTAATACATTTTGCATTTTCTTTTGTGACAGACATTACCTCAAATTTTCCTGGTCTATTCACAGGATAAATTCTTTTTAGCCAACGGGTAAGATAATAAGCATCATCTCAGCATGGTATGGGTGAGCAAGAATTATATTTTAAAGTAGTTTTTTTTAATTATAATTATAACCCAAAAATAATTTTAAACTGTACTCCACAGTTTTTTTATACAGGGAATTAATTTTATCTTTCTGAACTTTTAGATTATTTGACTATTCAGATGAACAGTTTACTCAATAGTTTCTCTGCACCATGGTGAGTTAATGCTCTCCTGAGTCCAGTCTTTGAGCATCACAATGGCTTTGTGAAATAATTTCTTTCATAAAAGTCTTTATGCTGTTAAATTTGAGCCTACTCATCATGCTTAAAAGGCATTCCAAAACCTCAGTACTCTAATAATTAGAAATGCTTTCCTATTTCTCAACTTTATTTCTGTATAGCTCATACCTATTAGCTCTTCCACTGATAAGAGTGCCAGAGCTTTTTCCTTGTGTCCACAGTCTGTAGACTGTAAAGAGGCTGGAAGAGAATTTTGAATAAAGCATGTTCATATCTTGTGTATATAATAATATCTGTGTGATTTTTCCCAAGCCATCAAAAATTCCAAGATAAATTTTCAGATGTCTACAAACTGGAAAAAGTTGAAAAATGTTGAATCCATTCACAGTCAATGAAAGGCTCCCCCAGAAAGCAACTAATTCACCTGGGATTCTGTATTTCAGCCTGGAGGTGCCCATTCCTCTCAACTAATCACAGAAGTAACCTATGGTATGTACCTTCTGGATCTGACTAAATTGAAATAAACAGAGAAATAGGTGCATGGTAGTGGTGCATTCCAATCCTTCACTATGCAGACAATGTTTCCAAATTAACAGTCATCAACAACTGTCATTAACAGACTAACTTTTTCTGCTAAAGGCATTAGTTATTTTTTTGCCAAAAGTACTAGTAAGAATTATTAAATGTTTGTTAAAAGAAGATTCTTTGAATAGCTTCACTCGCAATGTCACTCCAGGTTGCTATTTCCATTTCCTGCTGAACATTATGTCTTCTCTTTGATATCCAGTTCTCAGTTCTTGCCCGCTCCCTTTTCTTAATTAATTATTTTCCCAATGACAACAGGTTTGATGTTTTTATTGTATTTTCCATTTTCTTTTTCTCAGCAAGTGTTTTTTCTGTCTTGCAAAATGTTCTAAAACCTTTCACATAGTTGAGGTCAAGCTATTCTTCAATGGCATAGCACCTTTTAGAAGTTGTATTGAAAGCTTTGCTACTGCATTTGTAAATTTCTGTGCTCTTTCAAAATTTTAAAGCAGAGGTTAGATCTCTGAGTTTTTTTCCATCTGAGCCATAGCAACTTCTATTTCTATAACCTGATTTTATTCTTCTGTTCAACATCATTACCTTTAGTGACAAAAAATCAGATAGTTTTGAGATTCTAGATTATATTTAATAACAATAACACAGTGTATCCACTTTTTCCTTTTCTTATTTTTTTATTTTAATTTACATTGCTATTAATTATAACACTTTTCTGCAAGGGTAGTTTTTGGCAATTCTTTCTGCAGCTTTCTAGTTACTGATCCCCACTGTACCACTGTACAATGTGCACACAAAATATTCAGCTAGATAAGAAATGGAATCATCATTTATAAATTAGTGTAAGATTATTTTGCAAGACACTCTAGCTATTCTTTGTGTACCTGTCTTTCAATGTGAAAGAATAAAAGAGATGTATCTTGGATTATGAGTGTCATTTTATACAAAGCATTGAATACAAGCAAAGTCACTGCTAAGGGTAGTTCATTTCTCTGCCTTCCAAATCCTGCAAGCCTATTAAAAGAGCTTGACATCTCAGGAATACTGGGAAGATCCAAGTGAAAATGTCTTAGTCATAGAATCATAGAATCTGTAGATTCTATAGAGTTGATCCATAGAGTTGGAAGGGACCTTTAAAGGCCATCTAGTCCAACTGCCCTGCAATGTACAGGGACATCTACAGCTAGATCAGGTCGCTCAGAGCCTCATCCAGCTTGGTCCTGACCTTGAATGTCTCCAGGGACGGGGATCCCATCACCTCTCTGGCCAATCTGTTCCAGTGCTTCACCACCCTTACTGTAAAAATCTTTTTCCTTAAATCTAACCTGAAATTCATCTCTGAAAATAAAGGCAGGCCTCTCGCCCCAAAAAATCCACAAAACTATGTGCATCGAAGCTCCATCATCAGCAGAAAGCCCATACTGAATGGTGCAGTTATCAGAGTGGCATTGCTGCAATAACCTGGAGAAGGCTCTGTTAATACGGAATTTCTGTGGGTCACAACGTGATACAGCTCTCTGAATTGTCCTGGATTTATTTATTAAAGATGCATTGCCGTCTTACTTCCAGTTCAGGGTGAAAAAGTGGTGACTTTTTCACATTAATATTCATTCCTATCACCCATGTGTTGTGGCTCTTTCTACTAAAATGTTGACTTTTCAGCTTGGACCTGCTCTTCCAATTATATTTCTCCCAATCTGAATTAGATATGTCTCCTGTCCCTTCCATAAATGTTTTCATAAGAAAAAATGTTACTTCTCTCATGTTTCTATTCTTTTTGCGAAATGAGAACATAACAAATCTTCTGTCAGTTCAAAAATAGTATTTTATTTACCTATATTTTACCCTATTCTGATTTTAAGGCTAGGTACTAGTCTGACAGAAATCTCAACAGTGCACATTTCAGATTGTGAGCAGGAAAATTTAACGAGTGAGAGCAATCTCATCACATTTTAGATATCTGCTGCTTCAAGGTCTCCATCCGAGCTAGTTACCCCAGGTTCCCATTAGAGTCAGTAGAAAAAATTATGACTCGCAGGTTGCAAATAATTGATTTCACCTATTTTTAGATATCCACTTTTGAATGAGGTGTAATACTCCACCAGATGTCTATCTCTTTCCATTTAGGAATGTTGCCCAGATGACATCATCGAAACTGTAGAAAAATGTGCTCAAAAAAAAGCATTCGGCAACAGGTGTACAAGAAAGAGAGACAGGAGGGTGGACCTGAATCCTCAAGAACAAGCCTGACAAATATCTTTAAATTTTGAAAGTAATGAAAACGCAATGACAGGAAGGATCATTTGGTGGGGGAACCAAGCTGTGGTTTACTCTCATCTACACTGCCTCCAAAGATTTTCTGGATGTTCTCCAGTAAGTGAAGTAGTGGTTAAGAATGTGATTAACTATGCTGAGCAATGCTAGATAACAAGGAAGTGAGTTTCATGCCCACCCGAAGTGAGAAAATTTGGACTATAGAACTGAAAAAAGGAAATCATCTTTATATTGTGTTGAGAAATGACAGTATGAACTAGTGGTCTGTTACTTTGGAGTTTTATGTTTTAAGTCCTAAGTTTCTTAAAGGCATTCTGTGTGACCTTTGGCACGTGACTTCATCATTTAGTCCCTCCTCATCCGCAAAAAGAATGTCACAGTCCTTTTTCCATCAACATTCTTTGTTTTGAATATAACCTTCTTTTTTCTTTTTTTTTCCTTTTATCTTTTTCCCCTTTTCTTTTTTCCTTCTTTTTACATTTTGTTTCTTTTTCCTGAGAGTGACCTGAGGGAATGGGAAAAGAAGTACAAGCACACCTTTTGGAAGACTCACCATGTTGATTGAAGATGTGATGCCTTTCAGCTGCTCCCATTGAAGATGTGTCCCCCAGCAGAGCCCCTTGGGACCCCTAATCCATTTTGGAGACATAGCCCAGAGCTGCAGCCCAGCACGAAGTTTCTGCTCTCGTTTCATCACTCTGTTGGCCATGTGCAGAGGGGCAGAGAAGCTGTGTCATACAAATGCAACTTCCAGACGTGGTAGAACGAAACAGGCCCCATGTTTATAGTACCAGTGTTTCATTTTCTCTGTAGAAACAGAAGCACCCAACTGCGTTTAGGACCTCTAAGATGCTATGTAAATGGTAATTCCTGAAGATCTGCTTGGAGATCAGTTTTGTGACCTGGATACCTTGACATGGACACACCATACAAGCAGATCCAGGATATGGGATGACTCACACCTCTTCCGCTGTTACTTTATCTGTAATCCATTGTTGTGCATACAAGATCCCAGATTCCTTTCATAGAAAGGAGATCTGTGTCAGTTCAAAGAATGCAGGATTCTAGCTCGTTGCAATTCTCATTACAACAGCATTTTGTGGGTGTATGGCCTCAGACTATTTACCTACAGGAAACTCCACTGGAAGATGTAAGTGCAATGGCAGCTTGTGAAGGCTACAACAAGCAGTTGTTACAAAGCTTGAGAAAAGCAGGGAGTAGTAATTTAAAGCTGTTCCTGGCAGCAGTAACCCTCATAGCCAAGAATGGAGATTCATATAAGGCAGGGTTAGTCTCACCTCATTTTAAAACTCTATAGTTGAATTATTCATGCTGGGCCTCCAGGGGGGAGAAATGTTTAGGATGCGATGCATTTGACCTATTTAAGATATCAGCTTTGGAATGGTGAACGACATTCAGGTACCAGTGATGTTTAATGTAAGAAGAGATTTCTGTCTAGAGCCATAAACGGGAGTTGAGGGAGAAGAAAACCTCAGCAACAAGCTTTCCTTTTACTTGAAAAATATTTACGTTCAAGAAAATTAAGTTTTAACCATGTAATACAAATGTAGACCAAAACATATTTTTATTTTTGAATGAAAATGAAGATTGAACTTTTTTTTGTTGTTCCGAGATTAAACTTTTTTTATTGTTTTATTTTAAATTCACAGGAAAATATCCATTCTGCAAATTTTAAAGATTTCTATAGCTTAAAAAACTCTCCACAACATTCTATCACTAACTAGTTGGAAAGGACCATTTGTGATCATCCTTCATTTTTCAATTTGATGGAGAAAATTTACCAACTTTTAGTCAGATACTTACGAAACCTACCCAGACGCAGTCAGTAAAGGACCCAATCACTTCTGACTCACAGCTCAGGGGATCTCACTGCTGCAGAAGCCTCAGCCTCCTCAGGTGACCGTATCAGGAATGAGTGGTGCAGGTCTCAAAGAACTACATCAACCCCACTTGTTTTGGTCGGACATCCACCCATCCATCTCTGAGCACATGGCAGCAACATGCATGTGACGGACTCAGTGTAGTTGTAGCTGTGGCTGATGTGTGGATTAGTCCTCATGATCCCTCCAAGCCCAGGTGAACAGTGAGAGAGAATAGTGTTCTGCCAATTTTCTGAAGGTTTTCGATGTAAGGGAAGTGTTTTTCACAGTAGGGGTGGTGAAGCACTGAAACAGGCTGCCCAGAGAGCTGGTGGATGCCCCATCCCTGGAGACATTCAAGGCCAGGCTGGAGGGGCTCTGAGCACCCTGATCGAGCTGTAGTGTCCCTGTGCATTGCAGGGGAGTTGGACCAGATGGTCTTTAATGGTCCTTTCCAATTCAAAAGATTCTATGATTCTATTTTCTCCAACAAGCAATTCCTCTCACATGCAGTTTGGTTTTCTAATCAAGTTAAAGCCAAGGTCACCTGCTTCCCCTCCAGCTTCGCTCTCCACGTCAGCCACACGGACTTCAGTGCCTAGGTCTCAAGAAGAGGAAGCAGCATTTGGGTCATGCTTACAAGGTCGTCCTCTGCTAAGTTTATATCAGAAGCCAAATTCCTCTGTGTAATATTCCTACAAGTGCCTACACCAGGTTTGCAATGGATGTGGTGAACCCTGGATCCACACCTTCTCCTCCCCTTTGCTTTGCCCTTGCCATACCTTGTGTCCCCCCCGGTCCAAGGTGCCTCAATCCCCTCCAGATGTTGACCTGGGAACAAAATTTTTCTCTCCCTCTTGCTCTCCCTTGCCCCCAATTTGTATTTTTCATCTTTCCAGCACCAGGAACAAGTTTCTCTTTCCTGTTTCTCCTCCTTCCTGAAGAAAGGCATCAAATAGAAATTAAGTGATGTGAGTCACTCCCCCTCCTCCCCTTCCCCCTTCTTGCTTGCCCTTCCCCCACCGTCCCAGGTCTCGGAGTATAAATCATTTTCTGTGGTCTGCAGCTCAGCTGGAAAAACTAACAAAGCAGGTCTATAATGTCACCAGCATCTAATTTGGTCGATTTATGGGGCCTGGCCTTAAGCACTTGCTGCTTTACAGCATGTGAGTTCACTCCTGCAGGAACTCCCTCCAGACTACAGCTCTTTATCCCTCGCTGTGGATGTCCACCATCTCTGGAGCTTTGCAAAAGGCAGATCCTGCTCCCATGGAAAATGGGAACTCTCTGTCCCACCCTTTGCACTTGCTTGATGAGCCCAAACAGAGGGCTGTAAAATATTCCTGCAGCCAAAAAGGTCTTAGTGGTGATGTGCTGGTTGCAGCAGGCAAATGTGGTAATAAAACCAAGGCAGATCTGTAGGATTCATGTATTGAGTCACACTCTCTGCCTGTACTCCTCATCACTCAGATTGTTTTTTCTCTTTTTACATTTTTCTTTTGATTTTTTATTATTTATTTTATATACAGGGCAATCAACAAGCCATTTGCAGAGGGAATGCTTTTTTACAAAGCCTCGCTTTCAAAAGAACCTTGCTGGAAGGTGACGTTCATTTTCTCTCGACCCAACGAGCACAAGGTGTTGTGTAACCAAGCAGTGGCAAACGTCTCTCAGTTGAAACTCTTCCAACTGCAGCAGCATTGAGACCACCTTCTAGGAGCAGCCTGTCCCCTGGAATACACAGTGTTGGTGTGCAATAGCTCTTACTGTCCATTAACACGCTGGCATTTGCCCCAGAGGAAATAGCTTGAAGTCCACTTGAACCAACTCATGCATCCAAGCCAATGGTCAATGGCAAGCCTATATTTAGGACACCCAATATGTGATAAAACATAGATGCCAAGTACACAGGACTGAGACCCTGTGCCTCCAAAGCCATACTCTACCCAAACCCCTTTAAATTCATTAAGGTCCACAAGCATCTCAGACCTGGCACTGCTCCTGGGACAATAATTCTTACAACACTGATGCACAGGTGATGTCTGGAGCAAAATATCCAAAGAACTCTGACACATGGAGTACAGACACCTGTGCAGCCTTGGAAGATCTCAGCTCAAAGTGGTAAAGCCAATGATGGAGCACTGGGGATTACATTTGCTGGCTGCAAGCTGGCTGTGTTTGAGTGGAAGCTCTGGAGAAATGTCTGTGTGATGCTCTCAGTGCTCAAGGTCCTTCTCAATGCTGTCTCTGAAGCATCCTTACTGGCCTGGAAACAGCTCTGCACAGTCAGGTTGAGCATCTCCACATCTGTGACTGCACAAGTGTATACACATATATATTTGTACTTAAATATGGATGTATGTATATCCCAGGTATAAAGCCTAAGATGATTCAGAAACCAGGGTCTGAACTGAAGGAGTGTTGGCTCTCTTTTCTATGCTTTCTATGCTTATACACTCGCAATCTGGACATATATCTGTTTTCCAGTATAAACATACTTTCGGACAGAAGTATGTGCTGCAGCACGGGTCAGGAAAGGGATGACAGCTCTGATTTACATGCCATTTCCCTTGCCTTAGCGTATTAAACAGGTTTCTCCTCTGTCCACCACCCCTCCTCCCTGAGACATTCGCATCTCATGGAAAGCACTGGTGCTTTGTGGAAAGCTGAGGAGAAGGCCCTCTTTGGGGGACAATCTGTCTTACTCTTAAACTATGTAGAGTATGTTTCCACCCCGTGTCCTTGCACATACAGCTGCAGGGATGTCTGGTTCAGCCTCTTGCTTTCGAGACTGAAAAGATGTGGGTTTAATTCACAGCTCTCCCTAACAAATAATGTGGATGCAGATCTGCACGGAGCCCTGATGCTTTGAGTCTCGATTGTTCTCCTCACCCTCAGGAACCCATAAAATTTCCCAACTACGTAAGCGTGCTGCAACCCTTAAAGGATGGAGAAACTGAGGAATGGCTTTGGGGCTGGAACTTGTCCAAAATGACACCGCAAATCTTTGGGAGAGCCAGAAGGAAAAGCCAGATCTGTGGACTCCCACCAGCCTATGTATGTGTGCAAACCACAAAGACCATCCAGACCCACTTTCTGAAAGCCAGGAAATGCCCACAGCCCCTGCTGCTGTGCCAACATCATTCTAACAATTTTATTGGTGCTGTTTGCCTTTCCTATCACGCTCATTCCCAAAGGGAAAGATGGTCACAGGGTGAGGGTGCTGGTTTAATATTAAGGAAGAAAAAGGCTTTGGAAAATATTATTTCTTTTTGTGATAATTTTTGGTTGAACTGAGAAAGTGCTTGTCAACATTAATTTTTGCTTAACATGAAGAATTTAGTTTTCCACTCCTTGAAAAATCTCACCAGAAAGTTTATTTCTTTAATTCTATTTATTTTTTTGACAACTACAGATTAAAAATTCTTCTACTTACTGGATGAAATATTTTGGCTATTCTTCCCATCCACTTCTCTCCCAACCAAAAACACTTAGCGTTGGAATTCTATGCAAAAATTTCCATTGACAGATAAACATATTTTCTTTTCTTCCCGGAATATTAGTAACTCAAAACAAACAGTTTTTATTACTTGGTTTCTCACCAGACCTATTCTCATCACAGAGCCATTGCTCAGACAGATGAACCCATTAGAGGAAAGGACACCACAACTTTTGCTATAGTCAAGGGTCCTTCCATGGGCCTCACAATTTCTATGGTCATCAGTTCTTCATATGTCAGAAGAGGTAACAGCATTTCTCTTTCTCTGTGGTGATACAGGCAGCAAATGGTTCAATACGTGGCTGGTAATACTGATGTCATTTAAACAGCTGTCTACAGAAGCCAAGCCCTTGCTATTAAATAACTTTTCTGTCATTCCTTAGCTGCTCTGGAAAGCCTTTTAGAGTAGGAAGGAGAAAAATTAGTGCAACAGTCGAGTCTAGATAACGCATTGGCATTAACGTCTCTCGTCTCGACGTCTCAGACTGTTTAACAAAGCTGAATTCTGCCAAATTCTGCTACAAAGCTATTACTTCTGACTACATGGAAAACAGGAATTGTAATCATGGAGTGGGATTCAACTTGCTTCCAGTCTGTTGTCTGGGAGGTCCAAGCTAAATCTGAGCTCTCTGTAGATGCGTGAGACACAGGCACATCCAGGAGATGGTTTGCCTCATCTATATTAAAGCATCAAACTCTGGATGTGTCTTTTTGACTCCCTGGACTGTACAAGGAGCCAAGAGGACTAACTTTGTCTGCTCTGCCTGACTTCATCTTGCTAAAGGTGGCAAGACAAATCCAATCCAAGGTGTGAGGGATGTGTTGAATGCATTACCTCAGCTCAATTAATTGCTTTTTTTATTATTATTGTTATTATTTTCCTTATCCCTTATCCTGCTCCTATCTGGGGGAGGATGCAGCAGGTGGGTCCTTCATTGGACAGCTGTTGGCCTTGGGGATGAAGTGATGCTGTCACATAGAGCAATGTCCATCAGCAATAACACCCAGCTTAGTGGTCAATGCACAGCTACAATTGCTGGCGGCCTTGGCATCCATTTTCCACATCTAAACTCCTCTAGAGCTCATCAAGGTGACTTCTGTCATGGGTATGTCCACTCTGTCCCAAGGGATAAACTCTCTCTTTCCATCCCTTTCTTAAGGCTCTTTTTGAAGAAGGAAGGAAAGACCTCAGAAGCGAAATTGTCCCAACAAATCCCTCAGAGCCATCCTACTCCCTTCGCAGTCCTTGCAGCGGCGGAGCCCCAGCATGCATTTTCCTGTCAACACCCTCAGAGAGAAATCTGAGCCCTGGTGTTTAAAGCCAGATGCTCAGCTTCCTTCCCTGCCTGCACACATGCCAATCTGTTAGGCTGGCCTCCTGCCTGTTCCCAGGTGGTGTGCCAGGATCAACAAGCCCCAGATACCGAGCGAAGAAACGTGGCCTGGGAAGCCATCGTGCTGACATATCCTCTGAAAGAGAATCCTCGCAGTGACGACTTAGAACAAATGGCTGCCCCGTGTTCCACGGTGAGGAGCACGAGCGCCTTGCCGACTAGATGTCTGGCCTGCTTTGCTATTTTTGTACCTAGCAAGGGCCCAACTTACTGGAGCCATATTTGGAAAAACAGCAGACACCGTGCTGCTGGGCTGTGTTACGGCCAAAGGACTTCTGTCAACACATGCAGTGATGTGCATGGCTGAGACACTGACCTGGGAAAGATGGACACTTGTCCTGTTGTTGCTCTGGCACTGCAGTGCTCTCTGGCCCTGATCATGTCTCTTTGCTATGCTTTCTTCCACACTATTTGCCTTTTTTAGATAGGGTGGCATGTGTCAGGTATTTTATGGCTCTACAGTAACTCATCCAGCAAGACCCGGACCTCAACTGAGTCTCTGATGGGCTCTTCCAAGAAGCCCATAAAAACTCAACTGTTGGAACTCTTCCCATTATAACAAGTCCTAGCCTCAACTAACCAAAACAAGTGAGTTTTGCAGACACTCCAGAAAGAAATTTAGGACAACAGAGGCCCATAGATCCCAACAACTTTTCTCTAAGTGTCACTGGTAACACCTAGGAAGAGTTGAATTCCAGGAATCTTCTTCTTGGTTCGTGTTTCCAGAATGAAAGACTTAACGACTTGCTGATGCTATTGCCGACAGACTCATCATTTGTCTACATGTCCCAGATTTTTTGTTTTTCTGGAGTTCATAAAGCCCTGTATTTACAAATGCCACAGTTTTTAAAGAGCTGTACATAGCTCTGTATGAGATGAACATGGAATAACTTGTTTTCAGGGTGTTTTCTGAATCTTACTAATACCAGAGTCCCCATAAGCTAGGCTAAAGCTTCATGCCTAACACTAGAGCTTATAATACTTGAATTCATATTTGCTTTAGGAAAGACAAGGTATGAGAGATTAAATTGAGATGGAGATAATTGTATTGCATCACCAAGAGGTTATTCATAATCATTTCGGATTTAGATATTAAAATTTAATGGGAAGAGTGTAACTGGTGCTAGATGGGGCCAAAATAGTAATAAAAAAAAGACAGTTCTATGAAAAAAGTTCTGAAAAACTGTTTAATCTGTCAGGTTTTCTCTCATCATTTATTTGGGGCTCAATACAGAACAATACTTTTCAATACGTTAGCTTTACAGAAGACTTAAATATAAAGCAGTAATATTTGTAGGAAGGGAAAGGAAGGCAAAACAATGCACTTGAAGGGCTACGATGTTTTTCCTTCCAAGCTGAAAAACACAAACGAGCTGAAGGATCTTGCTTGACACAGCAGGAGCATCTTTCTGTGCAGGACACTTTTTACCTAACCAGCCAAATTAAACATGTTATTTCCAAGTAGTTGTCCAGTCCTTCGCTGTGCTTAACTGAGAATAACAGACATCTCCAGGATGCAAGTATTCCTACCAGGTTCAAAACATCTCACAAGATGGGACAGACCATCTGTCTTCATCTGAGATCTCAAAGGCCTTCAGGCAGTGGTACCTGGGTGTGATTTGCTTGAGATGCCCAGGACAGGGCAATTGCTTCACTCCCTGGAGGTGTCTATTTCCTTCCAGTGATCACAAAGGGAGCCTGGGGTGGTTAGTTCAGCCATACATTACGTAACTATATCATGAGTCCTCTTATATTCTGCTCCTCCATCAGTAGGAAAGGACTCCCAACAAGACACAGTCCCTGCCTATGGCAGACAAGCTTGTGTAGTTCAGGCCAAAATCTCTCTTAATTGTTGTGTACTTACACTGGAGCAATACTGGAAGCTTACTGGAAATATTAAACTCTGCTCACTTTCTTCCCAAGGATCTGAGGCTTCTTTCTATTGAACCAGTTCTGGATTTCTGATCAGCGTTTTAGGCTTCTGTTTCTCATCAACTGCGCATCACAAATCTGACCAGATAGTTGGCTTCCTTTTAAAAACATTTCCAAGTAAAAACAAAATCTGAAGCTTAATTATACAGTAGTAAATTACCCATCGAAAACTTCTTTTCATGAAAAACAGAGCGATTTCATCTCCCAACACCACCACCTCCACCCTTGGAATAAATCCTGAGAAGTATAAATAGTGAGAAGCCAAAGAATTAGGGGGGATGCTAAACAGTGGGACTCTTGTTCTTTAACACTGAAGTGTGAGAACTGAGGAGGGTGAGTCTGTCTGGGTGAATCATGAGCTGACCCTGTTCTGCTTACAGCCCATTCCTTAACGTACAATCTCATTGCCTTCAAATATTAAACTGTTCCCCCGCAGACAATCCAGCAAGGGAAGAATTGAAAGCCTTGTGATATGCCATGAAAATAAGTGAAATAAAATAAATTAAGCATCTGTTGGATGTTATAGTTTGAGGGCAAACTTTTGATTAATACCACATCGTAATGACGTAGGCCAGGGTGGGCTCTGCTGTGTCATTGGCTTTGCCTATACCTGTTAGGTATCTGCAGGGCTGTTCTCTGGAAATGAGGCAGGCTGGGTTAAGGTGACTTGCATTCATACTATTAAAATGTTATAGCTCCCAAAAGGAAGCAGTCGCTGTGAAGTGGCCCTTATCTTGTACTATTTTTTTGTTTAATTAAAAATTAAGCTTTTCTTGGTGTCTTAGTATGGTATTGGGCCCATAGAGCAGATGAAGTAACCCACTGCTAGCAGGAAAATAGAGGTTAACCTCCAACTGGCGTGAAAATCTGACCTCGAATATTAGATACGACTTCTGGATCTTCATCTTCCTAAAATCTAGATGTGATTCAACCATTAAAGTAAGGTAATTTCTTGAAAATAGTTATTATAGGCTTCATTCTTCCTGACTCCAACCCCTAAATGGTGTGCATTGAAGAACTCAGATATTTAACCTTCATTGTAGTTGATAATAAAAGAGCAACCCCCAGATGGTAATTTGTTCTACCGGTAATTATGTATAGAACGCATCAGCTTCATTTGTGCTGATGTCAAAAAGAGAAGCTTGTTGCCGTGGGTGCTTTTGCATTAATTGTTGAGCTTGTCTAGAATATAGGTTGCAGAGCACAGAGAGACTAAACAACAGATTAGTGATTAAATTCTCACATATATGGACTGTATTTATCTTTGCTAATGGCACTGTCTCCATCTTAGTAAGTCATCCCAGACTGCCTTTACAGCTGATGAAGACTGGTGTTAGCACAGCCACAGAAATATGGATGTGCTGTTTGGAAGTCATCTCTGGAGATCCTCAGCCCAACTGCCTCTCGGGGCAGGAACAGAAAAGTGCAGCCACCAATGCTGTAGCTGGACATATCAAAGTCTGGAATGAAAGTCAACATGGAAAAAACACAGGTCTGAGCAGAGGGACTTCATGTGCAATAGACAGTATGGACGCAGAGGCAGTCAGTTTACCTAAGGGAGAGAAAAAATGAGTTCAAGGCTAAGAGGACACACAAACATAGTGCACATCGATACATCATGCTCAGGAATTTACTTAGTTGCTTCTCAGATCGAGCTGGGATCTTTTCCCCATCCACTCTCACAGAGAGAATATTTCTGAGTGCCTCTCTTTGCAAATTAGAAAGCAGAACCATAAGGAAAAATCAAAGCCTGTGAAGCACTGCAGCAGTACCTCTTAACCAAAATATTATTTCCACAATGTATCTCCCTTACTTTTAGGTTAAGGTTCATATTTCTAATTTATTTATTTTTCCACAGGAAGTAGGCACTTTTCACGAGCCATGAATCCTGCCTCCAAAAGCCCAATTTCCCATTGGGCGTTGATTTTGGTGGAGCCTTTTGCCAAAGCCGCGTTGACGAAAACACGGGCAGAACGAGCGTGTGGTTTCGCAGAGACAAAACGCGTGCAAGAAATAGCAGAGGGAAAAGAAAGAAACACCGAGAGGTGGGAGACAAAGAGAGACAACACAACGTGCCTCACACCCACCCTGGGAGATGTTTTGGCTGGCCTTTGCTGTCTGCAAATGTCTGCCCTCCATCCTTTCCCAACAGCACAACACAGCCCCGAAGAGGCATTCTCTCTTTTTCCTTTCATGCTGACAAGAAGGGCAGGTCAGTGTGTTAGCAATCCCTCCGCAGCTCTGGGTTGATGCCTGGCTGAAGGGTGATAACATTTGACTGCTGAAAGGTAGAGGGGTGATTAGTGGGGATATAATGAAGGTAAGTGTGCAGGAAGGAATGCTTCGGTGCAGTTGGTCACCAGCATCCTCAAAGCCTCTATTGTTGCTCATACCAGGGCTAACAATTTATCCCTATGAAGCACTCAGATATGGATCTGTTGCCATCTCTCCGGAGAGCCATCTGACGGAGCTGCCTGAAGAATGATACAGATCAGCCTCCGTGGCTCCCTTGGCCTCCTGGAGCAACTTCAGAGGGCGTCCGATGTCAAAAGTGGCGTGGAGCCTCCCTGCCTCCCTGCAGTGGCATCTTGTCAGCTCCAGGCAGGGCTCTGGGGGTGCAGTTGTGCAGGTACTGAGTAAAGATGCTGAGGTTCACATGATGGTTATATTCCCAGCAATCTCTCCAGGTAGTTCCTAATTCTGAGTTGTTTTTGCATAAGCTATGGCGTAGATGAGAGCTCTGGAGGTTTCATTAACCATGTAATTGTCCAGGTTTTCACTACTTGTCTTCCCCTACCTTGGGAAGAATGAATTCACAGCCAAAACAGAGAATGGTCCTCGTGCTGTTCCCTTTCAGCCCAGCAATGTTTCCAGTGATGTGGTCTCCATGGGGGTCCTAGACATGAAATAACTTGACGAAGCACACTCTCAGCCTTATTTCTAAAGTAGAGCGTGAACCTGAAGTCTGAACCCCAACTCTGCTGGTACCACCTATCTACATGGCTCAGGGGCTGGGCACCTCCATGGTACCTCAGGTGCTACAGGCAATTGGAGATGTGAACTGAGCCGGAGCATTTAGAGGCTTTGACAGCAAAGATGGGCACAGTTACTACTGTACTGTTCTTATTTACACCAGTTCAGGATCAATCTTCAATGTTTTTTAAAGGCATTAAGTGAAATTTTGGCCACCTGGTAGGCAGTGAAAGAACAATTATGGGGTTACGTGTGATTTACCATCTCTTTTCCAAGGCAAGCAACTTAAAAAAAAATTAGAAAAGAGAGAGAAGGAAAAAGGACCCATCAAAGTGGCAAGAGTTGAGTTTAAAAACCAGAGAAAACAGATTGAATGACTTGCTTTACAGCACGTCCCACTTCAAAAAGCGAAGGCGGATGTGGTTTGTCTTTGTTTCACTGCGCTCACACAGTGCTATCAATTTGTCCCTTCTCAGAAAAGGGGGAGAGCAACTCCACTTGATGCTCTGATGAGGGGGACACAGAACTCTTCTGGTACTGTACGAACTTCCTCTGAGTTGTGAGTTTTTTTTCCTCAGCGAGAATTTATGACTGGTGATTCAGAAAGTGAACCGGTGTTTATTTTCCTTTTCCTATGATACTCCACATTGCCTATGTTCCAGGAAACATGACATAGCTGTTATTGCTAGAAATGAGCTTTTCGCCAGTGGTTTACATTCAAAACTGGCTTCTGAAGGAAGGAATTCCTGGCAGTGCTCCTCCAACTATATAGTTTTGTCCCTTGCAATATCCCTGGGCATTTTTTTTTCCAGATTTGCAAATCCAAATAGTAGATAATTAAGAATTGCAATTTGGGACTGGGGATTGTGTGTCTATCTTACCTCCTCTCTTCACTTTGATTAATCTCTGAAACAGCTTAATGCGTTACCCGGTGTTTGTGTACTGCAGGATTCAGAAGAATTTGCAGCCATTTATGGCCATGTGTTACAGCATCAGCGGGGCAAAATGGCGTTGCTTCATTGGCAACCATGTGGGTGAGTTCTGCCTGTGCAAGTGGACGTAGCACCATTAGATCCACCAGAGATACAAATCATTTTTATAATAGTTCTACCTACCATTTTTGGGAAAAAATCTGGCTGCAGAGGGAGATTGTAACTAGTGTTCTAGAAATGACCAATTATGTTAGGAAAGTTGAATTCTTTTTGTGTGTTGGTAGAACAGCAAGAAAAGAGGAGGACACAAGGAGACTGAAAGTGATGTGTTCCCAGGAAGATTCATTAGAAGGCATCTTGTGAAGCTCTGAATGGAAACAAAGACGAAAACCAAAGGAGAGAAGGAAACAAGGATATTCAAGTAGATCTGGATTCTGTTTTTCTGTGCACCATCGTGGACAAATACTTTCAATAGGAAGAGGAATAATTCCACGTACCAACAGAGATGGGCGATGTTTTCTTAATACTTTCCCCTCCACAGTTCTCACTGAAAATTTTGAAATTCGTTGGCCTAGAACAGCAATTCACTAAACACCATTTGATTCTGCTGGTTTTGGCTGGCATCAGTCTGCTCCATGGTGTCTATCTGGGTCTTAAGGAAATTACAAGTGGTTAACAAATAAAAGCCTAATTGTGCCAGATGTGGGACGTTTTGGCAGCATTTGTGTTCCAACAGTCTGATTACAACTCCTTTATTCATTCATTTCAGGGAACAAAACCTTGTAACAAAGTCTTCTTGGAAACAGCACCAAAATTGATGCTTTTAATTAAAAAAACAAAAAGAGCAAATGAAAGGAGCAATTACAATTGAGGCTTTTTGGTCTGACTTTTCCTACTGGAAAGTTGGATAAGGTTATTGAAACAAGCACTTTTTTGCCTGTGTCTAAACATTTTTATTACAAAGAATAAATGTATTTCCTGGACTACAAAAAGAAAAATACAAGGCAAAGCAGCTTCACTTTCAGTGGTAATTTTCTAAGCCATTTAAAGAAAACAGACATAGTTCTCTGATCTATTTGGAGGAGGTTAACAGACCATGTAGCAGTGACCACAGCCTCTACTCTTAAAATATTGTGTGTCCCACCCAGCCAACACTCATATCCACCTGGGACTTCCTATTTAGAAGTACACCCAGAGTATACACTGCATAACATTGACACTTCCTTGTGCTGCACATTTGATAATCGCATAGGCAACAACCTTTTTCTTCTTTTATTTTTTTTTCAGATTTCTAGACCCCTGTGCTCTCCTCAAAACTCAGTTGCTGTGACTAAAGCTGAATGAATAGATTCCAGTTCTACCTGAACAAAATCTTTGTATACAAAAAGTGGAAACTATATCAAAAGAAATCTGTGTGATAGTCCTACACCGAGTAAAGCTTGCAGACATGATATTTCTGCTGGCTCCAGTTGGTAAAACTGGGTTTTAAGGAAGAATCTCCTTTTATGGATGGGAAAAGTAAGGCACAAAGTGAACTATGCAGCTATCTCCTCTCCACTTCAGGAACACTTTTGCCCTTACTTGCAAAAACTTTGCTACTCTTTAGCTTATTTATTTCTGTATTGTAATTTCTGTCCTTATTTTCTTTCCTTATTGTAATCACGTTACTTATTTCCCTTCATGTATTTCCTGTGAGCAATTTTTTTCGTTTTCAGTCTTGGCTTAGCTACCCTGGAAATATCAAAGTGCTTTGGTGTCCTCAAACCACTCAGACTCTTTGTTCTTAGTGTCCAAATAACCCTTCTCTGCACCTGCTCCAGTCTGAATCCCAACACCAGAACTACAGAATATCTTTCATTAATCAAGTTAGTCAGTTGGAAAATAAATAAATAAGGACGTAAATAAATAAAATCAAACCACACACATACAAAAAACCCCCAAAACCAAAAACCCTCAAAGACCCCAAGCCCAAAATAGAGAAAACAGGCAAGATTTGCTCATCATATTAGGCACTTAGAAGGAATGTTCACAAAATAGGCCAGGGAACAGCTAAAGGATTCATGGGGTGGACTGGGATGTAGTCCCTGCCTAATGAGCACTTAATTGTTCTACCTATAAAGAAAAAGTTTGATAGCAGATAACGAGAAAAGTCTCTTGGGAGACACAGGGCCACTCTATGGGAGATGGGGACCCCAGCTTCTGTCCCAAACAAGCAAAGGGGGGATGTGACCACAGGTTTTCTGCATTTTGTCAAAGTTTGGCACTGGGCTGTGAAACTGGCATTGTTACAGTTCCAGCTAATGCTGCTTTGTGAAAGATTAGGTGTGTTTGCACTTAAAAGATGAAGTTGTTCTAAGTCTGTGTACCCTGCAGTGCTCTCTGAACACTTCAGCACCCATAATTCAAGGGCCTGTGGGACCTTGGCCCTACAGGGATTAGATAGGATTTGTAGAATCTACCTTCTTGACATAGGCTTATGAAAGGTATGTCTGGCTTATACATTAAACAAACAGAAATTCTTTGCCTTGGAGGTTAGCTGGCATAGGACAGCTTGAATTTATGCTAGCTAACACCCTGCCTTCCAAAACAAAACAAAAGTTGTCATGATGTCCAACAGCGAGTTGGTTGTCACAGGCCCTGCTTTGCACTCCCTTGACGAAACAACAAGGCCCCATCCTTGCAAGGTATGGGAGCTGATCTTTTACCTAGATCCCAGACTACGTTTGGGAGAGTGCTGGTCATCCTGCACCAAAACCATGCCAGGGAGCATATAGATATTTGTATACCAGTGGCAGTGGTTGATTTAATACAGCAGTTGTTGCTGGGTGGCTCGTAGGCCGTTTGGAAAAGCCAGGCCCAAACTTAGCATGCCCAGCATTAATACATGTAGCAGGAAAATTCCCAGTTCACGGGCTTCAACATCTAACTCAAGCACTTGAGAAGACAACTCTTAGTTATTTCTCAGTGGGAAATGGGTGGGGAAGGAGGTGCTTCTGGCATGAGAGTCATGTCTGTAGGGCACACACCCAATGAATGAGAAACCTGAGGACAGGTCTCTGATCGGCTTTGTAAACCTTTGAACACCTCCAGGAAGGCATTTAGCTGCAGCGTTAAGGGTTAATGGGTTGGGAGTTGTCCTTTATTTGGTGAGAATTTATTTTGGATGAAGGGATGAGCAGAAATCTGTGGCCTAGGAGAAAATTTCTCCGGGAGTGGGTGATACACGTTCAAAATACTCAGTATCCTGGGTTATGGCACTGGTGCAAAGATGAAGCTGTCACTTTGAGGGAGTTGTCAACATCTGAGCTTGTAAAACACACCAGGCAGAATTAAGTCTGATGAAGTAGCTGCAAATCCTAATAAAATCCTTATAATAGCACTTATGAACATTATTAGGAGAGAAGCCTTTCAGTGCAGAGATCCTGACGCGATCTGCAACGCTACAGAGTTACCTTTTTTGAAGGAAAGTTGATCCACAGTTTTCTGCAGCGCCATGGAGATCAGCGATGATGAATAAAATATATATATATTTTTACATCACCAAGTGGCCCAAAGGCCATTTGCCATCTGGCTCTTATTTAATAAACAAAGTGAATCAAATTAGACCAACAGAATAGTCAAGGACTCATTTGACTTTCAGATGGGGTTAAGTACACACATCCCTCAACATCCTGAGGAGAAGTATTTTCAACAAAAACAGACACTGGAGAAGGCTTTCAATGGCAGCTTTCAATATTTATTTCAGTGGAGAATTACAGGAAAAAGGAAAAACAGGCCTTGAATTAATCATGTTCAAAATAACACATCGGTAAACACAGACGAGTTGAAGTGGGCAACTGATTATTCTATAATTACATAATACCTGATGAGAGACATCCAGAAATATAATTACTCTAATTCCAGATTTTAATGCAAGACAGAACTGCAGAACATCTCTTCTAACACTCTGTAGATCACTAATCTTATAACTTCATCCCATAACCTATCCAACTTTGTGCATCCCATAACTTCTGTTTTTCTCGACTGCGTCTTCCAGAAAGGCACCTTTATGTGCAGATTAATCTATGCCTTTACTTTTAGCAACCAGACTCATTCAATCAAAACACATTATGATCTCATCTCATTAAATTTTCTCCCATTCTTTAAAATCACGCTGACGGGCACCAGTGGTAATTTTATATATGAATTCCTCATCGGTTGGATTTGGTACTGTCTCTTCCCTAAGCCTTCCTGAATTAATGTCGGATGAATTAGTGCATAGTTATGCCAGTTATTCCGTTTTTCCATTGTGAGCGAGGAAAGAGATCCAGAAAACCAGGTTTAATATAAAAAGCGAAGACTGGCCATTCTAAGTCCTATCTAAGGTTACCCCTGTCGTGATGCCCTATTTGCAACCGTGGCCAACAGCACTTATGTAGGCAAGAGCGTAAGAATAGGGCAAACATGGAAAAACAATTCTCCATCAAATTTCCTATGTTTGTCCTCTCTGTAATATGCAGTAGTCATCCTCACACTCTCCCTCTGCAAAAGTATCAGCCAGTCTGATTTTCCAGGGTTCAGGCCCAGGCAAAAAGGCAAGAGGGCAGGAGTCTATTTATGACCCCTGAAATCAGTTGCACATGTCTGGGGAATGGCTTGCTTTGCTAAGGAAACTGCCAGGGCATTAGTCCTGCAGCCAGCCAGCTCTCCAGGGAGCTATCTGGCCTACTGACTTGCAAATGTATAACTCTAGGAGATAATATTAAACACAATTTTTCATTACAGGTGGGGTGGAAAGTTGTTTCTCATGATATGAATCCAGCTTCCTGAGCCTTGCTAACTACAGAACACAAATATGTATTGAATGCCCCACCATCATTCCTCAAAGCTTCATCATCTATGTCTGGAAATGGGCATTTATTTTTATTACAATGTCTGTCTTTTCTAAAAATATTCAAAACAAATTCCTAGGGTCCTGACAGCTGTGGAATGTAGCTTCTCTCATCGTATTTCTCCATTTAATGCCTTCAAAATTATTGGCCCCTTGCCTTCTTCCCCTTCCCCTCATTAGATTTTAACCTGGATTCTGCTGGAAGCTGGGCTGATAGGATCGTGCTTATTTTCCATCTGCCTGCCTGCTTCTCCCTGCTGCTGGTTGAACTTGCTGGCCATACCAGACAGAGGGGAATTAGGTACCCACGAGGCTTACAGACGTTGATGACTGATTAAAGGACTGAAGGACAAGATGTAGGCAGTTATATTTCAATCCCTCATCTCTTCTGAGATGTTCAATCCCTCATCTCTTCTGAGATGAAAGCTAGGCAGTCAGAAAGGATGGTCCTTCTGGCTCACCAGCACACGGAGTGGAGAGGAGGAGATGGGCAGCATGCTGCAGCAGGGAAGGAAGGGGATGCTGTGTGCAAGGGGGGAGCTGGGACACCATGGTGAGATGGGGACAGAGTGCAGGGCTCAAGTCTGTGAATCTGCTTCATTAGCACCACTGGTAATGCTGCAGTGCTGCCACAAACAGAAACGATCTTGCTTATGTATTTTACCTCTTGCAATGTTCATTTCCTCCGTAAGTCATCTGGGTTTTTAAGAGAAGTTTTTTTTTTTTTTTTTGGCTGGGAATTATAACTATTTAACTCGCTTGTTTCTACAACTCCCAATTCTGAACTGCATTTGTGCAGTCTCACTTTTCCCTGTGGTCCATCTCGCTGTCAGCTTTTCTTATCACAGACAGATTTATTCTTTCCAGCCACACGTAGTCAAATCACTGATGAATATTAATTTGCATAGCAGATCTGTGTTCACAGCGGTTTTCTATAATCTAATAACACCACATAGATCTTACAAAGCGTTTTTTATTAGAAGAAATATTGTAGCTGGAATAGCAACTTATCTACATTATCTTCTCTTTGACCACCTGGTAGGGATGAAAGAAGGGATTGCATTTTGGGAGAGGTCAGAATTATTGTCACACAGCAAAACAAAGGGAAGCAACTTGATGACAATCTCCCTCCAGACTGGGAGAAGCAGACAAAGTCTCCTGTATGTATTCAGCTTGAATGTCACACTTTGTTACCTCTCCTTTACAGACAAGAGACCACTTGCACAAGTCACTTACTGGCAGATGTGATCAAAAAGGGTAGAATTTCTTGTTCATAAGAAATGCATTGTGCTCAAATAGTTGGGAACTGTTTGAACCATCTTCATAAACGGGGATGCAAGTCCCTGTCATAATTTATTTATTTATGCCACTTATTAAGCAATACAAATATTTTTTCTTGTCGCCTGTAAAATACAAATGTTTCCCAATTAAACAGAGCTAGGACTGAGTAAGCACTGCACTGTGACCATCCCTCCACAGCTAATTTCCTGACGGGAGCTGTAGGGAAATGCAGCACAGGCAAGCAGTGCTCCTTTGAAGGCTGGAGGGGGATGTTTTCAGGACAGCATCTGGGAAGGCAGGAAAGACACAGCATGCTGACAGGAAGGGGCTTTTCCCATGAAGAAATGGAGAAAAGCTGCTGGGCTCCAAAAGGACTTTGAATTCCTGGTGTCTCTGAGCTTTCACTTGGAAATCCAGGAACCCACTCTATAATTATGAATGTTTTAGCTCACTGCTGGATTTCACACATCCATTTACAGAAGCCTGACTCTTGCCCATGACTACACGAGGCCAGCTGACATGAATCACCTCCCAGCCTGCCCTGCAGGCCAGCGTGGGGAAGGGTGGGGTTCCTGGGCTTGTTTTCATGCTAGCAGCTGGGGGAATGGGGGAGAGCAAGGACACACCTTGCAACATTAAGGCTGGAGATGATAAAGGTTCTGTCTTCCAGGGACAGCATGGATTTCAGATCAGGCCACCAGCAGCTACTGAAGAGCAAGGACTGGTTGGGTAGGGACTGGAAGATGCAGGGGCTGATTCCAGTCATCACAGAGATGGTGTCTTCATTAGCTCGGGTGGATTGCTGATTTCTCTACAGGTTGCAAAATAGCTGTGTGACCAACTCATACATGAGAGAAGATTAAATGTAATGAGACTAATCCTGCCTCAGATCTTCCATTTTGTTATGTTTCTTTTTTCTTTAGGATGTGGAGGATGGCACCTTCAGGGACGTGAGAGGCATGGGAAGCCTGTCTGCTAGTGAAGGACTGAAGCAAAGAATTCATCAGGTACCTCAGACTTCTCCACATCTGCTGAAGGCAGTTCTCCCTTCCCATTTATCAGAGGGTGTACGCTCTCCTTGGCCTGTCTCTTCTGACCAATGTATTTAAAGGTCCTTTCTCACCCATGCCAGTTTCCTACTTCCTCTGCTTGATTTCTTGTGCTGGTGGATGGAGAGCTCTTGTGCTCCCAGAAAGGTGTCCTTACAGAGCTGCCAGCTCTGTTCCATTCCTATGTCCCTAAAGACAGTTTCCCAGGGGATCTCATCCAGTAATTCCCTAAGGTGGCAGAAGTTCAATCTCCTGAAGTTCAAGATCCTGACTCCACTCCTTGCCATGGCCAAAATTCCTTGAGACCACGAACTCAACCAGGGCATGGTTGCTGCAGCCCAGACTACTTCCAATCTTAACATCTTCAATGATCTGCTCTGCGTTTGTGTGCACCAGGCCCAGTAACACTTCACCTCTGGTGGGTCTGTCCAATACCTGGATTGGGAAGTTATTCTCAACACATTCCAGGAGTCTTCTGGATCTCTTGCAGCTCGCCGTGTTGTTTTCCCAGCAGATATCTGGGTGGTTGAAATCCCTCATCAGGATGAGGGTCTGTGAGTGTGATGTCTCTTGCAGTTGAGGCATGAAGCCCTCAACAGCTGTCAACAGCATCAACAGGCTGTCCTTGGTCAGGAGGCGTGTAGTAGACCCCAACCACCAGCTGTCCTTTATTTGTCTGGTCCTTAATTTTAACCCCCAGGCTCTCAACCAGGTCATGGCTGTTTCCCAGAGGCAGTTTTTTGCAATCTATCTACTTCTTAACATAGAGGGCAGCTCCCCCACACCTCTTGCCATTCCTATGCCTTCTAAAAAGCTTGTAGTCCTTCATAGTAGTATTCCAGTTGTGTGATTCATCCCATCAGGTTTCTGTGATAGTAATTAGGTCATTGTTTTCTAATTGCACCGTGCTTTTAAACCTGCTTTGATGGGGGGATTGGACTTGATGATCTCTAGAGGTCCCTTCCAATCCCTACAGCTCTGTGATTCTATGATTCCACCTCCTCCTGCTTATTTCCCCTACTGCATGCATTGGTGTGGACACACATCAGCTGGGCTATGGGCTGCATTACTTTCCTGGAGTAGCCCTCCCAAATTCCTCTGGGACAAATCTGAGGTTTTCCTCTGTTGCTTCTTGAAGTGACAGTGTTCCCTGGCTCTTCTCTGTCACTCAGTGGTACCATCCCTTTCCCCCATCAAATCTAGTTTAAAGATCTGGTGTTCAGCACAGCCAGCTTGGCAACCTAGTCAAAATGTCACCTTACGGCAGCCCAAATGGTACTGCAGATGTCTATATCTGTACAACTGAACAGAGACCTGTATACCCTCAGTCATGATGAAATTAAATAATGAAATGAAAGTAAATAGTAAATAATGAAATAGAAAGTAAATGTAATGAAAGTAAATAGTCATGAAGTCAAGGATCTGCTTTAAGTCACTCAGGCAGAGAGTTTGGATAATTTTTGTTTACCTAAAGACTGACCATCTAACTGAGAAGATTATCCATCAGGAAAGATTTGTCTGAAATCACTTGAATGTTGGCGTAGGTAACCCTTTATGTTACAGTAATGGGAGATTAAATGTGGCTCTAGCTTCTTCCTTCCAATGTGATCAAAGGGTAGCACAACTGCTCTGCCTAAGACCAATCTGTACACCACAAAGCTACTTCACCATCAGGGAATTAGAAAATGAATGTTGTCCATTCCTAGGAAAGCACTGAAGTGAAGGACTGGGGTGCGGGATCAAAGACCCAGAACCAGAGTTCGGGATTCATTCAAAGCAACAGCCTGCAGAGCCATTTGCATTCCAGTCCCTTTATGTCAGGATCACATTAAAACCAGATGCAAAAAATCTTTCTGGCTTCTAACATCAGAAACGCAGAGAATGGAGTATGTAACCCCCAGTCCTGCGAGAGCGTTAGCAGCAGGGGTTATCAGGGAATCAGATGGAGGCTGCATCCCTCAGCAGCAACCTCAGGCAGCCACGCTGATGTTGGCGTGACAGGGCAGAACAAATCGGTATGCACAGAGGAATGTGTTTTCCCATCTGTGGAGCAGACGAAGGGCTAGGAGCGAGTGAGTGAAGTATTCACTCCACTAAATGCCAGCTCATGGCTGTGGCACACCAGCTGACCTCACCGCTCCGAGCCCACCCTTTGAACAATATTGTTTCTGCTGACAGCCCCCTGGCTCCGCTCCATCCCCGGGATCAGGTGTCTGGAGGCTTTAATTTGCCACACGGACAGCGCGTTCGCCCACAGGATCTTGAAAAGCACAGCGTGAGGCTGTTATAACACCGAGGAAAGATCAGATGATGCGGGGAGCCTTCCACTTTGAGAAGCGTGAACGCGACTGAGATCATCACATTCCTCAGACACCTTTCCAGTAAAGGAAAACTAAACTAAGGCTGTGGAGGAAGTTTGATCACCGTGGGCCAGACCCTCAGGGGGTATAACTCAGCATCATTTCCTTGACATCCCTGGGGCCATGCTGGCTGTCACCAACAGAGGGGTTGGCTCCTTGGTCTACAGAAAAAGCTGAAGGCTGGAGCAAACTGATCAAGGCAGAAAAGACATAATGAATCTTTCAGCTGTAGGGAAGCAGGGAGCTTGTTGGGATGAAAGACCCGTTGGGGTGTTCAGGTGTGAACAACGTAAGCTGGTGGCCTAAATGTGACGTGGGAGCCATGCGGCCATACATCCCGTGTTCACATTAGGGAGTGAAAAATGCCAGGGAATACTCCTAAGCCCTGGAGGATGGCTGAGTTTATACTGCTGTGTTTTGAGCATGTATCCTGGCACAGTTTCATCCTGGGCCAACTGACAGCCTTCAAAAAAAAATCCTTATGCACAATTTGAGGTTAGTGCAAGCCAGAGACCATTCCCAGCATGCATTTTGAGATATTTATCATTGCCCTGTGCTTTGAGTTTAACTGGAAGGACCTATTACAGTGCCTTGGGGATAAGAGGAAGGTGGTCTCTCTGTTTCTTCCTTCCTCAGGTTTCCTACCCCAATCCCACTCAAACGTGGTGTGGAAAGCATGATTTACCAACCACTGTGTGTTGAAGTAGGTGACTGGCACCTTTGGCAGCCAAAGTACATCCCAAGCCTCAAAGTGAAACTCAGTCAAAATCCATAGATCCTCAGGAGATTTTATCTAAAAGCCCTAAGGAGAACGATGTTTACTTACAAAAAGGCCACTAGTCATGGGGAAGAGTGTTAAATCCCACTGCATCACAACCTTCGAGCATTTAACCATGCACTGCGACCCCAAGGAATTAAGAAAGGTCATTTCTAATTTGGAAAAGATTTGGAGAGGGGCATGAATACTTCCTTCCAGAAACACTGCATGGAATGGCACTTCTGCATGCTAAGCCATGTTGTAACTAAAAGTGGTAATAATCAGATAAAACTGAAATGTTTGCATACTTGCAAATTAAATTAGAGAGTTTTCAATCAGCTTGTCATTTGGGACAGGGATTTGCAGTGCGTAGCTTTGTCTTAAAGTTTGGGATCACTGGGGAAAAAAGAAAAAGCTAAAAAGTGCATGAAGTGCTGAGGTTTAAACGTTGTACAAAGGCAACAGCTGAAGCATGAGAAATATTATTAAAGGTGAGAGCTACAGGATTTAGTGGCTTTGTTCCCAAAGGATGCCAAGGAGTTGCAGGTTTTCATGGCATGTTTAACTGCAGACAGGTTTCACTTATGCAGACATATTTGGGAGCCTTGGAGTGAAACATGGTAATTGTTGTCTGTATTACTTTGCTGACGTTATTGTTATTTTTACAGTTATGCTGTGAATTCATTGTCTAAGAGCAGAACCCAATCACACAGGGTTATCTATAAGGACAGAAGCAATGCTCCAAAATCAACTCATTCACGTAAAAACCGATGGGGAGAGGTGAAATAAAAATGGAGTGGAAAAGAAATGGTAGATAAAACTGGATGTCGAGTTTTGATTTAGGACGAATGGGTAGGTAGGCAGATCCTGAGAAATCACAAGGACTGAATGCTGGGATGAGAAATAAAATATCCTATATATTCAATTCTGCTCTCTCACAGGCCAGCTCTTGAAAGAAAGAGAGAAATAAAAAGATGTCAGGAAGGAAGATGGTAAGGGCTGGAGGGAGGAATGGAGGGATAATGAAAGGGTTGAATGACTATAATGCATCCCTTTCCCCTCCACTCAAAACACATGGCAGCGCTGGTGAGGCAATATATGATTTCCAGCTGCATAAAGCCACAAACACTCACATATTTTACATATATTAAACCCCGAAAGATATCTTTGCAGAGCTGTCCTTGCTTTGTCCTTATAGCCAAACAAGCTATTTCTTAAAAAGAAGCTTTTGCAAGTCAAATCTTGGGCTGAACACATACCCAGAGTGAGTGATGCCCTTGATTGGTGTTTCCTACTCTTGCAGCCTGGTCAAGGCTGCTTTAGGCAATAGATCTGTAGTTGGAGGGGTACTCAGCAGGCAGCCAAGCCAACAACCAGCCCAAAATGAGAGCCTTGCATCTATTGAGAACATGGAGTACTAACAACTCTCCCAGCCCTTCATTGGAAGATGTGGGGATCAGTAAGACCAAAATATCTGGCTGGTTCTGTAAAAGGATGCTCATGACCTGGAACAGCTCTGGGCACATCCAGCACCATCTCTTGGGATGCAATCTCTACATATTGAAAAGTGGATGTTTCCCCTAAGTGAAAATAGTCTGTCTCTGCTTATTTCTCCAGTGCTGGCCATGGCCAATGTCCCCAGCTGGATGTGAAGTAAGGAGGATGCCAGTGTAGATGCCTCATGGCTGGTACAAGAAAAACATTTGTCTGCTGTGGGCTGAACAAGGAGTACATGCTGGATCTCAGAGAGGATTTAGAGGCCTCTTTCAGCAGTGCAATAGCTATCATGAGAGGAGATGCATACACTCAAAGGTATAAATTAGGAGAATCCATGTGTGGCTGTAACATACATTATCTTATCCAAGAGTTCAGAGAACCGAAGTTGGAAAGAAGCATTCAAGCATTGATGGATTTTCATTTGCTTTGTACAGCAAACTGAGAAGTCTCAGCTTCTGTCAGAGTGAGCATATGTGGGTAGGCGGGAATAAGAGGAAGGGAAGAGAGTTCCTGAGTGCAATAATTATTGCATTAGTTGTAGTTCAATGTGTTAATTGCCTTGTCCTCACCAGCACGAACTCTGGCTGATAACACTGAAGTGTTAAATACATTCCTGTGCACTTGCCATGGGTAGGAAAACTGCTTTTGTAGAAGGTAACATCAGGGAAAACAAAAATAAAACCATCTGCCTAGTTGATCTGCACTGGTTCAAGTGATTCTCCATGCACTGTCTTCAGCCTGAATGTGTTCCTAACTGTGATAGTTATGTAGCCAGTGAGGGATGGCTGGGGGACAATTTATTAATTCTGCTCTGTTTCTTGTGCAACCTTGGGCAGATCACCTTCTAGTGTAAATAGAAACCTCTACCACACTATTTGGGGAAGATCTATCTTTGACAAATTGTGTCTCCAACTTATCAGGTCATTTTGATTTTTTGATACATCTGCCTGCCTACTCTTACCAGATATTTATATTTGAATTTCAAAAACATTTCCAAGCAAAAGCAAATCCGGGAGTTTAACTGTTCATCCACTGAAAATTTCCACAACAGTAGACTTGGACAAATTCTCCAAAACCTTTGTGCAAAGTCTTCTGGCTTTATAAACAAGTATATTCTTGGAGATGAAACAATCTCTCCAAGTTTTTCCATTAAATTTGGGATACATAGTTCATCTTTTTTTATGAGTTGAGCCTGGAAGCCATAACTGAAGAACTAAAGCTCAAAAGTAGGCTCTTGTCTGTAAACGAGGTGAATGAGTACAGCAGTTCATGAGCTCACAGTTACAGCAGTGATAGCTATAGACCAAAAAGAACATTGCTGGACACTGGGCTGTGTAGTGGCCTACAGTTCAGCAAGAACTTTTTTCTGATCTTTCATCTTGACCTTTCCATTGTTTGGATGCCTAAATTGTCTGTCTTCAAAGTAGCAAACAGACTGGGGACTGTTTGGTTTGTACAAGAAAGAGCTTTGTTAATCTTGAATTGTTAAGGCCTATTCTTCATTCTCTTGTTGGCAATGGATCCACAAAGCAGGACATGCTGTCACAGAAAGAAATAAAGAGTGGATGGATGTCTTTGTGGAAGAGCCAGGTGGTTAAGTGAGACAGCTGGCCACAGACAAACAGAAATTATAGCTAATGATCAAGCTAGGTACCAGCCAGAGTCAACAAACTCCATACTGGCTCATTCCAAATTTAGCGTCTAAACTTAGCAGGGCACCCTGATGTGCATGTAAACCTCCAAACTCTTCCTCTCCTGGAAAATGTTTTTCCTTCTCTAATTTCATGCAGCCGACGTCTACATTTCCAAGAGTAGCATTGGTGACACGTTTTAGAGTTTAAACAGCAGAACAGAACGGAGAGGAAAGAAAAGATTCTCATATGATTATCCCAAGGTGCCAGTATTAATACCAGAAGATAAAAACTTCTGATGGAGTTTCATCTTCCATCCATTGTTACTCGGACCCTTCTCTTTCATTCACCTTCTGGCATCTTTAACTCTTTGATAAAGGAAGTCAAGGAAAACGTCCCATCTCTCTGACAGACATCCAGGAAAGGATGCTTCTGAACTTGTGGTTCACCCTGAGGGCACTCACACTGGAGAAAATTTCTTTTGTTCAAGGAACTCAAAACTGATCCTGTAGGCAAAGCTGCTAAGAAAGAATATGCCTCTTTCCTTGTGTCAAAATTTATTCCTTTTTTTTTTTTAAATTATAGAGTGCATTATTAAATATAATTTTATTCAGAGTAGAGACAGATTTAGACATTCTAAATATTTGGAGAAAACACTTGGAACATTTAACTCTGGTTTCCTGGCTCATTTAAATCTGATTTCCATAACAAAAAACAGTGACTCCCGTTTCAAGACAAATAAACCAAACCCTCCATCAGCTGGACGTGACTGCTGCTCATGGAATGACACCTCTTGGTGGGGTGGTGACCTCAAGTGACACCAAAGCACCTCATGCTGGTGGGACTTGTTCCTTAGTTTAAAGAGAGGAATATTGCCTGTTCCTTCCTCTTGCGTAGCTGCAACCTCTATCCTATTATTCTCATGGGATCACAGAATGGTTTGGACTGGAAGGGTCCTTAAAGCCCATTCAGTTCCAACCTCTGCCATGGACATGGATGCCTCCCACAGCCCCATCCATGGCCTTGAGCACTGCCAGGGATGGGGCACCCACAGGTCTCTGAGCAGCTGTGCCAGAGCCTCACCATCCTCATAGTGAAGGATTTCATCTTAACATCTAATCTAGATCTACTCTCTTGTCCTATGACCACACTCCCTCTTCCTTTCCAGATAAAAGATTTATTTGCCGGACTCTCAGAGATAAGACTTTGAATAAAACACCAGAAACCTCTAAAAACTCAAACCAGACAGCAAACCAGAGAACCCCCAAGCTCGCCCTTTACCCTGCAAATGCTCACATTTTCTTTACCAATACCAGGAATCCCAGGGGCTCCCCCCTGCTAATAAAGGTAAGTATGTACATAAATGTTTGCAAGGGCGGGGGGTGATGAGGTGTTAAGTGGAAATTTCTTAGCAGTGTTGATTTGTGAGTCTTAGGGGAAATATGCTGGGGACCTCTGTGAAGAGGCTCTGGATTGATTTTACTCTCATCCACTTGTGTCAGCCAGAGTGGTAATGAATAAATGATAATAATGATCGTCTTTTTGCTGCGTTATAGCACTAGAGAGCCCAGCATCTGTCAAAAGAAGCAATGCTATCTCCATTTTAAAATATATTTATAATTGTAAAGTAAGCTACTGAGGATAGAGACCGGGTTTCCATGTCCTGAAACGCTGGACTCTGAGTGCTGAGGGAGTTACTAAGCCGAGGCTGCCTGCATTTAAATAAAACTTATCATGCATTCTTCAGCTATTGAAAGCCAGGCTGGCTGGAATGCTGGGGTTAGCCAGATTACATTTCATAAATGCACGCCTGACAATTTCACTTACCTAATCCTTACTTTCAAAGAAAAAAAATATGCCAGTGCCTCTTTTGCACAACAATTGGATCCTATTAACTCAGAATAGCTTTGGTTTTAACTTTATAGTTTCAGGCTTCCTGGTAGTGTATTGCATGGTTTATACCTCAATAATTCATGGAGTATAAACCTAAAATAAAAATATATGTCTGGGCTTTAGCTAGAGTATGCTCTATTATTTGGGGGCTATGTTTGTGCATTTGAAAAAGAAGTATAAATATTTATATGCACAGTTTCACTGATTCAAATTGGCTCGCTCTCTGGTAGGTCAGAAGTTCAGTTCCGAAATCATCTGAGGTTCAAGCTTTCATGTCTTGGGATCTGTTTGGTATGAAATGAACTGAATTTTTCGCTATGCTGGTCCCCACCCATATCCTGGTGAGATTAATCTGGTTCATATGCCTCTGCACTGGCCTGGGTTTGCAACCCCTGAGGATGTGCTTTCATGTTCAGAAGAGATCAGCAGGGTGGTTGAGCTGGATCTAGTCAGAAGTGAGACAAGATCATCCCTCCCCAATTCAAAGGCTACCTCACATCAGCTTGTCCTCCTGGAGCCTGTGTCGAGGGATGCAGTCAGAGATGAGCAGAAGGAAATGGAATTTATCCATGTTTAATGCCACGCAGAAATTGTTTCTGCAAATTTCCTACTGTGCAGACTGCAATGATAGATCTGTTCTGACTTCTTCACTTTTCATCTGCAAAGAAAATGAATTTACTCACTTTATGGCACAGCAGAACAGGCTCTTCTTCACTTACACCTGGAGTCAAGGCTCTGCATGGTTGGTGACCGCTGAAATCCCAAAGCCAGAGCAGGGCTTGCTGGTAGACGTGATGTCTGCCTGGCCTCCTTGCCCTTCTCAGCAACTCTAACGCAGCCAATAGGTGGTCTGTGCCCTCAGTCTGGTAAAATTTGGTTAAGTAAAGGCCATTCACTGAGTTGCTGTGACTTACCAAAAATCAGGTGCTGGATGTATGTGGCCATATCGTTTGTCTTCAAGAATGACTAAACCTGAACTGCAGATCTGAGCAGTCTCTTATCTCACAATCTAAGTCCTGTGCAGTTTACTTTCCAAAACAGTTTTCAGAAGAGGAGAAGGGGAAGTTGCTCCACAATACGAAAGGAAAAATCATAGGTCACTTTTTGAAAGTGGTTAGAGATAGGGAGAGACCCCAGCCAAGCTACTCTAAAAGGACTCGATGTTTCAAAATATAGCAAAAATATGCTGTGGGAGAAACAGACTTTATAAAGTCTCTTCAGATCCATACCTGTCCAAAGCCTGTCAGTCTAAAACTTCTAGGCTACATTTTCTGCCTCAGTTTTTCTGGTGCAGTAACCCAATAGTGAGTTTCCCCTAAAAAGATCATTTCTGTGAGCTATAACAACCTCTTCTTACCTTTCCATGATGGAATGCATCCACACAGCTTTTCATTTCCTTTAAAAAAAATAAAAAATAAAAAAAAGAGCATATGTCAAATAAAAGCAGCTGAAATTAGAATGAACCATGCCGCAAAATTGCCTCTCCCTTTTCACCTCCTGCTTTGGTCATAAATTTCATTGCATGGGATGTTTTCAAGTTTCATTACTTCTGTATCAGAATGGGGACTTTTTTTTGTATAAATTGGTAATTCCAAAGAAATGGGAAAATGCTTCCCGCCCTGCTTAACAAATACTGTTTTTTTCTAAAGCATGAAAAACGCCCGGAAGGAAGGGTGAGATGGATAAAAAGTCAAAGGCCTGCTGAACAGCCTGCATGGGCTGTGGGATCTCCTCTCTTAGCTCCATTAGCCTCACAAAACAATCTGTTCCTGAAAGCTATCAGCAGCAAAATCCCACCAGTTCCACCGTGGCCAGGCTCCTTGATTCCTATGGATATCTCCATTCCTGTGGCTGATGAGTTCTGAAGAATAACAAATAACAGCTTCGTCTGCATGAGGAAACTAAACAGAGCTAAGCTCCAGCTCAGGCATTTCTCTGGCTCTGAGGACAGCTAAGCACAGTCTGACCACATTAAATCATTGAGCTCCCAAAGCCTACATGAGAGGGTGTCTGCATCTGAGTTGTCAGTGGGGAAACGGTCTCTGGACTGTGCTAATTCCTGAAGCACAGGGGAGGGATGGTTGGTCAAGGCTAAAATCATGCAGGGACAGTTGCAGCATTCTACCTGTCTGAGGGATGGAATTCCGAGAACCGAAAATGTTCCCTGATCCTGCTCTCTTTGTTTTTGCTTTTTTTCTTGGATAGATGTGGCCAAAGCATCCTCACAGCACACTAATGGGGGAGAAACTCCTTCTGCACCCAGGCTACACCACTGTGGCTTATTCTCTCTTTTCACAGATGATGTACATGTGATCCAAGCAACAAAGATGCTCAGAGAAAGCTGAAATAACCCATCTGATTTCTCTCAGCACCTCATTTCATCTTCTGTGGCCAATGCCTACTACAAAGACAACTGTATTTGGTACTGAAATAGGCTGGTGGCTGATTTCTCTTGTACCTCTGGAAGCTGGCATCTGCTGGGAGCCGTGCAGCTCTCCTAGCTCTCTTCCTTTTTTTTGGCCTCTACCTTGGAGTATCTTCTGAGTTGGGGCAAAGCATTTGCAACTCACCTCTGAAAAAACAATCAAATTATTTATTATTATTATTTCCAGAGATATGTATGTTTTTTCGTCAGGCTTAGATATCAGGGCCCAGACTGGGCTTTTTTTGGTTGATTTCGGAAGATAGGGAGATTGCCTTTGTCTGGCAAAGCTGCCTTTCTACACAGGTGGTGCAAAGAGAGAGAAGACCAAAGGAAGGGATTTTCATCCTCTCCCCAAAACTCTTTCACATTCAGCCAGTGATCCCTCTCCATCTCTGATTTTAAACCAAAGGGCTGATATTAAAACAATATTCACTTCTCATTTGATCTGAGCAAAAGAAAGAGGAATAAGAAAAGATCCCCCAAAAACCCAGCAGCCTGAGCACTGGCGGAGCGCCAGGGAATGTGGGGAGGATCAGGCTGTGGGGCTGGAGGAATGCAGGCCTTCCTATCTCTTTTCCCAAACATTCCCATCTGCAGCAGACTAAATATTTTCACATGCTGCTGCTGGAACACCCAGGTTCATGGCCAAACAGAGGCTCAGCGAGCAGGGCCCACTCTGTGCTGCTGGGGCAATGGTCCTCGTTACAGCCTGGCCTGGGGCCACCTGCCTGGTACTGAGTATCATGTTACAGTTTCCTTTCCTTCATCCAACATCTTTCAGGCTTCCATCTCCTTTCATTTTTTTTTCCATTGTCCCTTTCTATTTTCACCCTATGTTTCTTGGTAGCGATTGTTTTCAACCCACTCTCCAGTTGGTTTTGTGGCCCTCATGCCTCTGAGAAAGTCAAGGTGTGAGATTAGGAAATCCCAGGACACACACGTCAGGCTTCTTCATCCCAAACAGGTAGGTGACCACAGTTATTACAGTGAGAAGTTGGCCACTGGCTGGGAATGGGCAGGATGAAGGCCGTATCACAGCCCCATGCTGAAGACACCTGCCTTGGTCTTGGGCAACTCAACAGCCCTCATCAGCCTCACGGGCTTGGAGAGAGGTGAAAGTGGTGTCATTGCTTCATAGAGAATATCCTAGAGCACATTTATTTATCATTGTAAAGTGCTTCAGCGTTACATCGAAAGAGACAGAAGGAACAGATGTAATTTTATTGCTGAGAGAGGTGATGGGTGATGTTGGACTACAGCCTCTCTTTAGAAGCGTGAAATAACGAGCAGGACTGACCATTGGTGATGATCTTCCACTCCTCGTGTGGGAATTAGCTTGCAGATTCACTCACATAAATGTATTTAGGTACATGTGGGCTGGCTATCTGTGACTTCACAGTAATTGATTAATAAAGTTAATTAAGTTGTTAATAAAGTGAAGGAGCTGTACATCTCTCCCTCAAGCAAAGACACATTTTGTCAGCCACATGTCTAGACTCCATGGCATAAAATTACTAGCTTTTCGTCATCCATTTATGATCTACTGGGAAATTAAGTGTCTAGTGCGGGATTCAGTTGCCCAAAGACAGAGACATGTGGGACCACATGAAACACCCTGACCTATTCCACATGGATTTACCAGAAGGGAGTTTCCTATAGATCCTCAGTTGTATCTGCAAGCCGCATATACAAGACTGGGGTACTCAGAGGCCTTTCAAACACCTGTAGGCACAGGAGTGTGTGGAACAGAGTCCCATCCCTATTGCATATACAGACATTATCCCTTGGACTCTTTCAGGTGTCTGTCTCTGTACAGTAACTGCAATGAAGCACTGAGAGCAATAATGAAAAGGATTTTCTTCTTGGACAGCATATACTCAGTAAGAGCATGAGCAAACTGTCTTGGAAATCATTGGTTTTACATGCAGCTTGTAATGACATTGCACAGCCTTCTTCTGGATGCTCAGCAGGATGTGCCTTTGTGCCTAATCTGAATTCAGACTCTTGCATTTAGTCAATGAATCTGTGGCAAAATGCAGCTCCAGATTAAGGCACATTTTTACGTCCACATTTTACATCTGTGTTCGAATGAGATGTCTCAGACCCCCTTGATCCAGTCCCCCTGTGGAGGAGTGGCCTTTTGTTTTGTTTGGAGGACTTGGCACTCCTGGCACCTGGAGTGGATGGTAGTGGATGGTAACATTCAGTATTCCCATATGTCCATGGATGCTGGTTCCTTACTTTCTGCCAGACACATCTAAACCAAGCCTTCCCTCCTCTCTTTCCCCAACATACACATCTGTCCCTTAATTTAGTGATGAAGAAAGATTTCCAGAATCTTTCAGTAAGATAGAATTTTTCCTAACACAAGTAACTCACATCTCATAGTAAAACCAACTTCTTGCTAGGAAGGGACTGGGGAATTCAGGTGGAAAGACATTCCATCTCATTAAACTTTGTCAACAAAGAAGCGTTGCTGTGACTTTACAGGCAACCTGTCAGCTGTCACTCCTTTCAAGACTGTTGCATTGGCAGATTTCCACTGATTTTGGTTCTGACAGATGAACATATATTCAAAGCTGGCTCAGGTATATCTGCATGGAGCGACATTGTGCCATACACGTAATGCAATCTGTGGGCACTCAATCTTCCATTGGCCATTGACAGAGACAGAATATCCCCCTAGACGGGATGCTAGATAGCAAGGTACGTTGGTGACACTTTTCTAGTCCTGAAGCCCATCAAGGTGGGAGAACATTCCATGATAATCGCTGACATAAGAGGAAAGTCTGAGTTCTCACAACTTGCTTTCTGTATTGGCTAGAGGGAACGTTTGAAGCTGGGGACATGGAATTCTCTTGTGATATTTTTGCAATATTTGTGTGCCAAAAAAGGAGAAAGGCAAAACAGGAGCTCATGCTGGATTTCCAGGTATTCTTGTCATAGGGTTATTTATGTTAGAACAACTTTTGAGGCGTTGTTGTTTGTTTGTTTATTTTTTAATAACTCCTATAACCTTTTGTGTTGTAATTTTAGGAGCTATCTGCAATCACTGAAGAGACATCACACACTAATTACACTGATTTTCTCCATATTTCTCATGGCTCTGACACTAACCCTGAAACTCAAACAACTTCTTGTATGGCCATGAGAAGCACCAGTATAAAACAAGGCAGGAAACTATTTCTGAATATTGTGAACTTTGTCTTTGCAGTGCATTTGCATACATGCAAGATTTACTTTATTTTATGCACATATATATATGTGGAATGGAGACATGTAGTATTAGCATTAAAAAAAACTGTGGAGAGGAGTGTGATCAGGAGCTGAAACATCTGGATTTTTCTTATAATAGGCTTGTTGGGAAATGTTCAGAGAAACTTTAAGGACACGTCTACTCATCGGTTGAAGATGGGTTTTTAACTTGTCATAATGTACCTGTGTTAGCAAAGTCCGGACGGCACAAAAGGTGAGAGATGCAAGGAAACAAATATTTAAGTGAGAAACCAGATGACTTGGCCTGAAGTATTGTTACTGGTGTCACTACTATCTGCAAAGACCTTTACTATTGGCATAACCTTTGTAACTGTCAATGATCCTGCCAGATTAGAGCCAACAGAGCTCAGTCTGATGAAGCACCAGTGGCTCCATCCATCATGGATGTGTGAGACCTTGCTTTACAGAATCTGAAAATCATTGAGAAATTACTGGTGCTCAAAAGATGTCACGCTCCATTATGTGCAATTCACTCCACTCCTACTTTTGTCCCCATATTTGCACTTCTTGTATTTTTTCCTCCTATTTTCTGTTTGCCATTTCCTCCATGTTCCCATTGTCAGAGCTGAGCTCTAGAAAAGGGGAATGTTTCCCACTTGTTCTTCCTGCACGTGCCTGGTAGAGCAGCGTTCTGGCTTTGACTTCTCTTGGGAGGACATTTTATCTTAAGCAAATATTGAATTTCTGGGATTAATATACCAGCTGGATAGGAAACAAAACAAGCCAGTTCCAAGAAGCATTTGCTTACTGATAGCAAGTGAGATAGAGTGCGTTGATTGGGTCTTGATGACTTCTAATTATAGAAGACCAAATTATAACTGTTAGCAATCTGAGAATTTTGAGTCAGTCCTTTAGCTAATGCACTAAATCAATACAACTGCAGTGACTTGCATTAGCAAATGTCCCAGCCTCAGTCAACACAGTTTTTTAGGTACTTTTACTAACTGCATGAAATATTGAACACGAGAATTAAAGTCAGATACAGATGCAGCTGCACCTTCATGGTCCTGAATGAGACACCAAGATGAATTTGAGTCAAATCCTGATGCAAAGGTAAAATTATTGCATCAAGAAAAGATGTTTTGTTTATAAAAGCTGAGGTTTTATCTTCTTATTGCTATATAGGTTTTCATATACTCCAGCAAACTGTTTTTTTTTTTTTGAGGATGGATTTGCACATCCATGAAAAGAAGCAAGGAGCTTCTTGCTGCCTTATATATTGATGCAGTGAGCAGATTTAATTTGAGTGTGATCTTTGTGTCCTTATTGATGTTTATGACCACCTGAAGGCTGAAACTGCAGCCTAAGGGATCTCAGCTCACAGTGGTGCCCAACCAGTGGGGCTGTGGAGTCCAGGTGGGACCACATCACTGCTGGGGTGGGCAGCACAGGTCTAGTATGAGTTTTGATGATGTTTCTCCACCAAACCCAATAAATAATATCTCCAGACAGAAAATCTAAAGAACTTAGCATTAGGGATGAGCTGGCATGTTAAGCTCTGGGCACAGCTGGCCTGGTTACAAGGTTCAAGGAAGTTCAGAAACTTTGCTGTACTTCCCTCTATTAGGAGGGTTGCTCTGAAAGTAATGCTTCCTATTGGTTTCCATGGAAATTACAATAGGTACAAGGAGCACAATAGCACTGTTTGATAAAGCAAATTCTCAGCTATAAAACTGTGTTTCAACAGAGTCACCACCATTAGTTGTGCATTTTAGCTGGCAGTGAACAAGAGCCTGTATGCTGTGCTTGTAGAAATCTGCAGCAGCAGAGGTCACCATGGTTGTTGCCACTGCTGAAAACCATCACCACCCCTCACTGCACTCACATCCACTGTTTGATCTCCATAAACATTCAGGAAGCATCAATGGTTGTCAGTGGGTGCCATTTTTCCACAGGGAGAAATTCAATTTCACACCTTTGCTTCATCCACAATTCCATGTCAGTTGTCACTTTGTCAGACTGCCCCTCTGCTGCCATCTGTCACGCAGCAACAAAATGTAACAGAATACTGGTGGGAAGGCTCAGCCTCTGCTGTTACACCGCCAACATCCACCTCTCATGTCATGGGCGAACAAAATAAAACAGGAGGCATTACTTTCGGATCAACCCTCGTATTTTTCAGCACATCACACAACCTCTGCAAAGTGGCCAGCCCCTTATTAATTTTACCCAGATAGTCACAGGCTGATCAGCTTGGAGGAGTAGCCTCCTTCCCTCCCTTGTTTCAGCAGCCAGCAGGTACCTGCTTGGCTTGTCCATGTCCCAATTAATCTCTCTCTTCTTTGCTTAATTGCATTCACAGATTCAAGAGGAGGATAGAAGATCCTAACCACGAAGTGGCTAGCCTACAGGCTTGCCATTTATATTCTCTTTATTTCCCTCTTCAATACATAAGTGGTAAATGGGGAGGTGGCTGAGGGGCTGCTTACCCTAGCAGGTCACATTGGCCAGAAGATCTCAACCAAGAGATTGGTTGAGATTGGCCATTGAACCATTGGCCAGAAGATCTCAAGATCTCAGAAGATCTTTGTTCTCGGGTGATGCCCACAATGCCACACAGCCCCTTCCTCTCTCTGTTTAACCCTGCCACCAAACATCACCATTCAACCAATACTGCAGAAAAACAATTTCTTCATTTCTTTGGAGCAGAATCAAGTAAACATCATGGTGAGGATAGAAAAGTATAATTTCTTTCATTATTTTGGATAAGGAGATGGAAACACTGCCATTAAAGCAGTCTATAACAGAGTCCCAGATGCACTGCCCTGGTCCTCAGTTAGAAGTGAAGACAATATGTAGACTTTACCCTTCATCATAAGAGTGGCTTGAATGAAAGGATTTGTCACTTCTTTTCCCAGTGACATTGATTGGCCTAATAAGAGAAATTACCTCTGCATGTATCCCTTGTCTCTTATATAATTCCATATTGTCATGGCTGTAGCTATGCTATAGCTGTTTCTCCCTATGGATATGCCATCGTGGAGCTGATCACATTTTCTCATCCCAGTGGCATAATGACATCCTGAATGATATTCCCGGTGGCCAAAGTCAAAATAACCTGGAATTCATATGGGAATGATTCAGGATAAATGTGTGACTATGAGGAAAGGAAACCCAAAACTCTCCTCTAAAAAACGCAGACGTCTACAGTGTGATCACCAAGGGCTGAGATGATCTTCCACAGGACGCCTTGCAGAGAATAGACAGAAGTAGGCACTTTATGATAAAATTAGTTTGTCTTCAGACATTAGCTTCAGGAATAGTGCCCCTAACTCTAATGGCTGAGTTAAATTTGTCTCCCTTAACTCTAAAGGGAGATTCAGATGGCTGGTGCAGACGCTTTCGTCTGCATTGCAGACTCTCTAAAGTTAAATGAAATTGACACTGCTCTGAATGTTGTTTTACCATTTCAGTGGGTGCTTCCGGAAGCTTAAATTTCCTCCACGCTAAAGGAAGAGTTTGGTGTGAAAGCTCTTAAAGTCTTCTCATTTCTGAAAGATTTTCTACGTCAGAGTAGAGAGTGACAGCCAAGGGTTGGGGGACATAGGAAAAATCGTATTCTCCACATTCCTCCATTGGTAAACATAGTTTTGTAAGCCATATAAAACACTGTAGCTGCAGAAATACTATTCATTACACTAATTTTCACCTGCTAAGGCTTTATTTCAAACTTTGGAGAGCAGCTTCTTGTTGAACTGAAGGCCCTACACACACTGCAAAGTTATCATGCCGTCACGGAGCAATTCTTCCTATTGGCTGAACGGCTGTAATTCCTTCCATGAGCTGTAAAGCTACACGTACAGCTTTATTGCTCCAGAGTTATTTTAATAAGGATTCCCCTTAGGGCTGTCCAGACAGCAGATGGCATCGTACGTGAAAATTAAACTCCTGAACTGAGGCTCCAAACCTATTACGAGGCTTATAAAATACACCTGGAGGCTTTAGGTGAAGTGGGAGAGCCAGGAGGTTCCCAGTGCAAACAGAGATTGCTGAATGCACAGATAGAAAAGGTCCCTTTTTATTTCCCAGCCCAAAGGCCGACTTGTCTCGGACTTCTTTTCACGAGTCCCAGGGCAGAGCTAAACGCTCTCTCATTTCTTGAGCTGCCGGTGCTTTGTGCCATATAAATTTAAAGACAAGCCACTCTTTTATTGTTGTTGTTGTTGTTGCTGCCTCAGTTCTGCTTTAATTGCTGGAGGGCAGATGTGGAGTTGGTTCATAAGCAAAAATTCTTCAGTGATATTGGAAGTTTTCCCTTCCGCACAAAACCTGAAGAGTTTTGGAACAAGCAAACAGACACTGAATAGAATCTGCTGGCGTGGCTGTAAACAGAAGAGGGCAAATGATATCCCAGCCCATCAGTATTGTAAGTCTGCAGTGCCCTACAGCATTTTCTTACCCAGAAATGCTTTTCTACCGAGGTCTGTGCCCTCATTGCTCTCCTTCCACTTTCTTCCAGCTATCTCGGTTATGGTTTCATGGTTAATTATCTGTTAAGTGTAAGGAGGAGGAGGTGGACAGAGCAGACATCAGGTCACCTGCCCAGACCTTCTGCCACTTTGCAGTGGCTGTGACTGTGACCTTACGAGGATTTATAACAATGTAATATTAGAATAGAATGTTTCAATAGAATATTTTTAAAAATAGAATACTAAAATTAATATTTTTTGTATATTGCATAAATTAGCAATGCTTTGAAGAAAGATGTTCCAGAGCACCGTGCATTGCACTGAAACCCCTCTGAAAATCATGCAAAAGAAAAAGAAATAAGTGCTGAAACCACCCATTACTTGTCCTGCATCCAGCCATCTCTCGTGCAAAGCAACAAAACATTCCTGCCAGGATGGAGATATAAAATATAATGTTCCTACCACCTTTTACAGCCCACACTGGCACTAAATCCTACTGCAAATGGGATGATGGAGTTTGTTTTTCAACATAACAGAGTAAAGCTGAGGTGGGGTTTAGCTCACAGATTAAGACTCCTAAATTGAGATGCCTACACATGAGAAAGTGCAAATCCACAATGTCGTTGCCTACAGCTGAGCTAATTCACTCTAACTCCCATTATAGGCAGTGAGAGAATGCTGCCTGTATGTGCACGGAGTATCTGAACTCTCATGGAAGTCAATGGAATCTCAACAGTCAGAGACCACTGCTGCTGTGGTATGTCTAGACAGTGCAGAGTGTAGTCTGACACAACTGTTTTGCAAGGCAGGGAAATGCTAACAGAGGCATCAAGGAGCTGGGGTTCACCTTCTGTAATTTTTAGGAGAGGGATTAGGATGCAGTGTCCACAATTGCATACCCACATCCACCCTCGGTGTCTGAGCTCTCAAGAAAACCAGTGTTTATCTGGGACACATCCACTGCACAGCTGTGTTCGTTGTTTGAACATAGAGGTGTCTCGTATCACCTAAATGTCGCAGGGTATCTCTCCTACCCTCCATAGTTCATCATCACGAGCATGAGGGCAGCCTGTAACTCTGTCAGTGTGCCAGATATGTCTCAGACCCCCCAAGGTGGCACTAGCTGGTTGTATTTAGACAGGTGAATCAAGCACCTACGTGTGTTTAGCAGAGTTGCTTGCTAGACTCCATTGGCTGTGTTGACGAGCCCTCCACTGGCAGTAATACCAGCCCAGACATCCATGTGCAAAACCAGTATTTATCTTGCTCTGTGAAACCAACCCCACACCTGGTGTGCCACACCAGTGGAGCTGCTCCTCCTCAGGTGAAACGAACTCTTGCTTAATATCCCTATCCAAACATCTCCTGGAAACACAAAAAAATGAAGATTACGCTCTCCTAGATTGAATGTCAGTTTGCAAAGCGTGTTAAGAGCATTGGGTGTGTTGGAAGGAACAATGCTATACAAAGAAAACGATCATTCACGTGCACAAAACTTTATAGTGGTACTCAGCTGCCAAGATCTGTGCCAGCTTTGAAACAAAAGTGTGCTTAGGAAATGCTCCTGGCTTGACTTGTGGGCACGTAAATGTTCCCACTTACAAAAATAAATCCTGAATCATTCAGAGAGCATCTCTGCCATTGTCTTGTGAATGTGAGTTGCGGTGCACTAAGTCTTTGCCATGGTGTGGTTCTCATGGAGGATATATTTTTCTTCCTTCAAGAGAAGTTCCTGGAAGGAAGAAGGGTAGCCCAGTAGAAATAACTAAACATATCTGAAGTTCTCCTCTTCTCACTTGGCGTTGGGTAAATACAACATAACTATCTATTGGTGATCCAGGCACTCTGGGCTCCTTTTATAGTTGACATGCAGAAGCAGCCACTTTTAGATGTGATTCGGCAGATCTGTTTTAGACTTCTGTTTTAGGAGAGGATGAATCATGACTTAAACTCTATTGACCAGCTCTCCACTGAAGCCTCCTTTCGTTAATCTCCCTGCGTAGCTACTGTGTCCACGTCAAAGAAAACTCACAGTGAAAATCAAGGAGGACTTAGGAGATGACAACAGACAGTCTTCTACTCATAAACCAAGGGCACATCTCTCTTCTAAAAGGGGACCCATAGATCAGAGCAAATGTTATCACAGGGCAATTCCAGAAACAGAATGTAGGGGGATGTGGTAGCAGGAATGGGAGATTGTTTCTTTTCGTGCCTGGCGGCTATTTACAGTAATGGTTTGTTACTGACATCAGGAAAGAGTTTTCCAGAAGAAGTGAAACCACAAATCTATACTTTTCTCACCATTCCTTCACTGCTCAGGAATTTTTCCCCCTCTTTTAATTATCTCCAGATAATACACCCTCCCCAGTGTACGGCAGTGCATTTGGGGATTCTTCAATGGGGAGAAATAAGCTGAAGTGACACACAAGAGAACAGATAGGATAATGAAATTTGTGGGCATAAGATTTCACTGCAGATATTTCAAAGGATGTGGTTTCCACTGAGACATCCACTGTTTTTCTTGGCGACGTTTTGCATTAGTCTTCTCCACACTCATTTACAGCTTATTCTTTATCTTTTATCCTTTAAGTTTGCCCAGGCTTGAAAAGATAGAGGAGAGGACACGCCACGAGTGCAGATTTCTACTTAAGCATGACTTTGAGTAGAAAGTTTCCCAGGTAAAGTGCCCATATTTTCCCTAAAAATAAATTTTTAGGTATTTTGTATAGATTTTTATTCAACTGTTGTCATGCTGGATGAACCAATGCTAACTTACAGATGAAGTGGCATATTTATGAGCAGGTTCACGCAGTAACTGAAGAGGCTATAGTGATCTTACATTGTCCATATGTATCTGAGTCTTAAGCTGAGGCCAATCCGTGTCTCTATTATGTCAGTCAAATGACAAATATTCATAATTATCCAAGGGGCTGCATTTGGTGATGGACTTAGCGGAGGTGTGGAAATGAGGCTTTAAAATACAACTGAAGGAAAATCTTGCAAAAACATAAAAAAATCCCTCCCTTTTCTTTCTTTCTTCAAGCCAGACTGCAAGTCACATGCCACTTAAAATGAGTTATTAACAATTCCTTTAGAGCCATGTGCCTTTACAGCAGCTAAGGGATAAGGTCCAGTGTGAATCAATGCAAAACAACAGAAAAGTGTCACAGCTTGAGACTCATGCTGTTGCCTTCTGCTTTACACTTCCCTACAGGTAAGATCGTGATAAATGCATTTTCAGATCCGTACTATGGCCTTGGACAACAAAGTTAGGGAATTGTGATGTGGGGGAGACTGAAGTTTCTCATCTGTAAGCTGAGATCATGTTCCATCGCTGCTCCACACACTCCTACAGGGGATGAGGTGACCTCCAGTCTGCCTACCTACAGCTGTGCTGTGCCTTTTCCATATGAAATCTTCAAGAAATCAGGCTGGAAGAGACTCCTGTTACAGTCTCTCCATCTCATTAATGCAGAGATGGTTTTATCTCTGTCTTTCCTGACACTGATGTGTTCTTCATGGTCTACCAGCACTGGTCCACTGGGGGCTCAATGCCTGGCTCCAATGCATGGTGCTTTGTGATGTTGCACAGATAAGGAGCATTTGTAAAGCTACAAAAATGCCTGATTTATAGTAAAATCAAAGTGAGTGAAGCATTTATGTCACTTAAAAACACACAGGCCTAGCTTCTCTTTTAGTAAATAGGGATAATGACCTTTCCCTAGGTCACAAGGGAATTTTGCAAGCAAACATATTTAAGGCTTAGGAGGCCCTGCTCTGACGAGAGTCACGGAAGCACCTTGATCAGACACAACCCGAATTCCCCTTTTCTGCTGGGTTTTGCTGTCACATGCCAGCAGAACAATCCTAATTCACTGAAGATGTTTGCTTGAGGGCAAATAATGCAAGCTGTCTGTTTTGACTTTCCACTGGCATCATCCAGAACGGAGGCTTTTCCTTGACACACTTGCAGGGCCTGCCAGGAGAAATTCCAGTCCCTAGCATATTTTATGCAGCTAAATAAATACCATAATGTGAATAAACTTCATTAGTAATTGCTGATTGAGTTCAAGCCCCTTCAGTTTTGTAGGGGAAATATTTTATTATAAACTTCTGTGAAGTTTAACCTCAGACTTGGTGAGTGACCTGAAAAAATTAGAATATTTTTTGGCAATGAAAATTGCTAACAAGTGAATAGTTTTCCATCTTTCCTAAGCACACCAAGGCTTTACCATTAAAATAAGGTTGCTGCTGGAGTGGGAAAACAGTAACAACCCAGTAGCAGGATTCTACATTTTTATTGTGCCAGCTACCCAACAGAATCAATAGGAGCAGAGCATCATCCCGTGCACCATTCACGTTGCTGGAAGAGGTTTCTTCTGCTGTCTTAACTGTGCTGTCACGATTTGTCCTGTCCTGTATAAATTTCAGGTTGAAAAACTGTCTCCAGAGTGAATAAAATGAAAGTCTTCTTTTTTTGAAAAAAAATAAAGTATAAGGAAAGAAAGTTTGAAACAGGTAGTAGACCAATGGTCACGTGGAGTTGAACTGTGAAACTAAAGGTTTTCCATTGCCTTTTTTCTGGCTGAAAATTTAAACTGTGTCTTCTGCATTTGAGATATGTTCTGTAATCACCACACTTGGAGCTGTTTTATAATGTGCGTGTTCCCCTTTATTTTTGGTCGTAAATTCCTGCCCAGAGCAGTGTGACCTTTCCCAAGAAGGGCTCTGGTGAGATTGGTACAATGGAATCATAACAAGCTTTTTGGGATGGTGTTAAGTGGTGGGAAGTTACCTTCCCAGAATTTATTAATGCAAATATTAGAACAGAAAGTGGCTCTTCTGCTAGCGTAAACATTACGAACATTGGAAATTGAATTTCCATCCTATGGGAAATTTGGATAATTTAATACTTACAGCACTTTAGAACAGAAATGAAAAATCCAAAGGATCAAAGGTTTAATAGAACAGAGTTCTTAAAATTTAGGCTTGAAAACACTGATGAGTTTCAGGCCAGATGAACAGGGACCTGTCATCTTCCTGAACTGCCTCATGGGAGCTGAAGTTTCCTCTTTCCCATTGTGAGCATCACTCTCTCCAGCCTCCAAAATGCACCGTAGTTGTTTGCCATTTCATTTTATGTCAGCTGTATGAAATACTTCACTCTTAGTCTCAAGAGAAAATCATGCTGAGCTAGATCTTTTCATGTGTTTCTTGTGAAAAGGGAAAAAGAAAAAAGAAAAAAGTTGTTTCAGAAAAATCAATTTCTGTAATCATGATTTCTTTTGGAGTGTTCAACATTTCCTTGTAAGTCCCATATGTATTCATTTGACCATGGGCTTAATAATCCACACATATATGTAGGCCAGTCTTCAGCTGGTGAATTCTCTTTGCCTCAGACTTTTCCTAATGTTCCCTTTGTCTTTAGGTTTTAATTTTATGCAATATAAGAACAAACATCTTCTCATGACATGAGCCGTTCCCATTTTACCCAACAGCCCAAGCTCACCACAGGTAAACTTATGCCATCATATGAGAACCCCATTGAAAGTCAACCTTGGAGGAGAAAGGTCATCACAATCCTCTGTAAACCATCACTGGTACTTCACAGATTTGAAGTCAGATGTTCTGTACAGAAAAAAGAGTTATCCATAGAGAGGTGAAATCAAATTCCTCTTTGCAAATCCCACCACCTTTAACAACAAGTTTATGTTGGAAAATTGCAAAACCAAGATCAGTATTTAGAGACTTCTTCCTTGTTTTGCTAAATGTCTCTGCCTGGTGCCTGTTGTCGAAGTACTTTTGTCCCACATGACACAGTGCCCAGTCTTAACATGTTCTTCTGATGCCAGTCAAGTGAGAGCAGTTAGAGCTCAGCACTTGGATGTTGGGGTAGAAGACTGGAAGAAGCAAGGACCATCCTCCTAGACCCTCCACTTCAGAAGTCCCTGTCACCTTGAGGACCATACACAACAGAAATAATTGCTGGATTATGGCAGGCTAGTCAGGCAGCAGCTGTGCCATTGGGGAACAAATGCTCAAAGCCCTCAGAGAAAACGACTCCTGCTTTGCCTTCCTGTTCACTCCTTGCCCGCTATGTTCTTAGTGTTCCTGCTTGTTCTCCCTGCAGTTTGGGAGACCCAGTTCTTCCCAGCATGGAGATAGCCATTTCAAAACTAACATTGCAACCACTTTTCTTGGTAGATTTGGTCTTGGTAGATTTGGTGAGCTTCCCAGCACTGGGCTGGCTGTTCAGCCAGATATGTACACTTGCGTGTTCAGAAATGAATATGATGTGGCATCTGAACTTGTTGTTCTTCTAGGGATATCATGACAAACTATTCTTTTCTTATTTATCTCAGTACGCTCTGTAAATCCACGAAGATTGTTTGAGTCACTCTGGATTTGCTGTGGGACAAAGAACACAGGATGTGGCTAGATCCAGTGAACATATTTTTCAATCAGATTTCCATAAAATCCACTCCCTCTCCCTCCAGACACACACAAACAAAATAATCATCTTATTGAAATAAAGCTGATTGTGAAACTTCCCTTTGTCCTGTGAGAACTTCAGATTTCAAAAGGTTTACTGTCAAAACTTGATAATTCTCGCAGTCCAGGAATCTGTGAAAAACTCACAGTGGGTCTTTTGAGATATTGTTCATGTTTTTGGTCCTCTTAAAAATAGAAATAAAAATAGAATAATAAGACTGTGAAAGCAAGAGGTATTACTAACAAAAATCAAACATTTCCTTCAAAGAAACTCAAAGCTGTATACAATGATTTCAAAATATACGTATTTATTTATTTATGTATGTATTAAGAACCTGAAGGAAATGGCTGTAGCTTGGTGAATCAGGGCTCATTCTAGGAAAATGTGTTAGGAAAAATATCTCAATGAACTCTAATCCGCAAATTCCATCATTCCTCATTTCCTGGACAAGCAAGTGTGAGAAAGAGAGAAGAGAGAAAAAAAAAATCATGAACTGTTAGCAATGAAATGAAAAATCCCAGTTTTAGGCTTTTTTTCTTTCTCCAGGGACCTAATCTGCTTCTGAAAACACTCAGCCTTGCTCTCAGCTGCTCTGCAAGGGATGATTTCCACAAGCAAGGATACAGATAGGTCTGCTTTGATGTTATGGGGAGAAGGTGTGGTTGCACAGGGAATTAATGGCTTGTGCTGCTCTATAAGAAATCAGCATGGACCTGAAGCTCACCTGGCATCCAGATTAATGGCCCAAGCAGAAGAGCAGCCATCTTCTGCAGTTCTTGTTCGCTCTCTGGACGTGTTCCTGGGAGAGCATCACACGTATTGGAAAGTGTTTACTTCTGCTTCCCTCTCCTTGTTTCTATACTTGCACTGTATTCTTAACCTGATCTATTCAAAATGCAGAATGAAAATGGAATAGAAGCTTTCTTATTAAGTAGTTTTTGGGAACATTTGAGAAAAGTGTTGAAAAATTCAACTTCAATGAATTTTCTCTAAAATGAAGGTAGAATCTCAGCTATAAATCAGTCTGGATTATTTCCTAGGTCTGCTAGGTTTGCATTAATCACAAATTCAATCATTTGCTTTGCCCCTGAACAGAGAGTCCAGGATTTCTAGACCACCTAGACACTGACTGAAAAAGTTGTTTTTATGCTGGGAACTCAGACATAATGAGAGCTTTGTTGCCTCTGCTGTCAGTAATTCTTTACCACTTTGCATAATAGATTTTTCTCCAGTTGATCAAAGGATCTTTAAGTATCCAAACTGTGCTCGATGCAGGAGCAAGATGCACATCCCTACAAAGGTAGCACAAAGATACAGCATGATGAATCGGGAAGGAAGGAACTCCACTGATGATGAGAGGGAACCAACCCACACACCTTCCAACAGAAAAATTTCATGTTTTCCAGGTTTATTTTCCCGGAAAGCTCAGTTCAGAGACTACTTCAATTTGAATAACCTGTTCAGTTGAAACTAGCTTCTTACCAAATGCTGGGCATTTTCTACCTTGGACTAATGTCATTACAGAGAACATGCTCTTTTGCTTAAATATTTTCTTCCATTCAGAAGAAGGCAGAAATGATGTAAACAAAGAAATGAAAACAGGGAACCTAATAATTAGCTAACTAATTATGGAATTTGCCATGGAAATCACTCTATGCAGTTTGAAAGAAGGAACCTGTCCATTGGGTTCTGCTTGGTTTGTAAGTTCAGATCTAACACTGAGTGCCCTTGTGTACAATAAGTCAATGACTGAACCCATCCACGTGATAAAAATAGACAATGAAACCCATGGAAATGCATTTTAGTGACAGGAAAGTTAGGAATGCACACTAATGGCAAAAAGGAGGAACTTGCTTCTCCAGAGGGTGAATCAAATCCTTCCTGGTAAAGTATAGAGAGAGGAGCAACCACTGAGTTCATGTTCCTTTCTTTGGCCTTCCAGTTTGGACCACAGAGAACCTGTCCTGGAGACATTATCAGATCTACTTCTTCCTAAATTCTGAACAAATCAAGGGATAGTACATGGGTTGGAAAGGCTGCATTTCAGCTAATTTTTAAAAAAACATTTTTGTCAAGTGCTCTTAAGAATACTTAAATACAAACCCAGTATTCTTCAGTCTCTGCTTGGTTGTGGATAGATGTTATCCACCCAGCCGTAAACATGTTTGATGCATCATCATACAGTGAAAAATAGGAACACAGAAATCAAAAATTCTACTGCAGTATTTCACCCCAGTGATAGCTGATCTCTCCCATCAGACAACTGCAAGGTTCTTTAGGGTGATGAAGACCGCAGTGAAGGAAATTCAAGCAGCCTTGCATTTTCTTTAGGGCAGGAGCCTTGTGAAGTTCTTAGCTCATCCTGAATCGGGGCTTAAGCCTGGAAGAAGGCAAAAATCCGTGGGCTGTTAAGATGAGGGAAACTGGAAACAGCCTCTTACTGTCAGATTTCACTCATTAGTTTTAACCCAAGGTTTCCCCAAGGCTGCTGAACAAATTCCTTCTGTGCAGGAAGTGCTCGTGCTAATCCAGAGGTTCAAAGCCTGTAAGAGGAAATATAATGCTTCCTCCAGGGACTTTTCAGGGGAGAGTGGTTGACCACAAGAAAATAAAAGCTCCTGCAGCTGATCGTGAGCCTGTGTGAGAGGGCTGTTGAGGAGGCACCTAGGAATGACTGCAGTTCCTGCTAATGAGTCAGCAGGGACGGAGCAGCCCAAGCCAGTTTTGGGAGATGCCTGAGCTGTCTGCCACCTTTCAGACCATGGGAATTCTGCAGGGAAACAACAGGGAGGCATGAGTTTGGGGAAGGTAGGAATTCAAGGCTCTGTAGACCATGATGATGGCTGGATTGATGCAAGTGCCTGGTAGGCATGACGACACCTGGAGCAATGTGAGCTCTGTTCCAGCAGTGCTGTGTCCTGTTAAGGTAAGGCACTTTGGTTTTCTTCCACTTCTTGGTCTTCAAAGACAGAAAAATCTTGTGGGCATGAGTTGCCTTGATCTATCTCTGTATAATGTCTATTTTAGTGAGTCCAAATTCTCTTTGGATTTTCCCACACAAGTGGGAAGTCAAATGGCCCCAAACCCACGGTCTCATTCCCATAAGAGAACTTGAGAACCCATTCATATCTTCACTAGCTTTCAGGAATTCCCTCTAAACATCAATACCCTCCCACACACAAAGCTAAGGACTGAGGTTTCAAATGGAACTTAAGCTCTTTAAAACAAAAAAATTCAACTCATCCAGATGTGCTCACGTGATTGTGGATCTTTTTTTGAACTGGAATATTTTCCTGGATAACTGGTACCACATCAGAATGCAGTTATACTTTAAATCATGGATAAATTTGTAAATCAGAATAGAATCATGATAAAACAGGAAGAGATTTTGAGAAATATCACAGAATCACAGAATCACAGAATCACAGAATTGCAAGGGTTGGAAGGGACCTCG
>JAOWBO010000056.1:3117888-3140799 GCA_028564985.1 Crax fasciolata | reverse complement strand
GGACCTCGAGAGATCATCGAGTCCAACCCCCCTGCCAGAGCAGGTTGCCTACAGCTGGTTGCACAGGTAGGCGTCCATATCAAACCTCAGCATTTTATTCTCTTTCTAGAATTGGATTAGCTGTATCTATAATGTGCTGCACATCTGTTTTCTAACCTGTTAAAACCTTCTGTTCATAGAAGTTCCCCACAAACTTTGACATGCTTAGGTTGGAGAGATATATTCAGTTCTTGACTGCGTCAGAATTATGGTTAATGCTGTTTAAGAACGTTTTGACTTATTTTTTTCAGCCTGGAAAAGGTGAATGTGCTGAAATGGAACGTTTTCTTATTAATGTAAAAGTTTTGGTGAATCTTTTTTCCTGGAAAGTTTTTTCCAATTGAATTTCTGAGTGTACTGGAAGTAAAAGCTTTCCCTAGAAACAGATGGAAGTACGAGATTTCCCTAAGAAAAGACAATTCCTACCTGTAAGGGATTTCAGTCATTTTCTAAGAGGCTCTTCCTCCCCCTAGCTGAGATGAATGACTTCAGAATGAATCTCTCGTGACTTGGGCTTTGTCTACTAACCCGTTACCTCCTTTCAGACAATTACCCTCTATTGTTTTGTATTATTATTTTGTTTAATTTTTCTTAAATAGCTTGGTTTCAGCTCAACTTGGACTGAACATCAAGGGAAAGTTATTCTCCCGTTTAGCTGTAACGCAACATGAACAGGGGTGTTAGAATGTGGTTTTCAGAAAATAAGTCATAATGCTTCTAAAGCAATTTGTGATGTCCCCTTTGGGATTACACAGGCTGGTCATGTGTTGGCTTGAAATTTGGGCTGAAACTGTTACAGCTCAATTGAAATAAACTTTCCAAATGTATTTATTCAGAGTGAGATCCATGAAGTGCAAACACCCCAGGCCTAATGATGCATGGAAAATAGAAAAGACAACCCCTCCTCGTTTACTATGATAAATGATCACCTCAAAATCCTAATGGCCATGGCATTCTATCAACATGTTCAGCTCCTACCCAACATCAGGTGAATGGTGGAGGTGGATGAGTGTGGGGCTCGAATTATGTTGCTGATCTTGGCGGGTCCTGGTTGATTTAACAAGCCTGATTTGATGCTAAATAAATATTGTCTTTGCAATTTGCTCACCAGTGTTTAACCTGGATAAAAGAGACCACAAATACTGTTGCACTGGGTGATCTGGCAACAGGCACAAACAGTTCAAAAGATCCATTAAGACTGTGATAAGTGTTCAACAAAAATTTTAATGAAATCATCTTTTGCCCTAATGAAAACCCTCTGTTCTGCAGTAACTGAAGAAAATCAGCGAGCTCTGCCCCTCATAACTTCAATTTACATGTCAATGTAAAGGTCAAGCCATTCTGTGAGATGAGGAAGTCCCTCAACAGACCCTACATGACAGGTTAACAGCTATGGATAATTCCACGACGATGCAGAGGATTTCATGATCCCTCTTACAAAGCAGATCACTCGGGAGCAGGGAAGTGCAAACAATAAGATTTCAGAAATCACACTTGTCAGCTGTAGTCACTTTGCCTCTCAGCATCCTACAGATGAGCTCCTTTTGATGTCATACTCCTGTTCCTGCTTGGAGCCAAGCTCAGCTCCTGTAGAAGTCAAGGCACTGATGAACCATGACCTTGTGCACAGGAAGATAGCTCAGCTTGCCAGATAAGATGCTTAAGGGACAGATCCTTAGTCCAACACATTGAAACTGTGGTGGCAGGTATTTGTTCTAATGTGAGATTTTTTATTTTTATTTTTCATTGGCTGAAACTTGGGTATTTCTTCAAGCCAGGCTGGACCGGGAGAAATGCAGGGTGCAACGTCAGGGCCAGTGCTGTGAGATGCTAAACTGCTGCAGCTCCTGCCACTTCCACTGGGAATCAATAGTGCTCAGTCTTGTGGAGGCAGACCTTTGTTCAGCTGGGCTGCCTTCCCTCAAACTCTGACCTCTGCCCATTCCTCGAAACGTTTTAAAGAGGCACTATGTAGCTGTAAAAGTAAACTTTTCCTTTTCCTTTTCCTATTTCCATTTCTACTTCTATTTCTATTTCTTTCTCTCTTTTTTTTTTTTCTGCAATTATTATGATTTTTTTTTTCAACCCAGGTATTTGCAAGAGCTGCCAGCAAGAGAAAGATATGAGTGATCTGTTTCCTTCACTAAACTGATTCAGTGATGCAGGATTTTTCTTTATTGCCTAAATATTTTCATCATTACGGCAGTGCTAGAGGTTTCAAACTGAGCTCATACACTAAGTAAAATTGAGAGAGAAGTTCTCTCCAAAGCAGGTAGCATCTCTTCATTGGTGTGTTTAGAAACTTGCTGGACTGTCAAGGAAAGTTTAGTTAGAAACCTGGCTTTGTTTGGTCTGGTGGGGACTCCTCCAGCTCTGCTGATATCTGATTCTTGGTGTGCTGACAGGCAATGTAGGACTGCTCTTTAAATGTGCAAATCAGCCCCCATGCCACTGTAAATCAGAATGAACTTGAACAGAACTGCATCCAGTTGCAGCAACAAAACTTTTAGCCCATTACCCTCCCCCAGCAATTTTTATTCCAGCTATCCACTGGGGGAATGTCAATCAACAAACCTGTGTATCGTGGGACTTGTTATTCCCAAATTTACGTTGCCACTTTCTCCCAGCATTGAGCCAAACAGACCAATGGCACCATGGATGCTTGTCAGCATTTAATCCTGCCAAGCTAAAATCCCACTCTGGTTAATTAGCTGCTGCTCCAGGTGTTTGGTAAGCAATTCCTTAGGCCAGCCCCTCCCAGATCAAGAAATGAAGGAGGTCTCTCATCTCGTCTCCAAGCTCTTCTAGTTCATTGGCTCTAGTCCAAAAGCAGTGACCAAGCACGAGCTGAAGAGATTTGTGTGCTTCCACTCCCTATGGCACCATCAATTATATGGGGTAAAGCATTACCTGACTCACTGAACTTGTCATGCTTCACTCCCCTTGGAGGAAAACTCAATGATTTTAAGAGCTTATGTTTGGGACTGTGATGGTGGAGTTTTTGTGTTAAATCTAGGGAAAAAAAAGGGGAGATATTGAAGAGAGAGCTGACTACCAGGTAAGTCTCAGGAACCCAAGGTTCAGCAGATTTTGTCTGCCCCTGGGGAAGACCTATACAGATGTTGTGCCAGATTTATGCCAAATGGGCTCATGTAAAATGCTGTGTTGATGTTTACATCTGCACTGAATACATCTTGTGAGTATATATGTAACTGTATGCCTGTGTTCACATCCTCACCCAAGTGTTAGGCATTTCTTAACATATTTTTTAATTCAAACGTTCAGTAAGAGGAGTTATTTTGTCATATTCAGTTTCTTAAGAGTACAGGTAGATAAAGCAACTGTGATAGAAACCTGGTGGCAAGGTGGGTGGCAAGGTCCCACCATGGAAAGAAAGGATTTTGGTTTTGTATTTATATGCGATGAGTGAAAGCAGAACACATGCCTGCATGGGAAACCCTCATGGATCAAGATATAAGGTTCAAGGAGGCTCTAACCTAACCTCCCCACTGCAGAAAGCAAGATGCTTCTAAAATAGACATAAGACTGGAAGGGAATACCAGTGAGTTTGGACACCTCAAATGTTGAGACTGCACATAACTTTACCTCACCCTGGGGATATAACTAAGGCACGATGTAAATCAGGTATCTTAGTTAGGAGCATGCTCACCCTGACTGACCTTTGCTTTTCCTTTTTGGCTTTTCCTTTGCCCTTCAGGTGATCTTTGCTGCTAAACTGTATACAGAATGCCCTAACCTTTGTCTGAATATAGAATGTCCTAAATAAAAATAAAAGTGAGTGGTTAAGATTATAACAATAGAGGAGGTCTTTCCTCAAAGGACTTTAAGCATCAAATGAAGGTGAATGATGGAAATGGGAATTTAGCTTATGGCAAAAGGGGCTCATCTGTGACAGCAGAGCAGGCCTGGCTCCTGGCAAGATGAACCCACTGATGCTGTCAGCCATAGAGCAGGGGTGAGCTGTTCTGAGATGTCCCAGAGGAGAGCATTCATGTGCATGAAAATCTAGCACTAGGCATCAGCTCCCTCCTGCTTGCCATGTTGAAAAAAGCAGCAATTTCTAAGACATTCAGCTTGCATCTCCCTTTGGCTCCGAAATGTCACAGTTTTTGACCAGGTCCATAGCTGGTGTTGGAGGTGGTCACTTCTGAAGGTAGTGGCAGAGGTTTTTAGGTCTGGCCTTAAAAAATATGGACCAAGACTCATTTATATGTGTTATAATCCTCCTGATGAAATCATCTTGGCATGATATGATGCTCAATGACATCTCTGTCTTGTTTAGTGGAGTTGGTACTAGTTGTTTCTCTGGAAAAGTCTGAGGATACCACTATCAGCAAAATGCATGGAAACATCCCAAATCCTTGATCCACCAATCCAGGTGCCATACTTGTGCCAGCAGTGCTGTGTTGGAATGGCTGGAGGAGACATCAGTGCTTGTCACCACCCCTAACACAGAGGATGGCTGGAAATGTCTTCTCTTCTCAAGGCCTGTATCCTCGAAGAGAAGAGGGTGGAATAGGGTTTATCTCCTACCTGATAATTTCACCAGAGTTGCATGGGGTATGTGTGTGCATGTATGTGTGTGTACATCTGCACAGCAGACATTCTACATCTACAAGTGGATGTGGAAGATGCGAAAGACATCTTAAAAAGCTGGGTTCCAGAGCACAGAGAGTGTCTTGAGACCTCAGATACTGTAGTGCTGATATGATGGGTGTCCTGTACACGTTCAGATCTTCTCCAGTGTTACAGGGAGAGATTCACCAGGCAGCATATGCCTCACTTACCAAATTACTCTCCTTCTCAAGCAGCAGACCTGTTGACCTGGAGCATATGTATCAAGGAGAAAAAGAGTTCAGTTATATCCTACATTTTTTCCAGCACTTTTTGCTTTAGCTTTTCATCCCTAGGATGAGATCTTAATTGATATTCAACACATAGCAGTTAGTCCAGAGGTTGGCATCCTCCCTGGAGAGATGAATTCATGTTCCTACTGTTGTTTTCCTCTTAAGATCAGGTGCTTACAGCAGTCATACCTCCTTCGAGTAGCTGGAAAGGTTTTGTTTTACGTACGATATTTTGTGTCAAGAGAAATGTTTGTGGACAGCACTAGGTTCAAGCAGCCAGATGAAATGCAACCACTCATCATGTGAGAAGTTGAGAAGGAGTTCTGAGGGTGTTAGTGGTGTCTCAGTGCTGGATTTAGGCACCTAAACCCAGCAGGGCCATCAGCCATGAGAATGAAAACTTAAGCATTCCTTAGGGCTGCATTCATCAGTGCTGGGACCAACCACCCTGGCTTTGGAGCTGGATCTTGAGGTTCAGCTCTTTTGATCAGAACCACACACACTGTCAAAAGTATTATTTTTTCCCCAGTTGGGCAAGTTGCCCAGGCTGTGCCCTCATTTATCCCGTAATAACCTTGCAACATTAGCAAGTGTCTCCATGGGGATCTGAGGACATTTAGCACCTCTCCGAGGGGACTGAGATTTTGCCAGGCCTGGCCCCAGAGCTTTATTTTTCTACCAGAAACACTTTTTGCACATGGTTTGTGGAAGCTGTCGGTAACCCTGATGGGCTGAAGGTTGATAGCAATTTGGTTTAATAGCTCCTTGTGGTTATTATTTTTTCCTCTGCCTCTTAATTGAAGTGGAAAACAGAAATTCCTGTCAGGATGTGTGCATCTGCTTCTAAGATCTGCCAACAACATCACATGGCATTCATCGTGTCTCACGAACTGGAGGATCTCTGAAGCCCTTCCTGGGGGCTCTTTTTGGAGAAAATGGCACAGGCATTTCTACATGTCCTCTCCTTACTGACAGTTATAAGACACTGTGGTAACAGTTGGGAAAGAAAGATCTGAGGTCACAGCAGGATTTACAAGGGTATTTTTCCCAAGCTCAAAATAGATAATTTCTATAAACTCTGCACAACAAATACTGTGAGGTCTTGTGACTGTTGGATATCTCCCAAGAGATGTCTCTCTGCCATGAACCTGCTAAATGTTCTTCAGTGATTCATTTTGCATCTCTGAGCCCCTATTTCAGCATCTATAAATTAAGGGTAATGGTAACAACTTTCCAGTGTTTTGAGAAGTATTTACAATTCAGCTCAACACACAAGGCCATTGGCAAGTGTTTTGATTCTCTCTGCTCTCCAAATGCATAAACGTGTGCTTTTTGTTTAATGCACCTCTGCACCAAAGTGCTGAAAATGATATGGTCTGTGTAGTGCCTTTCAGAGGGGAGAAAAGGGGAAGAAAAAAAATAAAAAAAAAGAGCTCCAAGAGATGATGTTTGGAGTTGCCCAGCTGTGTTTCTAACGTTGTGTCTCAGATGCTGGTCAGGTTCCAGAGGCAGAAGTTCCTTCCAACCCTATCTGGAAGGGAAAAGAGCCACTGTCAATAAACACATTTGGGGTGCTTTCTCTTAATGAATTTGGAGAGAACCTCTTATTTATTTTTTCAGGGAAGTTTTGAAGCAAGCCAGCTACAAGCTACAGCTGGGGTCAGGTTTGTGCCTGCCAGATCTCTAAAGGAAAAGCTTTCTCTGGGAGCTTTGTTTAAGCCCAAAGCCCCTTCTGAACACGGTATACAGACTCAGCTGCTATCTTCTCTGAGTTAGGAGACCACACTATGGTTCAGATGATGAGCGAGGGGTTGGCACAAGAGATTATGCCTTGAGGCTGTGGAGATGAAGATGTCCCAACCATGAAGATGCATCCCAACCATGAAGACGTCCCAACCATGAAGATGTCCCATCCATGAAGATGTCCCATCCATGAAGATGTCCCATCCATGAAGATGTCCCATCCATGAAGATGTCCCAACCATGAAGATGTGCCATCCATTAAGATGTGCCATCCATGAAGAAGACCACTTTTTTTCTGTGAGGACAACTGTGGTTTATGTCCATTTTTGAGAACATACTTGCCAAGTGCTGTAGATGGAACCCTGAAGACAGAGAGAAGATGAAGCATAGTTCCAAGACATGCAATGAGCTTGACTGGAAAAGTGTGAACTTGGGACCTGGTTTGGGTGACATTCACCCGAGAAGACTCTCATGCAGCAGTCAGGTTTGGATCATCACTAGTCAGCCCAGCTCAGGGCTGCTCCAATTTATAGATTTGAATTATGATCTAGAGGAAAGTTATCCACGGGAAACATTTGGAAAAACAGCACCACCAGTGTCATCCCTGGCATTGACTTTATTTTGGGCCTAGATCTTGACTGTGTTGAAGCCAAGAAGAGGTTTTGCTGTTGGCTTCAGAGTGCTTAGGCCAAAGGAACTCTCCTCGAGGAAGTTTCCAAGCCTGAAAATGAAACAGAGCAGTAATGCAAAGGAGCTGCTGTTTTCTGTAATTGCCTTCATTGTTGACGTTCTACTTTTCTTCAGTCAATCAACTCCTGCCTTAATTATACTTTAGAGAGCCTATGGACAGCAGTATTTGCAGACCTGAGTCCCTGAAGCATTTACAAATCTGCCTTGTTTTTAAATGGACTGAATTGTGTTGCCTGTTAAAATAAATTCACTTGTCAAATCTCTTTCTTCAACAGCCTTGCCTTACACCTCGCCCTGACAGTGTAATAATGTCTGAAAAAACAACCTAAAGGCCGTTTTCTAACTACAGCCACCCCTCAAACGAACAGCAAGAGGGGGGAAGGGGAGTCAGAAATAATAACCTGCACTCTGGGGTAGTGGCACAGGACTCAGGTTCATTGACATCACTTGCAAAGACTGGGGAGACTGGTGGAAACAGTCCATGCAGGTTGCTGATGGGAGGTGTGAAGCTGTGTCCTCTGCTGCCAGTGTGAGGTCTGGGGCTCTGGGACAGATGGGTTGCTTGGCACCTGATGAATCTTCTGATGCATGGACACTACAGGGAACACCAGTGCGACTCGTAGTCTTAGTTACAGCCAGACAGAAATCAAGCTGAAGTGTGGTTATCCCAAGCATAACTGAGGGAGGGAAGGAGACAAAGGAGCCATCCATTGGACTGTTTGTTACAAACATTTTCCTAGACTCTTGTGTTCTGTTGATTTTCCTTGACCCTTTCCTTCTCTGTCTTACTGCTTGTTTGCATTGCAACCATAGGAGCGATTGTTTAAATGTCTTAGTGAACATCTTGCAATGCTTGAGTACTGCTGCACATTGTGTCAGTGGACATCAGGTCCACGTGCTTCAGAATGGGATCCTCCGCTCCACGTCTCATGGAGATGCTTCATACTGATTGCAGCCATCTGCAGAGGTCTCTATTGTTATCACGACACTCAATGCAATGTTATCATAGCTCCTTGGCACTATACGAAATGAGAGATCAGTGTCTTCATGTGCAGCGAGAATTAAAATAGAAAAATGATGGTACTTGCAGATAGCATACTGAAGGATTTATTTGACTTCCACAGAGTGTTGGTGGACATTCATGATGGAGCTGCACTTTTAACTCACGTGCCTTCATGCGTGAAAACAAAACTTGTAGCAGGAAAAAGAGGAGGCTGAAGCTGGGTGAGTAGAGAGTGCATTACTGGGCTCTAGTCAAAATATCTCACGTATTAAAGTGCTAACATGGGTGATTTTGACTCTGGATATTTTCTAAAGTCACCCATGTTGCTGTACCTCAGAGGACGCCTCTGTTCACAGCACAAATTATACAGCAGTGAGGTTGTGGGGTCACATCCTTCCATGTCCCATCCATGCAGCACGGGAGTTACCACAGCCCTTCTCCTGCCCCCTTCTCCCTCCATCCCCATCTTTGCAGGGGAGGACAGACTGAAGCAGCATCTGCCCTGTGCAAAGACAAACCTACTGGGGTCTCAAAAGCATGGGGTGATCCACAGCCCTGCAGTGAGTGTGGGAAACACCCAAACAACATCAGCCCATCAGCCATGAATAGGCGAGCTCGTTTGCAAGGAGGGCTCTTTGCTGGCTGATCTGTGCGCCGAGAATATCCCATGCATGGGAGAACTGAGTCTTATCTTTGTGACAGCAATGGGGAAACTGAGGCACAAAGAGATTACATGAGTTGCCCAAGCTAACTTAACAGGTGTGTGGCAAAATCAGAAAAAAAAGTCTATTTTCTCCTGTGTCAAATAGAAATGAGGGCTTCAATCCCACGTTATCATCTGGTTTCACATGCAGCTGTAATGTACAGGGAAGAAGGGCAGAGCTTAGGGGACTCGGCATGAATTAAATCCCCTTACCCTATGACCACATTTACTGTGGGACCTCCTCAGCTACCGTCTTCTAGATCTGAAGCCTTCTCTTCAGGACAGAGACCCAAAGAAGTGCCACGCACACACCTGTTGCCACCAAACAGTTAAATCACTTCCCATCCCCATTTAAGTGGGATACAGAAACAGCTTCTCCTACTGCATCCGCAGCTGCCAGCAGAACTCAGTGACAGCTTTATAAATCACACCTGAAACAAATAAAAATGCCCTGTCCAGAATGAGCCCTTATCTCTTGCTGTTTGTGTTTGGCTGTTTTGTTTCTAAAGGTCATGGGTGGAAGCAGAAGGAGCTGTCACGGGGTGATGTATGTTGTCTTTGGCACAGAGTGACTAATTTTCTGCTAGGGCACAGCAACACAAATGTGAATGGAAGAAGTGTGGGGGGAGAGAAGAGGTGAGAAAAGTTATGAAGCAAGCAGTCATGAAAGACAAAAGGAGGGGAAAGAAAATAGACGTAGTGCATAGCCTCCAAAATACATGAAACAGAAAGCAGCTGTTGAGGAAAAATGGGAAGAACAGATTAAAAACAAGGATTTCAGCCAGCTCCTTTCTTGTGTTTTGGAAATGATGGAGAGCCACATTATTCTGAGTCCAGGAGGGAAAGATTCCCTTTTGTCTGATGCCTCTTATATCCCATCTTAACAGGTATAAGAATTGTGCTTTGGAAGCACTCATCACATGTTATCAGGGGTTACCATAAGAAAAACACAGTATTTACTCACATAACCACTGATCTTTCAGCCTGGAGTGGAGCTGAGGAGTGGGAGAGGGCAGCTATCACAGAGCAGCAGTCATTGCACTTGCTCAGCAGGATAAGAAGGTTCAGGTCAGAGATTTTCCCTCAATGATGTGCACAAATGATGTCTCTAAAATCTCTCTGTGCTGGGTCGCCGCTTTCAGAAGGGCTTTGATTTCAAAGATTTAGTGGATGCAAAGCTCACTGCTCTCTGGGGGAATTATTTCAGGGGTTAATAACCCAAATTAGAAAAAATCAGGAATTTAGTTGAATCTGAACATGCTGAATGTTAGCTCTGTGTCAGTGAATCTTACGTCTCCTAACTACAGCATCCACCTGTGGCTGGACAACAGCACTGGGCAAAATGTCAGCAACCAAATCCATCCCAACCTGTCTGAAATTGAAGCAATGTTGTTAGAGTTTTTAATAGTGGTTTGTCTAAAAAGGGTTTTAGTTCATTAATAAATGAATGCATCTCTGAATGAGTCAATGAAAATGGACTTCATTTTGGTGCAAGCAAACTGTTCCTTGCTGAGCCTGGTGTCTGACAAGCACAAGGCACATCAGTTGCCATGAACAGTAATGCCTAATACTCAATGTTTTTTTATTTTTAGAGGTCCATAGGTCCATGCCCTCTCTGTCAAAAACCTCTTGCCCTATTTAAAAAAAAAAAAAAAAAGCACAAATAAACAATTTCTGAAGGTCCTGTAGCAATTCTGATGCTGAAGCAAACACGAGTGAGCCCAGTTTAGTGTATGTCAGACTGGACACCACGAACATTAGTCACTTGAGAAAAGCTAAGCCAATTCTTGTCCAGCTCAGGAACTCAAAGCGCTTTGAAAACATGAAGGAATTAAACCACATGTCCTGCCTGAGGTAGGTGAAGTATTTTTATCCCCATTTTACGGCTGGCTAAACTCAGACAGCGAGAGGTTAAGTGACTTGTTCGGTGTCGCAGTCGGCTGGGGAATGGAAGAAGTGAAGCAACAGGGAGAGGCTGACCTGGGGCATGTGTTTGTGTGTGCATGTGTTTATGCACATTTGCTCAATATTTTCTTTCCCTATAAACCACAGGACTCCATCTTGCAGAATGCTGAAGTATATACCTTGTACAGGGAGCGGGAATGGAGCACGTGGATGAAAGAATAAAGATGAGGTCAAACAGGAACACAAGGACAAGTTGGCATGATAGCAGCTGGATAAAAGGATTAAGGAGTCGGCTGGGGTGTAGAAACAGGAAACACTGTCTCTTTCTGAAGTGACTGGCATTAGTTCAAAGTGCCCTGCATGGGATGGAAAAGCCCTGGGCTTTGAGGGGAGCAGGCAGGCCCAGCATACGTGCTCAGATGTGACCCAGCAGAGCTAGAAGCAAGATAAATTAGTAGCTCGGGCCAAGGCTGTGAAACTAAGGAGCCTGAATTCAGTTTGTCACTTCTTGTGCTGCTGCCTGGGTGACTCAAGCAAGCAGCTGGCCATGGGATGCACCTGCTTTCTGCTGGAAGCCTACAATGGGCATGAATCAGCTCCCTGCACATGCCCAAAGGCCATTGGAGGTGTCGAAAAGCATCTGAGGCTTTGACATGGGCCTGGCAGATATGACACAAGACTTAGAGAGGACCCAACCCTCTGGAGCAGTAGCTGGAGGTCATGTTGACACTCCACGGCATCCAATGCCTCTTTAGCTGCCTGCACCTTGCCTTGGATTTCATAAGGAGCATGTAGGTCAGTGTCTCCAGGTGAACTAGAGTTGTCCAGGCCTGCATGAGCAATTGCATTTGAGATGTCTGTGCTTTCAGCTGCTGGTTCAAATGGCTCAGCACTGTCATTTCTTCCAGCTCCACATCAACAGATTGACTTTTCCCTTGCTAGGAATCTCTCACTAGACGACTGGATTAATCAGTACAGCCAATGGCTCCCAAAGAAATGTTCATGTTAGCCTATAGGCCACCCTACAGGTCACCTACACACCTACTTTTGGTCTGTACTCACTCGTGATTGCCTTTTCAAGAACTGTACGGGGAACACAGCAACACTGAGGGTTCTAACCTACATCCAGCTGTCCCAACTTGAAAGCTAAATGGCCCTTACAAAATTACGAGTCCCACATTTAGTCATCTTATACTCTATTAACATTTTCAAACTTTGAAAATGGCTTATGATAAATGCAGTAAAAAATTGATGTGACTTGCGTTCTCCAGAGTCTGAGCAGTTGCAAGTGCTTCATCCTTCATTTGAGGAAGAGAGGTTATCTCAGACACCCATTAAAACAAATCAATGGAGCAGGATCATTGTTGGGGATTTAAGAAGGGATGCTCATTAACCAGGACAGATAACCTAGTACATCAGTACAGGAGGACATGGAAAGCCAACCCAGCTTTAGTCTCTTGCTATTTAAGTCACATACCACTCTGAAATGTGGACCAAAATAAGCTGTTCTCGTTAAAATAAGTTCAGTCCGTGGAACAAAGTCTATTTAAATATCTCCTACATCAGAAAGGAAACTAAGTTATTAAATGTTTTCAATCAGACAAAGCAAGCAGAATGCATATGCAGTTTGGGAGCCCGTTGTTAATGGGAGCTACCTTCTGTATGCACACAACCATGGATGGTTGGGAAAGGTTAAATTGATATTTTGGGAGTGTTTTGAAGTATTTACATATTTTGTTTTGAATAATGTTCTGATACCTAATTGAAAACAAAATCCCATGAGTTAGGTTAGATACAAAGTCACTTCCTTCATTTTCAGCCTAGGAAGTAATTCTAAGGGGCTGTTTTTATTTCAACAAAAAAAAATTGGACAACTCATTTTTAGGTGAGCTTTAAATAATTTACCACTCTTCATTTGGCTTTTATTTCCCCATGCACCCTCACTCCAGTTCCATAAGTTTTCCTTAGTCCTTGGAAAAAAAGGCAAAACATAGGTGTCTCTCCCAAGAATGGAACCAAACACAAAACAAAACCAAAAGTTATCATTTGCACAGATTTATGTGCAACTAAACCTTTCCTTTCTTGGGTAATCACAGATTCAGAGCCAGGATCCTTTCTGTTTAGGACACCTGAGCATATGGAGGACAAAGGAGAGAAAAGGCAGATACAGGCAGCACCAGAGATGGAAGCAATCTCCTAGAAATGGGTGGCTGGTGTGGGTGCTGGTACCTGGTGGATATGTCTATTAAAGTTATTTCACTAAACTTTGTTTCAGCAGGCCTCTAATATAGCATGTGTGATGCACCTCAGCATCCTGTGTGGTAACAGGATAAGTTGATTTCAGCTCCTTTCTTCCATCTAATCTTTATATTGCATACTCATCCTGGGCAGTAATTATTTTTACGTGACACCTAAGGAAATGGATGCCCATTCAGTTGGCCCTTTAATTAATATGAAGTACGAATTCTACTGCACATAGATATCCTTTGACTTACGACCCTTGGTTTTTACTGCCCTCCACTCTTTGATGGCTTTTTCAAAGCCATCACCTACATGGATACGGTCCCTTGAAACATCTGCAAATCCCAAACCTGAACTCAGCCATCAGCCTTCCGTGGTGATGTCAGCTTTTGCTGCTATGGAGACAGTGACATCCTGAGCACATCTGACCGATGAAAAATTTCAGGTGATGAAAAAGCAAAGGGGATGAGGCACCTCTTTGAGATACAGATCCTGTTTGTTTTTCCATGCTTGTTCTGAACTGAGCAGAAATTGTGCGCTGTAGATGAAATATCCTATTCCAGATATGCTGCTTGCTGTGCATCTGCCAGCTCAGCCTCAGGGCAAGGTACAATTTCTTTAAACCAGCAGTCGGGAAGAGCAAGACAAAATTTCAACAGGTGATTGACTGAGGAGGTAGAGAGCAATGGTCACTGGAAGCATCAAAGCTTGGTTCAGCTGCCAGAGCACAGATAGTAGCTGCCACTTGGGTTCCTACAGGTGTCTTGGACATACACAGATCGCTTTCAGACCTGACACAGGGCCAGTGGGGCCTTCAGGAGCTGATGACCAGTAACGTTGTCTAAGGACATCTCCAATGACCCTGAATGCAGGCAAGTGAATCAGGTTTCTGATAGCTCGTCTTAGAGCCCACAAAATGACTGTGGCAATGTCCTGGTCTCCAATATGTCAGACTACATTTTTACTCATAGCTCTGTAATTTCTGCTTGTTTTGGGTGAGTACTCCTGAACCTTCTGCTTTTGTAGAGTCCACAGCTTCATATGCAGGGGCAGAGTTCAGAAAACCCAAGGCCTGAAAGAGATCTCAAAATTAATAATCTGTGCCTTGCCCAAGGGCAGAAGCACATATGGAAACATTACCCCTGGCAATTATTTATGTAAATCCTATTTAAATCTCTTTTAACAAAGGCTCTATGCCTTCTCCAAAGCAGCATATCCTTCCACTTTGGCAGTTTTCTCCAAAAGCAAAATTCATCTCACCTCTCTGTAGGCTCGTGTTGATTAAACATCCACAGATGAACTTGTCCACCCTGGGCTCTCCTTGTAGTAAGCTGAGATACAAAGGCACTTCCAAGGTAAGATTCACTGGGCCCATTTTAGATTCTGTGTCAGAACAACGTTTCTATCCATGAATTCATTGCTTCTGTGACTATCTTCTGCAAAATAAAGGAATACTGTCCTGATTATTTTGTCATTTCCTTCTCAGAAATATTTTCTGCTTGTCCTAGCCAGGACACATGTTCTATTATCTTCTTTCCTGCAGAAACATCTCACATATTTAAGAAAGTTATTTGGTTTTACCTGCATATGTTCACTTTCAGAATGAAGAACTATTTCCTTCTGTCCTTGATCTTGTTATTTTTTTTCTAAATCTCTAATCATTTTTGACACTCTACCATTCCCAAGTGATCTTAAAACCATGTTATAAACAAAACATTGTGATAAAAAAATAACCAGAAAAGAGTTAGGACGGCATAGGATATATAATCTAATGAAAAGTCCGGGTGTTCGGGTATTTTGAGGATTTGGCCCACATGTTTCCTGTAGGCCTCCCTCATGTGGATCACCTGCAGATGAAAAAGGATTTGCTTTTCTCAGGAACACCTCTTACCCTTGACTTTTCCACAGAGATTGCCAAAGAGATGACTAGTAGCTCCCAAAAAATGGTGATTTGAATATGACAGGCGCCCATCTAGGAGAGACCACAAAGCTGTCCTTATGGAAGCCATCATTCCCTCTGGAAACCAACCTACAAACACTGTTGGTCTTTTCCACCTTGGAATAGCTGACCCAGAAGAGGGGATGGGACTTAAAACCCATTTGCTAAATATTGGGTTTGTATTGTTTTAGCCCGATCCTCCCCATCAGGATTCCTAATTGAATTACTTGCGCCGTGTGTAGCACCAAGGTAGTAATTACAGGAGATCTTGCATTTGTCTGTGCTTCTGCTGAGGCTGAGCAAATAGGATTAGAATTCTTCCTCCCAAATCGGCAGTGCAAATTAAATGTTTATTCTTTCATGTAGGGAAAATGTCAGCTGTTTCAAATTACCTGCAAAAGATTTCAAATGATTGGGAATCAGAAAAGATAAAAGTCCAACGTCTGCTTGAGAATGTTTTGGTTTAGGTTTTTTATCCACCATTTTTCTCGTTTTGGATCGAAAACAATCCATTAGCTGAATGCATCTATGCTATTTTTTCTTTTTCTTTTTTTCTTTTTCCTATTTTCATTTGTTAAAGTCAGTAAGGTGCTCTAGTCAGAACCGATCACTTTACTTTCATAGCCTGTAAAATTCCAGGCTTAAAAGGATATTGTCAAGTCAAATTTTGCTCCAAATTAGGTTTTGGGCTGGGAATCAAGAGACATGAATTCTAATCCCAGTGACCTGCTGTGTGACCTGCTTCACCTTTCTGTACCTCGGCATCGCTCTTGGTAAAATAGAGATACAACACTTCTTTTTCTAATAAACTGTATTTCCCAAGATGGTCTCACACTTCTAGGCAGCTTTGTTCACTTACTTAGACAAATGATTTGGAGAGAAAGGTTACATAATAGTGGAAGAAACATAACGCACATCCACTTTTAGTTTTACAGGGCTGAAGTTGTCTCAAATGCAACTCTACTGACGCCAAATGGTGCTGAACACAGTCCAATGTGCACACTGCTTCCCGAGGGACTTCGGTAGTGAAACCTACCCACTTAGAAAATGCAACCCAAAGAAAATCAATCTTTGCACTCCACCTGCACCAAGCGTGCACACTCACGTTCTTATCAGTTCTAATCCCAACTCTGACCTCACACGACGTTGGAAATTGCTGGTGAGGCTGTAGGAAGAAAGCCAGCTTTTTGAATCCTGTGCACTTTGGTCTCTTTTTCTATATCATCCTGAGTCCTATCTGGCTTTCGAGGGTTATTCCAGGCGGGGCACATGGACAATGTCTTATTGCACGATGCCAAAGGAGTAGATATCTTGTACAGCAAATCCTTTGTGTTCAGGACTCTGCCAAAGCAAGCACCTCCACCTCCCTCCTTCCATAAATGCAGCCTTTCTCCTGATCTATGAACCCACACAAGCATTAAGATCAGTTGTCAAAATAAAATGAGTGTCTGTGAGTGGCGTGAGCAGCACAGAGCAGAAGAGAGGCCACAGTCCTATCTCAAGTTTGTCTCCAGGCACAGGCACTGTAGAAATGAACCATACTTCTGGTGTAAACTTTGTCCCTCTAGGCTGAAATGATCCTATACAAATTAATTCTTGCTCAATCAAGCAATAGTAATTCCCATATTTGGTTGAAGAAATTTTGTATAAACCAGTGTTAACCTCATACTTGAAATCAGCATTCCAAGACACCCTTACCTGGCCAAGTACCTTGTGGGGTCTGTAGGTAGGTGGAGGGGTGATAAAAGATATAGGGAAGAAATATGTCTTACCCTGTCTCAAGTCAGGGCCACCGTGATGGATCTTGAAGGACTCCTGATACGTCCATGCACCAGCTCCAGTGACAGATGGTGACTGACTTAATCTTCCTGTTCAAACAGGCCATTGTTTTGCCCATTTGCAGAGAGGGGAAGATTTCACGTCCCACATTACTGAAGCCATTCTTTCTGCCCTGTTTCAGGTGGAAATAACAGGCCATTTATTTTAAGGTAGAAGAGATTAATGTGACTATTGGGAACAGGGGGAGGCAAATTTCTGACAGACAACCTGTTTTAGTGCATTCCTTCATGTCCCTTTTCAATGCAGCCCAATAATGATGCTTAACTCTCTGCAATGTCTTATGTCCCCCTCCTACCCACCCAAACCATCTGTGGACTACCCACCCAAATGGGAAACCAGCACAGGTTTTGCATCTAATCGGTGTTCCTGCTGAGCCGTGCTGCAACCCAATGCTCTGAAACCCCCTGACAGATATGGCTTGGGGCCAAGCAAGAGCTTGAATGGTGGTGATTTTACAACCCCTTCCTTGTGTGGCTATTTTCATGCCCCCTTCCTCACTCTGGGAAACGCTGGGGGACAGCCATAAATTTGTGATACATCATCGCTCGCACTCTAGGCTGAATGCAATATTCCCTCAGCGAGGCTTCATTAAGAGGAAATTCATGCCTTAAACACCTTGCAGCCTGCATTTTTGACAAGTCATCACATTTTTGTGTGCCCTGCTTTATTTTAAAGCCCCTCTAGTAATGACATTCCTGAACAGGGGCTGCTTTGCAGCCTGCAAAGGGGGAGTCTTTGTCAGCTGGGAGCAGTGGAGAAGGAAAAGTGTGATGCAGAGTATGTATTATGATGGAGGGGAACAACCTGTTGTGTAAATTTGTCTGTCTTCTTGGACACCCACACTGCTGTCCGTTTTTGGCAGGCAGGTCAGGACAGGAAGAAACACAATGTCTTAAATCCATGAGGAAATTATCACACAGGAGCAGGGCATGCTGGAACATTCTACACAGTGTTGCTTTATCTCCACAAGACCCTGTGGGGAAGCTGTCTTCAAAATTCAGAGCCCACCCTGAATTAGCATCTTTTTCATCGCAGTATTATCCCTACCCAACCAACTTTGCTCCTAGGTACCAGGTGGGAATCCCTCCAGTCTTGCACTCACCCAGCTCACTTGGGATAGTTGTGTTGTTATTTTTCTGGTCTATTTGCAGGTGCCTTGCTCTCAGCCCATGGCCTAAAGTTGCGGTCATTAAGAGCTTTAACCATGAACAGAAAATTGATTTTAGGAAATGTAATCAGCACAAATCAGAGCAGAGCAAAGAATCATCTGAAGAAATATTTTACTTTGGCTGACTATGGAGAGCTAGTCAAATCCAAGTTTAGACATCAGAGCAGTTATCCACCTCTGTGGCAATCCTGGGGATCTTCACTGATTATCGGATTGATGAGTGGTAAGTGATTTTGATTTTGGCTTTACTTCTATAAAACTCTCATAACAAATAAAACTAAAAGTGAAACAAATGCAAGACCTCTTACTCTTCAAATACACACCATCCCCTACCAATGCCTTTCACCAATATATCAACAGGACTCCCAGGAGTAGAATCTGCTTCAAATGCCTGAATGCCATCTCTGATAGCAGATAAATCTTCTATGTCCTGGAGATTCAGGTGGGTTGTGGAGCCAACTGTAATGATTTAAGATAAATATGTTCATCCAGTGTACTTAACTGATATATCTCCACCTGGGATAATTTTAAAAGATTGTGTGAATGTGAAGTCAAGTTTCAACAGTAACTTAAACTAAACCTTTCAATGCTGAAGTGAATCGAGGTGTGATGATAATCTATTATGTATAGCTGTGCTGGAGCTGGAGAGCTGTGATGAACAACTGCAGATTGTCATCTTTTCAGTTGTAGCAGCCAGCTTTGGAGATCATCTACAAAACACCCTCAAGATCGTGCCCACCTCATTCTGCTCAGTTCTCTTTGTAAAATTGTTTAATAACAGGGCAATTGCGTGGCACATTTTAAGGTCTGCCACATCATTGTTTAGGTAGGTCAAGTTTGGGTGAATGTTCACCTCCAGTCCATTCTCTGTCCTATCTGTCTGAGCAAAAGAGGACTATGAACTGTGATAACCAGGATGTACTCAGCTTACAGAACATCCCAGTCAACTGGAACCTTGCTAATGGTGTAAAGAAAAGATTTATTGTGTTCTCACAGAGAAGGAAAGGGTGAAACCAGTGTGCTTCCTGGTGTGATCATGTAACCACTGGCCTCATGATTGGAAAGAGTTGAGAAGCAAGACTGAAACCTTTCAGTTTCAATGGTTTGTCACCAAAAATTCATTCAGTTCCCCACCTTCACAAACAAGGATGACAGTGTAGCCAGACATACCTACAGCAGTGAGTTTCAGCATGAGGAGGTAAAGCCCAAACACACAATCGAGATAATGTGGCCTAAACTTGCCACCTGCCACATGGCTGTGTGAGCATGATCTTTGCCCACCCCAACAGTGAGGTCAAAGCTCACTTCTTTCCCACTAAACGTTATCTAAGCCAGAGCAAACCATACATCTGAAGGCCATGCACACAGACAGGTAGCACAGCAGAGACGTTGACTGTGAACTCATTAGACTACTACACTTAATCATAGGCTCTCTCCATGACCAAAGCAAATAAATACTTTTTTTCATGAATTTTTATCTGCCCATATATTATTACTGCTATGCTGCAACAAGCAAGCTAATATATGATTTCTAAATCCCACATTTCCCTGGTGATTTATCATTCACTTGACCATGAAACTTGCAATGAAAATTTGAGTTACCCAAGCAGATTTCACTCTTGCAGCAGAAATGGCTCTTTCTTTTTCTTCTGTGAGAGTCAAGAGGAGAACTCACCTTGATTTTGCAGCTGGAGAAAGATCAGCTAAAATTTAGCTAAATGCATTGTCCAAGAAGATTTTGCTTTGATATATGGCAACTGAAATGAGAGAATCTGGGAGGAGAACATACAGATTTGAAGTGTAGATAAAGTGCTGCTACTATTTATACTCTGCTGTATTGTTTCTTTCTGGATCTGAGCAAGAATATAAATCATGGAAGAAGTATAGACTTAAGGGCTGATATTCCAGGTTGCATGTGGGCTAAAAGGAAGGGAAGAATTCATGGATTTATCTCCATGTGCTCAGACTTGGAACACCCCAAGGAGTTGTTGAGCCCAAACTCATAGTGGTTTTTGGATCAAGGTCTCTGGGAGACCAGATGAAGTCAGGAGATTAAGGTGCTTAAACCTGGACCTTGGTATTGTTTCTGTCCTGTGGCAATGCTTTCTGAAAGATAACTGTCTCAAGAAGATTGTTTATTAATTATGAATTAAAAGGATTGGCAATGGTTAGAAAAAATCCTTAAAGTCGGGAACAAAAATAATTCTTTTTATTGTAGTCTGAAAACACACACGTGTTAAGAAAGGGGAAGGAAATCCAACTGAAAATGCCAAATACAAATTAAACAAGATTACAGGAAAGCTGTCCCCAAGAAAGAGGTTGCAATGGTCAGATTCTCCCAAACTCCGTAGCAATGGACTCTGCATGGAGTCTAGACAGGAGCAGAGCGTTAAAGGCACAGGCCAGACTAGGTGACCTGTCTCGTGTTCACAGTGCTTGACTCCTCAAGTGACGCCCAAGCTGATGACCTATTCCCCTTTCAAACTTCTCTTTTCTCTAAAGATCTGTTTGGGAATAAATGTCTGAAGGTTCCCTGAGTAGCTTCCTTTTGACAACGTTAAAATATTTGCTTGTCTTCTTCTCCAAGGATTTCTTCATTTTCTGTCCCTTCACCTTGCCTCTAGTCAAGAGGATGGAATAAATTAGCAAGCAGCATGTGAACCTCAGCTCTTGTTAGCTACACCTAAATACCACTAAGCCTATTAAGTTTATTCCTGGAACTGTCCTGTGCTACCACCCCCAATAACTTTTCTGTTCAGTAGATTTCATTTCCTTTGTTCTTACTTAATTTACTTGCAGCCAGGGGCTCCAGCAACTGAGCCATTAGCTCGCTGCTAATTAGCTGGCACTAACAGCCTCTCGTTATTCGGGAGGCTTGGAGAATGTTTGCTCCGAGTCACATGGCGGGACAGCCGTTTAATAACAGCTATCCTGTCTAATTCTGCATTTCCCTTGGCTCCTCATATAGATATCCAAGCTGAGCCCACTGGCAACACTAGGGAGTATTTTTGTAACAGATGGAGAAGGAGAGGAAGCTACTTCATGACACTCTTTTCCCTGGAGGGAGATTGTTCCTCCTCCAGCATGTCCATGAAGGATAGGGAGCAAGGAGAGACGTGCCTGTAGCATCTGTCATTGCACGAGGAAAGGAAAAGTAATTCCCTCTCTCCCACCTCCTCCTCCTGAAGCAGGAGCTCTGTGACACTGCCCATGCTAAGCAAAAAACTCAATCTGTGATTTGCCACCATGTGCTGCCCGCTGAGGTCCTTGATTTGGGTATTCATATCATGCTGTTCTGGTACATTCATAGTCAGTGCAAGGGGGATGGCATGTGGACATCCCAGCACTGGAGAGTATAACACACCTCTGGCTGTTTTCCAAATTGCACGGTCCCCACGTTGTATGGGTTGGGCTAGGGGGACTCAGGGTGCCACCCAACCCTGCAGCGTGACAGATGCCATCCTGTCATGCAATCTAGAGCGTGGCTTTTGGATCTCAGGCTTCCAGGAACTGCTGAGGTTAGGATGCATCTGAGCAGGTTGCAAAGAGCTGCAAACCCCTGAGCACCTGCCCCTCTTGCCAGTAGATCAGGTTGTGTTTTTCCTGGCAAGTGAATGCACCTGGTGATCCAGGGAAACCAGTAACCCTCCCACACCCTCCATCACACCCCAAAGATGCAACTTTTGGCACTTGCAGGTCACCAGGTGCTCCCTTTCCTCAGTAGCAAAACAGGAAATGAGTCAAGCAGAGAAATACACGCTCACATGAGGAATTGCCCTTGTAGGTCTCAAGAAGATGCAGCCTCAGAGGTGTTTGTTATTCTTGAGCAAGGAGGATGCATCTGCACACCATGCCCTGAGGTGACACAGCTATGAACTGTCAGCAAAGGGTGGGGGCAGGTGGAAAATTTGGTGTCTTCTGAGACTTTGTTTACTCAAACCCTCCGGGCTTGCTTGCACAGATTCCTTTGAATCCATTTCTCAATCGTCCGGGATGGATGCCCAGTGCCTGGAGATCTACACCTCTCACAAACCTGAAGGAGAGTACCAGAGGTACAGCTTTTCAGGAAAAGAGCTGAGATAATCCTATCTTCCTAGGAGACACCAGTGCCTCTGGAAGGAGAGATAACACAGTATTTCTTAAGTTCAATTCCTCAGTGCATCCCAAAGAGGGACGCAGCACCTCTGGACCACCACACAAGCTTTGCACCGTGCAGGCTGCGCAGAACCTTGTGCCATGGTTTGGTTCTCCTGTAGACATTTCACACCTTTCCCTCTGCTGTTGAGCTCTGACAAGGCAACCTGTGGGCTGTGGGAGGCACCACATCTGCTCCAGCATCACCTTGGGCCTGGACGGAGCCATGAGGCCTCAAGTTGAGAGGCCTTCAGCCTCTGGAAGGGGAGAACAAGCACACATTTCATACTTTAGAAGGCCCAGGACATCTTCGTGTCCTTCTCCTGGAGAATTTAAAGCATTTTCCTGTGTTCAGATGAGCTGGGCTCAGCTCTTGGCTCAGCCCCAGACTCTCTGCAAGACCCAAGTCAGAATGGGAGGCTGCTTGGTGTGCCTAGTTTTCATTTCAGCAGCAGCCACACCCCCCTGCTCCCAAGAAGGGAGGAAAAGTCAAAATGTGGCTGTGTTTCCTGTGATACAGCTGCTATCATCTCCCCATGACCTTGAGCAGGCATAGGAAAGGAGGGGAGTGCAGCCGCAGGAGAGTGAAAGAAGCTTTGCTGCTGGGCAGACCTTGTGCTGTTGCATTTGCTATGGGTG
>JAOWBO010000056.1:3104336-3117878 GCA_028564985.1 Crax fasciolata | reverse complement strand
TAGGTGGGGAGTGACCTGTCCAGGAGCATCCCACAGAACATCCTTGTGCCACCCAGTGCAGAGTGGAGGGAGTTAATGTCCAAAATTAACAGATTTTGCTAATCTGTGCAGAGGACATATCTGGGCATCACTGTCTCCCAGGGAGCAGCTCAACAACAGGGCACCATGCCCACCTGGGTTGTGTTAAAGCCAAGGAGGGGTCAGTTTGGCATGGGATGCTCCTGTCCATCAAAGATACCTGCTGCTCCACGTCACGTAGGTGGGCTCAGTTCCAAATCCTCTTTCTTCCTCATTGTGACTTTTTATCCATAAGTTTTGGTGGGTTTGATTTGTTAATTTTTTATCAGAATAGAAGCTTTTTTCTCCTCTTTCTTGCTGGATAAAAAGTTTATTTAGTTACAGTCAGACAGGGTCATTGCTTTGAAGAGCATTTGTGGCTGAGACTTAGCTATCAGAAAAAGCAAGAGTTTTGTTAACATATCAAGACATGTATGTGTACACATATAGAATCATAGGATGATAGAATGGGTTGGGTTGGAAGGGGCCTTAAAGATCATCGGGTTCCAATCCCCCTGCATGATCATGGCCACCTCAGTCTGGCTGTGGAGAAGTGTATCTCTGCTAAATATGTGGAACTGGACCATTATTTCCAAACTGCTCATACAGCCTGATCTCAGAGTGCTTATCTGGGCTCAGGAAACAATTCAGCTGATGAACTGCCCAGTTAACTGTTTCATGATCCATTTTCCTTTCTAGTGAAATAGGGTAAGTGATAGCTCTTGTGCTGGAAAATCACGAGGATGGTGGAGACAATTCTGAGGAGGAGCCAACATGGGCAGGAAACTTCTCCCAGAACTACAGGCAGGGCAAGGCTTCCAGCTTGTAACTGATAGACTGGAGTCCAGATGAGGATGTTTATCCAAGAATTAGCATGTGCAAATCTTCTGAAGCCCTGCTTATCTCCCTTTTTTTGCTCAAAGCCACGTGCTCCTTCCTGCTTGTCTAACAGTCCAATTGCTGAAACCCGGAGGCTGGTGAGACAGATGAGTCTTATATCGATATCCATAGCAGGACCAGGGAGATCACATCAGCTGTATTTGTAGATATGCAGGCAGATATTTATCTTAATCCACTGGTTTTGTGCAGTAGAGCAGGTCAAACTGTAGACATAGATTTTAAAAGAAAAATATTGCATTTTCATGAACTCCAAAACTTGAAACAAACATGACTGCTTTCCTGCAAAACTCTATTTGATTTATTTGTGGGGTCTTCCTTCACCATGTGAGAGTGGGGCAATCCCAGCCATCACTGCCTGCAAACACTTACGGTGGGATTTATTTGAATTCTAAACATCTTAACCCGAACATATCACCCTGGATTGTTGTCATGATTAAAGGATAGAACTAGGCATTCTAGGGGAGAATCTTATCCCCTTACTTAGAATATGAATCACATCCCAGACTGCTGCCTCTTTTGTCACCGAACACTCCATGATTATCTCAGATGGGGATGGATGCAATGGAGGTGGCTGTATCTGCTAGCATGAGTACCATCCACGTTTTTGCAAATTTTTCCACTAATCAGGATTTAAAATCCTGCAAGCAGTTTCTGTGAAGTCTTCTAACGAGCTGCCCTAGGCAAGGTTCATCAAAATCCCTGAGGAATTAAAACTACTGGTTAACTTTCAGAAAAGAGAGGGTAGGACAACTTCCTATCTACGTGAACTTCTCAACGTGGGAGGTTTTGGATACTCAGAATTGACTTAGATTCAGGGGTGAAATGCGTGAGTTCACAGAAGTAGCATCCATGAGGAATTATCAAGTAGAAAGATTCAGGAAGTACTGGAGCTGTAAATTCTTGGAGGCTGGGAGAACATTCAGAGAATTATCACTACGTGCTTTGTCTATTCTTTCTGAGGCATTTGCTTTTGGAATTGGCCATTTATGGAAACAAGACACTGGCTCAGATCAGTCTGTGGTTTGGACCCCTACACTCAGTAACATCCTTGGGTAGCAGGAAGCACAGGCTGATGTTTTAATGACTAAGCACCTGACAAAATCTTTATAAAAAAAATCTGGTATTATTTATATGCAATTTCTAAAATTCATCTATTTACCTTTACCCCTGAAAGTTCTTCTTTTGTGTTTAAACACAAACAAGGAAGTTTTCATTTCAAAAACAGACCATGGCTCAGCACTAATATTTGTTTAGAATGAATCACTGTACACCTTGCAAGCAACCTGTATGACACACTCTATATTACTCTAAATCTCAATTCAGACATTTTATTGGACTTTTCTGTCATTTTGCTCTGCAGAGTAAGTGGGTTTTTCAGAAACAATAGTAGCAATGTAGTATTAACAACTGGGATTAGTGACTATGGCTGTTTCCCTTAGCAAGCTGAGAGAATTGAGCTGTTATTTCCAATTACAAGCAACATACATCAAATTACATCTATATTCAACATAAAACATAGACACTATGTAACAGATGTCCTATTTAATGGAGACAATCCTTAGGTAGGGCATCTGAGGATCAGTTTCTTTTGTCCTAGTAAAATAAATCTGAAGTATCCTACTTGTCTCCTTGGACTGTAAAGCACACCTAAGGTGTCCAGCACATTTGTAGTTATCTACATCTCAGCCAGATGAACTTGGACAGAAGGTATCCCCACCTTGTACCCTGTCACTACAGTCACTTCACATTCCCATATCCTGCAGGATCTGATTTTCTGCAATATAATCTTAGATGAGTGGGAAAGATGTTAGGGATGTTCATATTCCTCTTTAAATCTTTCTACAATCTTCATAGATGTAATGACCCAATGGTTTATCCGTTAGCTGCATATTTCAGTTGACAAGCAACAGAAATATATCCGAAATGAAATGGATTTCCAAACGTAAGCCATGACTTTCTGGTAAAAATGACACATCCAGAAATAGAAGCAAAACTAGGATCATTCCCCGGTCAAAGCATTGGTAAAGAATGAGCTTTTATACATGCCTCAATTTTTATGATGCGTACATTGTGTGTGCTCATATCTCTGCCAACTCAAATGGACAGAGCTAGGCAACATTTCAATGGTTTGTCAAAGTTGGATTTAGGTCACATTTTGTTAAAATCCTGTAACAAGTTTTGACCTTTCCAAAAATATCTTGGATGTCAGTCTAGGCCTCATAATTTCCAGGTGGCAGCAGGAAAAGATCTCAGCTCGTATTGTTTACCAACTGTTTCAAAATAAGCGAGGAATGAGCTTCATTAAACTGTTTCATGAAAGATTTGTGACATACTTTTAGAGCGTTTTTTGCTCAATATATTAGAGGTGACACGCAAAACTAGTGGCCAATGAATGAAAATACTATTGTAGAAGAAGTTCGTTATGGATTCTGGCTGTCTTATTAGTGGAAAGGCTTTGTCCTGACTGCTTAATTATAGAAGTTCTCCCGGTGAGTGGGTCACAATTGACTACATTGTGAATTCAAATCTTTTTCCAGTGTCCTATCAAAACATTGCCTTCAGATGATCCAGATACATCTGAGGACTTGGTCATTCAAGCAAGGGAAATGATTTTGTCTGCCATGGCTGGTAGACATAGGGCTCCTTATTTTGACAATAGCTACAGATGCTGGAGCATGCTCGTGCATATACTTCTTTCGGAACAGAATTCAGACATGGGTTCTCAATGACTTGAAAGGAAATTCTTCTTTCAGGAAAGACAGGAGGCAGGCTTGATCTTTCTTGAGGAAATCAGTTGTCAGCACAGTTCAGACACTGGTCTCAAAGTGTGGAAAAGTGCCAGGAGAAAAGCAGGCTCAGTGAACATGTGTGGGCCTTGAAAATTGATTTTATTAGGTAAGAAGATAGGCACAGTACCTAACAGCTATCTAAAAGGCATTTCCTCCAATTGTTTAGCACCTTTCTTTTAGCATCACACACTCTCCCTCCCCCTCCTACAACGCTGTTTGCTGGGAAACATCCAAAGTCTGAAGGCATTTGTCATGGAAGTGGCATGCAAAAGGCAGCTTGCCATGGTATCCACTACGTGTCAACAGATCTCTCCTTCAAATACTTCGTAAACAGCTTGACTCGGTGGCTTCCAGGTCAGCATTTCTTGTTGCTGTTGTTGCTTTTCCAAGTATTTAGTATCTTGTCCATTTCCTTTTCCATGTCTCATGATACTTCATAGTTCTTTGACATTTATTAGCCACGTGAAGAACAGTTTGGAGGAATCATTTAATCATTCCTGACCTCTTCTCCTTCCTCTCTGGAGAGACATCCTGTACATCTACAGCTCTTTGTCATCTACAGTCATGCTAGACTCCTTCCCAGCCTCTGCTCCTTGCTCAGCCCTGCTTCTGATCAGAAGAGGACCACGTCCCAGTCAGCTAAGAATCAGAGCACTACAGAAGATGTGGAGGAAGACACTCCATGCCTTGAAAAACTCAGCATTCAGATGGGCTTAGGATGTGTTTTTACAGTTGTTGAGTGAAGCTAAGACTCAAACAGTTAAAGCATGTAATCCCACAGTTGTAAGAACTGTCGCAACCACAGAAAAAGACATTGTGCTCTCAGATTGTCTCTTTTTTGGTGGCTTATGCTGAACATATCATTCTTGACACCACCATTGGACTGAAAATGCAATGCTGGGCTGTTACTGTGACTCATCTTATAAAAAAAAAATAACTTATTAAGCAGAATTTGCTAGCTGATTTGATCTTCTGGCCATATTCAAAATCTGGGAAGCATTTCACCTACTTCCACCTGCCAAAATTTACAACTGGATCTGAAATTGGCAGAGAAAAATTAATCACATACGACAACTCAATTTGCCTGATCTGTTTCAGACACTCTTTTAACAGCAAGATGAATTACACCTTTTCTCACTGTTGACTATGCAGAGCCTAAGATGGCATGGATGATGATCTCCGGGAGCAGAAAAGTAGGGCTGTTTCCTTAGGCCACAACAAGCCAGGAGCTAAGGGAAAACACAGCCTAGGCTGGGCCATGCTTTCATTGAGTTTAAACAGTTTCTGGAGCAGGCAGCAGAGGGTGGAGGTCTCAGGAGAGGCTGCTGGTGCAAATCAGTGCACTCAGAGCCCTGACAGAGACGCACATCATAGATATGCAATGTCTCCCACCCCGTATGACTTATTGTCATGCTGAAAAATGCTAAGAAATCTGAGACTAGAACCTACATCTCTGATTTATTATTAAATCACAGCTATCAGCTCTGTCCAGCATGATATCTGCTGGATGAATTCCACAAAGCTTCTTTGGTTTCTATTTCAATTCAAAATTTCAATGGTCACTGTATTTATTTGTTTTTGAAAAATGGCACCATTCTAATGAATATCACTAAATAAAAATTGGTTTGGCAACAGAATTTCCTTTTCTGCATCATTTCACCTTGCTAAGTCAATTTAGAGATACCATGCTCAAGAACACCAGTGAAATCCCAGGAGATATACAGTACAGTGTCATATTGCCTGCTTGGGCTAAATCACAGTTGTTACTGCATTTCTGCTTTCCAACCTATTGTCCATTTTCAAGAAAAAACGCTGACGAATCAGGGATATTTTCCTGAGTGCATTTGGTTTCTCAGAGGAAAACCAAGGGACGGTGTGGTTATGATTCACAAGTGCATATGAATAAATAATCTAGTCAGACCAGAGACTTTGCATGTAAAAAGGGTATAAATTACCATTGTCACTACTGTCAGAGGAATAAAAATTAAATTCATCTCTTCCTACCACAAATATCTAAAACAGGTCAGATGATTTTGACCATAAAAGATGAAATTAAATCTTGGGCTGGAGATTTGCTGGAGGTACATTATTATCCTACACTGAAAAGTGATTCTTAATAGTTCCTATTTTTGACAGATATGTTTGCCATTGGTTCTATTCAAATTATTACAAAAATGACACTGTTACCAAAATAGAAATCAAGGAGAAAAGTCAGTGTTCTATGTTAAATAAATGAAAGAAGCACTTACACAAGGCAAAACCTTCCTGGGATTATGCCATCTCTGTTAGACTTTCCACCTTCTTGACCTTGCAAAATAAAGCAACAAACAGATGCTCAAAGGATGATAAGAAGAAAAACCAAATGAACTACATCATTTCAATACCTAAACTACATTTTTTACATAATCATTGACAACAGTTAAGGTGTATCTATCTCACAATAACCTCTTTAATTAGCTGAACACCAGCTTGTGTGTATTTACATCTCTTCCTCTCTGGAGGGACATCCTGCACAGCTACTGCTCTTTGTCACCCACAGTCATGCTATACTCCTGCCCAGTCTCCTGCCCATACTCCTCCACATTAACATCACTATTAGGTCACCATAACCTTACAATCCATCCAAATTCTCCCTGATAAATTAGCCTTGGCTCACAAGTGACTTAGGAAGATTTTGCCATCACACAGTGCCAGAACATCCTAATTTGCCCCATCTCGACACATGCCAGACCTACAAATTAGCACATCAGATAGCTTTCCTGCCTCGTTATCCAATTAACAAAAAGCAGATGCCTTCTCCAGTGCCAAATGCAAATTGTTTCCCACATCCCATTATGCCAACGAGCATCACTTCCAACCCACCGGGCTCCCGGGGGCTCAGTTCCTTTGGTCTGTGCTGATGAAGTTGCCCAAATCTTTAAAGGAGTTTAACACAGAAGTTAGATACTTGGTAGTTTGTTTCTGAAGAAGATGGTGAGGCCAGCCCTTACTGTCAGAGCGAACCCAGCCAGGATGTCATCATGTCATTGTATTCCTTATTAGAAGGGGAGTTTTGCTGCACCTTAGTTTCAGGGCTTAAAAAAACAAGAAAAAAGGAAGTAAAACAAAAATCCCGGATATGTGGTGATGCTTCAGCACCTGACTCACTCATTAGGTGAGCTCTACCCTTAAAATCTGACTCCTACAAAGACATTTTGTTCAGTTCCTTTCAGAAGAGGCCTTCAGACTCTTCTTTCAACTCACTTATGTGTACATATATACTTTTTTAAATTTATTTTTGTTGACAGAGAGTAATACGACCTACTGTGGTTACTGCCCTAATCAATATCTTTTGAATGTTTTCTGTGAAAGCTATTTTGCATAGAAAAAACATTTTTTTTTTTTTTTAAAAAGGGTCCTCTCATTTAAAGCAGGATGCTGAGTACATTTCTTATAACAACTTTCATCCTCTTACTTCTAAAGAGTGTTTATTGGACATGGAGGAGAACTTCATACAACTGATCTCTGCTTTGGGAATCTGTCTCTTAGAGAACTCAGAAATAGTTCTTCATTCAAGTGACCTATCAGGGATTTATACATTAAAACCCCCTTAACTCAAACCTAATCATTTAAGGCCCCATTTACCATCCCTTGAATAACTTCTATCTTCAATATCTTTTTAGAAAAGCTTGACAATAGACACACTTTTACTTTTCAAAACCTTTTCCTTAAATAACCTCCTTGTAAAATTCTAAGTACTAGCAGCGCTTAGGAGGTAGTGAGTAGGAGCCAGAAATTTCAATGAAGTGGAAAAGAAGTGCCTGTTTTCATGGTTTGGATACTTTAAGACTGTGGATATGCACTTTAAGTTAAAAGACACCTTTGGGATATGTTGGTCTAAACTGAAAAAATAACAATATCAGAAAAGTCAGCAAAAAAATAAAATGAAGACAGACCAGCAATCTGGAAGACATTTCAAAGAATCAGAGAAAAGGAAGACTGGAAACAAACTCAAAAACTGATTCAGTTTAAGGCAGGATTAAACATTCCTGATGGATTTTTTTTGCCTTCTACAACTAACTGCCAATACTTAATATTCTTCCCTTCCCCAATGCTAATCAAGTTTGTCTCTCACACTACCGCTAAAAAACAAAAGCTTCTGTCTTACCTGAGTTTTGAGAGGTGCTTTCCAAGCCTGTGACCTTCCCCATCCTTAACAGAGGGAGAAATTTTTCCTCTCATTTTCATAGGAAAAACAGACATTATTGCAATCTATTGTAACCATTCTTTTTTTCTGGACTATTTCTCTTGTCATGTAAACCAGACCATAAGTTGTTTGGCATTACAGCAGGCAGAGGTAGATAGAGTAATTCATGTCAGCTCTCAACTGCGCCTTGGGAACAACTCAAGTTTGCTTCTGAGTTTCATTCCCTTCTTTTGCATATACATTATTTGTGCTGTGCCCAAACGAAAAAAAAAAAAAAAGAAAAGAAAAAAACGAGCAGTGAGGTATTTCATTAATAATTTGGTTTTAAAACTCTCTGTAGGAACAAGATAGGACTACTTGGATGAAGTTGCAGGGTATCTGCTGGATGAGTTAAAAGAAGAATCTGACACTTAGATACTTAGGGTCATGGTTGAGCTGGAGCTGGAGCTGTTGGAGCGGGTCCAGAGGAGGCCACGAGGATGCTCCGAGGGCTGGAGCACCTCCCCTATGAGGACAGGCTGAGAGAGCTGGGGCTGTTCAGCCTGGGGAAGAGAAGGTGCGGGGGGAGCTGATAGCAGCCTGCCAGGACCTGCAGGGGCCTACAGGAAAGCTGGGGAGGGGCTTTGTACAAGGATAGATAATGACAGGACAAGGGGTAACGGTTATAAACTGAAAGAGGGTGGATTTAGACTAGATATAAGGAGGAGATTCTTCCCTGTGAGGGTGGTGAGACACTGGAACAGGTTGCTCAGAGAAGTCGTGGATGCCCCCTCCCTGGCAGTGCTCAAGGCCAGGCTGGATGGGGCTTTGGGCAGCCTGGTCTGGTGGGAGGGGTCCTTGCCCATGGCAGGGGTTGGAACAAGCTGATCTCTAAGGTCCCTTCCAACCTGAACCATTCTGTGATTCTATGATTCTATGATTGAAAATGGCAGGAAGGATTGAAAAGGGGAAGAAAAAAATAAAAAAGCAAGATGAGCCTCTTTATTCAGTCCTCAGGGAAGGAAAGCAAATTCCTCACAGCTGGGAGTCTTGTGGCATCACAGCTTTCCTCGTGGCCCTTGATCTTGAATTTGAGAGATGGGGAGGAAAGTCTCAATTTTTTTCCCATTAAAAAGAATAATTGACAGTGCCTCCTGGTGATAAAACAAGCTTCTGAGAGCTTCAACAGCAGAAAGAAATCAACTTCTTTAGCAGGATCCCAGCCTTTTTTGGAAAGTGTGGCAGGAGGGGACCAATGGGTCCTTCATGGATGGGAATACTGCAAAAAGGTTCCAAGAAAACACAATTCACAGCTACGGGGCATATCGTCGTGCCTTCCCAGAGATAATTCCACTTGAGACGGATGATGAAGGCGCTGTGGATTGCAGCAGGACATGGTTTCTTTGGGCAGTACTCGCAGGGCTGGAGCATCTTGTCAGCAGGGTGTGTTGGTGACACGTGGGGTCCTGGCAATGGTAAGAGTTCGTGATAGAACATCTGAGCCAACAAAACTTCCAGGGCTGGAGGTCCATGACAACAAATGCATTTCCAATGCCAAGTAGAACACCAGCCACTGGCTCTTCCTTGGCTGGTCGAGGTTCAATGCAGATACTCCATCATCTCTGGCATGTGTTATCTTTCTGATCCTCAAATGAAATATTTTGTAAGCCTTCAGAAGTCTCTTGATCATCCCAATACCAACAGCTAACAATATTTCTTCTTCATTTTCCTGCAGCATCTTCCTTGCTCTGTTTTCCTCTCCACCTCTGTGTATTTTTCACATCCTGCGCTGAGCTTTGTACAGTTTTTGTCTTTTTCAAGGCCAGGTATGACTTGATCAACATCTCCAGCTGATTTGAGATATCTCAAATATATAATAGAAATTCTATCTAAGCAGTAGTTATATAGAAGTAGTTATATCCAGACTGCCTTTGTGTGTGTGTGAGCAGTGTGTGTGTGTGACGAAGCACGTTTGGAAATCCTGGCCAACCACTGCTCTTTCTTTTACACTTTGCTTTGGTTTTTGAAGTACTGCATCCTGGTTGCTTTGGAAAGACGATTCCCTGGAGAAAAAAAGTATCTCTGTGCTTATCTCAAACACAAGAAAAATAGAGAATAAGTGCTCTAAAATGGAACAATCTTTATGTGATTTTTCCACTGCTTTCTTCAGAGCAATGTCATTTCCAGAAACAGTTTTAAACTGAACCATTTTGATGCTCCCTAACCTTTTTGATTTACCTCCCTTTCCTTCTTGGTCTTCAATGCTCCTTATCATCCCAGTGAAGGTGAGCCAGCCTCTCAACATGCCCTGTTTCATGCAAGAGGCTGAAAATCAATAAATATTTCATTCTTCCATGCAGTCGAGATTTGACCAGGCACCTTCAGAAAATGGCTTTGATGCTCGATCTCTCGTTGACTCCAACTTCATCCAGCTGGCTAGGCCTCCCAAGGAGCGGGGTAGCAGGCACTGTGCCTTGGTTGTGCCCCGTCCACAGCCCCTTAAGGTGGTTTCATCCACCTCAGTTGTTTCAGCACACTCAGACCCGCTGACCCTGGGATCAGGTGTTTGGCTGGTCAGCACTCACACCTCGCTGAAGGACGGAGGAGACGTGCTCTGACTTCCAGAAGAACACCTCCCCTATGTTCTACCATCTTTATGTTCTCTGAAGGTGAAAACCGAGTCACTGAACTCAGCATAAGTCAAAAGCACTGACAGGCAGGATATCTGGGAGCTGTTTACATCTACCAGGTAATCGGTCATTGCCTGGGCAGCAGCAGTCGATGGACGCCATTGAGGAAACAGTGCCTCCAGAGAAAATGGCCTCCTGTTCATGCTCCTTGCAGCCACCTGGGAGATATGCTATTTCTGACGACACTGCTCGTATATCACGTGAGGAGGAAAGCATCCAATCTGTGTATTTTCCTGTGTCGATCGTGCTCTCTCCAACCCATCGCTTATCTCAAGTCAGCTGAGTAAGACCGGCCCTGTTTAACGAGTTGCATTGCTTGCTTCCAAAAACAAAACTACTATCAACAGGTGGTATTTCTTCTAGGTTGAACTTTTTATTCAAATTCGGACAAGAAAGGTGCTTTAAAGAACATTGGAAGCCATCTTTGTGAGATCAGCGTGGAAGTGCTTCTCCCCGTGGCCGTGCAGAGCTGCCTGCTCCCGAGAGGCTCAGCCCGACAGCGTCAGGGTGTCTGCAGGGCTGAAAGCGCAGCAGGTGGAACGGAGGTGGCCAGATTCAAGTGTACAGAGTCATTCCTTGTAAGATAACACGAGGGAGAAGCCCCTAATATCTCCAGAATATCTGATACAAGGGACTGCAAGCCGCTGCAGGCCCACGGGCTGCAGGTTGAGGCCTGTGGCCTTGCAGCCTTTTAGGATTTGAAGGGAGATGATACAAAAGACAGAGATCACCTTTTCACACAGTCTGACAGTGATAGGATAACGGGAATGGTTTTAAACCGAACGAGGGGTGATTTAGATTCTAAGTTAGAGGGAATTTTTTCTCACAAGGTGGCGAGGCCCCGTCCCAGGCTGCCCGGAGAGCTGTGGGGCCCCGGCCCTGCAGGTGGGTGGGCCAGGCTGGGTGGGCTGGGACAGCCTGAGCTGGGGGGTACCCAGCTCACGACAGGCGTTGGGGAGGGGTTTACGGTCCCTTCCAGCCCAAACCCTTCTGTACCTCTATGTTTCTGTGAGAGACCCCAGAGGCTGAAGTCCAGCCCATGGGTTTAACCACCCACGGGCTCTTTCCGTCACACACAGAGCAATCGGACTTCTGATGACCGAAGATAAAAAAGCAAACACTGGACCCGAGGTTCTGGGGACACCCCAGCCTAAATGTCAGCTGCTTGCTTTGATCTTTGTCACCTTTGTGTGAGGTATTGCCTCTCGGTTGTTGCCTGAGGCCACATTTGGTGCTCACTGTGCCATGGGGCCGACGCTGTCGGACTGCCTCCATGTCTTTAACCTCAGATAAATCTGCCAAGCGCGCTAGAAACCTGCGGCATTCACGAGGTGTCAGATGAAGACTACACCAGAACACAGACCCCACAGACGTGGCGGCCCCACCAAGCGTGCTAATTGTCCCTGTGCAGGGCTGCCTCTCTGCCAGCAGCTCAGCAGCAGCACAGGGAGCCCCAGGCACAGCCTGCAGAAAGCACTCAGAGCATGGGAAGGATGTGGTCAGCAGGGGCAGCTATCAGGCACACTGATCTAAAACCTTCACGCTTCTGCACGGGAAGGTGACAGAAGTTCTCCCTCCCAGCACTCTGTCCCCAATCTGAGCTCGAGGGCAGGGCCGAAGTTTACCACATTTTCCAGGTTGCCTCATTTTGCTTCCTGTTTTGAGCAGCTGCAGCAAAACACCTCGTGCTAAGCACGTAACAGCTTGCAGAGTGGCTGTTGAAGCAGATTGCAGATGAAGGCCCTTTAATGCTGCTACTACACAACACTCTTCAGCTGTGGAGCTTGCCAACTCCATTAATTAACAGCAACAGGAGCCCTCTACGCACCTCTTCAGCTGACCTCTAGAAAAGCATTTCTGCAGCACGCTGCTGTGATACTTGCCATATAAAATCCATCCATCCTCTGTGCTCACCTGGCCAGCTTGATCTTTCCTTGATCAACCAAACCACTTCCATGGCAGGGCAGCTGGAGCCAGGGCCCAGAGCAGAGCTCGGGCAGCCGATGTTCTGTCCTTACCGCAGCTGGGCAGTGCTCGACACCGCCGGAGCAACTCCTGCTCTTGACAAAGCGTTTTCATTTCTAAAAGAGCTATTTCGATGAGGCAATGCACAAGTGGGCAATCCAAATTCATAGGAATTAACATCAACAAGGTCACAAAAATACTTTTTAGCTAAAAGAATTGAAGCTGTGAAATGTACCGCGCTCGTGTTATGTTAGTCTTCTCTTCCATTATTTTTATGCTACCTTAGTTTTAGATTTATTTTTCTTGAGCCGTACGCAAAAGCCATTAAAGCAACTTGTTGTTTTTAATCTATTTGTTTTGTTCTGGTTTTGTTGGTGTTTATTTTCCATATAACATCCATCTATTTAATCCTGTGCTGCAATTCAAACTTTAACTAGAAAACTGCTAGAGCCCCCTCTTCCACCCAGTAGATAAACCCCAAACACAACGGAAATTATGTCCAGCCACAGCAGGAATTGATTTGTCACTGGCCAGGATGCCCAGCAAACAATGTAAATACTACATAGTGATGCTAAAATATACAGCTGCACATTTCCCACCAGCTGATGAATCCCACCTTTACCAGACAAGCACCGCCTTCCAGCAGCTCTAATTGAAGGACAGCACCCAGATTAAGTGCAACAGCACTGCTGCACAGGAGCAGCAGCACCGACCACGGGTAGCAGATAATCCGCCAAGACCTATTAACTGGCTCCCAGATCTGAGCTGCTGGGAGTCATGTCAAAACAAGTCAACAAAAGCAAGGGTAGAGTCTGCACCTGGGGAGGAATAACCACATGCACCAGTACAGGCTGGGGGATGGGCTGCTGGAGAGGAGCTCTGCAGAGAGGGACCTGGGCGTCCTGGTAGACGACAGGTTGGCCATGAGCCAGCAGTGTGCCCTGGTGGCCAAGAAGGCCAATGGGATCCTGGGGTG
>JAOWBO010000056.1:3029826-3098665 GCA_028564985.1 Crax fasciolata | reverse complement strand
CTAGTCTGAATCCTGGAAGTCAAATTAAGGGTGGGAGAACCATTTCTTTCTACCATCCCTGTTGCAGGGTTGTGTGGCCATCATAAAATAGAATGAGAAGGTTAATTGGATACTTACTGATTGCACCTTCTTGGGATAGAAATCATTCTCTGCCATGGGTACAGCACCCAGCACAGAGCCCTCCTTCCAAACATGAAGAAAAATGATCTGCTCAAAATCTCACAGTAGCACCTGGACTTCCTGGAGGCATTGCATTGAGAGGCTCCAGATCCACCAGCAACAAATCACCTTTGTCCCATTCCTTCCATTTTCCTCATGCTCTTTTTCCTCCCTCTGTCCCTTCTGGCACTTCCTTCCCTCTTCCAAGAGCAGGACGAGGATCCTCTTAAGAGGAAATACCTTGGGAAACTCAGAACAAAAGACAAGAAAGCCTGTTCCAATAGCGTACACACTTGACTGGAAATCAGAGGCTTCCCTGGCCTTTCAGCAAGCCTTTCACTGGTTTCACTTTCAAGATCAGCTTTGGCAGCTGCAGTGCTTTTGTTCTTCATAAATCAGGCAGAGAGTTGTAGCAGACCTGGGCCGGCTGCGTGTCCACAGCCCCCAGCTGAACGCAGCGAGCACCGCTGGGAACACAACTCCCGACCTTCAGATGCCATCAACAGCTATCCCCAGAGCAGAAAAAGCAAGGAGGGGGATGGATCAGAAGAAACACTTCCTTAGCACTTCTCCTGGACTGCATAACATTGCACTGGGGCTGAAATCGATAACCCACAACTAGTTGGTGTCGGACGGAGATCTGACCATACCAAACACATCTTGCCTATTATGCCTACTCCAAAGCTCAGGTGGAGACCTTGCAGTTGCTGCAGGAAAGTGGGAAAGAAGTGTTGTACCGTCCTGCCCTTAGAGGCAGGCTGAGCTTTTCAGTGGTGTTAATCTCAGCTGGCAATGAATCTGTCAGTAGCACATAACTTACCAGCAGTGTAATGTATCGACAGCGTGAGCCAGGAGGGTGCGAGGAGCTGGGCACTGGTCTCGTGGGCTTGCTTTTGTTTCTTTCCTTGTCTTTTATTAGTTCTAGGGGTGCTGTGTTTGTACGTCTTAACACATTAGGATACCTCAGTAATTATGACTGTAATAAATGAGAACACCAGTGCAAGCGTTAGCATGTAAAGTTGTTAATGAAGGGATTCCATTAAGACCTCTGGAATGAATTGGAGATAAACTGAGCTTTCAGCACCTAGACGAGGAGCTTCCTCTCGATGCGAGCCAGCCATGATGTTCTGCATCTCCTGCTTTTTTGTGTCAGATGCAGCTGTTCAACAGCTGCCCTGTGGCTCCCCAGGCTTGGCTGTACTTTTGAAGTGGTTAAAGGGAACATTCTCATTTTCTTCTAAATATTGTGGGGATGAAAGATCATGAATAAATGGCATAATTATAAGTAATAAATAATATTTGCAATGTTACTGTGACGTTTTGATTATTTTTCTATGCGAGAAGGAGGAAAGAGAAGAAACACCCCCCAGGCCAGGCTTTCTGTCTGGTAGTTTGTGAGAAACCAGAAAGCACAATCTCAGATTTCAGAGCCGGAGGCCAGGACTCAGGCATGATGCTGTTTGCCCAGCAGAAGGAGCTCTAGCCTATCAGAAGGGCATCTGCTGCTCCAGCAGCGCTGCATGAGATCCAACAGATGCTGGCATTGCAGTTTTCTGTTCTCTGCCTGCAGCAGGAGCAGCTTTGAGACTCACTGGGCTGCTGGTATTGAAGAGAGCTTGTGTACTGGTGGTCTTTTGTTCTGGTTCGTGATCCATCACATTCTGTCAGATGTGGGTGGATGTGGAAAGAGGGCTTACCCAAAAATGAAAGTGCAATGGTGTATTGAATTCGGCATTTTTTTCTGAGAATGCGGACTGCATTCCTAGCAAACGTCCTTTAAGGAGCTCTACGATTCACAGCATTGAGTACACAGGGTGGCACGCAGACCTTCAGGTCCAGTTCTTGGTGCCTGTCCCACTAAAACCTGAAGAACACATCTCACACATCTCCCCACACTCTAAATGCAAGGAGTGGTGCCAACAGCCAAGGCCTACAATAGTTAAAATCTGGTGTGATGTGTCCAAAGGGAGCAGGAGAGACTGAATCATAGAGTCATTAAGGTTGGAAAAGACCTCTAAGATCATCTAGTCCAACCGTCCATACCATCAATTTTGCCCAACAAACCACTAAAATGTGTCCCTAAGTACCACATTTAAATGTTTCTTGAACATCTGAAAGCATTGCCCATGCAGTGTCAAGCATTGCCAAGCAATGGCCAAGCTGTAAGCAGCAATTTGTTAGCTAGAAGGTCTGAGATAAATGGAGGAGATACAAGGAGAAATCACTGCAAAGAGTGACTGAGGATCAACAAAAACTAGGGGGAAGCTGATGTAAAACAGGAGATGGCACAGGGTTTCTGCAAGTGTGAGAAAAATGACGTGAGAGAAACTATGAGAAAAAAACACAGCTGAGTTTTCTCCTGTAATCCATTTTGTGTAAAAATCCTATTCCCTTTACCATGAATTTTACATGCTCCAGTACAGGGCAGCCGCTATGCCAATATCAAATATGCTACGCTGCTTACCTGAGCCGAAGGAAAAGTTGTGTGAAAAAAGCTTTTGTTTTCTTCTAGCTCAAGTGTTTTCAGCAATCATACTTGCTGCTGGAGACTGTTGGATGGCTTAGGAATGTGTAATAGGCTTTAGATGTTTTCTCTGTTTTCAGACTTTTATTTTTCTCTCTCTCTTTTTAAACAACTTAAAAACAAAGAATTATTTCATAGGATAGAAGTCGACTGTTTTCTTCTCTCCCACAAATTAAAAAATAAGAATTGGGAAACGTGTCACAGTTTTTAATTGGAAAACTTGTTCTTTTCAGCTCAATCTTACAACAAATTATTACAATTAATTCCTGTTCCTTTTGTTGAAATAGTAACAATAACAATGTAGCAAAAATCACAAAATATTAATAAATATATCTATTAGATCATGAAAGAAGTGAAGAATTGAGATTTCATTTCTCATTTCCTTCTTAAGGTGAAATTTATGTGATTGACTGTAGTTATTCTCTGTGTCCATACATCTGTAGAGCTTCTGAGCTCCAGATGTTCTATTAGCATCATTCAAAAACAAGATTGTTTCCACAAATACCATTGTATATGTGCAAAGTACCACATGGACTTCGTTTTTTTCCCTACTTTCTTCTTATTTCACATATGCAAGCTGTATACAGGGAGGGCTCTGTCTCTCTAAATTGATAAGAATGTCACTTAATATAACCAAATCACTGGAAGTAATGACATTCCTTATCTCCTTAGCTCTCTATAGACATGAATTTGCTACTGTGCTTCACACCACACAAATGGAAGCCACTTGCAAAGAAGGAGCAAAAGAGCTAAGATTTGTTCTTGCTGGAATCCTATTCTGCCATCCTTTAAATAAATATTTTGACTTGGTGAGGTGGTGGGTTGCAAACCTGCCTTTACAAGGGCTTGGTTGCTCCAGCTCTGGTTTTATGATGAAGAAGTAGAAGCATGGCCAAAATGTATCCCCTTAGATTGATCATTACAATGCTGCAAGAATTAAAATCCCCTAAAGAGCACATACTTCATCTGCTGTGTATGCCAGAAAGAAATTTTAGGAGCCCTCTGTGACTTGAACCTGAGTAAATTAAATTCATTGGGCACCTTTGCCCCTTGGAGACAGCAAGCAGATTTTTAAGCTTAGTGTGGTTGTACAGAAGGGATCACTGTATCTCTCCCTGAAATGCAGCCACTTCCGCAGGGGAAGTTATCATATTGGCTATCAGAGTTGCAAATCCTCTTAGCAATGAATGAAAGACATGACCCTGCCCAGATGGCTTGATGTTCATTTGAAAGATTTTTGTAGTCTGACTTTGCCAAAATCTGGAGGGAAAAATGGTGAAACCGGGAAACCTGAAGCAGTCAATGAAATGCTGCCTTGAGCATAGCACACCTGACCTCCAGCCCCCAAAGGAGTTAATCCAGCCCATACAGTAGGACAGAACTGAAGCTTCCAGTTCCTTATATTAATTTAGAAAACCCCAGAAAGGAACAGTCAGACTGCAATAATCAGTAAACTTTTCACCTGATATAAAATATTTCAGATTTTAATATTTTAGTACCTTCTATTCTCATTTTGGAAGCTGAGAAGCTGAATAATATTGCTACAAACGCCATTCTGGACCTCAGCTGTGATCTTTGAGATTTTTTTGGATGGTGCTAGTTTCTTATTTTGTCTGTACAGCACCCTGAGAAGTTCACGGCTGGGGCTCTGAAGCAATAACACAATATATATTTTTCTTTTTACCGTTACGTGCATTACTGGCATTATTATTAGGCTGAACTCATTCATGTTTGAAGAAGCCTTTGAAAACCTGCAGTGAAAGGTTCCGCTAGGACCTGCTGACGTTCGAGTGTTTTGCGTCAAATTCCAAAATGGCAAAACGTTGTTATGAGATGAAAGGGAGAAAAGGAATCTCCAAAGTAGTCTGCAGACCCCGTTGACTCTCCAAATCTACGTAAGTCAGGGAATTGAGCGATAAAACAAACACCCCAAGTTATGGGGGTGTGAAGTTTGCTTAATGGAACAGACACAGTAGCATCCCTGGGCGAGGGGGGAACGCCTGTACAGTGCTTTCCAACCAGAGAAATACTCAGGAAGCTGGTTGATATACGCGGGCTGCCCTCTGATTTCCCTCTCTCCTGGGCCAACTCTTTCTTGGCTGGCTCTAGGATGTCTCGCCGCAATCCCTTTTCTGTCTGGACTAAGCTAAGCAAGGTCAGACCCAGCGAGGAGTTCCATTGGAGACCTCCAAGGAACACCTATCTGCTGGAGGAACTTGTGCTGGTGATGCAAGAAATGGCAGATTTCCCTCTGAGTCAGAGCTGGATTGTTCCAGCAGGCCGGGAGGAGGAAGGCTGGAGCTGCAGAGCAGATAGCGATGGAGACATGAGGGCATTTCCTATCCAACAGGGTTTTGGATTCAAGGAAGTGTCCCAACGTCATCCCAAAATGTACCTCTAATGTCAGTGTAACCCAGCCATCGCTGTGCAAGTCTCCTGCTGCGTCATCCCAGCAGGGTGGTGCGTATAAAACCTGAGTAATTTCATCCTGAGCAACTGGTAGGAGAGAAGATTTAAGGTCGGATTTTTCTTGCCTAATTTCAGACTCTTAATTAAAACAGTTAATCGCACTCTCCCTAGGAAGAGTAAAAAGAGAGAAAGAACTCGAGATTGCAATGCCAATCTGAGTTCTTCATTGACTGCGTTGTGCTGTACTGTTACTTAATTTCCTCATTGTCGACTCTAATGTTAGGAGACACAAGCAAAGACCTTTAAGTCCACATATAATTTTAGTTCTGTGATTGACCTCATTGATTCAGGGAAAGTTCTCAAGATTGGTTTCAGTCATATCATCCTCTTGGGTTTATTTATTTGTTTTTCCTGGGGAGCTGCAGAATAATTGCTTGTCTTTTGTCATAAACAAAATGTTTTTGGGAAGCTATGAGAAACTGTAGTGTTTGGGGCTGTCAGTTCTGAAGTGTCTGTGTGTCTTTCTGGATTAAATTGCACCACTGTCATGTATGACTGCCAGGGACCAAAGCAGAAAACCCAGTGAAGTCACAAGCAGGATACAGAAACCTCCAGATATTATTCTTGTATTGGCGGATTAGAAAAATTTGTGTTTTGCCAAACCAAGGTCTCAGAGTGCAGCACTTTGTTCCTCAGAAAGACTTAATTCCAGTTACAGATAAAATTAACCTGACCTGCATATCCTCCCTGACTTCTCTGGATGCTACACCAACAGGAACACTGTCTAGTGCCACCTAGCAACAAACTTCAGGCTTCGGAGCATCACCTCTGACCTCTTCACCAAGTCCATCTCCAAGAGAGACATAAAATCATGTTTTGTTGTCTCTTATGCCACAGACATGCACTAAATTTACCAGAAATAGAAGGTAACCCAGGAGATTTCTTCTTGGCTATTTAGATGTTTACAGGCACTATTTCCAGCTTGAGTTAAGACGACTGGGTAGAGAGAACCAGGTTTTTCCTCTCATGTAACTTCTATGCAGACTCTGTTAGTTTCCCATCGGGGCTGCAGTTGGAGTTTTCTTGGAATTATCCACAGGGGTGTTACATACTGCACAATGATGTAGCTAAAGAAGGACCTAATGAAAATTAGAAGATAAAAAACATGATTTTCTTCTGTTTTGTGACAAAGGCATGTTGTTAAATAGATGCATACAATTGCCCATATAGTAGCGTAGAAAATGAGATGCCAACCATTCAGTCTTTGTGTCTAGTTCCTAAAAGTAATTAAATGCACATGATTATAAAATATGATGTTCAAGGAATAGTGTCCAGTTCTGGGAAAGGGGGTGCCTTTTTTTGATAACATGTTAGGAATCTTTTTTTGGTTTGTTTGTTTTTTAATTAGAAGTGCTGAAGCTCCTAACCTAGTGCTGAAGGCCAGAGCAGAGAGGTAGGAGAATTTCTCATCTGAACTGTGGATGCAGAGGAGCTTTCAGACCTCACTGTCTCTGAAAGAAGTGAAGGGACCTGGCCTTTAAATCTTGACTGTGTTTGAAAATCTGATGGGAAAGAGCTTTACTATATTGGAGTAAATGTTAGCCACCCCAAACTGATGGATATTTCATTTCCATTGTTCTATTCTGCCAAGACTCCTAAAGGCAGGGAGGAATCAACACAACCTATAGAAAATTCCCAACCCACTGCCAAGGTCATACCATTTTCATCACATCAGAAGATATATCCACTCATTTTCCCACATGCCCCTGGTTTTCTGACTCGAGCCCCTATACCTTAAACTAGTTCTTATTCTAGAATCAAACCAAATGCTTATTTCACAAGAATAACAGCAAGAAGATCCTCTAGAAGATTTTGGGAAGCCAAACTCAACAGTAGTGTACTTCTCCAACTTGAACAGGCTCTGGACACCCAGCTCCCTTGGAAGTGTGTTAAATGGCCCTGCATCCTAATTAATTAATTAATTATTAAGAAATCTCTTCTTTGCTGTTTGAAGTCAATGTAAGATAGAGAGAGCAGAAGATTATCTTGACTGTAGTGCACATATTTCTCAGTATCCCCAAAGGGCTTTAAGTCTTGAGATCATTCTTTTAAACATCATGGTATATCACTTCACCTCCAGAGCTCCCCCAGACCACGAGATTCCAAGCTGTGGAGTTTGGATGGGATCCCAGAAGGCAGAACCAAGAAAGCTCTTCTGCTTCTCCCAAGTTTTACCAGACGTATCTGGTACCATATAGGCTTTAAGACTCAGAAGCCAGGACATATCAAGGAGACTGGTGCTCAATATAACTGAGCCCCTCTCCAGCTCCCATAGCCCATGCTGAGCCCTGTTATCACACCCTGAAGTGAGATGTTGTTGTGCAAAAGAAGAAGTAAGATTGTTTCAGATAGATTTCTAGATACCCCAGGTAAAGCGTTTGATAGTTTAACAGTCATAAACAAGGGTAACAAAAGTTTCAGACTCACATAATGGTGATCTCCCACTGAGATGATGACACCTCCCCCAGAAGCAGCCAGATCCCACAAGAAAGATGCATCCCCTTTGGTGGCTGGCTCTTAAATGAGCCCAGGGTAGTCCCACCCTGGGTCCACCCCTTCTGGTCATGGGGTAGGGGCACAGGTGCTCCCGAGGCAGCCACCGCCCTTCACCAGGTGCTTAAATCACTGATTCAGGTGTGACCTCGTGTTTCCCCTTAGATGAGTATATGTGTGCAAGACAAACTTTGCAAAGGGAAAGATCAGCTGGGCATCCATTCCATTGGGAGCTCTTGATTTCCCAAGTAGGGTGCAAATAACTGCACAAAAACATGAAGGACATTGGAAAAAGTGGAAGAAAACTCCAGACCAAATCTCAGACCAAGGACAAGGCAGATTCTTTCAAACAAAGCACTCCCAAGGCAATCTCCAGTTTACTTTAAATTCCAATTAAAACTGGAGAAGGGGAGACAGAAAGGAAAAGAAGTTAAAAAAGAAGGAAAAAAAGAAAAAGAAATGTTGCTGACGTCTGTTTTCCAGTTTGGTATTGACCAGGAGAAAAAACACCACCCAGACCCTTTTTCTGATTAATAAAAATGTGATGGAAATTTCATATGTTGTCTCAGCTCCTAAGCACTTCTCAGCAACATCTGGCAGTGGCTGTGAGCTCCTTCCAGCCTGTTTATGTTCACAATGAGAACATTTTTTCCAGCCCTGTCAACAATTATTGTTTCCCCTATGGGGAGGTCAGAGGTTGTCCCTCACTTGGGTCATTAAAAAAGCCTTGGCTTTGAAGTGCCTCCCTGGTCACCACTTGTCGGTGCGTGTCTGAGCTGCTGAGGACAAACACAGAGGAGATCTGGTCCTTGCTTGCTTCTCTTCCTGCAGCAGATGAACAGAGGTGGTGTTGGGAAAAAGGGAGCTGCTGCGGTGGGGTCTTGCCAAGGGTTGCCCAAGGGAAGGGCGATGCACAGCCCACCTCAGGGCCTGCAGCAGCTTGTGGCCCTGCTGGCAGTGGGGAGGGTGCAGCAGAAATGAGTCAGTGCCTTTGATTTGGAGATTTTGGCTCCCCTTCGCGCTTTCCTTTGATGTCAGGGTTTGTTTGAGGAGAGGAGGCGTTTTTATGGGCTTCCTTCAGACTTGTATGACTTCCCATTGGAGGCCAGGGGAAGAGATGGGGGAGAGAACAAACCCCAACCAAGCCCATGAGGCCCTCAGCCCAAACCGCAAGAACTGCAGGTGGGCCAGATAGCGTGTTCTCAGAAACTGAAGGGAAATCAACCATATTCTTTCTTTAGGCAAAAATAAAAGGCAGCTTCAGTGGCACAGCCAGCCCCTGTCCAAGCTCCAGCTGACTTTGCTGGGGCAGGGGCAGCCCCACAACCAGGCCTCTCCTCCAATCCAACGTTCTGGTGAGATCCCTGCAGGCCCCAAACAGGGAACATGAGCAACGTGTTTTGGTTCAACATCTCTCCCCTGGTCACAAAGGTAGTGTTGGGGGCTCACCTTTCTCTGGTAAGGGCAATTGGTGCTAAATGGGGTCTTGCCCCAGTTTTAGAGAGGAATGAAACAAGGTTCAGTGACAATCAAAATTGCAGTGTCAAAGCCGCAGGACTGTCCTCTCTGGTGCATTCTCTCAACAATTGTTTTCTTTCTATTTACTCCCTTGCTGTCTTCAAAACTCTTGCCATTTCTGTTGCCCTTCTCCTCTTTTCTCTCCTTCTCTGCATGCTTAACCAAGCCAGGTCTCTGCTGGTTTGCTTCCCCTACTGCTACCCTTCCCCTATTACTGAAATCCCTGGAGTTTTAGAATTAACACCATCTGGTTCATTCACGGCACAGCTGCTCTAAAGGAAAATAAATGCCCCTTTTCAGGATCAGGTCTCTTCAGCTTTACTCACATAGTCCTCAATTTTATTCCATATTTAGGGGTAATTGAAGGGAAGGAGGATCAGGGAAGGTAGCAAGAGCTCTGCCACTGGTCCTATAGGTGGACATATCAGTTCTGAAGAACTCAGTTTCCTCCTATATGAGAACAGACCTAACATCATACTATATCATAAGGCACTACAAATAACTGCAAGCACAGCCATGAAAACAGTCAGTAGGAGATTCCTGAAGAAAGGATGCTGGAGGAAGCTTGTTTACATGTTGGAGGGGGACTCTAGAGATCATTTAATCCATCCTCTGTTCCAATTGTCAGAAGAGAGCAGGTTGCTCAAGGTCTTGTCCAATCAGGTTTTGAATGTCTCCAGGGATGGAGACTGCATGACCTCTTTGGGCAACCTGCTCCAATGGATGATCACCCTGACAATAAAAAAAAAAAATAGGCTTTTTTTTTTATGTTTAAATGATATTTTCCATGCTTCAGTTTGTGTACGTTACCTCTAGATGCAAAATAAACAGAAGATTTAGAATACTCTAGATATGTGTCAAAAATCAAGTGAATTCTCTCAGAAATCTATGAAATTTCCAGTCCATTATGCTTCTCATCAATCTCATTTCAAAGTACATTCATTTCTTGTTGAGGAGTTGAAATGTTTAACTATTTTAACACCCAAAATTTGGATACAAATTACACATTTTCTCCAAAGTCCATGTACACTAAACCTTTAGAATCCACCCATTGAAACATAAGGCCCTTTTAAATTATTTAAAATTAGATCTTCAAAAACTGAAAATCACCTTTTTCTTTCCTAAACTGATTACCTCCAAGAATGCTACACAAAGTGCTCATATTCAGCAGTTAGCACACTCTCCATGCTCCAAATGTGCTTGCACTATCCACGTGCGATTGCAGAATCCAAAAATAATAATTGATGTTACTATGCCCATTAACACTTTATTTGGAATTTTGCTTTCTTAAGAATAGTTCCACACAGAGATTCTAAACAATTCCAGGAAGAAGTTGATAACAGTATTTGAGTGATTAAATAATGACAATATAAAAATATTTACAATCAGCTCGATTTTTGCACATGGTCTGCTGGAGCCATGAAAAGCAGCTGTACTGTGTTAGTGACTGTTTCCCCTGAATTGCACTGAACGCAGTGTTCAAGACTACTAGCAAAAAGACAAAGCAAAAAAGAAGGGAAGACCCTGCGAGAGTTAGGAAGGGAATTCTTGTTTCGGGGTAAGTTTAAGGAGGCAGCGAGGCTCTGCCTCTCATTTATGACTTCCTTCCTTCCTGCCAGCCAGCACCCATCCAAGGAAGGAAACCTTTTTGTGTGACAATGTCAGAGAAACGGGGACTGCCACTAGGAAAGAGCTCTGCCTGAATACATTCTGAATTTTGCCATATGAAGGGATGTATGTGCCTTTCTAGCCCTTAAATAAATGCTAAGCAATGTATCCCATCCCCTGTCCTTTACAGTTTGCAGCGTGCATTCATTCCTCCTGGTTGCTCAGTTCTCACTGTTGCATTTAGTGTCTTTTACAACACTGATGAGATATAGGCTGTTTTCTCACAGCGACTGCAAACAAGATTGCAATCAATCTTCTTAAATTTTTGAGCAACATTGTGCATAATGGGGTCCCAAGAAATGCTGCCACAGAAGTACCTACATTGACATGTACCTGTCTGAGCAGTTGCCCTTATTTCAGTTTTCCACTGTCTCATGTGGCACAAAAAGAAGTAAGGTTAGGAAAACTAAGAGGAGAATTTAAATAGAAAAAGTTGAACTGTTTTCTGGAGGGTTGGTCAGTCAGTGGAAGAAGTTCAAGTAAGGGCTGTTGTATGCTCAGCAGTTCCTTACACTCTTCCAGCCCTCAGCACTGCTGCAGATAGGGCACTGTTCTCCCTGTTTCCCTGCACTGACTGCAAGTGGAGCCTGAGTTAACTAACAGCCACAGGCTTGTGCGGCATGCATGGGGGATGAAACGAAATCCCAAAATGAAAAGAGATCTGTAGGCTTAAAATGCACCTTGCAGTTTTTAACCTCTCTCTTCAATAATCATACACAAGTGCATTATCTTTCACAATTGGAAAACCCTTGTCCTCATATTCTGATTGACAGTGAAAGAGATTCTTCTGTTGATTCTCTTTCAGTTTTGAATTCAGTGTCCTCAGGAGTTTGCAAACATCATTTTACAGATGTATGCAACCATAGCCAGATATACCCACGTATTTTGCCAGCCTTATCCAAATGGAGATGCCTTGATTCCTAGAAGGGGACTGGAAGACCTTTATCAGATTACTACCTGGCTGTGCAAAGAGAGAAGTGTGTGAGCACAAATTCCATCAGCTGGAGAGGAAAAAGGCTCACTTTTCTTGACAGTGCCCAGGAGATGGGCGGGGAAAGGAAGCCAGAGCTAACTTGACCTTCAAGCATGCAAAGGCACGAAAATGAATGCAAATTTGGCACCAGACAAAATTGCTCCGTCATTCCTCTTGGAGGGCACAGATGTGCATCCAGTGCTTTATAAGTTAACATGAAGGGAAGATTTTGCCCAGAGGCCAGTGTCTGTCCTTTTCTAATGGCTGGTAGTTGCTCAAAGAAAGCACTATTTGCTGCTGCATTTCTCTCCTTCCTTCCTTCCTTCTCTCTATTTGTACACACAACAATTATAGCAAACATAAAATCTGTTGCAGGCTATTCCAATTCTTAAATTAGCGTGAAGGCCAACCTGGAATAGTGCAAATGTCGTGGTGACTATTTATTCAGGTGAGGCATGTTGCTTTTCATTGCTCAGACTTCCACTAGATTAATTGAGCAGTTTGTTTTTGGGACACTGGAGAAGTTCTCACTGCAATGCCTGTCCTTAAATCCCTGAGTGGGAAGAGATTGTCATTATTTTTGTGTAGAAGGAAAGGAAACTGTGGACTAGCAGGATGTTAATGATGAGTTTCTATGTTATGCAAAACAGCCAGGAAATCAGAAGTTAATCAGAGCTATCTCCATCCTGTTCCCACCTCCAGGTAGCCAGCAACCCTGACATCTCTTTACCTTCCTATATTTAGAGTAGGTAGGAGCACGGAAGTTGTTGATCTGAGAACTGATGCTCTGATGATCATATTCTGTGTTTGCTTACCTGTCTTTTGGTCTGTCCACTTGTCTACCCTTCCACCCTCTCAGTGTCCTGCAGTGATTAATGATTTTCCATTACTCCATTTTTAACTGCATTGTTGATGAACATATTGCCTCCCTTCCTGTGGGATGTCACAAGAGGGTAAAGTAGGGTGTTCGAGGATGCAAAGCTGTCTGGGCTATTGCTGGAGTACTACAGAGTGTACTCTTGTTCATTTTGCTCATGGTCCCCAAGGCTTGCTGTCCAGAGCTGTGCCTGGACCTGACTTAAAGACCAAACCAGCTCCAGCTGGATGTTTGAGCTTGTTTTCTGGCTCTTTTATTGGCATAGACATGGTCACCAATATCATCCACGGGCCTAAAAACTTCAGAAGATGAGCATGCAGTATTGCATTAAAAATTGATCCCACTGGAAGCCTCTTTTAGTCTCCAAATAGAAGCAATTGCTTCTCCTTGAGCCCCTGGCTAGACCTGTCATTACCCATAAGTGTTAGGCAGAAACAAAGCTCCCTCAAGGAATCCTTTGTTTTTGCAACACAAATTCCTTCCTACTCATCAGCAACAGGCAAATAAAGCATTTATCCTTTCAGTTAACATTGAAGACGCTGAGCCTTGACAGCTCTTGAATTTAAGTGTTTAAAGCCTCTCCAAACTCTCCTCTCTTCTCAGTGATCCTCTGATCTCTCACAGCCCTCTGGGAGAAAACAATTTTAACGAAATGCTTGAGCCTTTGCAGCCTGCTTTGCTCCCAGCTTGAGCAGCAGCCAAGACAGCTGGCTCCTAACCTCTGCCCTTCAAGCAGGTGTTTACTTCTGCACAGTTAAAGCTGATTCACAGCTAGCAAAGGAAAGAGGAGCTTGTTTATCACCTTCAGCCACAAAATAAACTCACCCCTTCCCCTTGGGATTGAACATGGTCCTATTTTATCCTTGGTGTTTGTGTGAGGAGTGCTTGAACAGATCAGTGTTTAATCACAGATGGAATTAGCTCTTGCAACACAGCATACAGGGAAGTGAGCACATTTGCCTGTCCAGATTACACGCCATGGTTTTTTGGCTCAATGCAGCAGGAAGAGTAGCGAATGCTTTGTCGATATTATCACTGCACTGTCCTCCACAGCTTACACCACCTTCCACACTGCTCCAAAGCCATCTTCATTTCAGCACAGAGCAGAAATTCCATTTTGAGAAAGTCTTGTGTTTCTTCAGCATATGTTCCAAGCAGATGAAATCAAGGAGGCAATGCTAGCCTTCAGAAGCTGAGCACCTGGAACAATTTCAAGCCCTTTTTATCCCATATAGAGATATAGGAAAGGAACCTTGCAGAAGAGTACAGACCCTTTTGATACACTATTTTTTTTCTTAACCATCTCCTTTACTAAAAATCCTTGATGGTGGGCAGGTGGGAAATCAAGAGAGAGAGGAGAAATGAATGGAATTTGCCTTCATTGGCTTCCACATAGCATGCTACTCTAATTAGCAGAGATAGGAATTAAAGTCATTTCATAAGATCATGTCATTGGGCTCTGGTGGAATTTTCTGCCTTATCTGGCATGTAATCTTATCCAGTTTGATTTCAGCAAGAGATCAGGAATTAGGAGGCATAATGAGATTGTGTCGTCTAGACTAAATAAGCCAGAGATCATGGGCAGATGCAAGGGAAGGGAGGAGGGAATGGGGAAGGGACCATTCCATATGTACCGCATTTCAGCTTGCAGCATCTGCAAACTCAATGTAACTCACAGCAAATTCCTCATAATCCAGTGCAGATGCTTCACTTTAAGTCCTGGAGCTGCAGACTTTATCCCTCCCAGCTAGAGGACTGGGTTAAGTTCAGTTTCAGCTCTGCCGTTGTCAAATGTCAATGCTGAGATTTCCATTCAAACTATCCCTGGGGACAATTCAGAGCCTGAACCCTGCTCTCCACTTTGCAGATTGAATTTGTTGAGGGAAAGTCGATTCTCATTTAGTGCCTTACTCTCTGCCAGGATCCTTTGGACTTTTGAGGGTCTGATCCCACCCACAAGTTTATCATGCTTCATTGTCTAGTAATACAAATGCCTGAATCTTCCATTCTGTTTCTCTTATCAATGACCTCTTCTTTCCAACTCCTTTTTAATTCCACACCTGAATTATTATTGTATGACTTCAGTAATTCATCTTGTTCTTTGAAGTTCAGCAACCACATTTCTGCTTGCTTCTTTTACCGTACCAGGCTGAATAAGCCAGGCCCCATAAGTTTTCTTTGGTAAGAGAAGCTCTCCAATCCCTCGATTACAGCAGGAGCGATTCTCTCCAGCCATGCCTGCTGTAACTCAGCTTTCCTGAACATGAGTTTGTCCATTCTGTAAATCATCCTAAGTCCCAATGGGATTTCAAAACCAAGATTGGCCACTGTTCTCGCTGGGGAAGGACTTCGCTGACAGCCAAAGGGACCCTGAAGACTAATGCTTCTTCCTGGAGCAAGACCTTTGTGAAAGGACTCATTTTCAGTTAATTATGCAAGTACAACAAGGTTAGGTGAGTTGGCAAAGGTCATGTTATGAATCACTGGCAAGGTCAGTAATGGAACTTAAGAGTCTGGATTTTTTTGACTTCAGCATTTTACATATTTTTACGGCTCTTCAACACTGTGCTAGGAGCCATCCAGAATCCCCAAGGGATGCCTGTCCAGTCAAAACATGTAATTCCTCTGCCCATGTTCCAAACCAGTTGGCCATGAACTCAGCTCTATCCACAGGATCTGTGCTCAGGCTAACAAGCCAGAGAATACTTAATAAAACCTTCAGCACAGCTGAAGTGTCTACAGAGCCTGTCTGCACAGGATCTGGAGGTGGGATGGAGCCTGCTTGCACCTGTTTTCAAAACACCATGCCAACATAACCTACGTTTGCAACCAAAATAGTGCTGAATCTCCAAAATCTGCCACTGGTCTCCTGTCTTGGCTGTCAGAAATTAACCTGGATATGCTCCTGTGTAAGCCTCTCAACTCTCTCTCCCTGTCTTTTTCTTTTTTTCTTCCTGATGCAAAATGAATAATTTTTACCCCGCTGAGCACACGTTGAAGTGATTTGTAGGAAAGCAGGTTGTTTTCTATTCTCAGTTGCAAATAGACAACTGAGGAGTTCAGTGTGTTTCATATGAGAAATAATGAGGTTCTTTTCCCTCCTCACTTATTCTCTCCTTTTCTTCTTACCTTGACAAAAAATAAGAAATTGGGGGAAGAGAACCCATCAGGAGGAAGTCCTGCCAGCATCTGAACTTATTTCAAGAAAAATCTGCATATTGGAGGAATTCAGGAGGGCTCAACATCTGGTGACGGATATATTGCACCAGCATCTCCCATTGCAGCAGCTCATCCACAGAAATGAGGTGCTCCCAAGGACATCTCAGTGGATGATTATTGGGAGACGCTGTGAAAAACACATTTCCTGACTTGTGTGAAATCATTGTCTGGATGAAAATAGTGCCCTTTCTTTCAAGAAGGAAAGATTTGTATCTCTTGTGGTTTCCACTGCTCACATCTTTTCCTGGCAGTCATCAAGGTCAAGGTTTTTCTCTATGACATCTGAGAGGTGAATAGTTGGAACCTTTGGGACTGATTTTTTTTTTTTTTAATATGAGAACGTTCATACCCATGAATATATTTATCTACAGAGAGAGGTCCATCTGCAAGGCTCCCTTCTGGCATTGCCCCAGACAACCCTCTGATTGCTTCTCTTCTGCCCAAGAAAGGCAGTGAGGGGTGAGAAGAAATGAGAACATGAGGGGGCAGGAAGACATTTTAGGTGGCTGCTCAGAATAGACACCAGATTTACGAGGCCTCACTTCCACATCTCAGCTCTCTTCCCAACCGCTCTGTAGATACAGAAAAACCAAAGGCGTAACTCACTCTGCAGACTTCAGCAAATGGGACAAAGTCTTCTGCTCAGGAACAAAACTTATGTATCCGAACTCGTACACATCAGCTCAGCAGCAGGACATTAGCTCTAAGCTCAGGAAATAAAAGAATAAAAACCTTTTTTTTTTTTTTTTTTTTTTACCTTTATGGTGAAGATTACATTTCTTTGGGTAATATCTTCAGTCCATGTATAAACAAAACAAGAAAGGAAGGATAAGACGTCAGTTCAAGCTTTGATCTAGGTCTCCCTTGGTCATACATTTCCCATCTGACCTTAAACAAGTCATTTAATCTCCATCCACTAATTTCACAGAATATTGCTTTAAAATGATTTTCTACTCCCTCTGTTCCTTGTTGTGTCTAATTTACTTGCGATGGGTGAAAAATATTCCTCTTAGACAAGCCAAAATATTTCACTTACTCCAGATCTCCTGCCAAACTATCATTTGCTCTATGATCTGGAGGTTTTTTGCATATTTTCACTACATATCTTTCAAGACTGTTTTAATTTGGATATTAGGTTGGATATTAGGAAAAATTTCTTCTCAGAAGGAGTGACAATGCTTTGGAAGAGGCTGCCTGGGGAAGTGGTGGAGTCCCCATCCCTGGAGGTGTTCAAGAACCATGGAGATGTGGCACATGGGGACATGGCTCAGTGGGCATGGTGGGAATGGTCTGGGGTTGGACTTGGTGATCTTAGAGGTTTTTTCCAACCTTAATGATTCTGTGATTCTATGAATTTCAGTAGATGTCCTCTCTATGAGTAGGACTGGCTGCCACCTCCACGGGACAATTCCAACCCTCCCCAAACCCAGCGGGTATTTTTGGAAGTCATTGAAATGTTTCCATGATGTATTTTATAGGTGGAAGTTTTCCATTCTTGCAAAGATATTGTTTAATTACACAAAGAAAAGCATGATTTTGTTTCTGAAAAAAGCAAAAGCAACTTTTTGGGCTCTGTCTGGATTTTGTTGTTTTAACTCTAAATTAAAATTAAATGGAGTTGAATTCCTCTGTGGGGAAAAAATAGCACCCATGGATATTCTTTGATGCTTGTTGAACGTTTATGGAAACCAAACTGTGGGTGTGAGCACAGCGAGGCTGAGAATTTGCTGAGAATTTGCTCTATCAGATAGTGTCATTTTGCTCTTTGTATCTGTTCTAGTTACCATGGAAATAAATAGGAGGCATTACTTTCAGAGTGACCTACATACATTGACTACAAACTTTTTGAAGAATGAGCATGGATATCTTTTCAACCATTTATTTTCCCTTGGAGTACTGCAGGATTTTAGGAGAAAGGATCAGAAGTATTTTAGATGATAAACTATTGCACTTCTAATTAAAAAAAAAATCATTTTTCCTCCAAGCCATTTATTTTTGTATGTATAAACAGCATCTGTTTTGTCTGACAGGTGCTCATTGACATTGTAAATCATCGCACTGAAAACATTTTCTATCATCAGTACTTAAGGGTTTTTTTTTGTTATTGTTTTTTAGCCTTTGCTAAGCAGCAAACATAGCTTTCAATTTTTTGTTGTAGCTTTAATTCAGATTTTGATGCCATTCAAAACTTATGGAAACACTTATCTTTTTCAGGTTGTTTTGCTTTAAAATAATATTTGGAAAGATCAAGAGTTTTAATTAAGCTATTAGCACTGTTCTATTGTTGCTACTGCAATTAGATTACTATGTGTTCATTTATTTTCCATACAGATCACTTCTGGAATGAGGACTTAGGTTCTGTTTTTAACAATGTGACAAAATGAGAACAGCATCTTATGGAAAATATCTTAACAACTCAACCAAAACTCATATGTCAGAATTTTAGAAGTGCAAAGCTGCCCCAAATTGTATACAATAATATTTGTACTTCTTGTGCAGGCAGGTGGTATGCAATATATCTTTTGGGATATGCTTGCCTTCAGCTATCATCACGTTGTGCATTAGTTGCTTTAAATCATGTATAATTTGGCAGAAGCTATTGATGTGTGTCAGCAAGCAATTCATTCTGCTTTGGTGTTGCCCAATTAGGAAAGATGCTTTCCTCAAACTAAAAAATTCTGGTTCTTGAGAGGTGGAGGTTACCTTCCCCTCAGACTAGAGAGCAACATCTGGAAAAAAATGTACACAAAACTGTTATTCCCAATTGTTTCTTCTAAGATATTTTTTCCCTTGCACAGGACAGTGTCCAGGTCAGTGGAAATATTGCTTAGTTCCCAATTTAATCCAGTTTGAAATAGTTAGCACGAAGGAGATGCTATGGTAATCAGTGCACATTGTGAACCCATTGGCAAGGAGGAGATGTCAGTGAAATACAAGATCTCGTCAGGCCTGGCAACAAAAAAGTAATACTGATGTGGAATATCAGCTGAGTGCCTTGTAGCCTACCTTTAAAGGTGGTGGAATACTGGAAGGTTGTCTTTGCTAGGATGCAGAAAGTGTGATGCACAGTATAGCAGCCATAGAAATGGCGAGATTAACCTATATCCTTAGTGCAATAGGAGATAAAAGCATTAAGAAATACTTTATTTTATATGACCAGTCTCATACGTCTGTAAGTTGCATAGAGCTCAGTACAGAAAGATGAAGAGCGACAGAGATCTCAGGAGAGATGAGCACATGATTCTAAGGATGCTTCAGAAGCCTCCAGCACAAGGCCACCCCATGAACAGACTGCCAGCTTACTGAAAATTCTAACATCCTATTATTATGATTTCCCTTACACAGCTGAAGTGAAAATACCAACGTGTATTTTGAGTGCAGACGAGAGTCCATTTGCACCACCAGACAAAAATATTCTGAAGATTCACAAGGACAAGTGGGAGACAAGGAATCAATAACTGCTTGCTTCAGAGAGAATAATGTTTTAAAATAATCATCTTGGAGTCAAGAGAGGAGAGGGAGCAATTCAATGATCTTTACTGAAAGTCTGTTTTCACTCCTTTTTCACCATTTCTTAAAGTTGACATGAAAGGTCTTATTTTCTCACTCAGACTATTTCTCATAGAATTGTTTTCCTTGTGAAAATTCATCTCCTGGTGTTCTGGCAAGTCAAGGCAGGAAAGGATGGCAGAATCCAGTGGGCAAACTGGTCAACCCTTCGGGTGGATGAAGAGAACCACCTGCTATGACAATCAGATAAACATTCTTGTCCTTCAGCTCAAGTGCTGGCAGTCCATATTTTGGCTAATCTTGGGTACTTACAGACACTGGGGCAGTTGATGTCTGTATTGCAAGAAGGCAAATCAGATAAAGTCAGCCTGGGATATTCTGTCTAACAGCTGAAGTTTCATATGGGAGAGAAAATGCTCAAAGCCCCACTAGTTCTTCGTCAAGATCTCTGGTATTCAACAGATTTGCTTTTGGACACTCCAAGTGTTCTTTTGAGCCATTCATTGCAAGAGTAAAGGTGAGAAATACGTTTTTGTTGTTGTTTGTTTGTTTGTTTTCTCTTTGTCTTAAACAGCCAAAATTCCAACCCACCCTGTGTCGCTGAGAGCAGAGACTCTGAGTGCAGGTTCAGGTTACCTTAATCTGACCCTTTAATAGGAGAAAATTCCCTCCTTCAAGCTGAGCCCAAGTTCCCAGCTGAACAGACTTCTCCCGCCTGTACATCTGCACAGAGGGAAATGACAAAATGTTCCAATTTTTCTAAAATGTCAACTTAAAAAAACACACGCGTGCAAGTCCAAATAGAAAACAGATGCACCGTGGCAGTCTGGGAGGTATAAATTTTAAGCTTGGAGCTGTCTTCACATCCCTCACTACCACTTTTATGGTCCTGCTTTCACTGGAGCACACCTGAAGCCTTCTGGCAAGGTTTTGCTTTTGAGTGTGGATGGTTCCCTGCTTGAAAACAAGCCATGAAAAAGCCTACTGTGTCTCAGGGCAAGAAAGTAAACACAAAAATAGACACTCCCTGGCATCGAATCAGGTACTGCCAACCTCACTTAGGCTCGGTTCCACTCACTGAAGGTCTGACCCATTATCTCCAGGAGCAAGATCATATAGAAAACTTTTCCTGTAGTTTCTGGTTGCATGTTGTTTCATTTTCCTACTCCACAAGAGGAAGAACAGATTAGGCATGGACAACTCCAAGCGTCCTGCTATGAGAGACTCACCCCTTATTCTTGCTGTTGTTTATTAAAATCTGTTCTTCTCCTTCCCCATTTTATTTTCTTTCCATTTCTTTCCTTTCCCATTACACATTTCCACATGTATTAAAGGCAAAACTCACTGGTGGAAAGGAAGGAGTTCAGGTCAACATATCCGGTGTATTCGTTAGAAACTGGAAAGAAATGGAGCAAAAGGAAATTAATTTTGTAACATTTCTCAATAATTATTACTTTCAATCAAAACTGAAGACCCTGACATAAGATGTGTCCTGTCCCCAAAACGTCTTGACTCATAAGATTATTTAGTTTCATTTCTACGGATAGATTTTTAAAAAGTAACAGTCAATGAAGGGAACAGCATGGAATGACATTAAAATAAATCAAGAAAAAAAAAATAGGGGGATCCTGCAATAAGGAAAGAAAATAAACAATAATAGAACTTGAAGTACCTAAACAGAAACAGTATAAAAACACTCTCTGGGAACAAATCCCCTGTGCCTGGAAGCCCTACATGTCCAAGAACCCAAGTCTCCAAGTCCCCATCCTCCCCAGGCATACATATGCATTAAATCAGCAAAGATCCAAGACTTGGCACCTATAATATTCCCAGTAAACCTGGAAGAGCTAGAAAACCTACAGGTGCTAACAGTGGAGCCTCCAGAAGGCTGCTCCTCCACTTTCCTTTGAGTTCTGTGTTTTGGGTATTTCCATCTGAAATAAAAGCACGACCACTAGAAATGATCACATTCCTTGGAAATCTCTGCCCTTCACAACATTGGGCCTACAAACACTTCAGAGACATTTCAATAAAAGCATAGGGCAAGAGAAAGCCCAATGGTCTTTATTTTTCTCAAGATGATTGATTACTGCAAAGTGGAGACAAATGAAGAAAACAAACAAACAAGGTTTGCAATTTTCTTTCCTCCTGCTCTGCTGGCACCAAGAGAAGATGCTGGTTCTTGAATCTGAGTGTGGTCTGCACAAAAAGTGGTTCAGGAATAAACCCTTCCCAACCTTCCACCACTGCCTTTGGAAACTCATCATCAAAGAGGAACACCGAGGTGAGGAGCCTATCAGGACTCAGAAAGGGACTGGAAACTTTGTCTTGGCAGTAAAGTTATCCTGAGCTCTGATAAATAGGGCTCATAAATGCTACAAGAATTTCAAAAATAAATCAGTACAAACTATAAATACGTTGTACCAGTCACTCTTTCCATGCTCTCTGCTTGTGATGCATGAAAGAAAAGGGCAGGTTAAAATATTTTTTTTCTTTCCTTTTAGCTCCAAGATTCCTAAAGTATCCTTTATCATAATGCCTTGGATTTTAAGTGAAAACTGAAAGATGATAAATTTTTATTACTTTAATCCTCCCCCCCCCTTTTTCCTCTCTCCATTATTCTTTCTCTTTGTGGCTTTCTCTTTCCCAATCCCATCCCTTCTCCCCTTTTGCCTGCCTCTTCCTTCTCTGATAAAACACTTACTGGGATTTCTAGAGATATTTTGCACTGCCTTCTAGTGATTGAAGCTCCCGTTAAAAGCTCAGAGCCGTTCTCCTCTCAGGTGCATGGCACATTGCCATGCATTTTGGGAAACCAACTACCGAGCTCACATGCATTGCGTGATAACACGCTGAAAATCCCAGAGCAGTGAAAGCTGGGGATGTGTACAGCTTGTGCTACGTGTCAGCTGCCCAGATATCGCATGAAAAACAAATGACAGGTCACTGGCTGAGCTCTTACTCTATCAGACCTGAGTAATGGAGCCTCAGAATTACAGCTCTATTAATTCAAGTATTTCATTATTCATAACAGACAGACAATGCTTTCCTCTAAATTTTTTTCTCATTTCACTTGCAAGCCACTTAGGATTCTCCTAGGCTGCTTGAGCAGCTAAGCTGAGACTATGCAAATCTCTCCCCTTTTACTTCATTCTTCATCATCTCCACCCCATTTCATACATGTCTTGCATTTAGGTTGAAATTTGTCTGCTCTCTTTTCAAAATCTGCAGTCACAGAAGCTACAAAATTTCCCAAATCAGTAGTGCTTCAGCATCATCCTTTAGATAGAGCAGATAAACCTGTCCCATGGGAAGACTCAGTGCTTGCCAGAAGTCATCACAACTGAAATGTGAGAGGAGTAAAATCCAGGTTTTTGCTCTAAAACAGCAGCTAATTTCAGTTTGCGTGCTTATAGCAAGTAGTGAAGATGGAAACACAATCTTTATAATGAAATATTCAGTGAAAAGAAAAATTTGTGGGCAAAAGATAGGAATTACCAGTGAAGTGCCAAAAGGATCTGATGTAGAGTGTGTTCTGTTCAGTATATTGCTATATAATCTGGAGAAGGAGGTAAGAAACAAGGGAATGGAGAAGGTAAGAAACAAGGTAACGGACTTTTCCCAAGATAGGAGAAATTCTTCAGACTATGGAATGCTAAAATTGATTGCAAAGAATAACAGAAAGATCTTGTGAGACTGAGAAATGGAAAAGAAAAGGTAGCTGAAACTGGTACAAAATAAAAATGGAAAAACCAATTTAAAAAAATCCACCAAAACAACAAAGGCAAAATAAAAACAAACCAACAGCCAACCAACAACAACAAAAAAAACCCCAAAGCACCTATTCTGGATATCCATACAGGTCGATGGACTCCAGTAGCTGTTATCCTTCAGGAAACTGATCTGGGGAGCACTGTGGAGAAATCTATAACTAAAATTTGATCAGAAGCCAGCAACACCCAGAAAAGGCATTGAGGTCGTTAGGAATGGTTAGTTAATTGGTAACAAGTCAGAACAACCTGGTTATGCTCCTGTAAGGGTAGACTGTGTCTCTGTGTCTTGAGTACTATCTACATCTCTGTCCCCACTCTCAGGAATGTAAAACGGATGTGGAAATGACATAGGGTTATATGGATAATCAAAAGTATGGAATAGTTTCCATGTGAGAAGAGAATAAATAGAATAGTTGTCTCTGCCTGGAAAAGAAATGTGTGAGTGGTGTGTAGCAGAGAACACAGAATCCCTGTGCTGTAGAGGAGCTGAATGTGGAATTAATGATTATTCACGTAGTTAGGAGTGCTGTGGGGCACCTAATAAAACTATCAAGAAGAATTCTCAAACAAAGAAATGGATACATTCCTGCAACACACTTAGAAACTAAAAGTGCTTGTGGATTCAAAAAGCTTTGCATTAATGGAAACAAATTTCATCAGAAACCTTTGGATGCAGAGGCAGAGGTAGAAGCTGGAGGTTCATGGATCTCCTTCAGTGATAAGCTCACAGAAGCTCCATGTGCCCTAGGGAAAACATCACTCCATATATGTCCTGTCCATTACGTTCTTTTTCAAACCATTCACTTCAAGTCACTGCTGGGAACAGGACAATAGGCTACAAGAATTAGGTCAGACTCACTTTTTATTTTAAATTTAGCTTTCTATCCCGATTTGCCATGAATACTCATGTTCAATAGTTCAGATTTTTCCATGCCATAGGAAAATAATCATCCTACCCAGGCATATCTAGATAAAAATAACAAGCCATGACAAGAACCATCATGATGACCTCTCACTTGGTCTTCATATCTGAAGAAGATTCAGTGACCTGCAGCCAAGTTCCCCTCTCCGTTGTTCTTTAAAGCAGTGTGACCTAGTCAGCAACAGGACACCATTCATCTGCGATTTCCATTGGACTCAGTGACAACATCTCCCACAACCTGTAGTACAAGTCCCACGTTGAAAACTCTCCTCCTATTGAAATTCAGCCCGGAATCATGGCAGAACATTATCTCAATTTCTGTATCTGGCCCTTTCAAACTTCCATAATGGGACAAAGCAGCACTTTTTTATAAAGAAACTCCTTATTCCCTGTGTCTCTTGATACATCTCAAGCTATTTACACACTATTTGGCTTCAGCATGGAAAAATAAAGGTTAATTTTATAGAGGGCTTTTGTGGCCTTATAAAATGAAATAAGAATGTTATAGAATTCATTGCATCTGAACTGCTGGATATATTATGGCTGCCATCTGTTCTTTTAACACTAGTGATTATTTTTGTGGGCCTGGCAGGTTTCTGCACAAAAGAATTTGTTTGAGGCTGGAGAGTTTAATGTTCTTATTGCTATCTCAGTTAATGTATATATATATATAAAGATAAATTAGACACATTTTTCATGGCTTTCTTTGATGCCCATTATTCTCCCAGGCTTCTGCTGAAGTGTTGCAGCTCAAGTCAGAGAAAGGAAAAAGCAGGCTGCAAAATGAACAAAACAAAGGGTGAGCAGCAACATCTAGACTAGCACTTTTTCAAGATGAACATTGTGTTTCACCTTTCTCTATTAACTATGTGGCATGTGCTTCACATATTTTTATTAGCAGACATTTCTTTCAGCTATCAGGGAGGGCTTTAATTAGACTGTAAGAAGGAAAATGTCCCTAAGGCAAGAGAGCTTCTAAGAGGGAGGGCATCCTTCTATTTTGCTTGGAAATAGCAAGCTCTGGAAACAGCTTAATAGAGAAAAAGGAGAACATAATGTCCTCATGGAGCATCTCAGAGCTTGTTGTGGACTATAGTCCTGGATGGCACATGTTCATCACACCTTCCTCCATCCCTCCTCTCCTATAGAAAAGCTGTTTTAAAAACCACTCCAAAAAGTCTTAAAACATTCCCTCCCTGCTCCAAGTAGATATTTTTGCTTGTTGATTGTCCCTCCTGACTCACGGATACTCACTTGTATCTTTTGCTTTCCATCCTCCTCCTGCCTTTTTTCTTAAACTGTTTTTGAGTCTGTCTTGGCCATTGTACTTTTTTCCTGGAAGATGGTTTCCTTGTCATCTCTTTCATGATACAGTCTCTTCCTCTCCATCTCATCTAAGGCAGAATCAGAGGAAAGGAAATGGCAAAAGATGAAAGTTGTCTCCGCTGCACAGTTTCACTATTTCCTTCTAGAAAAAGGAAGATCATCCTCAGTTCTGCAGTGGGACTTTTCTGTATGCTCAGCACAATGCCTATATGTTCACCACAGCCAAGCTCAGCTAACAGAACTAGGAATGGCCAACGGATGTCTGACGTTAAAAACATAATTTAGGGTTATTGATAAGTTCTGAAATTAGAACAACTGGGAAAACCGTTGGAAGACTTATATAAACCAGTTGAGACTCCCCTCGTTTAGACACAAATGCTTTCTAGGAGCATTAGTGGAGCACAATGGAACAAAATTTTCTTTGCTCCTAATCACCTTCGCAGAAATTTTTATTCTGAAGGATGATTGGACCAAACCCTGTATACTACTGCATCTCAGCTGTATCTTTGTCCACTGATGGAGGTTGCTTACCTTCCAAATATTGCATGGGGCATTATTTTGGCTCTGATGTTGCAGTTGTTTTGAGATTTTTGTTTATGCCTCACCTGTTTAGCTTCCCCATGCTTAATTTCCCTAGCCTTCTGGACTGTTTCTGCTCCAGTTTCTGTACTGATTCTCTCCTATATATCCTTATTTTTTTTCCTTTTCTTCTACTCAACTCCCAGTTTACTCTGTTGGTAAGGCTGTGGAGAGGCCCTTCGTGCCAACACAGTGCTATTTTCCTGCCTACAGGTCTTGTAGCCATGATTTTACAAGAGCTATGAAGAAATAAATGAGGACTACAGAAAATCATTTCTTCACTTAGAGCCTAATCTACGCAGTCTATGAAAGGAGATTGACAGCTGACTTGATTGCAATGCCTATGCACTACAGGCATGCAGCATTGGCTAACAATGTGTTCTGTTGACTAGATGGAAAAAAAAGACAAAATGAGAACCATTTGTAGAAGCTGGAGCCAGGCAAGATCAAATAGGAAAGAAACCACATTTTCAAGGGAAGTTTTTCTAACAGAGAAAAGCCCTGAAAGAGGGGTGATTTTTCCAGCACTTATCTTGTGATTGAAATTGCAGATTAAGGCACACCAAGGTATCTACATGGGACCTATATCTATACATTGGTCTGAATTCCCTCTATAATGAATAGCTGTTTTTGGCAAAATTCAGTTGCTTATAAACAGAAATCTACTGTCACCTAAGGTGCTGTGAGGAATTCTACCTGGTGTCCAGCTGCCTGCTTGAGAAAATCTTTTTTGTCTTCAACATCCTATGTAAAAGCTGCAAACTCTTGTGAGTGTCTGTGGGTTTCTCACGTGGCATTACACCAGTAGAAGTCATTGGAGTCAAAATGTCGTTGCTGTGGCCAAATCATTCCCCTTTAGGTGAGAAGAGCTGCTTTCTAAACTCCACTGACGATGCTGATTAGGGACTTGGTTCAGTTGCATCTTGTCCTTTCTGAGATGCCCCAAGATAACCCCCCTGGACACCACTTTGTTAAGGAATCAGCCTCCTAAAGTCATGCTTTAGAGGCAACTCTGTGCAAATGTTTGGGCTATACAAAGCCACCTCAGATGGGATACAGCATCTGTGTTTAGGCAGTAAACTCCATCTGTAGCCAATGCAGGCAACTATGCCTTGAGTGTGATTCACCCAACCTACACGTGATCCACTCCATTCTGGAGCAGCATCTGGAAGCCAGGCAGGATACCCTACAGTGACTAAAATAAAACTAAACAGCTCTGTTTATTTTCCTACAGTTACAGGAAGTTATGGGATGGAACCAGTGGCTTCTAACTAAGGGAAATACATGCAGTCTTCTTATTAAGGTTCTGCAGGAAAGGGACAAAGAAACAAATTATTCAAATATCAAACAATTCTAAGTGAGAGAATAAATACCTGGGATGTGAGGACTCTGTAAGTATTTACACCTATAGATGATTTTGATTTCAAGTCCCAAAAGTGACAGTAGATCACTGTCTCTCTCAGGCCATCAGCTCTCTCCCAGTCAGCCTATAACAAATCCAAAGGGTTTTGTTAGACAAGAGGTTGCAGTCTTGAGCCAATAAAGCTGCATTTCAAAGCAAGAACAGAGCTTACTACAGGGAACTGAGAAGTGAGTTATCCATGATAAAGCTAGCAGGTAAAATTTGGCTCGTACAAATGAAACTGAAATCAGCCTGACAAAGGAAAAATAATTTCCAAACCAAGGTAAACAGTGTGACTTTGAGCACCAGTGTTTGCATCCCCCCAAACAGTATCTGTATGTAGCCCTTGTGAAGTTTGATCATTCATTGAAAGGAAGAAAAGGAATTCCAGAAACCTTCACAGTACTTCTGTGCCCTTGGATGCAGAAGGGGTATGACATTTTACATCCACAGCTCTTCTGTTTTCTGGAGGCAAAAGGCATGACAAGTATGAAGGTTGCTCAGAAAGTAATGCCTCCTTTTTATTTTGTTGGCTCATGATGTCAGAGGCAGATGGTGATGGTATGGTGGTAGAGGTTGAACCTTCCCACCAATATTCCATTACATTTTGTTGTTGTGTGACAGATGGCAGCAGAAGAGCAACATGGTGTCTGACATGGAAGTGCAGACAAAGAGAAGATGTATCACTGAATTCTTCCATGCGAAAAAAATTGCACCCACTGACATTCATTGATGGTTGCTGAACATTTATGGAGATCAAACAGTGGCTGTGAGCACAGTGAGGCAGTGGTGATGCATGTCTGTGTTGGCAACAGTGGTCATCTTTGCTGGTGCAGGTTGTTACAAGCATGGCGTGCAGGCTTTTGTGCATTGCTGGTAGAAATGCACAGCTAATGGTGGTGACTCTGTTGAAAAATAGTGTTTTGTAGCTGAGAATTTGCTTTATCAAATAGTATTGTTATGCTCTTTGTAGCTACTATAGTTTCCATGGGAACAAATAGGAGGCATTACTTTTGGAGCACCATCTGTAATTTAATTAAAAAAAAAAAGTCAAAATTTAATGCTGATGGAATTTGCCAATGTCTACTTACCAAAAATGGATAAATAACATGAGTGACTTTGATCCATTACTCTTTTCTGTCCAACAGGTCTTCAGTTTCCAGTAGCTCAGCAAGAAAACCTACTAAAAGCCAATCAAAATGATGTGAAAAAATATATCACGAGCTCTGAAAGTTGATGGGATTCATATTCTTACACTATCTACAATTTTTTTTTTCCCTTTTTTGCTAATAACGGGAAACTGTAGACGTCAGTTGTAATCTAGTGATGATATTTCTGTGGGCTCTTGGCTGTTTACAGCAAGGAAAATCCTTCAAGAGGAAAATCCACAGAAAGATCTGGTATAGTCCCACTAAGGCACTGTCAGGAGAAGCAATTCTCTCTGACTGTGGATGAAGCCTATGGATATCAGCTCAAAACAGCACAGGAGATGTCTCTCCATCTCTTGCAAATAGATGGGAGAAATCTGTGTTCTGATCCTGAGGTTTCTGTGATGATGTGCTCAAGTTAATAAGCCCTGGTGAGCAGAACTTGGCTTGATATCAATCCTGTGCTCCTCAGCTGAGAGCTGGCCCCTGTTCCAAAAAGTATGAAGTTCAGGTAGAAGAAGCACATAACTCCCTGCGAATTATATGGCATATATTATATATATATGGGCTGTGTCATAATGCCCATACCTCAGGGTCTGGGCTGAGGAGAAAAGTGATGGACTTCATCTCCCCAAACTTTAACCACCTAGGAAGCAGGCAAGTGCACCGAGCAGAACATCTAGCTGCCTTCTACAACCAGTGGGCAGTGAAGGACACTTCCAGGCTGTGACTCACCCTGTCCTGGCAGAGGTGACCAGAATATCTGGGATGAGATGCCTCCCTCTCACTTCATTGACTATTAAGGAAACCTAGATGAGTACTTTGGACCACAGGCATACATTTCTGCTGGTTAAAGTTACACGGGATAAATCCAGCTCTAACTTCAAAGCTTCCAATAAATTTGTCTTTCTTTTCATCACACTAGATGACCAATTAGGAACCTCTCCACAAAATTCAGCTTAGAAAATATGTTATTGACGTACTTCTCCCGAAATCAACAAGCAAGAAATGGAGAATGTAGCCCTGAAGATGTTTGAAAATATATCTAGCAGGAGAAAGTTCCTAAAGTTTCTTGTTGATTTTTTTTTTTCTTGAAGAACAGCATTACATTGTGATGTTACATATTTATTGAGTCACTGCTTGGTGCTTCAGATTACCTACTGCATTTCAGAGGCACCATTCTGCACACGTGCTCGTGAAGAAAGGCTGGTTAAATTTTGTATAAGAAATGGTTTGAATATTGTGTTCTTATCAATCTTCTCCTCCTTGTGCTGAAGGCATCAAATGTTTAGATGGTGTTTAGATGTTCTTTTAACCAAAAATATTTTGCTTTGCAAAAAAAAAGTCCATCAGAAATCCATAATTTCTGAGAATACTGTGTTCTATGTTCACTATTTTAGCTCAGGACATTTCTTCCCAAATAATGGAATATTTTCATCCCTCTCTTGTATTCTGCACCTCTGCTATGAAAGAAATGAGCGCTTTCCTTTATTTAGCTTGAAGGATTATGCATGTTCATTACTTCATCTAATGATCTAGCTGTAGACATCTCTGTACATTGCAGGGGAATTGGAGTAGATGACCAAGGTCCCTTCCAACTCCAAGGCTTCTGTGTTTCTATGGCTCATGGCTCCTCTAGACATCACCATGACAAAGTCACTGATGGTGAGGAACCAGCCAAGACTCTACCCCATACTACTCATCTGTCACCTGAGATGGAAATCAACTTGTACTTTAAAATAACTAATTTTGGCTGGTACAGAGAAGATTCACTTGCTTTAATGTAGGTTGTTAGTGGTAGTTACACATTCTCACACATTCCATTTGATGCTCCCAATGCTCAAAATGTCATGTAGGTCTTGCGTCCAACCTGCAAACAGATCCCAATGGGTCTCTTAGAGTCTCTTGTGTCTCCAGCATTGCAAGGTTAAGTAACTAAATTGCATCACAGCAGCTCATGTTAGTAAGGAGTCTAAGCTCACATTATATTCACAGCAGATAAAAAGTCAGTAGGATCCATTGAGTTGGAAGAACATTTTAACTGAAGAAATGTAAAAGTTTGATTTATCATGAGCTGAATCTCTCTGAGAAACTACCTGAGGTTTTTGCCTGTACTTATCCTTGTTTAGGGAAGTATTTGTGTTTTAGGTCTTGCACCCTGGAGGTAGATACCTAAACTTAATGGGTTGAGTATTACACTCATATTATCTGGGAACACAGGAGAGGATGATCCAGGTGCTCCTTCTGACCTACTCTCTGGCTCCCAACAGCACTGACTCCCTACTCATCAATCTTTATGCCTTTATTCCAAAGTCTGAGAACATTCTTGCACTTTTCTAGGGACAAGTGTTTTCTCCTGTGTCACGTGGGCCACAGTACAATTCCCAGGATCCTCTAGGATTGCTACTTCAGATACTCTTTGAAGACTTGGGATACTGCTCATTCTTACTGAAGTGCTCACCTCATTTCATAAGGAATCTTGTTGCTTTGAGTTTAGGAAATTCAGTACTGCACTAGAAGAATATTATAGTGTGATGTGACCACTTATCAGTGAGTACCATGAAGCGTGTGCTTTGTGGACTCCTCTGGACTATTCTCTGTTCTATGACTAATGCAACTATTCATGAAGATGCAGAGAATTCCTTCCACTGCCATTTTCCAATCTGTTTAAAAGAACTCAGTGTAACAAGTCTAACAGGAAGTCTAACAGGAAAACCGAGTCCACATCTCATTGCTCTACTTCCAATCCCAAATATCGTACTGCACTCTCCTTCCAGTGAAATCAAAGACTTGCATAACATCTTTACACCATGGAAACCAGCCCTCCTGATAAGTAAGTACACTAAGTCATAATCTTCCATAGTGGTCCTCTACGACACAATTGTTAGACAATTAATTTAATCAATCCTTTCCTCTTCTTTGGTTTCTTCCAAGAGTGCCAGCCATGGTGAATCAAAAATAGCTCAGAGATGAGGTTGTAGCATAAGGGCTAAATGAAAACATTACATTATGTTTAATAAATGCATCAAGAAGAACTGAGACTAAGACATAAAATCTTGCTTCTACATATTACCCACAACTCACTTCAAAATAAATTTGCATAGTGTACCACCTGAATGCAATTTCTACTTCCACCCACTAGATGGGAGCAAACATTAATTTATGGGATCATGCCAGCTGTGCACTGTACATTTAATGTCCTAATGCCAACGCGTGTGGTCTTGTGGGTTTCACTTACCTTTTTAGTACTGTTTAACGAAGGAAATGCATAACCAAGAGCAAATCAATTCTCGGACATCATAAAAGATGCAGATTGGCTAAGCACCAAAGGGACCACTTCAGAACAAAATGGAAAGGAGTGGAAACCTGCAGTATCTTTTCCCATAGACTAAATCAAATGTACACGTTTGTTCATAGTGTGTTTTACTTTTAAGCCTTGACTAAGCATCTAATGTTTTTTGAACCTGCAGTGTAAATATTTAGGATTTGGATCTCTCGACGTTCACTCACTAACACTGCCCTCTGTTTCTGAGCAGTAAGCCAAGAATAAATCCGTGTGTCAGTGAAAGCTGTGCCATCAAGGGAAACAATTTCTAGAATTTTACTGGGTATACACGTGTCAGCTTTCCAAGAACTGTCTGTTAAGTGACCTACATTTTCTGTTGCAACAAGGAGAAATATGAGTCCTGCTAGCCACTATTTACTGGAAATGGTCAATATATGAAAGTGTCAACACCGTGGCTCCTGAGTCACATACAGCTTGCAAGAAATCCAAGCAGAGCTCCCTTGCAGGGCCTGTGTCATGTGGTTGGTAATGAGGCAATGCTTGCATAAGGGCTTTTGGTAATCCAGAGACCCAATGAGGGAAAGGAATTGATGGGCAGAGGCAGCTGGAACCCTCCCTGAGATCTTTTCCTGGAATCCATCTCCGCAGCCAAACCAGCCCCAGCCTTCAGCAGAGGAGATCCCTCGTGAATCCATGCCATTTGTCACTGTGATCAACATTTCTACCTCTCCCTCCCTCATCTCTTAGGAGTACATAACAAGTTCTGACTCTCCTAGTGCTCATTTTGGTGCCTTAGGCAGCACTGGTGACATTTAAGATTTAGTTACTTAAAATCAGGGGATATAATCTCCACAGCTATTCACTGCCTGATCAGCAGCGCACAGGAGGAGAATTCAATTTTGTTGCTTCACTCTGCTTTTAATATTTGGAAATCAGAGTGTTGGAGGTACCTTACCATTGCAGTGATGTTCCAATGTCTCATTGACATGCAGTCAAGTATTTTAACATTCATATAGAAAAGTGGAAACGAGATCCCACTTACTACTACGACACATTTGCTTTTTAATCATCAAATGCATTTTCTGGCCAAATTGACTGAAATGCTGTTCAATTCCCTTAAGTCATCTATCAATTAACGATATCAAAATCAGATACAAAATTCTGTCCTGTATTTGAAAAACAAACATGGCAACAAGGATGGGTTGAGCAAAAGGAAGGGCAGAAGGATGGGCAGGTGATGGGCTGGAAGGAATGTTGGTCCTCTGATAGTGCTTTCCAGCTCTTAGTACTTTCCAGCTGGAAGAATGAAAGTGCTTTATGGGGATAATAATTATTTCATGGTCCTTATTTTACAAGTGGAGAAACTGAAGCATAGCTGATGCACCTGCTCGGGGGCATCCAGTAGAGTAAAAGTAGAGCAGGGAATAAAACCTGTGTATCTGCACGTCTCGTTTGTACTTCATGGAACAAAAGCCACAGTCATGTCGGGTTGATTAAAGACTGTTTTGTGTCCATTGTATAGAAGGCATCAACTCAGGGTTTGTCACTGGTCAAACTATGCTTTGTGGGAAAAGACTATGACAAAGGTACAGGATTTTTTGGCAGCAGTTCATCACCAATGCAAAACTTTGAGCAGAAGAATGTGAAGAAGGCATCCACCAGGCAACCCTCCACCCCCCAAAACAAACAAACAAACAAAAAAACTAAAAAAAAAAACTAACAAAAAAAAATCTACCAAAAAACTTAAAATTCTAGGAGCTCAACAGAATATCAGGGAGATAAAGACAGTCACGCTCCCTAATAATTAACTGCTGGCTTGAACCCACTTTGTATTCTTATAATAAACCTTTGCCTAGGCAGATGGGTTTCATTAGCTAGAAAGGGAAAACATTTTTTTTCCCTTGCCTACTTCGATTTGCAAAAGGATGAAAGACATGTAAAATTCATTATTGGTAATACTTGACACATCATATGGAGTAAAAGGAGAAATTGGCAAAATTCATTATCTGTCCAGGACTGCTCTGGGTTTAAAAGAAAAACAAATAATCCTGATTGCAAAGGGCAAAATGATTCACAGTGCAAGAAAGCAGATCTGCTGCAAGATGGGTTTCTGAGAGGACAGAGCAGAATTCTGGAGTTTCTGATGGCAGACACGTGGTGTTTTGTGAGCTTAGACTTTTCTCCAACAGATTGCCTCTTCTTCCTCCCCAATCCTTCGCAGTTCCTGGGACTACCTTATTTCTAACCGTGATTCGTTGCTCTGTGGGTCTCCTGAATATTACACCCACTTGCCCATGCCTGACTTTCTCTGTCAGCAGAGGGGTGGATGGAATGATGTGGGGGACTGAAACACCTTAAGATTTTCCTGGGCAAAGCTGGAGTCAGCCCAGGAGCATGGCAGTGCTACCTCCCAGGCAAGGAAGGAGCAAACAACGTGAAAGAGAACTGCATGATACTTCCTGAAAAATAAAATTTCTTGCTCATTTAGGCATGTCAGGTGTCTGATTGCGTAAAAATAAAATTTTAACAGGTGCAGAAGAGAATTTTCCTTCCAAACTTAAACTGTGTCACTCTGGTGTCTTTGTTATGAATATTAGAAGCTGCAAAGTGGTAAAGGATTTTCTTTTTTTTGTTCCAAACTTGTTTACTTATTTATCTATTTATTTACTCATTTATTTTTACATATTTCATGTTAGTGAGTGTTCTGGAGTGGGAAAACCTGTAGAAATCCCAGAACTACTAACTGCTCAATGTCAGGGTGTCAGCTGGCTGCTGAACAGAGCTAGTAAAGCTGGTGACACAGAGGTTGTGAAGTCTTGGGTTCAGGACTTAGCTTTGTTGCAGCTTCTCTAGGATGGATCCATCCTCAGGCACTGCCAATCCATTTAGAATTCCTCAGAGATCAGCTTGGGACCCTTCAGCCAGCAGTTCTGTATAGTACTACACTATGTAACACCACAGCTAATCTGGCCTCCATAGGCACAACTTTTGCACTGTGTTTCTATGTTTGTAATTTAACTGCAATTTGTTGTGATCTTATGATTCAGTCCTTGGATTCATAGGACAAAGGGAAAATCATTTCTGTTTTATTCCCCAAAACATGAAAGTCCTTAGATCCTGATTCAAAATAAAAAGTGATTTCAGTACAGCAAGGAGTGGGTTTAACAGGGAAATGAGAAAAAAAGATCCTAACGAATGATAGCAATTGCTTTCCATTCACAACATCCAGACTGTCAGAGCAATCACTGATCAGGTGATGTGGGAGCATCTCTCCAGCCCTGCACTTCTCCCCTCTCATTTACATCAGCCCCAACCACATCCTAATAGCAGAGGTGGGATGCATATTGTTATCAGCTTAAATGCATTTACTTTACACTTCCCAGATATTTAGAACCTCAGCGTTGCTGAAGTCTGGGTGTCACTGACACTGACTCCCAGCTGCGTCATCATGGTTAAAAATAAAAATAAAAAAAAAAAGGATTTATTCAATGCAGGCGCTCCTTTCTTTAATGAGAAGAGCAACAAAAAGGGCATCTAATGTAAACCAAAGAAATGAGAGCAGTTCTTTTTAATTAAAACTGTGCAAACTCAGAGCAGCTTTGCCTAGGGCATAGTGGTCATTAGTCCTAACGAGAGCTGCCAGGAAGCACCCAGACCCCTCAGTGAGAGAGCTTTAGCTTGTCACAGGGAAAGCACATTTATTACAGCTAACGAATCTTGGCCAGGGCCTATAACACGCTGATATCTGCCCAAAGAAGCCCTGGCTGCCTTCTGCAGAGGCAACCTTGTCATGTGCGTTGACAGAGGCCAGAGCCGAGCTGGGGGACCCTTGGGAGGTTACGGGGTCTGAGGGCTGCTCCTTTAATTAGCCCACAGATAGCTGTGGAGAATTTCCTGCTGAGGGTCACGGTGGGACAGGGCAAAGGCCTCCGAAACAGCCCTGCGAGGAGGAGGAGATGTTTATGCAGGGAGCTGACCCCCATAATCACTGCGTTGGCTCCTGTAGGAGGGCAGGGAGCCCGGCAGAAGCACAGCCACGCCGGTGGCTATTTATAAATGGGAATGGGGGTAGGGAAAAGGATGGGGGGAAGCAGTGCTGTGAGTGTGGAAACTGCCTGCACGCTGTGGTGCTGCTGGAGATGGCTTTGCTCCTGGTGTGTGCTCCAAAAGGCACAGGGATGGCTGAGTGTGACTTCTGCAAGGTGACGCAGGACCCACATCTGCCTCATCACCTTCTTCCAGTATGCACCCTTCCCAGTTGCACCACAGAGCATCTGCACATCCCTCAGTTGTCCTCTCGTTATTCCTGTCAAAGAGAAATTTGGAGGTCACTCCAAAAGTGATGCCTCCTATTTATTTCCATGGAAACTACAACAGCTACAAAGAGCACGATGACACTGTTTGTTAGAGCAGATTCTCAGCTACAAAACACTATTTTTTGACATAGACACCACCATTAGCCGTGCATTTTTGCCAGTGATGAACAGGAGCCTGCATGCCGTGCTCGTAAAAATCTGCACCAGTGGAGGTGCCCCACTGTCACCACTGCTGAAACACACCACCACCACTGCCTCACAGCCACTGTTTGGTCTCCATCAACGTTCAGCAAGCATCAATGGATGTCAATGGGTGCCCTTTTTTCCCCGTGGAAGAATTCACTTCCATACCTTTGCTTCATCCCCGCTCCCATGTCAGACATCACTTTGTCAGACTGCCCTTCTGCTGCCATCTGTCACACGGTAACCAAAAGTAACAAAATATTAGTTGGAAAGTTCAACCTCTGCTGCCATCCCACCAACTTCCACCACTGATGTTGTGGGCCAATAGAATAAAAAATAGAATTCATTACTTTTGGAGCAACCCTCATCATTGCTCTGGGGATTTCCTCCCTACTGCCACGCTTCAGCAGCTCCCTGCAGCTTCTTTGGTTTGTGCTGGAAGCTGAGGAAACTTCCCAAAGTCCTGCAGCCATCTGCAGTGCACTAAGCACAGCCTTCATGCATGCCGGTCTCCATCCCCACTGGCACACTGAGATGCTGGGCTCTCTTTCTCCAGAAGCTGAGAAAAGGGGAAAAAAAAAAAAAAAAAGAACAGAGATCATTGCCCTCTTGATAGACAGGATGTTGGACTAAACTGCCCTTTCCTCTGACCCGGGACAGCTGTTACTTCCTTCATTAGCAGAACCAGGGATGTTGAACAGCTGCTGGGGCAGCTACTGGTTTTAGCTCTGCAGATTCCCAGCGTGATGCAGGATGGGATGACAGGGCAGTTATCACCCCTGTCTGTCTCGGAATACATTTAAGCTCAAGAGTACCCTTCAGATAGCATGCTCAACGAGAAATCAATGCCTTTGCAGGAGTTTTTTCCTCCACTGAAGTTTTATTCAAGTAATTCAGTTTGTTAAAAATTCCTGTGTTTAAATGGTGAACTGGAGCTGGGATTTTTTGGCAGATCTCTACACAAGACACCCCAACACTTGGGGTAATGAGATTGTATCTTAAAATTTATGAGGGAAAATGCATCTAAAAGGTTTTTATTAATAGTATTTTATAATGCTTTTATATATTTATAGTATTCTATAATATTCTATTCTTAGAAAGGAATGATGAAAAAAAGGATGGGAGTGTTGAACTTTTAGAAAGTGCTTCACTGAGTATTGAAATAGCATTTAAGAATCAACATTAGGCAACAAAGATGGATAAGGTTTCTTTCTCTTTCTCCATCTCAATGAATGCTGATTTCTCTTCATATCCCACTTGTTTTCATACTCATTCTTTAGGCTCTCTTTATAAGGGGTTACGTTTTCACAACTTGTAAAATGCTGTAACGTAAGAGCATCAATTTCTTGACGTTGCATGTAGACAGTGAACAAAAGATTTAAGTTCCAGCAGGCATAGAAACGTAGAATAATAGGATCATCAAGGTTGGAAAAGCCCTCTGGGATCACCAAGCCCAACCCCAACCCATCCCACCATGCCCACAAACCATGTCCCCAAGTGCCACATCTCCACGGTTCTTGAACACCTCTAGGGATGGTGACTCCAAGCAAACTGATTGCTCCTCTGTGCTGGCTGGATCTTTCTACTGTGACAGAGTGCATCTGTGTGCATGCTGTGTGTTGGTGCAATATGCAACGTGGATGTCTCTACGTGTGCTAGCCCTTGCTTTGTGTGTGTCATTGACTTCACGCACATAACATCATCTGCAAATCTGGTCCCTGATGTTATTTCCATCTTACCATTGGCAAGGGCAAACTGTGTGGTCTAACAACAGCTTAAACAATACCTTGAGGGAACAATAACGATGCTGCTGATGTCACAGTGCCAAGTTGCTCTGCACAGGATTTCTCAGGCCACATCCCTGTGATCCTCACGTGAAAAATCAGGGTTAATGCTTTGAGAGGTCTGCTGTGTTTTGGTAAGGCAGAATGTGGGCTGTGACACATAAAAATGCCACTTCATTAGTTCTTTCATTTTAAAAGCTCAGATCCCATTTTCATGTCTTCAGGTTTATATCGACGTGCTATTGAATTTGGAACTCCCTAGGCCCGTTTTAAAGGCGTGCTTTGCCACTATAAACCTCCATCTGTTTTGGCTGGAGGTTCCCTGGTCTTGGCATGGGTTTCAATTACCAATTTGCCACCTATGTAGTCTGAATGTATAAAGCTTTGAGGTTCTTGTTGCTGGAGGGAAGACTTTAGTTTTTGACTGTTTGTTTTCACAGTGTATCCCAGCATCCTCTTAACTCTTTTCCTTCTTTGCAGTCTCCTCCCAAAAATAGCCCTTCCCTGTGACTTTACATGCCCCTAATCCCCTTCTGGGTTGGCTATTTTGCTGTTGCTGTGTTAACAAAACCAACATTTCCTCACCCAGACCTTCCAGTTTATAACGGCAGCTATTGTAATTTCCAATTTATTTCAAGCTCCAGTTGACAGCCAAGTGGTTTACCTTGCCAGTAATGCATGCCAATTATGAAGAAGCAAATGAATTTGCATGCACAGGGAGCCTCTGATGGCTATGAGGCCAACCCTTCAATACTTCATCTGGCCTAACAACTTCGAGCTCTGTTTTCTTTTGTAACATTTACAGTGGGTGCTCCTACAAGAAAGAGTGAAGTACTTCAGTGATTTTCTGTGCTGATGCAATGAGCCTAGAGCAATGGGATTTTGCACAAAAAGTAGCAAATCAGAGGGAGGAAGGGGGGAAATGAGATCTATCTGACTTCATCCATGTGTTTGTAGGAGTGTGCTCATGAGTTCACAGCTTGTGGACAAGAGTGGGAAAGGTGTGGGCTTCACTGTCAGTGCCTGCCTTTCCCCATATCCATCAAAATTATGTTGTTAATACAGTGGTGATCTTCATCACAGCCAACAAAGCACTTAATACAGCTGATTGGTCACTGTACTTGAAATGGCCAAGAAGCAGCATGGTGAGCCTGCACACAGTTATCTTCTGAATACCTCTGGCTGTCACTCCAGGAACAAAATCCCCCCTGCCAGCACATATCAGCATCACTTTTAGCAACAAAAATCCCCAAACTTTTGAACACTTAAGTACGTGGATGTATTTATAAACATGATATAGTATCTTAATTTTTTTTTGGAACTGTTTGCTCTTCACATGCTCAAGTATTTCCTTTCTCAATGGCAAATGATTGGTTCTTTGGTGTAACAGGTCAGTGATGAATTGGAAAACATTCCATCATTTCTCTGTTCTGAGACTTATTTCCTGAATAACTTCTCTGGTTTACCTATATCCTGATTTTAAGTGATATTCAGGCAGCTAGTACCCAAGGAAATAATTGATCCTCAGCTGCCTATACATTTCTGATGAACTGGAGCCTCATCTTTCTGTCCAAACAAATCAATAGTGGTTGGTGAAATACAGGTTCTCATGTGCAGAAGCGTTGTGCTTGTGCTCTACCAGCAGTTCATGCACATTGCTGGCAGTAGGATGCCTGGTGGTTGAACACTGTGATAAAGGCCACTTGAATTAATACATCCTGCCTATCTCTTTGACTTGTTTTCTGATTTTTGCAGTGGCTCATACACGGAAAAATGCGTGTTGAGTTGAAGTCCTTGTTTGGACCGTGCATCTGGATGAAATTCAAGGAGAAGAGTTCTGATCAGAATGGGATTTGTGGTAGAAGCGTGGAGGGAACAGTGATCGTAGAAGGGAGATCAAGCTTTGGATGGGGGTGGTAGAGGCATCATGAGATGAGATCCTGCTTCAGCAGGTGGGTTGGGAGGAGGTTTGGAAGAGGAAGGGGTGGCCAGACAGGCAGTGAGTGCTGCAAGTCCCTGGTGCATTTCCACCCCTCCCCAGCCTGCTGCCTTCCACACTCCAAAAAATCCCTCCTGCAGCTTCCTTATCAGCCTCTGGTGATGACATTTGCACAGCAACATTTTCCACTGCAGGGCTGTGCCAGTTGGGGTGTATCAGTGGTGCTGCTTCCCTTCAAGAGAGCAGCTGTATTCCTGCCTTTTCTCAGAGGGTCATCGATGCTGCATGGGTGAGACCCAGACACCAAGGCCTTCAGATTGGTTTGGAAAGGAAAAAACATGTGCAGACAACGTGAAAAACAGACTCAGTCATTTTTATGGGCTTTTTGTTTTAAAAGTGTTTCCAAAAAAAAAAGAAATACGAGTTTTATAAGTTGTAATTAGAAATGTAATCATTGTGAGATTAAATGTGTAAGTATATGGATATTTGCATTCAAAAGAATACCTTAGCCAGAGACAAATGAGACATCATTACTTTTATGCAAAGGTTATACTAACAAAAGTGTCTTTGGTTGTCATTTCTACCTGGAAACTGAGTGCCTGCAGAGAGACCCTGGTCGGGCATCAAAGGCTGCAGCTCAGACCCACATGATTCCACCTGCCAAGAGTGGAATAGGGCCTCTGTGCCTCCCTCAGCACACAGCTGGTGACCTCACTGACACCTACAGCAAGCCCCTATCCCTCCCTGCTCTGCCCGAGTGATGCCACGGTGCTGCAGGAGAACAGGCAGCACAGCATCGTTCCAATGGAGGAACTCATAGAAAACCTAAGGAAAAAGACCTATACTCATGTATTTCTATTCTTTAGAATCTTGATATTCCAAAGTGTGATGTATCCTGCAAGAAGGGTATTGTTTTCCACAGTGTTTATCCTCAGAAAACAGATGCATCTTACATCGGAGACATTGCAAGGGAGAAAAGAAATATAACTATTTCAGAAGTGCTCATTGGCAACAGGAAACACAAGCAGGGTTAGGAAGGTAAGTGTGTCTGATTTGCAGTTAGGGAACAGTGCTACATATCCAAGCCTATATCTGCCAATATCTGTAGGCATCGAGCTCACATTGTTACATTACATATTTGAAAATTGATGGTTTTAAGGGATTTTTCTTAAGTCACACTGTGAGTGTATAAGAGAGACATTGTTAGAGTCCCAGCAGGCAAAAAGCAATCACTGCTGATCTTGGCATGGTTATGAGCCTCCCAGGTTGCTCATCATCAGTGTCTTCAGGAAGAAACTTCCTAAATATGCTTCTGCCTCACCCCTCGCTGTGGCTGAGATGCTCTTGGTAGTGGACACGGTGGCTATTTTCTGCTGTGATCTCCTCTAATTCGGATGGATTGGATGTTGCCTCTTGTGCCCTTCTCTGAAAGATGAAATACATGAACATCTCAAAAGTCAGAAGTCTACACACCCTGTGAAAGTTGGGCAAGACCCACAGCAAGGGAAAATCAAGATAGGGGGACTAGGACAGAGTCACGCCTGCTGTGTACACCAGCATTGCTAGAGCAAACCCAGCTGCTCGTCAGGGGTCAGACCATACAGCTCCTTTGCAAGTTTACTATTCAGAATTCTGTCATTGCAAGACCCCAAAGCGATAAGCCACAAACTCTTCCCCATCCAGCTCTGACACCATCACGCTCGTGAGGCCGTTGCCTTCTTGCTTATCTCACACAGCTGTTTCTCCTGTGCCTTTGACCACTGTTGCTGGCTGCTGTAGTGCATGCCCAGACGTTTATTTACTCTTTGCTCCCTCCTGAGATCGTGTCTGAGGCCCCTTTTCCCCTGCTCGCTTCCACCACCCCCCGTGAAGCCCAACCATCTGCTGTGTGTGTTGACAGAGCTGCCTCCATGCGTGGCACCAGCTCTTCAGGTTGACTAGCTTTCAGCTGGAAGAAATGCTGTCTCAGTGAACCGATGCTGATCCTTGGCATCTTCCCTCTGCATGCAATGCAAAGAAAACCTGGAGCAATAAACAAATATATTAAACCCAGTCGTTTTCATAACCCGTTCTCTCCCCATCCCTGTGGCTGACCATTGCTTCAGAGTTGCTCTGTCCCATATGTCCTTGTTCAGAAGTGTCGAATGCTTTCCGGATTCAATATCACAAATGCTCAGAGCTTCAGTGAGCTGAGGCATGCTGTCTAGATTTATGAGGTAAAGACAAGAAAATGTTTCAGCAAAAAATGGTGGATTGACTATGGCTTCACTGCTAGCTGAAAGGCAAGTGTCTTGACCAAGCCCCTTGACCTGTGCTGGCTATAAGCCCAGATAAAGCTTAGGCTCATAGGCTGCCTCAATAGCATATAGGACTGGTTGTCCCGTGATCCCAAGGCCTTCCCCAGGCAGCATTCCTTGATCCACCACACACACTAGCCCTCCAAGGAGGCTAAAGATGAGCTGTGCTGCTCTGCTGGACTGTCTGTGAACATGTGCAGAAAATAGACCTCAGAAGTCCCATCACATGATAGAATCATTAAGGTTGGAAAAGACCATTAAGATCATGAAGTCCAATTGCCAGCCCATCCCCACCACGCCCACTGAGCCATGTCCCTCCATGCCACATCTCCACGGTTCTTGAACACCTCCAGGGATGGTGAATTCCTGTTCAAATACATTATCATTTTTTCTAAGAAGAAATTTTTCCTAATATTCAATTTTTCCTAATATCCAGCCTGAAGATGAGGAGCTTTCCTAATATCCAACCTGAGAGGAAGAGTCCCAAGCCTTCATTGTAAACCACAGCTTTTCTAACACATACGACTGCAGAGAGAAACTGCATGTTGTCTGGATGACAGTCATCCCAGCGTGACTGTGTCCAGCCAATGTTCTGAATCTGCCAACACAAATGTCCTCCTAAACCCTCCCTGAGGAGTCTGTCAGACCACAGACTGAGCCTGGATCTTTCTACATGTGTCTCTCTATGAACCAATAGGTGGGAGAGATTCACCACCCGTGTAGGTAAAGACAGGGAGATGATACTCCTGGATTAAGAAAGTGTTCAACATATTCACAGTTTCCTTGCATGCCTACTTCTGAGGGGAGCATGACACCAGGCTCGTTACCAAGGAAACAAACAAACAAAAAACCAAAAAAAACAGTGTGAGGGTAATTTAGGGCTGAAATTGGTTGACTCTAAGGATATTGAAATCTCCATTTTGGATGTTTTGAAGGCTTGACTGGACAAAGACCTGAGTAATTGGCTCTGAATTCAAAGTTGACACTACTCTGAGCAGGAGTTGAGAGCAGACATCCCCCAAGGTGGTCTCCAACAAGGATGAGTCTATGATTTGAGATACTGCATCAGCCAAGAGCGACCCAACAGTGCCTCCCATGGCTGCTGAATCCTATCCTAAATCCCTGCTGACTACAGTAGGAACTCAGACATCAAGTGCATGTATAATCCAGATTGCTCCTGAGGCAATAGTTCAACCTCTGTGTAAGCAGTTCTACCCGCAGCGCTAATCTATCCTTAGACTCAAGCCTTCTGTTTTCCAGACCAAGAGAAGCACATTTCCTTGAATTCTACTGAACTCACTGAGCTTTTTTGCACTCTCCAACACAAATTAACACAAATGAAGGTAATCATATTACTATTCTGTAGCATATATAACTGCAAAAATGTTCTTATTTGTATATCCTAATTTGAACATGCATTTATTTCTTTTGGATTAATACAGAAAGGCCAAGAACACCCCAGGTAAGTGTAAGTATTAATTTTTGCAGATAGGCTGAAGAGCTATTTCTGTGTCTCATCTATTAGAAAACTTAAATAAACTACCACCAGAATAAGCAGATATAATGAATGTTTGATAGCTAATTAGATTAAATACAGAATTTTAGAACTGTAGCTTTTTTTTCTGTATATTTGTTGTTATTTTTGTTATCTGCCTTAAAATTAACAGTGAATGGCACAAAACAAGAATTAAAAATAATTTTCAATTGGGCAGGATTGCCCACAGGTAGGAAATTCCCTTCCTAACCCCATTGAGGTACCCTACTTTCAGCACATTATTTCTAGACTTAATCCCAGTTAAGTTTGTCAAATAAGTGTCAGCAAGAAAATGGAGCACTCATCCTCAATCCCAGGCAGCTGATGTTGGAAAAGCCATTGAGTTACTTGGTATGGCTGAAGCACCTTAATATCAAACAATCAGTGGTGATTAAAGCATGTCCAGTTAGTCCCTTCTCTAAGGATATTTCTAAGAAAGTCTCAGTTGTCCTTTTTGCCTCAGGGCTTGCTCAGGTGAGAACTTCAGAGATTTGAGGAACTAGCACCTTAGAAGGTGTTTGGTTCAGTGCTGAGCCAAAAGAAGTGCAAAATTTGCAAAGTAATTTATTTGCAAATGTATTCCTAGTGATGTTAGGAGACAGCACAGTTGAAGCCAGCATTTGTAATTGGATAAGATCACAGCTTTTCAGGATGAAGGGAGTCAGAAACTAAGAAAGATCTCCTCAGTCTGGACTGCAGACGGGGATTTTCTGGTCTGTGTTATGCCTGCAGTCGGATGTGTGACCACAATTGCCCCTTCCAGTTCTAGTAAAATAAACAAATAATAATGTTTAAGGAAGTCTTTAAAAAAGGAAATTGAATCAAAGGATTTTTTTTTCCCTTTTTTTTTTTTTTTTTTAAATTTTACTGAACCCCAAATTGGTAATGAGAGAGCAGCAGCTGAGGAACACACATTGTGTTCATTCCAAACAGAAGGTAGAGGAGGCACTAATCAACTCCTGAGAGGACCCTGACCACTTCAGAAGGCTTCTGCAGACAGCCTCCTTCTGAGAATGGAAGGGGCTGCTCTGGTTCTCATTCAGAGAACTGCAGCTTTTACACTTCAGTGGATTTTTGCTCGAGGTTCTTTGGAAGCTTTTATGCCCTCAGTCTGCTACTATAATTTTCTTCAGGAGGTGAAAATGGGAAGATTAATAATAATAATAATAGATTCAGTATTCAATGCCCAAGTTTTGCCCTCACTGCAATTAGTAACACAATTCCCCTCTAATTAAACGAGCCATGCGCAGGCCTTGAGCCTTTCTGGGGAATCAAGGTTCAATACTTTCCAGCATGTGATCTTAAACAAGATGCTAAAGCACAATGCCAAAGCAATGTAGTCTTTTGGGGGGGGTGGAATTAGATCTCAGAGGATCTTGGAAGACCTTGGTTGGCTCTTGGTGGTCCCTTCCAACCCAAGCCATTCTGTGATGATCCTATGATGATTTTGACAGGCATAGTGAGGCTCAAATCTAAAAGCAAACGCTAACGCAGCCCAAGCTAATACTTTTAAGGCAGAACATATAATTAATCTGCCTGATATGTCAGCACATAGGCCTGTAACACACTCACAGTATGCATGGACAGAGTTCACTACTCACAGTACCAAAGGCTGAGTCCCATGTTATTAAATTGAGTGCAAGAGTCAGCGGAAATGCGACAATTTTTCCTGATAATTCAAGTGTCACTAACCTGGTTATTATTAGACCAAAAATCCAGTTGTTCAAGTCAGGGTCATTAGTACCGGAAACGAAAGCGTGAAATTCAGAGGTCAGAAACCCAACCACGCAGGACATTGACAGCAAAAAAATGCAGAGTCTTTTGATATGACCAGTCGCTAGTGAGGATTTTTTTTTTTTATTATTCTTTGATAAATGGGAACCTGATACCATAGGAACATAGAGTGGTTGGTGCAGGGTCCAAGCACTCCTTTCTCTGCCCCTCTATTCTTGTGTCACCCAGCCAGGATACCTAATTGCCTCCTACCCTTCTAGATCTAGTTTTAATTAATGTGATTAGTGAGATGGTGTTTATTCAGATTCATGCAGAGCTCTACACCATGGGCTCACTCTGTCTGCCGCATGGCTCTCTGTGCTAAGAAAAGCAAAGACTTAGGCTATGGAAGCTACTTCTGGAGTGCACATGATATAGCTTGATTGAAATCAAGTAGAAGGTAGCATCAAAAATGGACATAAAGCCCTGACTTCTTTTACTCATTCTGCTTATTTCATCACCATGTCGCATTCATGAAAGCAGAGCTTCTTTGTAGAAAACAGATTAATTTATCAAAAAAAAAAAAATACATTTATGGAAAGATCCATATTATCTGAATTAGAAGTTAAGCAAAATATTGGTTCTGTGTAGTGTAGCACTGCTTTACCCTGGAGCACTTGTTAGCTGTCTCCCTGCTCATTTTAGGAGCCCTAAGGTTTGCAATCATAAGCACTGAGCTCTCTGGGAAGCCTCCTGATCTGGGGAGATGAACAGAAACATTTCACCTAAGCATTCAGCAAAACCCCAGAAACTTTGAACATTTTGATTTGTACACATATATAGAGGACTTTTATTTGCTGAGGTATCGTTTGGGTGCTTCAGCTCCAACCTTGGAGCCTGCAGAAGGTCACATACACTTGTCATTGTGTTTGGACTTCACTTGGTCAACAGTGGCTTTGTTTTGCAATTCCCTGCTTTCCAAAATGAGTCTCATGGCCAAAAATCTGAAGATACATAGAGGAATTATAAATTCACTAGTAAAAATATCATTCTTTTTTTTTATTTTCAATTTTGAAACCTTTAGGAAACCACTTTTTCAAAGTTTCTTTACTCCTGCAAGGAAGAAATACAATCTTTGGGGAAAAAAAAAAAAAAGGAAAAGTCTTGAGAGTCTCACACAATCACATGACTCTCCGGAAGCTCAGGAAATAAAACACCAGATATGGGATCCTGTTCAAAAAAACCCCAAAAAACCACAAGAGACACCACAACCACTGGACTCACATTGGTCTGTATGTTGTGATAGCAGAATATTTGCCAACTCCCAACCAGAGGTAAAAGACGAAACAAAATAACCAAAAAAGCTTTGTTCTTTTAGGCAGTACTGGTTCACCAAAAGGTAGCACTTTAGTTAACCTCTTTTATTTAAAAACACACTTATTTCCCTTTTATGACTATGAAAACTCCTTTTAGTTGTAACTCAAGGAGCAAGATATCATTTGCACATAACCTTTGCATTGTAATTTACAGCAAAGACCTTGGTTGGCTGCCAGTCTAATAATCATAGCGAAAAAAAAAAGTCCTTACAGAATGAAATGAAGACATTAATATTATTTTTATTAAGCTGGTAATAAGACAAAATGAAGCAGAGTTTAAAGCAAATGCAGGTGGAGGGGGTTTTATGCCAAAGGAATAAGTACATTGCTTGAGCATGGCCAATCCCAGCTCCAGGCAAGACACCTGGGAGGTGCAAGCAAAATTCCTTCCTTTTAGGTGTTAGTCTTAAGATATACACAACTGTTCCTTTTCACTGCAGTCAATGGGAGTAAGGTCCAGCTGTTCCTTGGAAAGATTAGTTTTCATGAATCTTTTTACCTATAAACTCCCTCCACGTTCTATGTCATTTCTGAAGAAACTCCCTGAAATTTAATGCCTTTGGCTCCACGTGGTTCAACAGAAAATGTGCTGGAACAGACAGAAATATTACATCTAACAAGTTTCTAGGTGCCTGTGAGATGACTGTGGTTGTTATCATTTATCTTTTGAAACCACCTAGTTATCTCACCTATGATTCACCTGGTCTTCCACATTGCTTTTTTGGTCCTAAGTTACAGCTGCCATTTCTTTTCAGATGTCTTCAATACACTGCGGCATCTCAAAGGTTGCTAGATTATTTTTATGGGCACCTAAACCATGTTTGTTTTGTTGTCTGAGCATGAATTAAGATGAGAAGTCTCTTGTCTAATGCTATGTGATTGGATACAAATTATATGTGAAGACAGCTTAATTTAGATGTCCAAGTGTTTCTATTTCTGCATTGGATGTCTGTGTCTACCTCAGAGTTTGTAGGCAATGGGGCTCAACGCAGCACATCAAAAGTTAGTGCCATTAGAGTTGATGAAGTATAGGTCTCCCCTGATCCCAAACGTACCAAACCTGTCTGGGATATCCCTACAGTCCATCCAGTGGGGCCTGATACTTGTTTCTGTACAACTGAATCCTGACACTACTTAGTATGGTCACAGAATTCATCTCACCCTGAAGCTGACACCTACACAAGAATTATTCTCGTGTGATTTCTGAGATGTCTACATGGTTACACCACGGGTTGTGACATGGTAGCTATAGAAGATGGATGTCTCTCCCAAAGCAGCAGATAGAGATGTCATGAGATGCCCTATCTCCTGCCTGAAAGAGAGCCAGCTGCCTAAACTGAGCCAACTGAACCAAGTCCTAAATGCTCAATGATTATAGTGAGAGTTCAGACAGCTGGAGAAGAGAGGGAGACACATACAGGTGCCTGAAGAGAGATCTGGGACACCTCTCTAAAATGATCAGTAAAGAATCTCTTATATCACGTGTCTAAATGTCTAAACCCATCAAGAGAAATAGAATTTAACTGATTCATCATAGATATCTCCACCAAGACCACTCATCTATATTCTCTCCTGTAGCTCATGGGGATATATCTGCTATAGTCAGCAGTCTACAGAGTAATTCCTCTTATCCTAAAGGAAGTTTCTCAAACCCATCAGATGAAATGAGTTCCACAAAAGTGTCCCCATTTCTCTTAATTCAGCATCAAGAGTACCCTGGCTGATCAGTTCTGCTGAAGAGGTCTTCACTGCATAAAGCTATTGAAGGAATTTGATCTTGAGAGAAGTTGATTTTGGAGAAGTCTAGATTTCTGTAGGGAAATTAGGAAATTTGATTTTGATTGTGAGCTTATTTATAGGCTCCAGGACAACACGGAAACCACAGCTTTAGTAGAAACTTCAAATTAATAAAATAGATACACTTTTCACATCTGTATCTTTGTCACCACTCCACTCAGCAGAAAACATTGGAACACACAAACTTCTGTGCTCTTTTGGACTGTAAATCAAAGGTCTAATCTGAAATTAAATGTCTCCTGGCAGTGTTTCTGTTGCTGTAGATGGTGGCTCACTAAAGAATGATACCAGCAGCACACGCAGACGCTTGGATCCTGAAGAATCATCAACTTGTTCATATATGGGTAAAACAGGAGCAGTTTTCAACATGTCTACAGAGAAAGTCTGCAACTCACAACACTCAAGGTATAACAGCATCAGTTAAATTCCTCTTTTGGAACAGCTCAAGGGCTTTCTGATCTGGGATGTGGCAAGTGAAACCGTAAACAATATTCACTTATCCTCTGTCACAAGTGTATTATATATTTTACATGCACCTGACATAAACCTCCCTCTGTCTCCAAGATACGACCATCAGCCCTGATTCACTTCGCAGTGTTATCCCTCTGTTTTAGGGAGCACTAGGGGTTAGGATGACAGCGTGGTTCCCCGAGATGCCCCACAGAGCCCTTTGGTGCTCTTGCTTAGCAAATCAAATGTTCCCCTATCTGTGCATGCCTTGACATCCTGATGCCTCCTTTTGGGTTATCGGCAGGTCATGGGAAACATAAAGTATATTTAAACCCCGTCTGGTCTGCTGAAAAGCTCAGGGAAAGGAGTTAGCCAAGGGAAGTCGTCACAGTCCCCTAATCTCCACTTACAATGTTGATTTGAGCTACTATTTCCACTGCTCCAGAAGTGCAATTGTCAGTGTGGTACCAGGTCGTGTTATTTATATCGCATGCCACACACTTCATGTGTCGTGGAAACAGGCTACAGCATCTACTCACAAGCCTCCTTCCATTTTTTTTTTTATTTTTTTCTTCCCTTCTCTCTCTGGTTTCCCTGGACTCCTTTTAGCTCAGGATGGTTTTAAATAGCAACACCCTCAGCCCAGCACAGTGCCTTGCCATGATAAACGGTTTCAGAGGTCAGAGAAGGAGCTTTCAAATTCAATGACCATTTATTTGCAAGGAATAATGCAAATAAATGCAATTCCATTTATTCGCAGCGAATGCTTTAGGCCAAAGCTGCATGTATGTGTTTGTGAAGAGATTGACTACACTTTGTTTGTGGCTCGCAACAAGCTTCTACACAACTGTGCTGCTTCATGTGCTTCCTAGAATGAACTTCCCAAATTGAGAGGCTGTAACTTCTCAGGCTGATGAATCACGTATCCATGGCTGCTTCTGCTTCCTCAATACATCCAACACTCTGCTGTGCTCAGCGGACAAAAGAGGCTAAGCCCTGAGCTACAGAGCAAGAAAGAAGACCCAGGAGATTTACCCGGACCGACAGTGGGATTTTCTTTGAGAAAGTTCATGTTGCACACAAAATAGCTTTGCAACCATTTTGGCACGTGCTTTGGTCAGTTAGGTGTTGAATGCATCAGCAAAAACAGAGGGAGTTGAAAGTTGGTTGCAGAGTCAGCATCTCCAACTTAGACTAGGAGGAAGCATAAAGGGAGTTCTCTCCCCATCCCGTTGACAGTGAATTTGCCTGAATTAAAACAGAACTTTTAAATACAGTAATAGTAATTAGGAAAACAAACAAACAACAACAATAAAAGGAAATTTCAAAAAGCTCAAAAGTTTCCAGGAGACACTGACGATAATTTTGAAACCTAGGTAGTCAAATAGTGAGAGAATAATTGATACTACTAAGCTGTAAGAATTCAAATAGGTAGCCAGTCTGTATTGTTTCCTGTTATAACTCATCATTGACTAGAAAAGAAGACTGAGATTAATTTTATAGGTGCTCACATTACAGGGGTTGGAATATACTCACATGGATGTTCATAATGACTGTGCTTTCCACATTCTCATTTTGGAACGTTTTGGATTTAATTTCTGTGAGTCGAAGAGAAAGAATGGTGGAAATCATTATTCTTGTAAGGCTGTGCTGGTTTGAGTGACCCACATTTTCAGCTCCTGTAGTAAAAAATAATGCTGATCCTTCCCAATAATCAAGAATTTTCAGTGAGTCCTCTTTGAGTGCCTTACAATATGACTACGTGAAAGCATATGTATTTTTTTCATGGATTGATGGAAGACAAAAAAGAACTTGGGGGAAAAATCACAGATCACAGCAACTTATTTCTGTCCTACAAAAACAGATTTTATTTAATCATTTTAAATTTGGTAAGGACACTGTATTTTGGTGAAATTCTTACTTTGAGTGAGGCTAAATACAGAAGGAAATGCTGACATTGATGCAAAATAGGCTTGTCAGTATTCCCCTCTTAGCTGAGAAGAAATCTTGAAGTTTTGTTCCCATGAAGGTTCCATCTTGGTCTTCCAGGCTCCCACAAATCTAGGTAAGCTCAGTCAGAGAAGGAAAAAATCACAGATTTCTGTTTGCTATTCCCAAGCAAGGACAGAACAAACAGAGAGATGTGAGCCAGATGAGATCTAAAACGGTCCCTGAGGCACAGACTACATCCACAATGGGAACGTTAAAGATGATATTTTGTCCCCATCCCTGCTCACTGTGGTTGGCTCCAGGACTCTCCAAGGCAGCAACTCAGCCGCCAATTAGGAAATCGTGTTTTGTTTTGAGAAAAAAAGATAGTGAAAGAAATCCTTTGCTCCCCCAAACATTTGCCTTGGCAGAGTTGGGAAATCTTCCTTTTGTTTTTTTAACCCTCTAAAGCAATTAGAAAGTTGTCTGTTGTTCTGGGAAAGGGTGTAAGACAGCTCTTGAACATAAAGTCATCAAGAACGTGCATCAAACAAATGCAAAAGTCTATGCACATGTGCATGCACAGAAGAGAGAGAAGCACAGGCAGATAATGATAATTAGAAAAAATCATACAGAAACTCTAAGGTGTTCTCAGTTAAAGAATTTTGACATCTGCTGTTTGTGTAGACATTGCAGTTAATAATAGTGGAAAAAAAATAGGGTGTTTTTTTTAAACATTAGTTCTCTGACACTGTTTGAGCCATGATTTTGGCACAGTACCTTACAAAAATGACAAAAATCTAGAAAAGAAATTTAAAAGCTTGAACATTCTGACTACCATGTCTTTCAAATTTGCCCATTCTTGCAATGTTTCTGCAAAAATCAGCAGGAGGTGCCATCTTCTTATGTTTTTTATGTATGCTTGTATGTGTGTGTGCAATTTATTTCTTATGGGTATCTTAGCTGGAACTTTTCATGCTCCCGATATATTTTGTACTTGTTTTAAAAAATATCCACTCTTTTTGCTGCCCAACATATTGGGTTAACCTCTATCTAAGGATCCTTCCTAGAAAGAATCATTATTTGTCTTGTGGTTGTATTCTGGCCTGGGACCTACCTCCTTCAAAAAGGTAAAAATGCCAAAACCTTTAACCAGGCAGAAAATGCACGTAAAGGACAGATAAAATTTTATATAGCAAAACATAAATAAGCTTTCCTCCTCTTGCCTGAGCACCACATGGCTTTGTGTTCTCACTGGGTTTTTGCTGGAGAGGCAGTGAGGGTGTGTGTGTGTGTTTGTGTATGCTCCAGGAAAGCTTGGTTATGGATGACCTACTCTGAACACTTTGGTGTTTATTCTTTCTACTTTTTCTTTGAGTTTCTTCCTTTCTATTTCACTCAATTCTCCTTTCCAACAGAAGAAAACACAAGCAAGCCATAAGAATTACAATTCTGCCTGTCTTTCAGTTTCATCCCCCCCCCCCTTTTTTTTTTTTTTGTTGCTCCTTTCGTTTTGGAAACATCATACAGCTGAAAGTGAATCAAAGCATTTGGTGTTTTTGTTGGTTTTCACACAACAATGCAAAGAAGACCACAATGGTCTGAAGTGGAAGGATGAGGAGAGAGATGGCAGGGGAAGGGACGGAGGCATATGACCCTGTTCTGAGCTATGAAGTAGCAAGTGAGGAATCAAAAAAAAATGTTCCAGCATCAACAAAGGGAATGAGAAAGATAGGAGGCATGCAGGAAGGACAAGAAAGGGAGTTTTCAGCTGGAACAGCTTCTGACCATGGACTCGAGCCCCAGCTGGAGGCATCGTATCTGAACATCCTCCTTTTCTTTCCTACGTAGTGCTCTGTTTGCTTTGAAGTGAATCCCAAAAAATACTTGCTCAGTAGGCTGAATATCATTGGAAATATCCAGTGAGGCAACACACTGATCCACAAAGAAAGCGGAAAAAAAATAATAGAGAATATGTCCAAGATATGTTTGAATTCTTTTGGTTTGTCATCTTTCTCTTTCTGCTCCTGTGTTTTCCTTCTTTGTGTCTATTAGCTGGGGCTTGTATTTCTGACTTTGCCTGATGTTATCATGCTTTATAGCCTTACTGTCTTATATTCTTTGAAGCTACTGAATTCAGAGTGAAATAATTAAATTCTTTACATACTTGACTCTGGGCTACTTTTGATATAGCACTATATGGAAAGCATTCTTTTCTCCTCCTACTTGATAGCAAGGAGAAAGTAGGCTTCTACTGGTGTATTTTAAACTAGTTTTCCTGTTGTCCTGCCAAGAATAAAGACCCTTTGCTAGCCTAGAGTATAAGCAAATCAAAAACAAATACCTCAAAGCCTGAACTGATGTTGCATGTCATGAAATGATCAGTTTGCCTCCATTAGGCAAACTGTCAGATTGTCTCTAGAAGGCAAACTTCCTTCCCCCTCTCTAGATCAGACCTGGACCTTGAATATCTTAAGCCTGAACTGTGCACTTTTCTACTGTGGACCTTGAAGATGGCTGAGAGAAAATTAAACAGAGAAAGAGATGTAGACACAAATAGGCTATAGTCCCTGTCAGAATAGCAGAAACAGTTCTGAATTTACCATAATCACTTTGTGGCTATATGTTCAGGGATAGTCAGAGTTAGGAGTGAGAAACGATCTGTGCAATGGCTTAGTTCTGCTTCTCATCTCACAGTAAGGAGCAGTAAGTAAAAGCAGAAGTGTTAGTGCTATTACTACAATAAATTTAAAAAATAAGAAAATAACAAGAACATAAATAAAAATGTTCCCTTTTGAGAGTGGTTTTATTTGAGCCTGACTGGGGAGAAGGCGAAATAATAATGTTCTATGTACAGGTCCTGTACTAAAGCTACCACAAAACTGGAGCCTGCTCTGCAGCATTAGAGATAATGCAGGGTTTGCCTGGCGTGGGTAATGTCCAAGCTGTTTGGACATAAATGAATCTGTCCACATCCGTAGAGGGTCCATAGAGGGTCTGTCAACTAAGGAAAATCATCGTGTAAGACACCGTATGCCCAGAGCATTCTTGGCCGTAGTTTCCTGTATCTTTTAAATTTGTGAACCAAATCCAAGGCAAATAGTTGTGTGGCTGTACCCCAGGCCAGATCAGGGAGCCAGTCTGGGTCAACACTGTTTTCTTATTTGGGGTTAGTTTCAGCCTCTTCTCTCATTCCACCTCACAGATACATAAATGTTTGGACTGGCACGAGGCAGCAGGAGCTGCTGTTTGTGGGGTAAGACAGAATCCCTTCCTTCTGTGGCGAAATACCAACTTGCAGTGGGTTGCAGAGCGCGTTGAGCTATACGCCGAGCTGGCCAGCTTAGGGCCAGTCAGGTGTCTCTGTAGCCAGGGTATGGTTTATTCACTAAAACGTAGAGGCTTGAGTGTATATTTAAAACCTTTCTCCAAACATCCGGCATTAGAAAAGTATGTATGAGTGCTGCCCACAGCGACTCAGCAAACCATATTTTCCACGAATGCGTTTGATCGCAAATATGAGAAACGTATGGGGAGCTGATGCTTCTATTTCCCTGGTAGAGGGAAAAAAGCACAGAATGCATATATCAAATAATCAGAATAATTACAAAATAAATACAAAACAGCCAGTTGGCAAGCACGGTCATTCAAGAGGTATTTCCGATTAATGCTGTCCAGGACCACTGGCTTAATGTTGTGTATTAAAAAGGAACAAACAAAAAAAAGCACAAGCACTCGTGTGACCTATTGCGGTTGTCATACTGAAGAGAATGGCTTCACATTTGCTTTGAATTACTCTGTGCACAGTCTGAAAGGTTGTTTCTTCTTTTTTTTTCCTTTTTCCCTTTTCCTTGCACTGTTGTTCTATGTGTTTCATATTGTTTTATGTTCCTCTTTCAGAGTACTTCATCCTTCTCCGTATTCTCCAGCCATATTATAGTATTGCTGAAATGGGCTGCTGAATGTGCCTCTTTGTGTTTGATTTATTGCTAGTTGACAAATGTTTCTCTCCCCACTACTCGTGACACAACAGCGTGTTCCATAGTGGAGAAGAATGGATGAAATCTGGTCTCACATGCCTCACAGCTGAAGGGAGCACACCCCATCCACAGAGACTTTCACTTCTCAGCAGCTCTCCCATCTTCTCATTTGATTTTCATTTAAGAAGCTAATGGAATGCAGTAACTTTTGTTACATGTATTAAATACATTCACAAAATTCCAGTATTAGAAACTTGGAGAGCTGTTTGCAGACATTCACACAAAGGTTCACACGTAGCTGCACTTTGCTGAGTTTCAGACCTTCACTTCTTCACCTGCTTTGTTCTCTTCACTAAGAGAGTGTTCCTGCTGCTCTCTAGGTGTTAAAGACAACGAGATTTGGGTACTGTATGGAAATGTATACTTCTCACGACAGACTGAGGTGTAAATCCCAGTTTCTGAGCTTTCCAGTCCCTTCCTCCAACCCCTGGACCATGTGTACTGGACCACCTACATATGTACTATAAGCTCAAATCAATTTCTCAAAGGTAAGCAACCAGTGCCATCTTGGTTGCCAACTCCAAAAGGGCATGGAACTCCCACAGCACCACGCATCTCATCTAGAAACCCTATATAGGCATGCTACAGAGTATTCAGATGGCACGAGGCACTTAAGCAAAACCCATCATTAGTGATATCAAAAAGTTTGGGGATCACAGGATCCAGATAATTCATATTTTCTTAAGTCCCTTGTTCATTCAAGATGTTTTTCTCACCATGAAGAGCTCAGATAGGAATAACTCCTCAGAGATCAAAGCTGGTTTTGAGGAGCTGAAGATAAAATAAACTGAAGATAAAATATTCAACTGTTTTGAAGGCATTCCACGGGATTTTTTTTTTGCTGTGTTTGAATAAAGAAGCATGATTGCTGCTCAGAACTGCTGGTTTCCAACCTTCTTAAGAGGCATAACATTATGTACTTACACACAGAGGTCTGGATGACACAATAATTAAAACTTCTTGATATGGATCCAGGGGTACATACCCTACCTCATCTTGCACAGGACTTGTTCCAAAGATTTCCTTAGCTGTCTCAGCTGTAAGTCAGTGACTTTGGACTAGACTGATCCTTTAGATTTCCAAAAGTCGACTGAGACTTCCAGAGACATTGCCTAGCACTGAGGGCACTTGATATGCCTTCTCCCTTCTGTTGCATCTTGGTAGCTGAGCATGCGTAATGGGACTTTGTCCAATTGAACATAATGAGATATCTTCAATTCTTCAATCTTCAATTATTTAAATCTTCAATTATTTAATGAAAACAAAACCATGATAGACCACGGTATAAAAGAAATAAACTATCCTATTTCTTCTACCATATTTAAGATTTTAGCAGACCCTTAGGAAGTTTTAAAAGCCTCTGTCTCTGCGGAAGGTAACTTCTGAAAAATCTGATGCTGTTAGAATCAAATATTCATGGAAAAGCTGATTGGAAGAGACAACCAGAGGTCTTCCAGTCTGAACTCCCAGCTCGAGCAGGACTGTAGCCAACAATATCCCATGCATCCAAAGATGGATGTGCCACAGCTTTTGTGGATAACCTGCTTCCGTGCTACAATATATTGAAATTATTTTTTTCTTGATGATCAGCCTGACCCTCCAAACTGCAATCATTGCCCATTCTATCATATAGCACAATTCAGAAGGGTTGTGATATGTCATTTTTTTTCTAGCCATCCCTCAAATAATTGTAGGAAGATATTCACTTCCTTCGTCTCCATTTCACCCAACGCAAAAGCCCAACTGCATTGGTGTCTTCTTAGAGGATGTGCTCAATTTCTGATGATGTATAGGTAGCCCTTTAACACTGCCCTCCAAATTCTGCAAATCCATCCTAAACTGTGGGCACAAAATTGAGCGTAATGTTGCAGATTCAGCCTACAACACTGAGTAGAAAATAATTGATTCTTTTGTTTGACTGGGCAAACACTTTCTGATGTGCTACATTGTCATGTAGTTTGTCTTATCTACAATGGAACTGAACCAGTGGCACTCAGATTTATTCCTACTTTGTGTTCAGCTTGGCACTAACCATTATCTCAGGTTCTTCTTCTCTAGGGTAATATCCAGCCTGTCCCTTTCCAGACTCTACCTACAATTCAACTTGACATTTCCAAATTCAGAAATGTTCCTGATTATATATGAAGCTAAACTCTGAGATTACATGTGTTCCCATCTCCTTCACACAAAACTGTGGATATCAGACAATTTTTGGTCCTCCAGGCCCTCAAGGATTTCTCTATGGAAAGTCAATAGTCATGGGGAATATTTGCCATATAAAAAAGGAAACTAGGCCAGTATGTGTAATTCCAGCTGAGGATCCCTCTGTATCTTTTTTTGCACTGAAATAATGTTAAAAAAAAGTTTTTTTAAAAAAGTCCTCTTCCTTCCTAAATGTCTCGATCTTTTATGAAGGAAGTCTTGCTTAAGTGTTTTTGAAATTTTGATTCCACTTACATACAAACTTGAGATCAGCTCTGAAGTGATTCCAAGGCAGAGGAAAGGAAAAAATAATAGGACTTTGCTGTTCGGAAGGATGGGGGTGGGAGAAGAGGACAATTAAATGGGAATTATTTTGCTCTGTGGTTAGTCACTGGGGACTGATCTGATTACATAACCTAACTTAAACATTGACCTTTATGTTGTCAGTGCTAAAAACAAACATATTAAACATGGCCTTGGGTTCCTGTACAAGATACAGCAAATTGAGGAAGAGAGAGAGAGACTGAATATTCTGGGGCCAAAGGAAAGACTTGATTGATGGATGAGACCCTGGGGAGGGCAGTGTTAAGATTTCCTGTCTTTTCTGAAGATCCCAGTGTTTCTACCTGAAAGAAAAAAATAAAAGGGGGCTTTCTCATATGTGTGTGCTTGATGTATACAAGCTTTCCTTTTTTTTTCTTTTTTTTAAAGAGAAAAAATAAAACCCTCAGATTTTTATCAGGCACCTTGCCAGACTTCTGTCATCGCCAGGAAAATGGTTCCTTCAGCAGACACATCTGGGCAACTTCACACCCATTCCTGATGTAAGCTGTCAAATCCTGTTCCAGATAGCAGCAAGAATGGTTCTCCATTCCTAGAGGAAAAAGAATAAGATTTACTTTTACTTAATTGGAAAATGGGTGTACTAGGAGGAGAACAGATAATTTCTCAGAGACAACATCTTCAATGGCCTATGAGTAAGCACTGCACTCTCTTCTTTATTCTCCCACCTCCTATCACACACTCCCTTTTCCTGTTTTGTTCATACCGTGTTTGACATCACCTAAATATATACTTTTTCACTATAGGTTTCTTGGACTATCTACTTAATTAAAGGTTCTGTGCCTAGATTGAGAAGCAGGGCGACACATATAAACATAGATAGAGAATCAGGATGACACGTATAAACATAAAATATATAACGTGTATGCATGTGTAGACAAGCACATGTTGCATATATAAATACACACTGCAGCATATTGCTTAACAGTACGTGTGCATAGCATATGTAAAATGTGTTTTCGTGTCTACAAGAGAAAAGAAACAATGTCTGTGAGTGTGCATGTGCATGTTTTGGTTTATTTACAGACAGCTCCAGCCTGCCCTGAAGAAGGGGTATATTCTAACTGCACAGCCCCTGGCCCTGAACACGACACAGCTGGCCCCCATCTGCCTCTGCTCTATGAGAAGTGACCTGTCTCAGCTCTCCTTCCCTTCCCTTGCTTTCTCCTCCATAAGACACAGGAATCACAGCCCCCTGCTCCCTTCTTCTGCCTTCCTGCTCCCTGCATGGATGCCAGGAGCTCTCACTGTCTGCTTGGTCATGTCCCTCCCTCTGTGTGTCCAGAGCTCACTGTGAGCTATGTCCCATCAGCTGGATGTCTGGCAAGGCTTGCTCTGAGCAGCACTGTAGGTCCTAATTGAAAATGCATGTTGCTTTATAATCCCTTTTATTGGTATTTACTTTCCCCATGGAATAGCAGGATAGTAATAATGTTCAGTGCATTACTATTACACAGCAAAATGGATTTCCACTTGCTATTAATTTTTTTCTGTCCTGTTTATCAAGAAAATAAATTACCAGCATACTTAAAATGTGTAATAAAACAATATATTTCATCACTGTAATCAAATTATCCAAAATGCACACCCTGCTTTCATAAGGCTAGCACTAAGGAGCAGATCCCTACGACATACCCTGTTGACAGGGGCCATTTCTCTAGTTGCAGCAAACCAACAAAGCTCTGTTGAAGCCAATAAAGCCATAATAGTTTATGCCAGTTAAAGATTTGGCCTTTGGACTTCCCATAGCTGGTTCATGGGTAATTAATGGGAGATTAAGGAGGTCTCCACAACCCTGAAATGGCACTTGTAAATATAAGCACTGCACCTGTGATTGTGGCCATCCTGGCATCAAGCAAAGCCACACAAACACTCTGGCTAACAGAGACTCAGGAAAAGCCCCTTGGCCAAATCAGAGATCAGAGCCTTAAGACAATTTTTGGAAGGGCTTCTGAAGATCATACAGCCTCGTGCCTGGTTCAGAACAGAGCCAACAAGACCAAGGTGCTCAGGAATGTGCCCAGTTAGGTTTTACATGAGATCAGACATCCTCACTGGGCAGTCTTTTCTTCACATGATCAAAACCGGAGTTGCTTTGTTGTCTTCTTCATTGTCTTGATCTGCATCCAGCAAGGAGCCATGCACCCTGGATCCTGCAGTGTGGTGAGGATCTCACAAGCTTCCTTTGTGCTTCCAGGTGAGACAGTCACACTGGATTATGTGATTAGGGGTGACAACAGGCTAAGAGATGGAGATACAGCACAGGGCTGGAGGTGTCAAAGGCAGCTTCAAGGAGAGCTCTACCAGGCAGAATCTAGACAGGGATGTGGGCTCACAGCCTCCTGCAAAACTCCTGTGAGAAGGCTTAGCCAAGGAAAGTTCGTGAAGCAAGAGTGAGCTGCACCATGCATCCTGAATGAGACCAACACACCTGACTGATGATATTCAACAGCTGAAAATCCTGCCCCAGTTAATTTACTATAAAGTTAACAATCATTTTTTTCAGATCTGACTCTGCTGATGGCAAAGTTTTGCTGTGCTAATTATAAACCAGACAGAAGTTGACCTTCAGTAAGAGTACATCAAGGTAGGTAAGAAACCCACTTGTAAGCAGCTATGGGCTGAAAAGAAAAATAAGCCCTTGCTCCTCTGACCCCAGCATCTCTTTTCCTGATTTTGTCAGACACGCTGCTGCTTATGATGTATTCACATTTTTAATTGAAAGAATTAAAAAATTCTGATGACAACCATGGTGTAACATGTGCTGGTTCTTCCCTTAAGAGTGTTCGATATCTGCATAATATCTTTGTCTCACAGCATCTGAGTGAGGAATATTGCAGTTTGGCTTGGTACCTACATCTTTAGGAAGGCCATCTAGCCTTTCCCATGTCCACATCCAATTACAGATGGTTTCCTCAGACCTTTCTCCTGAGGAAGAAGGAAAGTGAGCTGGAGGAGATGCTTCAGATGAAATGTTGCAGCTCTCTTGGAAGAGGTTGGCAAAATAGGTTATTTACATAGATGGTGTGAACATCATATATAAATTCTGATGGCATACAGTAAAATAAATCATATGTAATAATGGCATAAGTTTAATGTAAATATATATGTGCATGTTGTATACAGAAAACAGAATACGTCAAAAGAAGTTCTGGAAATATGTTGTTAAGAAGATGAAGCAACCGTATAGTGGAGATGTACTTGAAATTCAATATGAATGGCTTTTGGGGAGGCATTTAGCAAAAGGATTTGGAGATATATGTGTGCTGAAATCCACCGTCAGCTGAAGGCAGTGTACGTGAAGTTGCAAACTCTGTCTCTTCTATTGGATAAACATTCTCTGTTCCCATTTTTTCTCTCTCTGCTTCCTGAGCATGGTCAGTGATACCAGAAAAGCACAGTTTTTAGCTTCTTTTAGCTTTTTTTTTTTTTCTGTATCACACAGTCCTGAGACTGCCCCTCTAGTCAGTATAAGTAGTCCAAATCAGAAGCTTTTCCATGCTGTGAATCTTTAGTTTTTCTCAGTGTTTTGCAGAAAGAGTTAATTTCCCTGGGACATGTGTTACCCTGCCCACAAGTACCTTGATGAGGGGTCTGGCCCTGGTATGTGACCTGGGGCAGGTCTCTGTCCCCACTACCCCATTTCTTATCTACTTAAATTATAAGCAACTTGGGAGCAATGATTAGTTCATAATATTAACTGGAACTGTAAGTGCTTTTGTACTGTTCTTGGGGAAAATGAGGATTCCCTCCTGAGGGAATGGATTAGTACAGGCAGGAATGGGAAAACTCTTCCAAGATATTTCCAAAGCAAGACAAAAACAGCTCCAGATTCTTCTCAGAAGCAGCCTGTGCTCTTACTTTATTGATAACCATCTGGAAGCCAAGATTACCTAAACTCACCCAAATATTCTCCAGTATTTAAGAACAGTCTCCGTGTTTGTTAAATAGAGAAAAACAGGTGTGTATATGCCTGTTCTGTCCTCTTCAATCACCTAAAAAACACTTTTGACCAATCCAAGGGACGAAACTCAATCACTGACGTTCGTGGGTTGCAGTTTTTTACTCTTCCTTCAAACCCGGAGCAAGGAAAAGAGACCTTGGAGAAACCAGATCTGTATACCATGACCATCTTACCTCAGCCTGAGCCTGAAAGATTAATTGAGCCCCAGATAATTGGAAAGAATATTCATAGCAAAATCCACGCTGAGACTTTCTGCTCATACCATTTTAAGAAGTGCTGCCTTCTTATTCGATAAATCGAGATAAGCCTTTGGGGACAGTTTGGAAGCTTATTGAATCCTCTGAGGGTCTTTGTATGGGTCTTTGGATTGGACTGTATTTCTTTTCTGCAGAGAGTTTTGTCATGAAGCACTGGACTGGGAATTGGAATTCATTTTTTGATGTGTTTCAGAATATCAGCAATAAAGGAAGACATATCACAGCAGGCTTTCAGATAAGCCACACCACTCTGTCTCAGGTTGCCCAAGACCTTCTTGAATATTTCTTAGCACTCATAATTGGGACTATCATCCTTGTAAGTTATTTTCCTCAAAATCATTACGGAGCACTTGGGGTGCCATAAAGCCATATTGTAATAAATAATGTATGTAGCACTATGGAAAAAATAAAGCAACTAAAATGTCCCCAAAACTCTATGATAAAAAAAAAAAAAAAAAAAAAAAAAATAGGACATGAAAAAATATAAGATGAAGAAAAGATTTTTACCACTAAAAAAAGAAAAAGGATTTGAAATGAGAGGCAAATGAGTTTTAAAAATTGTTATTTGAAAAGAGTTCCTTTAAACTTGATTATCTGGTGTGAAATGGATAGACAAGGAGACGGACAGATGAACAAGTCATCTTCTAATACTTAGGTACATGAACTGGAACTTTTAAGTGATAGAGCTTAATAAATCTTCCATCACACAATTGTTTTTCAGTGTGCAGCTCTCAATGAGCAGTTCCTAGCAATGGAAAACAGTTCAATGGAGAATAACTCTACAGCTAGAAGTCTGAGCACAAGAGATGTAAATAACTATGAGGCAAAAAAGTATCAAAAGCCAAATTACAAAAAAGTAATAATATTCTGACTCCTTTCTAAAGTAAAAGAAAAGTTTAATTCTTCTTCCTTCAGATTCTGATACTTCAAAGAAGTAAAAATAATTTGTATCATTAATAAGCTTGCCCAGTAGTTTCAAGTCATCAAGACCCTCTTAGGAAGTATTACTTTACCATCTCATCACTGAATTTCTGTATATTACAATTATTATTTCCTTTTTTATTTTAAGGTCTATACTTTGAGTATCACTTGACATTGGAGGCAGATGAGAAAACTTCCAAAGAAAGTGAGTGAAGACTTTTCAATGTTTGGGAGGGTTTGTATAAATGATTTTTAAAGTTAAGAAAGTTACAGAGACAGCATATGAGGTAATGGAGAAATAATTTCTGAAGCTAGCAGAGAGCATATGAAGTAGGACAACTTCAATTTGAGCTGGCAAATATCTGAGGCTAGAGCTGAGATCTTTTGTACAAGCTGAGGTCTTCTGAGGTCTTTTGCATAACAGTGGATGGTGCTTTTATGTGTGGTCACTGAAATTCAGTACCTATATTTTGTGTTCCCAACATTTGCAGATAGGAAAGTCTGACAGTTAATCAGAGGCCAAAGTCAGTAGCAGGCTGCTCATGGAGGATTTATTATTCCTTTTTTATACAGATATTTAAGGGTAGAATTATCTCATACTTTTATGAAGCTATTGTCTTCCTTGTTTAACAAGGTTCATTTCAGGAAAAAGTGTTGAGGTTTATGTGCATGTATCATCTCAAAGGACTTCTATTCACTATAAAGGACATTGTTAGTGTAAGTGTCTTGGGTGGGAAAAGCTTAACATAGATATCTCCAATTTTATCTAGTCTAAGCCAATGATTCATTTACTTTACTCCATGATGAATGAAAAAAGATGAGCACTTCAAAATCCTCCTCTTCTTAACTCTCCAGCTCAGGATAGGACAAGATGTTTCCCTAAAAAGTGTGATTCTTTCCACTGACTCTAGCCTATACAAATTTCCAAGTCTACCATTAGGCAACAAGAGCCAGATGAAGTGTATCCAATCCTCTATGCAGCTCACCTGTACTTTGGTGATATTCATGCATGGATAACTTCTTGTTAATTCTGATTTAGCCATCTTTGTGAGTGATTACATTAATTTTCAGTGACTGAAAACCTCAGGTTTTAGATCAATTATTTCTGGAAGACTTTGAAGGTGATAGGTACAAAAATACTAACAGGGAGGGGATGGGAATGAGCTTTCATTGAAAAAAATGTTTAAAGATTGATTGCCATCTCTTCATTTACAGGTCAGAGCAAAACCAATGTTCCTTCAGTGTCCAAAATTAACAGACATTTCTATTTCGGTGCTGGGGAGACGTTACCAGACACTATAAATCAAGGACCCAGGCTGCAGGGTAACGTCACGCGTCCAACTGTGCAGAATGAGCATCAGTGTGGTGGCTAACGGAGCGAGGCAGCCCAGTCCATGTGCCTTGTAAATATTATTACTACATAGTATGAAGACTCAGCAGGCATAAAGTCTTATGTCAGACTAGCTCTTTGTTTTCATCATTTACAAGACCTCTGTGTGGGAATGTGGTTTTTTTGCACGTGTGTGGTAGCGGTGGACGCCCCAGATGACTGCCAGGCATGTCACTATGAAATGCTTTGGAAGCCAGGTCATGGGAGCTAGCAGGTTGATGAAGGTATAATGCTGGACTGTCACTGACTCCTCTGACTGAAGTCAGAGATTTGAGGAATTATGAAGATGAATCATAGCACGGGATATTTGGCCTTTTCCCAGAGTGGTTTACAAAGCCATGTGTAAATCTAATTGCAGTGTGTCTGTAATTGACAAAGAAAAGATACCCAACGCTGATTCTACTTCACTTGTTGGTATCCAATTGCTTCTACAAGTGACTTTTTTTCTGTTTTTTCTTTCTTATTTTTCTTTCTTCTTCTCCCATTTAAATCGTATTTTGCTGGAAGATGATGCATTATCCAAAACAAAACCAAACCCAAACAAACAACAACAACTGATAACAACAACAACAAATACAAAGATCTATATATGGCATTGAATCTATTTTCCAGTGCAATTTTTAAGCAGACACAATGCTTCATTCAAAGTGAGAAGATCCTGTAATAAGTGACAGAGAACTCTTCGGTGTCCAAAGAATTAAAGCTGAGCCTCTCTCACAGCCCAAGAGAACAGCCAACTGCTTTGGTCATTCCCTCTCAAGTGCCCTGAGAAGAAAAGCAAAAAACCCTGAAAGTTCTTGAGTGTTGTCTCCATACAAATAATAATGATGATAATAATAATATATTTATATTTTTAGAAGTTTATCTGGGAATAAGATAAATATTTCTAACTCCGAAGAAGTTGAAATTAAAACCAGAGTCAGTCTGCTTAGAAAAAAAGCAAATAAATTGTCAATGGAGACTAAATTGGAAAAATGATGGTTTTTAAGTCTACAATGAATTTTTTGATTTCTCAGGATAACACAACACAGCAATCTACTCCTAATCCATACAGATACATATTTGTTTCATGTTGTAAAAAATTAGAAGATCACTTCCACTGCAATGAGTTTCTCGAGTTGGATGCTGCCTTTAGGGAAGAATCCGTGCACGTCTGCTTGTAAATTAGTCCCACCGTGAATATAGCACCTAATTTATGGTAATAATGGCTTTAAACCAGGAAATTATGTACAGAATCTGAGCCAAAGCTGGAAAGAAAATGTGTGTGCCAGAGAAGTCTGATCTTTTTTCTTGTGTTATGTATTTGTGAACAGAGGCTCTCTCAAGTCAATTTTTTTCCCCCTTTTTATCTATCTATCTATTTATTTATTTATTGGCCAAGGAGGCCTCTAGACAAGAGGGTATTTAGGAGGGACATTTTTCATACTAGCAAGTCCTTTATGATCTCCGGGCTGGATCATCTAAAATATTTTTTAAAATCTCAATTGTTTTCACCCTTAAGTGGTGAGCAGATATTCGCATGGAACTTTTTACCATTAGGAGTCAAAATAATGAGTATTATTCAAAAAAATATATCACTGTTCTTGAGTCTTGAAATCAGATCATACCCTTGTTTTAGCCTTCAATAGCAAAAACTTTCTTTGATAATAATGTAGGTAACAGTGGCTCCAAACGTTTTTGGATCACAAAACGGTTTTGTTCCCCAAGATGCTGAATTTGGAGAGTATACAGACTTGCTAGATGTTTGCCTGCCTTACTGTTGGAATTCATTTATGTTACAGGACACAAAGATGTCTGGTTTTAAAGTACAGGCCACTGTGCAGAACAGAAATGCACAGCTAATCTCGGTGCTTGCAGGTTACAAAAATAGAGTAAGCCATAGGTAAGAATTACTAATTTTGTCATCCTTTCAAAGCTTTAGTACCAAGGCACTAATTCAAAGCCTGCCAAATGGAAAGCAAGGGAAAGCTTTGTATTGAGGTCAGTGGGTTTTAGATCAAGCCTCAGAAGCAGCTGACAGCTGCAATGACCCCCCGGTGAACTTCATGCTCTGGTTGAAACATCCACACTCGTCTGGACTGCCTGCCTATTGCATCGTGTCTTTGACCAGCCTTCGTCCTCCTACAGTGGATTTTGCTGCCAGCAGGGCAGGCAGAAAAGTGTGTGGTTTTCCAACTGCTATAGGCTGCTGCCCAGACATCAGCTTAACCTTCTGAGAGCCCTGCCCTGTGCTGCAAAATTCGTAGCCACCAAATCACACCCATGACCTCAGCTCCTGCACCAAAGACGTAATGACCATGGAATTCTTCTGCCTAGGGAAGGAAATACTGGAGGCTCCATAGTTTTCTTACCTTGTAACCAGGGAGTGCTGGGGTTGTCATTCCACCTGATGGACATTTCCAGCAAGGAAGCGGAGAGGTGTCTGCTCTTCTCACAAATGGCAATCACATTGTCCTTCCTGCAGAGGAACATTCTATCTCATTATCTTAAGGAGCTATGAAAATGTTAATTAATTAAATATAGTTTTACTTTCATATATGCACATACCTTTTCCTCCATATGGTGTTGATAATTTTTGCTAAACAATAATTGTTTATCAATCCAACCACTCAGTGAAAAATATTAACAATAGATGTTAGAAAGCAAGAGTGACCTGCCCAGTGGACGGTGAAAATCTACGGGAGACACAGATACCAAATCTTGTAAGTTGTTTATCTCTTCTGCTTGCCGTTTCTTTCTAAAATTACTTATGGAGACAGTGATGATAATTATAATTTAAGCTTAAATGCAGAAAAAGAATGCTTTTTTCTGAACTTCGCTCTAAATTTGATGTCAGAAATGTGTTCTTGTTGGAGTTGCTGAGGGTGAAATATGGACCAGATGCATGTTTAGGTCTCTTCCAACCTGTATTGTTCTGTGAGTTACACAGGTTTTCTGTATGTTTCCAGCAAAGTCATTCAAATGCCATCATCAATTTGTCTGCTGGTAAAGTGGAAGAGATGCTTATCTGCTTACGAAGGGCAAACCTCCGATGGTTGTCAGAAGGTGATTCTAAGAAAGAGACGCAGAATGCTCCTACAATTGAACTGTTCCACAGAGTTTGCTTTTGGGTTTGTTCTTGGCATCACCTAACTAGACAGAGGAATGCTTTTAAATCAGATACATTTTAAGCTTTAAGGATTATCAGCCTGAAGAAGGTCAACATAAAGATTGCCCTCATGCTCGGGCATGTCCTGTTAAGGATGTTTGTACTAGGTTTACATGGCAAGTTTTGGTAGAGGAGGGGCTCACAGGCCTCTGTGAGCAGGGCCATAGAACTGCCCCATATGAACCAGCTCCACATGCACTGAAAGGGAGCAGAGCTGAGCCATGAGTGAGGCTGGTCGCACCCTGTGAGAGAATAATTAAGGGGGAAATATTGCTGTGCAACTGCAGCTGGGAGAGAGGAGCACAGCAATGAGAGAGAAGCTGCCCTGCAGCCACGAAGGTCAGGGCAGAAGGGCAGGAGGTGCTCCAGGTGCAGAGCAGAAGCTTTCTGCAGCCCAGCAGAGGCCCATGGAGGAACAGGTTGTCCCCTCACATTGAGCAGACCTCCATGTGCAGCCATGGAGGAGCCCACGGGGCAGCAGTGGATGATGCCAGGAGGAGGCCGCAGCCCATGGATTGTCCCCACCGGAGTAAGCCCCGGGCCAGAGGTGCAGCCATTGAGAGGAGGCCGTGGTGGGGCAGGAGGTCTAGGGGAGCTGCCATCCATGGGGCCCTGTGCTGGGGCATTTTCTGAAGGATGGGCCCCATGGTACCGACTCACATTGGAGCTGAACTTGAAGACCTGCAGCCCACGCGGGATCAGTTTGGGAAGGACGGCATTTGGGTGGGAGGGACCCCACATGGAGCGGGAGACGGCAATGAGCATGAGGGAAAGACCAAGATGAAGCATTATGGACTGACTGCAGTCCCCATTCCCTGTGCCCCTTAGAAGAGGTGGAAGAGGGTACTTGTCGCCGAGGGAAGACGTTTTTAGTTTTCTTTTTGTTCTCATTTCTCTAGTCTGTTAGCAATAGGCAATAAATTACATTAATTTCTCTTATGCTCAGTTTGTTTTGCCTGCAACATTAATTGGTGAGAGATTGTCCTGTCCTTATCTCAACCCATGAGCTCTTTTTTCATTGCAGTTTCTCACCCGTCCCTTTGAAGAAGGGGAATGACAGAGCAGCACGTTGGAGCTTAGCAGTCGACCGGTGTGAAACCACCCCAGCGTTGTGTTCTCACGCCATCTGTGATGCCTCTAAAATACTCACAGGGTCTACATGGAGCATTTATTTCAGAAACAGAGACTACAGCAGATCTCTGCTTTTCCAGAGAGGCAGCTAGAGGTGAGGTGAGGTCCCAATGGGACCTCATGTCTCTCAGGGATCCAGGACCAGTCCACCATTTCTACACACACTGTTTATCTAACTCCTACATTCATTCACAGTCCTTGGTGATCTGAAGCTGATTCAGTGCTAGACGTTAAACGTGAAAATGTTTTAAGGTACTGTGTATGTCCTCCAACTCTGTTT
>JAOWBO010000056.1:3012368-3024753 GCA_028564985.1 Crax fasciolata | reverse complement strand
AAAGAAAGAAAGAAAGAAAGAAAGAAAGAAAGAAAGAAAGAAAGAAAGAAAGAAAGAAAGAAAGAAAAAGAAAAAAGGTATAAAGATCTCCATTGCCCTTGGTAATATAAATAATGTGCTATAGTATGCAGAGGTTGAATATAAATTGCATTCCTTTAGAGAAAATTTTACTTTGCGCCAACTAGCAAGGAAGGTGTTTCCTTTTCCCTGCCCTCCACACAGATTACTATCTGAATTTTCATTCTTCTTCCTTTTTTTTTTGGCTTAATTTATTTTCAGTTAATCCTATGCCTTGATTTTTGTACCTAGTACTTCACGCTCTCCAATGTTTGCTTCTTCTTCCCTAAACGCAATTTCACTAGATCCACAAAATTATTAGGGGTCTTATCTGAAATTTTCGGATTCTAAGTTTAAAATGTCTATTCTTAATACACAGCCTTTCCTCCTTATCTTGTGTCCTTTAACTCACACTGCCATTTCCATTGCTTCTGCTTCTGGATCCCTTCTGGTAGAAGTTAGCTTGCAGGGCTCTCAGTCAACATTTTCATTTACAGACATCCATGAGGTCTCTGCCACCTGAAACAGAGCCCAAAATAGTGTACGAGAAGCAAAGCCACGTCTCTATGGCCAGAATGCTGTGCATAGTTTGAAAAATTGGCTGTGAAATGAGACCTTCAATTTTCCCTCCCAGACTTTGTTTTCCATAGAAGAATTAGCTTCACTGCACTGTCTACTTCTCAGGGTCTTGAAATAGATGAGGAGAAACACTGGGCAGCAAACGAAATGTCAGCTCATGGTACCTTAGGACATCTGTTTGAAAAAAAACCAGCAGAAATTCCCATGACTGCCAACAAGCTGAGAAGTTTTACAATAGTTCAACATGCCAGAAAAAGGGTCAAAGGTCTGGCTGAATCCAGATGGCCTACTGGGCTAGTATGGTGAAAGCATGCCAGTTTCTGTAGCCAAGCACAGAAGGGAGTGATTTGGCCAGCATTATGGCCATCTGCCTCCAACTCCTCGGCACAAATGACCGGATACCCACGGCAGCTGAATCAACAGTGCAAGTGCACAGCAAAGCTCATATTTGCACTGCTGGATATGTATCAGGATACTTCAAAATGGCTATCTGAGCTGGAAAGTCAGAGTTAGATGGGACAGATGCTGGTGAGATCCCTGAAGTGCTCTACAGATTGTTGTCTTCCATGTGTGCCTCTCCACCCAACAACTGGCATTATTTTTCAGTGTTGTTTACAGTAGTTCTGTCAATATGTGCATTCACACTAGAAGCAAGTAAAAAAAAATTGAGATAGACACCAACTCCCAAAGCAAAATCCAATGTAAATGTTCATGGGCAACCTGCTCTGGGTGTCTCTGCTTGTGCAGGGGGTTGGAGCAGATGACCTCCAGAGATCCCTTCCAGCCTCAACCAACAGAATCTGTGATTCCGTGATTCCGTGGAAGTGGAAACCAATCCCATGTTTGATTAGGTTGTTATGGTGATTAAAGACAGCTAGTTAGGGGTCAGTTTGCAGGGCCCAGAGCTCATTAGTTTTTTTATAAATCCTATTCTTCTGCTTTTATGGTGGAAGACTATGGAGATGGAACTCCTAATGTTTATGATTAGGTAAAACACCTACACCAAAAAAACACTTATGCATTTGAAAAGGAAATGCTAGAGAGGTGAAACAGATTGTTCACTCATCCTGTGTTTTTATCTAAGGTTTTTTGAAAGGTCCCCAAATCTGACCAAAACCATCTTGAAGTAAGTTATATAAATAAGAATGTATATATAGGCATACCAGCTCAGGCCAAAGACCTGTTGAAGCCATCACTCTATGTAGGAAGAGACCTGTAGGAGATGCCTAAAAATAAACATAAGAAAAGAGTAATTTCCTCCACATATTCTCTTTGTTCTTCTGTGGGAACGACTAAAGAACTTTCATGAGAATCAGGGCTACTGCCTTCAGACACCTTAAATTTCAAATATCAAAATTTTTCCAGACTTTTTTTTTTAACATTTTAAGAACTCGTTTTCCATTCTTAAAGTCTATCAGGAATAACTGTACAGGGTTATTTTTTTTAGAGGATTCTGCCTTTCAGGAAAAAAAAAATATTTGGGTGCAATTTCCTAGTTAGTACTAACAATCACTGGAAAAAAATCTGTTTATATCCACAACATAACTTTACAAGTTTCTAAACAGATCAGGGTACAATTTCAACAGATTTAAAACAGTGAGTAACAAGGTGGAATGGTAACCCATAAGGACCACTTATTAATCCTATTTGATGTATTGTTTGTCACTATTAGTTATGTTTAATTTCTGCATTCTCCTTAATTAAATAATAGATTTATTATAGCAGCAGGAACAATTCAGAAAGTTTTCTGGTGCCTGTGATATGGAAGTAGAAGCAAAATTTTGAGGTGATTCCTATATAAATAAATCACAGCTAAAAATCTCGTTGTGTGCATTTAGAAGTTAACATCAGAATTTGTATTGGCTTCTCATCTGATGGATAATCAATAAATGTGATGAAGACCAGATTTCATTACAGTATTTTTTTCCTACAGGGACATCCTGTGAGTGTTACAGTAAAGCAATGCAATTGCTGATAAATTTAGGCAAAGCTGCTGTTCCCTGTGTACTCCAGAGAAAAGAGATGAGGCTAAGATTATAAAATGAGGGAAGTAAAGTTGGCACACAACCCTTCCAGGCTCTGTCTTACGTTTATTCCTCAAAGCAAAAAATGAAAAGCAAAGTATTTATTGATCTGTTTATTTATGTAATGGAACACGTGTCTCTGTGATAGTCAGAGTCACCGGATTCCATGTGCTGGTTTAGTGGACACCAAGTGATGCCACAGCTGAGTTCCAGGATATTTATTTCCAGACAGGCTTTGCTGGTGGGATGTACACTTTGTAGGCAGGACGTGACATACAGCACAGTTTCATAATTTCTGCTGAGGCTTTGTTGGATCCAAAGGAAAAAGACTGTAGCAGTATTTTATCAATTTTCTCATGTGAGGTCTGCTTAGAAGAGATTAAGAAGCATGGCGAATTAAGAATAAGCATTAAGAATTTATGGCGTAAATTGGTCTTCAACTGTCTTTTTCTTTTTTTTGGTGTGTGTGGTTTTTGCTCAAACCTTTGAGCCCAGAGGGACCAATGCATAATTCTATTTGAATAATCCACTTGTATATTTTGTTCCATGAACATTGATTTAATTTTTCAGAGTTACACGCTCACGCTGCTATGTTTTGGGCGCCTCAAAATACCATTAAACAAGGAGGGTTTTGCTGAGTCCTTTTTTTTTTTTTTTTAATATAAGTCTGTGGTGGGTCTCTGAGGTTCATATTTGGCTCAAGGAGATCAATCCCAGTCAGCTCTGATGGATCCAGCTATTTTGGCCAATGGTTACCCTTCTGCTAATTCACTTGTCGGAAAAAAAAAAAAAAAAAACTGAAAAAAAAAAAAGAAAGAAAAACGTCGTATGGTGGTTCTAAAATCCTCCCATCTATTGAATTCATCACACACATACACATTAAGAATGGAATCCATCCATACTTCAGTATCATGAGTTTGGGTTAAAGAGCTGCATGGATGGGAAAGTTTTATAATCACATTCCCTGGACTAAAATTATGTGGTAAAGATCAGGTTAACCTGGGTAGAGCTGCCTGCCAGAAAACACAGAAAATGACTTAGGAAGCCAACCTTTCTGCTCTGCCTGAGCTTTCAAACACAGAATATGTGTGCATGTGTCTGTTTATGCAACGAGAGACACACACACATGCACACATTTATTTGCCTCATTTAAATAGAGACATACACGCACAATAACACCAAAAGTCATCACTAGTGGTAATTTCATTGGCGTCAACGTATTTCTGTACGGGATAGATTCAGCAGGTTATCTTAACGAAGACATTAAATCTGTCACTTCATTTTTCTTTTTTTTATTTTTTTTACGTAAGTATTTCAGGTTGGACAAAATACAGACCAAAATTTGAAAGAAGTGGATACTCACACCAGCAAAATTGAGGTTCCTGTCTTAGCTGACTCAGCTGCTGAGACTTCCTGTTGTCAATAAACGTGTTGAGCTTATACTGGGAGGATTCAGAGGAGCCTGGGTAAGCGCTTTGACTCATCTTCCCACTTGTGCGCTCTCTTTCTCTCCCTGTGCATTAAGAGCAGAAGAAGAGCAGTCAGCGAAAATCTGCTTGCTGAGTACCCAAAGTGTGGAAGATGTCTGATCACACCAAATGAGCAACCAGAACTAGTGCAAAACAGAGAAGCAGATGTTGCAAATCGTTTCGGTATTGGCACTTTATTACCACCTTGCAGTGTTGAAAGCCAATTCCCTTTTTGTAATAAAATTTTTCCTAATATGCTTTCTACTAAAATTCTCATGCCCCTTCTATTTTTTTCATTTTTTCCTTTAAACTAGCATGACTTTTCTTCTTTACTCCTTACAACCATCAATTTTCTACATAGAACATAGATTTCAGGGAAGCCAAAAGATGGGATAGATTCAAAACTTATTTTGAACAAAAAGTAATTTACAGGGATTTATTTGCCTAAACTATTAATATTTTTGTATTAGTACTAGAAAGAAATCTTCATGATGACTGCATCCTTCCACAGATGTTGGCATTTATTGAGTTAATAATATTATTTTTGCTAAAAGGGAAAATATTAAATTAAAATAATATTAAAAATATCATAGTATACGATGAAGCAGTAACTCCCCACATTAAAGAGCACAGACCACCAGTAATTTATACAGATCATTGTGGTGGTCCACAAAATAAACTTTTTGGGAGGAAAGCAGTAGGGTATCCTAACAGTTGTATGAAAAATGGTCCAGCAGAAGTATTCTCTGCTGTTAAAGTCTTCATCAAATGGAAAAATTAAATGAACCACTGTTTTGCGGCATGGCTGTAAGCACTGTATAGAAATCTGTGCTTGCTAAAAGGATACCAATAGTTTTGCAGCTGCTTCAGAGCAAAATTCTTAATGGGACAACTCGGAATATTCTGAGATGACTTTGTGGGTTTTTCAACCTGCTCTGAGCTGCACGTTTCAGCAGTTGCTCCAGAATTAGCTGGTTTCAAGTCAGTTCATATGGCAATCAAGAACTTGCAATGGACTTAAAGTCTTTGAATTGCCTGTGTTCACCAAACATGCCTATTCCAGCTCTGTGCTCTGCACACTGTGCGAAGTCTGTAGACTCATCCATGCACTAAGCAGAAGGAATTCAGAGATGTGCAACAGCTGTCTATTTATTCAGAAGCACTAAAAAGCCTAAAGATACAACACAATTTGATAGCAAGAAATGTTGAGAAATAGTAGCCTGAAAATCCAGGCAGTGTGTGGAACATGAAAGGGGGTGAGCAGTTACTGAGTACTATTCCTAGGAGAATGATTAGAATTAATGGGATGAGAAAAGAAAGATACAGATGGAAGATTGTAAGATCTCTAAACACATCAGACCCTTAGAAGAAGTTTTCTGAAAGAGCAACGGGATTGCAAAAGCTAGACTGGATATTGAAGCCTCATGCTGACTGGTGAACTAAACAAGCTCAGAGGGCCATGAGATCAAGAGTCATGGCAGAGTTCACATGCATAAAGAGATATTCCCTTTCTCCCAAGATCAGATTGGAATAATCTATTCTGATGACAGAGAAAATTTGGAAACCCAAACTGGTTTCTACATCCTACATTAGGTGATGCGAGAGTTAGGGCTTCAATCTCACCGGCAGAGTGGATTTACCCTTTTTGCTTTGAAGCTATTTCAGATGTGCTCAAAAATAACTTCTGTAGCTCACTACAGTCCCTCTCCTGGATCACAGCACTGTGTTTCAGCTCGTGGCTCAGGGTGCTCCCTTGGGGACCAGGCAGGTTGTTATCTGCAAGTCCATGCAGGGACATTTGTCTCTGCACTGTCACTCACTACAGAGCTATTTATCTCTGAACGGGCTGATACTGCCTTTTCTCACCCAGAGAGAGAGATGATAGTGGTGCTATCTCAGAGGCTTTACACCCAGCTCTGGCCTCAGTTAACATCCTTTCTCTGATAGGAGAGGAGGAGAAAGGGCCATGGTGGAGCACAGGCTCCAGTGCCAGATATAGTTAGCAAGGGGAATCAGGATGAAGGGGAAGATGTAAGGTAAGATCATTTGGGTGGTTCTCACAGGAGGGGTTTGCTTCGTAAATCTACAGTGTATTTCACTCTCAGATAAAGATATCCATAGCCAGCAGGCTGTTTGTTCCCCTGGCATGATGGAAGTTTGGTGGAGGACCAATGTGCCACAGAGGTGGGCAGAGCAGCTTGAGGGCACTCTGATCAGACAGCTGCACATATCTATTAAATGCGCTTAGACAGTGAGACAGAAGGGGAATAGTCAGGGGCAAAGATGGGTGCCCCTGTGAGGTGCCTGAGAAGCACAAGTCGCCTACACAGCTGATCAAGAACAGAAGGAGAGATGACAAATTGGAAACGAGTCAGAAACGCATAATTATTTTCCAGCTTTCTTGGATAAAGATGCTGTGCCAAGTACTTTAACTCTTATTATTCCTTTAACCTTGAAAGCAGCATTCACACTTCTTCAGTAGACAATGACAACTGTTTCTGCCAGGCTGACAAAATATAGAGTTCCTGGGTAGCAGGCAGCCTTCAGAGACTACATTTGGTCTTCTGAGGAACGAGTTGACACTCCTTTTCCTCTCAGCTGCCCAATAAATATGCCTTCATCTCATCCAAGTAATCAACACACATATGCTTCTTGGTAATATATGTGGCCAGGCAGAGTGGTAATCTGCTGAAGGGAAGAGACAAGGAAGCAGGAGAGGAAATAAGGCATCTGGGGCAACAGATATTGATGAGGAGGAGCAAAGTATGGTCTGAAATTGATAAAGCTGAGATGGCCCACCTGAGTTGTGCACGTGTGGTTTGCACTCGCAAGGCCAAGCATAGGCTTATTTAACTGGTCCTTGTGCCAGGATCCTAAGGAGGAATCCAGACAGCACCATCTCCTTTAGCACAGTCAAATAACATCACGTATCTTTAGCTCTCCCGGTGCAGATTTAAGCACCTAGATAATTCTTCCTGGCTGAGTCACAAATGTTTAGTGTGCGGACAGAAGCATAATACACCAGCTCCACATCTGCCTCCCTCCACCTCCCCTTGTTTCCTGTATTAAATCCTCAGGAGCTGTGAACCTATGTCAGCAGTAGTAAGATTTCTTGCTACTTATCTCACATTGTAGGAACATTGCAGTACTCAATGGAAACCATGATTCTGGCCAAAATAACATCCATCACCTAAGTAAAAATTGGAGAACGTGTATGAGATTTATATTTATTATTCTAGTAAATCTTTGCTGTCCTCCTAACATCTTCTGGTGTGCAGTGACATAAAATGCACCACTGCACATGATACACTTAATAAGATCCATATTTATCCATCTTTCAATTCTTTGATTTATTTCCATGACCCAGACAACGTGATATCTGAGAAAAGCTGACACAGGCACTAAAGTGGCCAAGGGACAAATCTAGATCGAGTGAAAACCCGCTTGATTCCACTGAAGTCAACAGAGCTGTGTCAATATCCATTGCCTGTAGTCCAGCCCCTCAAAGCAAAGCTGTGCAGCTGATTTGTTTCCTGGACAGATACACTGGGTAGATTTTTAGTGACCTCTAAAACATTAATGTCTATTTTCCTGATTAAAATCACTTCATTGAATTCTCTAACTTGATACAACAGGCAAGAATTTCTAGTGGATCAATGACTTAAAGAATGTCTCTGTTGTTTTCTTCCCCGAGATCAGCTTTGGAGAATTTCCCTAATCTTCTGAAAATCCAGTACCCCCAAATACCTAAAGATGGGAGGCTGGAAACACTATTTTCAAATGTTGCAAGTCATTGCATATTTCTGTCATCCAAGGAAATATCCACAATGCATGGGAATGAGAAAGGCAAGAGGCAGAAAGAAGGGAACTTCAGAAGGCAGTAATGCTATATTAATCTTACCTGAAAATAGGATCAGAAAATAGATCATATTTTCTTTCTATTCTGAAGATAAAAATGAGAGGTGAATAGAGAGAATAAAGAGACTAAGAAAGAGAATGAGCTAGAAAAAAGAAGAGGAGATTTTGTGTGTGTATGTGTGTGTGCGTGCAAAAGTTTTCCACTAGAGGAGAGCTGTGTTGGTCTGGAATTCCAGTCCAAAGGAACGCTCCCATAAATTAACTCATTTTTGTTTTTTCAAACATCAGTTAGACTCACCACAAGGTCTCGGTGCTGTGCCATTTCCAAACCACTTTGGGACTGTCAAACATAAATCATGGGGTGTGGAAGCACTGAAGGCAGAGAGTTATGATCTGGGCACAAGGTGCAAATTGCTTAGAGTTAGCGCCAGATTTCTTTCTTTTTTTTTTCTGTCTTTTTTCTTTTATACCACAAGTTTTTTTTTATTATTATTCCTTTTCTTTTTGTGCCTTGCTTTCTTTCACTGTCTTCTCCATATTTTTTTATTATTATTTATTTATTACTGTAATCCGTGAGAATTAACAAGAAACAATTAACATACTCTTGACCATAAAACAGACCTCTGATTGAGTTCTGCTCCCAGGATGACATTCACAGCAAACTCCTACCCTGCTGAGGGAGTATTTTCCTTTCTTTTCTTTCTTATTTCCCTCCCTTTCCTTGTTTTATGTTCTCTAGCAGTGATGGTGGTCTCAGTCACACCAAGAGATCCGGAGCTTGGAAGGATACTGGATGAAAGTTCCTTTTAAACAGCAATTACTGCTTCCTTCAATGTATGACTCCAGTAACCTATGACACATCGGCTCTGATGGTCACAGATGGCCACAGGTGTTTCATTTTTGGGGAAAAAGTGAGTAGTAGAAATTCACTATGAAGAGCGTGTTCTGCATTATCAGAAATTTAGGCTCCTTTGTATTGCCTAACCCTGGACAGCTCAAACCTGAGCAAATAAAGCAAAGGAACGGTCAAAAATACATGCTGAGTTTCTGCCTTCTTCACTCTCTAGTGATGATGTTGAATAACTATATGGGGAGCAAACATTAATCCTTGAACTTCAAAGATATATTGTTTAATCTGAAGTTCAGTAAATCTTCCTGGCCTCACCTATTCCTGTAGGATTCTTCCTCAAAATGGTCTTTGGGAGATGACTGTTTTCATGCTAGGAAATTCCCACAGCTCTGTAACTCGCTCTTGCTACTCCATTATCTGGCTTCAGTCACTCTGCTAATTGCCTTGGAGTAAAGAAGAAAAATTATTCCGGTTCAGTCTCATTTGACACCTCTTGACATAAGTAAGCCTGGAACCTGAAGCATGGAGATCCATCTTCTAGCAACTGAAGATTGGATACATCTTGCCAACTTTCTCACTGAAAGTTGAGAGCTGTTAGTTGTTAGCTGAGTTGTTAGTTCCTGATGGATCTTCTGGCTTGTTACACAGATCCATAGAAAGGAAGATGTTCAAAGAAATATCTCAAAGGTCCACTGACATTACGCTGTAACTATTGCTGCCTTCCATCATAAACCTACTTACAGTTTTATTTCCCTCTCATGTGTTTAGGAGTGTAAGTCTATAACTATGTCATGTTAATACTCTTAAGGCTGTGTAGTGAGAGTTTCCTTTCTTACAGATTTTATTCTCTTTAGGGGAAAGAACCTTGACTCTGATTATGATCGTCTGTACGGCCAGAAGCTGAACCTTGTTTAGCTCCATAACTGCCCTGTAGATAAGGGCACAGATTTCCTCTTGCATTGAGACCAGAGGAGCTCAAGAGCTGAAGGACAACGATGAAGAAAGGCATGGACAAAGTGGACATTTTTTCGACATGGGGTTTCATTTCACTTCTCTTAGTAACCCCCCAGGTAAAACTTCCCAAAGATTCCATTTGTAAATCTATAAATTGTAGTCAACGGCTGCCCGATTTGTGTTCCTGAGGAAGGGTCCTTTGCACTCTTTGTACTATGTGGACCACACAAAATATAGAATCATAGAACCCTTAGAGTTGGAAGGGACCTTTCAAAGTCATCTAGTCCAACTCCTCTGCAAAGTACAGGGACATCTACAGCTAGATCAGGTTGCTCAGAACTTGGTCCAGCCTGACCTTGAATGTCTCCAGGGATGGGGCTTCCACCACCTCTCTGAGCAATATACGGTCATTCCTGAAAATAGTTGACCCCTTTTAGCACAATCATGACTAGATTAGTCATGTTGGTTTTTTTCTGCTAGTTACTCTTAAATAACTATGAAATTGATGTTCATAATGTAGTGGACAGCCAATATATAGTGTTTTAACTTTGGGTGACAGTATAAACTACAACGGATAAACTTCTGTAGGTCTAATGGTTGCTCATTGGGAGGCTGAGGGATAGGCAGAAAAATATATAAGCAGAAGGCAGCTTTAGCTGTCAAGGAATCACAGTCTAATGAATGGTGCTGATGAAAAAAAATCATTGCTGTCGGTGTGAAGGGGTTTCTTCTCTTAATAAAAGATAGTCTGATAAAACCTATCAGCTTGTTTTCTTTCATACTTGCTTGTCCCATGATGAGAAAGGTATCGAGTTGAAACTGCATTGAGCAAAGCATAAACAGCGTTCTTCAGGAAGAAGTTCAGCTGGTTTAAGAGCACTTGGAGGTCTCAGAAAAAATATATAAGGAAGGATTTGCATATAGCAGATGGAATGTTGGATTTTTCATATCAGCATTAAAAGTCTCAGTTAGAGAGGGTCTGAGCCATGAAACTCAGATCCAGGCTATTCATATCTACAATTTCATATGAGCTTTGAGCTCATATGGATTTACTTGGTCCCCTACAGAGACATAAGAACACACATAAAAATAAAGCACAAAGTTATACTGTAAATCCCCTGTCCCCTTAGGGAACAAAACGGTGCTCAGCATTAGAAATGTGTGAGATGGCATCATGGAAATCCATCCCTTGTGTCTTGTGACTTATCAGGAAGACATCTTTGCAACTGCTATCACAGAAGCCCTATGACAGAGAGAAAATGGGACAGGATCCTTCCTAGTACATTCCTAACAAAAGTTTGTCTCACCCACTGTCAGGTATCACCAGTGATGGAGGCACTTCATCTTCCTATGACTTTTCAAAACAATCTAGGTAAATGTTTCTCTATGTTTATTAACCTGTTCACACGTTCTTAGGTGAACTTTTCCAATTTCTGCCACAAAATTGACTCTCGTTTATTTAAGATCCACCATAATGCCCAGAAACTTCTCTGCAGAAATACTATGTAACCACTTTCTGAGCATCCCAAATTTTGTACAGCTTTTACCCCTCCCTATCCACACTACCTTATTTTGAATCTTCCTGGAGAAGACTCCATTTAATTCTGAACAAATTACAAGATTCTTACAAATTTACATTGATTCTTCCTTCTTCACTATTATGTAACATCTGAAGCAATATATTCCTCTATTCCACCCTTTGAATTATTAATAATGATGATGATTAATCACTGTTCATTATTCATTGTCAGAATTTTCCCTTGCAGAACATGTTTAAGACATATTTCCATTTGTACCTATTTTGTCAGTAGATTTTCCAGCAAGTTTTGTCTCTAACCCATGGTAGTTTAATCTATACTATGTTTGCCTAGTTTATTTCTGAGAATGTCATATGAGACAGTGTTAAAAGCTCTAATAAAATCGATGTATGTATTGGCAGCTATTGCTCCTCCTGTAACTACAAGCTCTTTACTGTCAATTGAAAGACATTAGATTGGTTTGACATGCCAGCTTTTACTTCTTTTTGCCTTTTTTTTCCTTGGTCTTTTTAACTTTGTCTCTCTGGGCATCTGGGCTCCTTTTGCACATCCACAGAAACTTGGACTTTATTCATTTTTCTGTGAAAGTTTTGCAATTGAAACAAATTAAGATCCCAAGATTTAGCTAGCTCGTTCTCTGTTTGTACATCCTGTCTTTCATCTTCAATAGTATAATGTGCTTTATACTCTTAACATCGTTAATTTATGAAATAGTAAACTTTCTTTTACTCTTTTACTCTTTTTCTCCATAGTTCACCTTCAAGAAGATTTTCTCAGCAAAAATTCTTAATGTACCCACATGTACTTTTACAAAAATCACTTTTCACATTCTAGTGGTCTTGAACAGCTTTGAGACAAAAACTGAAATGATGGAGAAAAATTTCAGGTTCCGACCCTGACATTCATGAGTAATTGTACTAGACAGCAGGAAAAAAGCACTGACAAACTGAGAACTCATTTTCATGCAGGGTTAGAAGAGACAGAAAAGAAAAGAAAAGAAAAGAAAAGAAAAGAAAAGAAAAGAAAAGAAAAGAAAAGAAAAGAAAAGAAAAGAAA
>JAOWBO010000056.1:2992693-3005277 GCA_028564985.1 Crax fasciolata | reverse complement strand
CCTCTGGGGCAGAGCCTTTCCCTCACCCCCACCTGACCCTCCCCTGACAGCTCCATGCCGTTCCCTCGGGCCCTGTCGCTGGCCCCAGAGAGCAGAGCTCAGCACTGCCCCTGCGCTCCCTGGGAGGGGGCTGTAGGCCGCCATGAGGCCTCCCCTCAGCCTCCTCTGCTCTGGGCCCCACAAACCCGGGGATCTCAGCTGCTCCTAAGATGTCTTGCCCTCCAGACTCATCACCATCTTTGTAGTCCTCCTTTGGATGCTCCCTAATAGTTATATGTCCTTCTTACATTGCAGTGCCCAAAACTTCACCCAGTGCTCAAGGTGAGGCCGCACCAGTAGAATACTGCACGTTTGTTTCTGTTCACTCTGTAATTGATGAGATACTGAATCCTGACAATGTGGTGGCCTAATGTAAGATCATCCCACTAAAAATGAAATTGTTTCATCAGAATAAGGGTCCAGTCTTTAACTTCTCAGCTTCTCAATAACTATTTATTGTGGGAAGTTTGAAAATTTCCCTTTCTAGTCAACATCCTGAAATGAAACAGAACGTTTTTGGTTTAATTGCTAACATTTGCCTCTTACAAAGCCTTCTTATTAAAGAGAACACTTAAGTTTCTTCAAATAGAAATTTTACTATGAAGTATCATTTCCAACCAAACTTTCTAAAGTCAAAGTGAAAGAAAATCCATTATTTAGCTTTGAAAGCTGTTTTTTGTGTGGATAATTATAGCTTAGATTAAGGAAATCTAACTTGTCATCTTTAAACCACCAACAGTCTTACAGGCCATGGTGAGTGGTTTGCAGCTTGTCACTCATTTTTATTACCTCACTAGTATTTTTCTCAATTAGATGTCAGTAATAAGGATGTCTGTTAGTCAAAGAGAAATTGTGAATACTGACAGCAATATGAAAAGGTTGGGATTCATTGAGTGAAGGGTGGTATAAATTTTGGCACGCAGATAGGCTCATACATATGGACGTGCACACACAGAAAAACATACAACATCTATTAAGAAATTTTGCTATGAGTGTTACTTAAATAAAACTCAGTTTTAGCTTGACTTAAATAAAGGACTGTCTTGCCTTATTCCCTTAATTCCCAATTCCCCAAAATTTCAATGAGATTTATATATACAAGCGCTGGTATACCTATCCCAGACTACCATTTTAAGGCTCACAGACACTTTCAAAATATTTTTCTTGACAGAAAATGATGTTATCAGCCTACTTCACAAGACTGGTACAATGACCACCAAGAAGTGTTAAATACTTGAGAACTGTGGGATGTGATGGGAGGGCAAGTATCTAACACAGACAGCCTTGTATGTCTAAAATTGCTCAGGATCTAGATCAAAAGCTTTAACCTCTTTTCTATTAGATTGATGCAAGCTAGGAATCTTTTCTTCAAAAGATTCAGAGCTGATGGAAGAAACATTTTCACAGCCTTTGCTAATGATAGGAGTTTTGGGATGAGCACATCCCAAACAGTTGCTTGTTATCCATGTCTCTAATTTCATCCACATAAAATACAGCGTGTGGCTGAAGCTCTAGCCAGACAAATACATATATGATTTCAGGTCTTTACTGTCTGGGTATGAGGCTGAGCTACAGACAGCAGTGTGACCTGCTTTTACCAAGGCTGGTGCCAAAATTGCCTTTCCACTTCCTGATGTGCCAAGGTTCCTTTGTACTGTATGTCAGAGCAATATAGAGCTTTCCCTTCATAGAATTATTAATACACCCGTGTGGAGGATCCAGCCTCTTGCAGTCTGATGGGGGGTATGCTGAGGCTGGCTGGAGACACGTAGAAGAGGCTTCCTGTTCTGGTCTGGGCTGCATCCATTACACACAATGTGTCAGGAAAAGAGGAGAGGGTGTAAAAAAATAGTGGAAGAATGAGAAAAGATCTTTCAGGCAACAGAGACCTCATACAAAATAATTATAGAAGAAAACTTGGCTCCTTGAACAGCTAGTTCACTGCTGTGGGAAGAACATGCCAACTTGGGTGGGATGCTGCAAAGTCCTTTCTACACGTAAAAGTTTTAAACCAGAGTGGGTTAAACAGAGTGGGTTAACAGTGGGTTAAACATTAATCTAACAGAGATTTCAAATGTTCTATTGTGACAGTGACCATTCTGACAGCTACATCAAGGATCAAACTGGAGAAGATCCAAGAGCAACATCTGAATTTGATGCCAGGACCGTACTCATCTCCTAACCTTCACAACACACAGGAGTATGCCACACATTCAGGCTCTGGTTGAGATGGTGAAAAATACCACATAAATCACAGCTGCATGATAAAATGCACCAAAAGAAGTCAGTCACAGAAATTTGTCTGGAATCTACTGATGCAGTTTGTGTGTGATCATCTCCATTGCTTTTTTCACTAGAGCTGAGGGATTAAAAATGTGGTTTAATTTGAGTTGTTTCAAAGGAGCTGAAGATGAGAATTCAGCTCTGCTAAAATTCAAGAACTTGAAATGCAGACCTCTGCGTCTAGCTCGGGCACAGATTGCCCTTATAGGCATTAGAGAGACTAAACACCTCAGCTGATCAGATAGATGCCTGGTTTGGGATGGGAGGTATCCCACCTCATGAGCTACAGGCAAAAGAGTCGTGTGTTAGGAATTTTAGTACATGTCAAAATCTTATTATATAATTCAACTTTAAAGTTCCTTAGGGCTTGTTGCAGAGAAATCCTTTCAGTTGTTTGCACTTGAGCACACGGTGTTGTTATTCAAAATCAGAGACTAGCTGGGGTGGTGTAAAAGTAAATGACATGAGGACAATCCCTGTCTCAGAGAAAGCTCACTCCTCAGAAGAGCGTTTGCATCCTTGACTGAACTGAAAAAAATGAGAAGTTTAAAAAGTATATGATATTTTCTATTTAAAGGCTGTCAGTTTAGACAAAAAGCTTATTTCTTGTCAGGAAAATGTTTTAGCAGAAATAGTTCCTCACCATTTCTAGCGGAGTCTTCAAAGGGAGTAGAAACTTAAAAGATGAAACTCAGTTACTGCAGTCTGAGCTGCTGATTCTGTTATTCAATGAAATCTGCAAAGCCCCTTCTCACTGTGTCAGAAGTGAGTTTAGTGAATGTGGGGCTGATTTGGAGGGGTTTTGTTTGTTTGCTTTGTTTTTTGTTTTTACAGCTTTCTTACCTTATTTTTTTTCTACCCTGCATTAGTGTCATCATGACAAGACCATGACACTGTGACAAAGTGTCTTTAGTTCTAAAACACTATGTCTGCATCCAAAATGCTATTAAATGGAAATGGTCTCTATCTCTTGATGCCTTCTGAACCTTGACCAGGAATTATTCGAGAGGCTGGTAGTCGTCCTGGGGTTAACTTACACCAGAGCCTTCTCCAAGAGCACAGAATTCTGTTCTAGTGATCCAAAACACTTCTTGGCATTATTTTTTATGTTTCATAGTCATACCCAATGTTATTTCATCAGATTTTGAAACAGACCTTGAGTGCCTGCACAAACAGTGATTGATAGATGGACATAATTAAATGAGGGTAAACAACCCTACCTAATTACAGAAGTAGAAAAGCAGGACCATGAAGCATCCAGGGGTGACTTTATCACAGAGTGCTGGATGTGTTGAGACAGGCTCTGAGTCTTGAAAGAATGACAGTTTTTGAGTTCTCAGGAGATGCTTCAGAAATTCATATATTCTGCTTGGCAGACAGGGTCACCCCATGCCTGGTGGCATGGAAATTAGAGCACGTCTGCTACTTATTTCAGGTCTGTGTAACACTGTCCAAGTTCTCCCAGAAGAAAGGAGGAAAAGCTAGTATCATTACCCCAAGCAGAAAGAAGGAGGCATTGAGAAGCTGAAACAACTTGCACAAGATTATCCAGTTGATATGTTCATACTAATATGTTCAAAAACTAAAATTTAGGATCTTAATTCTCTCAAACAGCTGTACATATATTTTGTATATACCACCAGATGCAAGCAGGATGATATGGGACATCTAATTAATTATTTCTGCAACAGTGGCAGCACATCCCAGGGCTGCTACAACATCTCTCATTTGTTATAGAATAGTAGAGCTTTGTTGAGATATAGCCACAGGCAGCCACAAGCAAGTCTCTGTGGTGTATTGTATTTCTGTTAACATGTCCTTTGCTAACACAGAAATAGAGGGTGAGTGGCATAAATGGCATTTTTGCCAGCTTCACACTCCTCCCATCCTTTGCAAGCTATTCTTGGATGTAATAGTACAGCCAAGACCCAGCTCTCCTGTAGTGGCTAAGTGATGCAAAAAGGCTTGGTTGTATCTGGGACTGTGGCTTCAGCAACTTCATCTCCCAAAGCAGTGTCTGAACCACTGCATGAGGCAGTCCCCAGGACTTCCGATGTCTGCAGCAGAGTTCAGTGAAAACTTGAAGAGGCAGCAGCTGAGCTTACTTCCTTTCTTGTGAAAGGATTCTGTTTAAAATGCTGACTAATCCAACAGACAGTGAGCTCCTGAAAGCTATTTTAAGGACATAATCATTTGCTTAGTGGAACTTTTTTCCAGTGTGAGAACCATCACCCTCTTTCAGCTCTACAAAAACAACGTGCCTTAAACAGAGTCCCTTTCTGCAGAACAACAGCCAAGAGACAATGCCATCATCAAGGAAAAAACCTTTCTTCAGAGAGATTCTGCAAAAAGAGACCATTATCCAAGCATTCTCCCAGGGAAAAGAGGTGCATATGTCCATAGGTGGTGGAAATCTTGTTAGAAAAGTGTGATCATTCGTACTAATTTTGAGGATTTGTTGAGCCTTGCTACCTCAGCTGAAGCTGAAGGAAAGCTGAGGGAAGCATGAATCTCTACAGTCTGAGCTGGATTCAATTTGGAGGTCTATGTCTCTCCTTTTACTGTAGAGAGATGCTGCTACAACTAAACTTTGTTTAGTTTAGATGTTGATACTACTAAACTTTCAAGTTTAAGCATTTATATTTAGGTGATACTAATTTGGTTCTCATAGTTTGATTTTTCAGATTTTTTGTCAGCATTCAGTATTATTTCAAGAACATCTCTTCCTGACTTCATCAACTGTTGAGAGTTCTCAGTGTTTCTGCAAAGTAAATCCTGTTTGTATTTGGTTTTTTAGCAAGACTCTAACTTTGAAAATAAAAAGTTACATCAGAACGTACATCAGAATTCTAAGCACAGATGGGAGGGAAATCTAATTTCTTGGTAGCTGCAATATTTCTTTTTCCGTTTAAGCTCCGTACATTTCTTTTAGTTTCTGGGAAAAAATGAAGCTAGAGTTTTACTAACAATAATCTTCACTAAAAATCTCTGTATCTGGATCAATCCTGCTGCCTGAATAAGTCAGAAATTCTGTGGCCAAGGAGGGAAAGCCTTTGATCATATAATAAAAGATTGAATTGTGAAGTATAACCATCAAGGCACAAACAAAGACTGCACAGGCAACACCAATAAAGATATTTGTCAACCTTTGAAAGTTAAACAATGAGATGAGTCTTCCTCCTAGGGCTTACCAAGTTGTCTATCTGTGTTATGTCTAAAATGCAAGATTGACACACTCCAAGGTGTGACCTAAAGTCCTGGCCCACACATCACACTTCGTGATCTATGTGTCCTCATTTCATTTTTATGGAAACAAGGGAATGTGGTATATATTTCATCCCTGTAGGCAATGGATCATAGCACACAGCCTGGTGTAGGGACAGAAACTGAAGCTGAAGGCAAAGTCAGGCTTTGGTAGAGCACCTCAAATATCAAATATGGAAAATAGGGTCCTTTTTCTTGTTTCTGTGGTTGGTATCCATGTCTGTACCTTTCATTTTGAACCTACAGACTCACTGCTCTCTTTGCTTTTTGATAACCTCATCCCACTAAATTAAGTTGTAATTCATGGTGGTGGACTGGCTTTCACTCCACCTCAACCCATTGGAGATACTTTCTGGGTGGGCTAAGGCTCACTTATTTGGGGTTTTTCTGCACAACTCTCTGGTCCCAGGAGGCTCAAGCATGCCAGTCCGTGTCTAATGGGCATCATTAGAGAGAAGAGAAAACGAAAACACATTCTTTATATTCAAAAATAGACATTTTAAAGTGTAATGCAAGAGGTGGGTGTAACACATAGGGAGTGATAAATAAAAACTAAGTCAAGTCAGATGGGTGTGTTATTCCCAAACCTTGAACAAACATGAGAGGTTGCTGAAATCCAGTCACCTTTCATGTTGCTTCAGCACAGGATCTTTGGGATACTGAAGCCAAGCAGACACACAACAAAGTTTGCTCTACAGTAAGGAAATCTAGAGAAGCTTTCCAGAAATTTGCTTCATGTCTCTCAACTGGCTTCAAAGGAATATCCAGGAATAACAAGCCCTACAAATATGAAGTACTTAAAAATTTAAGGCTTACGTAAAGCACTGTGAGCCGATTAATTACTTGTTTTTTAATGACACTAGACCTGTTCTTCGTCTCCTCTACTTGTACTTCTACTTGTGCACCTCCAATACAACACTATTTCAGTCCCTTAAATGTGGCAAAGCAGAAGGAAATGTTGTTAGCCATCATTACCTTTCACCCTTTTTCCTTCTGGTATCTTTTTGCTAAATGTGTCATATACCTCTTTATTGAGGTCTGATGCTCAAAGAATATGTGTTCATTAGAGTACTACCTGGGGAGCATTAGCTCATTTTGTAGCAATTTCTGGTTTTAGTTCTAGAAGTCACTTGTTCAGTTCCTGGAATGTCAGTAGAAATGGTGGCTGTCAATCTGTTCACACTATTGCAAGCTTGAAAAGCTCTAGCACTTTACCAAGACGGGAGAGAAGCAGGTCTTTCATTTGTCAGTCTCCACAGCTCAGTAAAAGAGCTTCCTGTCACGGTGTAAAAAATACTAGCAAACTGGCAACAATGGAAGCCAATCAATTTTTGACTTGTGCCTAATGAAGTTGTTAAACAAAACGCAAAATTGTTTCAGAAAGATTTGGGTTAGCCAGGTACGTAGAGAATGAGTATTCATACGTGTACCATGAGCTTCTTTTTTCTCCTTTCATATTTTTTTCTTTTACTTTTCCAAACTTCACAGAGATTATAAATCCCTCTTGCCACTTCAGATGTGTTTTATCTTCGTATTGCATTCACATTCACATAAGGTAAGAGAAAGAAAAAGACCCACAAACTATACACAGGACTTGGAGGAGGGGAACATCAAGTCTCAATGAGCATTGGCTTTTGTGGAATATCTCTGCACAAACATGCTTTGCAAGCCTGAATTTTAAGGACACTGGAAAAAAGAAATTTAAGGGTTGCCTCATCTGGCCATGGTCTCTGAGTACTCTAAGAACTCGACTTTGAGATAGCCTAAGAAGAGAGAGATTATTAAAGAATTTTTCTCTATTTGGTTGGAAAGAGTAAGACTCAGATCTTATGTTTCAAACAAATCATGTATGTGAGAGCTGAAGAAGATTAAATATCCTGCACTTCTGAAGAGATTTTCTCTTAGAACTGTGTAAGATGTGCTCAAGATGAGTGATAACACAACAAATGGAAGAGCTATAGCTTGTTCATCAGATTGTTTGTCTATGGAGGACCATAGGACATTAAAAAGAAGTTTCTCAGAATCTTCTGCAAAACAAGTGTGCTTCAGCAGTCCTGTATTGTAGTGGAAATAGCTCATCAAGTTGGGAACTCAAAAGAGAAAGAGGATACGTAAGTTACTGATCGATCTTCACAAATTCAAGGCTATGATCAGTCAGAATGTTAGGTCCCAGTTCAGTACCTGCATAAGCAGCACAGCAAGAAATGCATGATGTACAGGAGGAAGCTGAAAAAGATGCCAGAATGAGAAACTTCTATTACCACCTGTTATTTAAGCTAATTTTCTGCTGGGAGACTAAGGAACAGAGTTTGGCTTGTTGTTAGTTCTCCATGTGAAACACCTTCAAAACAGAAGTCTTACATCATTTTCCATGCAGCCTCTGAACCATATGATCACTCTTCTTTGAAGATGATAACAGACATATTTCTGATAGGTAATATGTCTAATCATTAGAGCTGTCATTACAGTAAGACATTTTATTGGCTCTAGCTCTTGGGAGGTCCAGGACTGTAGGTATTTTAAGACTGACGTGGTAACTCCTGACCCCTAGAGATATTGCCTCCAGGTTTCCTGCAAGTGCAATCATTTTGTGGTTATCTATGTACCATTTAGCAGCTTCACACACTGATTTTGCTCAGACAAATAATCATACAACAAAAGGACAGTGCTGAATCATGCCTTTGTAGAAGGATGCCGTATTTTCACAACAGATATGAAATAAAAGGTCTCAATTCCATCACCTTTCAGTCCAGACCCACCCAATTTATACTATAAGATAATTAAAGTGAAAAATGAAGGAAGGTTTTCGAATTTTAGCCAAGGAACAATGACAGCCTATAGTCATTTAGTAGATATGGCCACAGTGAACCTTAGAGACTCAAATTACTTTTCATCCTTCACATATTTCTGCTCATTTCCCCAAGCCAATAATTAGTCATTAAATGCCACCCTGTTAAATGAATGTTTGCTCCCTCTCACACTCCAGAAACAGGGAGATGTTTCTGGGAAGATGACTTTACAGCAAGGTGGCTTGAAGATTTCCAGAGGCCTCACTGTTTCCATTTGGGGGTATCAGAATACCCCCAAAGACATGGAATAAAAGGTAAAAAAGAAAGCTTTGGCCCTTCCCCTGAACTTTAATACCTCCAGCCACTATGAAAGGTTTGCTTGTGTAAATTCAGCAACAAGGTTGTTTCTGCTCAGTGATGAGGTAATTGATTGCTCCACATCCTAGGAGAGGAAATGAACACAGCCAATACAACCTGAGTATTTAATTCAGGTGCTTGTTGCTGGCTCAGAGTGCTCTGGCCAGGGGAAAGAAGGGATGACCTGGGGACAGCCTGCAGCCACCATCATCCAGCAGCAGACATGGAACAGAAGAATAAAAGCAGCATCTGGAAATAAAACACTGTGCAAGCAAATAGCAAACAGAAGGACTCCATAGTAGCATCAGAGGTATATTCAATTCCAAAATCCACAGTCAGCAGTGTACTCTGATGGGGGTTTCTACTGTTACCACTCCACACGCCTCCCCATTTCTGATTACTCTCTGCTCTACTTTGTTCAAGTACTTGATCTCAGGGAAGGATCTGTCCTCCTCACCTAAAACAGTAACAGGCATACATATCAAATGCTGCCGTCCACTCTCTTGATTTGACCTTCATGGGTGTAGATACAGGCAGAGGTATGTTAGTCAAGAGAGATTGTAAAACCTTCCCTGACTCATTAACTCCACCACATATTTCCAAGAATTTCCCACTTAAATAATGTTCTCTCTGAGTAAGTTCTGTGAAGATAGCCAGGCCATTTCTGCTCTCAAATATGAAGTGTGGAATGGTCTTGGGCATTGAGGCCAGCTGCCCCAAGTGGTCTATGTATATACAAATCAGCTGTCACAGAATCACAGAAATACAGAATGGTTGAGGTGAAAAGAAGCTTCTGGATGACATCTGGTCCAACTTCCTGCTCAAGCAGATAGACCTAGAGCACTTTGGCCCACACCATGTCTAGAAGGCTTTTGAAGATCTCCAAGGAGGAGACTCCACAACCTCTCTGGGCAACCTGTGCCAGTGCTCTGTCTCCCACACAGTTAAGTGGTTCCTGATGTTAAGACAGAACTTCCCATGTTCTAGTTTGAGCCCATTGTTTCTTGTCCTAGCATTGGGCACCAGTAAAAAGAACCTGGCTCGATCTGCTTTGCACACTCCATTTAGATTTTTGAGACCTCCCCTGAGCCTCTTCTTCTTGAGGCTGAGCAGCCCCAGCTCTCTCAGTCTCTCCTCAAGTTAGAGGTGCTACAGGCCCTTTGTCATATGGTGACCCTACACTGAACTCTTTCCCATATGTGCAGGTCTCTCTCGCACTGGTGACCCCAGAAATGGACACATTACTCCAGGCACAGCTTCATCAAGGCTGAATAGATCAGAAGGATCAATTCTCTTGGCCCGCTAGAGATATTTTTCCTAATGCAGCCAAGAACACCATTAGCCTTCTTAGCAATAAGCACACACTGCTGACTCACATTCAACTTTGGTTCCATCAGGAATCCCATGTCCTTTCCCATGAAGTGGCTTTCCAGCTGAATGCACTCAGTAGGTGCTGGTGCCTGGGGTTGTTCCTCCCCAGGTGCAGGACTTTGCACTTTTCCTTGTTGAATATCTTGAGATTCTCATCAGTCCATCTCTCCAGCTTGTTGAGGTCCCTCTGGATGGTAGCATCACCTTGTGACGAGTCAGCCACTCCCCTTGGTTTTGTGTCATCTGTGAATTTTCTGAGGATGCGCTCCACCTCATTGTCCAGATCATTAACGTAGTTTTTAAATTGGATATGACTCCTGATGTACTCCACTCACCACTGGTCTCCAACTAGACTTTGTACCACCAGCCACAAGCCTCTGGGTCCTGTCATTCAGACAGTTTTCAATCCACCTCACTGTCTGCTTATCTAGCCCATCTTCTCTATGAGGATCTCATGGGAAAGAGTTTCAAAGGCCTTACTTTGTTGGGTGGTTGGACTAGATGATCTTGGAGGTCGTTTCCAATCTTAATGATTATATTATTCTGTACTTAAGTCCAGGAAGACAACATCTCTTAGTTTAGTGATTTCGTTATAGAAGTTTATCGGGTTAATCAGGCATGAATTCCCCTTGATGAATCCATGCGCTCAACTCCTGACTTCCTTACCCTCAAAGTAGAACGGATGTGTGGAAATTGCCAACTGGAAGTGGTTCGGGTAATATTCAAACTCTCAAATCATGCCATGAATTGAGAAGGTGCTGAATGACTTGAGTTCCAGTTACAGACTATTCTAGTAACTTATCAATAGAGAAAACTAAATTCCAGGTTTGTGGATATTGCTTAATTCATTAGCATGGACGTGGTCACACAAACTAATTGTTTAACAGTTATATTCAGGTCAAGTACTTGGGCAAGAAACCTGTATGTCTGAGGGCTAGTTACTAACCACTAAGGGATGTGGGCTTCTATTAGGGCAAGCATCTTGGCTGTCTGTACCTGCCTACAAGTGACTTGGATTTCTTTGGTTTTATATGAAATATCCTTCGTTAATGAACTGCAGCCAGTTCAATAGCATGGTGGGACTCAGTTATAAGAAAACATAAGTTAAATTCTAGCTATGCTGGCTCATGGAATAGGCTAAGCTAGATGTTGATTCAAGCAACAAAATTATCATGGTTAAGTTGCCTACAGGCTGAGCCAAGTTTGTCTCTCCCCAGGCTATGGAAAGAAAAGTTGATTGTGGTTGTTGCCACCAACGAAAACTGTTATACTGAGCAACATCTGGCACTCCCACTAGTAATATTTTTTTGCTTCCTCTTCTTGTAAATTGCCCAGAAAGACCAACACAATACAGGCAAAAGTTTGGAACTCAACTATGTACTTTATATGTAAAAGCAGAGCTTTGAAAAGAGCTGAGAAAAGAAACACCCCAGAAATACCAGCAATCTCACGTAGTCTCATATAAATGGGGCTTTCTCCTGAAGCACATGTTAATTACACAGCAGATGATCAGAAGACCTAGCTAGCAACCAATTATCCTCACTGTGGTGTGTGGACTTACTTAAGAACCCACTGGAAACCGCAAAGCATTGGTAGAAAGCCTCAGTGATGCCACGGATTTACTTACATCTATCTTCAGAACTAACTGTTCCCTTTGAATCTGCCATGGATGCAGTCAACTTCAGAGACAACAAGTCTGAAACAGAGAGCAAAAGCTCAGGGTTTCTTCTATTTCCCTGCTTTTCCCTCTTTCTCTGCAATTATCCTGTAATTTCCACACTAATTAGTCCCTTGACCTTACTTTCTACTTTAATAACCTTTTATCTCAGTTGCACAACAAAACTATAGGATAATCCAGGTTGCAAGAGACCTCAAGAGATCATCTAGGGCAGCAATCTTCTCAAGCAGGGTCAGCAATTAGACTAGGACTTGGGAATGGGTTATTTTGTATTCACTGTGTCTGGTTCCAGAGAAAGGAGCTTGTGACATGCTAGACACTACACTACATGTAATCCATAGGGAATTCCTGCATAAAGAATATTTGCTCGATGTCTCACGTGGGAGAGTGAGTAGTTAGAAACTCTGCTGGTGGGAAGCTGGGCTAGAACCTTGGACAGGGCCTGCAGTGTTTTTCCCTCTGGACTGATCCTTCCCCTTCCCACTTCACTTGAGAGCACAGGGAATCAGATGAAATGGAAAAGTGAGATTTTTCGTATTAATCAGTTTCCTGCATTGGCATTAGATTTTCAAGGGCCAGCTAAAGGAATTTCCTTTTTCCTTCATTTTCAACGTTTGAAGGAAGTAAAAAGACAGACAGGAAGGAAGGAAGGAAGGAAGGAAGGAAGGAAGGAAGAAGGGAAGGAAAGAAGGAAGGAAGGAGAGAGAAAGACGCTAGAAAATAAAATAATTTCAAAATAATTTCCCAAACCTTCCCTTCCCTTCCCTTCCCTTCCCTTCCCTTCCCTTCCCTTCCCTTCCCTT
>JAOWBO010000056.1:2958558-2992593 GCA_028564985.1 Crax fasciolata | reverse complement strand
CCAAACCTTCCCAAACCTTCCCAAACCTTCCCTCCCCTTCCCAAACCTTCCCTTCCCAAACCTTCCCTTCCCAAACCTTCCCTCTGAAGTTTTCAGATGCAATTCTTCTAGCTGTAATATATGACTCTACAAATAGCACAGCTCAGCAAAACAAAATAACGCAGGTTCAGCACCATGCTAATTTTAGTTGCATGGCTTTGAGATCAGAATCAGTTCACATCTGGCTGACTCGTGGAGTAAACAGTTTGAGTTTGTGTGTGCCGGCAATGTCCCTACTTCTAATGGGAAATACAGGAAAGTGATGAAAGGTTATTACCACTTTAAGGTTTCTTGGAGGTCTGTGCGACCTGAAATATGTGTTTTAAGACACAGTCTGCAGCACCAGGTCAAGGCACTTTTCTTATTCAAAACACTTGAGGGCGTTTTAACTGAGAAGAAAAAAACATAATCAGATATCAAATGTAGAAAGTTAAAGCAATTAAGCTATTAATAGTTGAAAATTAAAGTCTTAGTTCTAGTCCAATGTTTTGATGCTTTCACATCCAGATCAGAAGATTGATTTTGTTCGAGCAGGTCACTAAATTTTTCCAAGCAATCCTAATTTGAGCACTTTGACTTTTTGCATGCCCACTGGAAACATCCTGGACCTGCTTTTTCATGGATCACTTGAAGACTGTAGAATTTTGGGGATCTCTGCACTTTTGGCAGCCATGGGAAGGGACTGACCGAGCTCTTGGCAGCAGAGGCGAAAAGGGAGCCTTAGTCAAAATTACATAAAGAACACTGAAGTTTTGTCCCTCTCACTGCTGTAGTAAATCAGTATTTTATTCACATTTTAATAACTGAGACTGAGAGGAAGAAAATAATACACAAGTAAAATATCCCACCTTCTTCTTAAAACATTTATAGCAAAGCCAAAAGCAAGATAATCTCCAAGCTGTAAGTTGGAAGCCACATAGCTATTTTTCCCCTTTTCTGTTGAAATACAGCACACAATTTAAAGATCAGACCAAGATCTAGTTTAGTTTAGATGATGGGTGACAACTTCTCATGCAGATCACTCTAATACAGAAACTTTGAGACTTTTACTACTCTTCACATGTGTATTTCTCTGTCTTTTGCAGTCAAAAGTTACTAAAATCCCAAGTTATACCAGTATAAATAATCTTTATGTTACTATGTATGTAAGTTTATGATCAGGTGAGATAACTTCACCAATCCAAAATCCAATAACAGTCAAATGCACCAGTCTCAATTGCAGCTCAACAAGGGGATCGCCTGGAACAGAACTGCAATTCTGCATTGTGTAGAAAAGACAGTTTTCAACCAGTTCTGAAGAAAAATACTTTTCAAAACGTTTGCAGAAATTTCTGTCGTTTTCCACACACCTCCCTCCTGAGCTAGAGTAATGTTGATACTTCTCACCTGGGAAAGCAGAGGAACCTGCACTCATTACAGGTGTCTTAACCTTCACAGTTATTGTCAAGAGAGAGCGAGGTCAGGCAACTACAGACAATGAGAAGGAGCCTGAGGATGTGTCTGCATTCATACATGTTCTGAAGCAATTAAAGTCATATTAAATATGGCTATATTAATACTGAGACTTAAATGAGTGGTTTTAGAACATACTGATCCAGCAATATAGATGTATCTGTTTGTTGCTAGATTAAAAGATTCTCACAGCCATGATCCACTGTATATGATAAAAATGCCTTATTGCCACCCAAGGAGACTAAGTGAGAGGTGGGATTTGAACCAGGATTTCAGTCCAGTGGATCTCCAACGTGGTGCTGACAACAGTTCAAAAATCTGCATTTTTTCAAGCCTAGTGTGAAGATGGTGCTTGGAGTCCATCATTGCCTTCTCAAACCCTTTGCAGAAAATATGTCTGAGCCATGCTGAAACAGAAAAATTCCCTGTACAGCAGTGACCATCAACATTTTCTTTCCGTTTCCATTCAAGGACCTGCTCACATCATGGAGGAAAGAGGGTGAGTTTTTGTGTTCCCTCTAGAATAATCTCCAGGAATCCTTCCTTACCCTGAGACATTTGACATGCATCTTTTGCTGGAGACACCTTTCTCTCCATTGATCATGGAGAGAGTGAAATGAATAGAGTTAAGCAAAAAAATGGTAAGATATCCAACATAGGCAAGAAAAATCCTGCACATTTCTTTTCTGTCCTTGCTCCAGAAAAGCTTCTGAACTGAATGGATTAGTGGTGGAGTCTAAAGGATGAAAAGTGTTTGCGTAAATACAGAATAATTAATTTCCTTACTAATTTACTGCTTCTTCTTGCTGTTTTCCTGAGAGAAAGACAGTGCTTACAGAACTCTACAGTCAGATTCAGGAAGGGAGCAGCCCAAAACCAGCTAGTCTAGTCCAGAAAGGAACTCCAGATGTCGATTTTTAAAGGCAATGTGGCTTCACGTCTAGTCAAGGGAGTCACAAAAAACTTCCTACGTTGGGCTTCTTGTCTCAGTCAGGGGTCTCTCGGATGATGGTATAGTATGAATCAGACCAAAAATACATTCTCACACATCTTGCTCTCTCAACAGCAAGCAAATCCTTCACACCAAGCCTCACACTATTAAAGGTAACCTGGAAATACTCTAGAGTCTGTCAGCAACTCGTGAAGGTCAACAATTTCCTACCAGCACCTGCCAGGAGTTTCTCTCTCATTGAAATTTGGGACTGACGTGCCGAGAGGTTTGTGCGAAGGTCAGAAAAGCAAAAGAAGGGAGATGAGGGAGTTTTCTCTTCTTCAACAACGTAACATCTCGCCGTAGCCCAGACACAGCCTCCTGGCTCCTTGCGTCATTGTCTGTACACACAAGAACACCGCCCACCAACCACGTCCTGAGCCGAGCTCCGAGCGTCAGCTCTTGGCACCGATGTCCCGCACTATATTTCTCTCTCTCTTTTTTCCTTTTTTTTTCTTTTTTTCCCCCATCCTGTGTTTTGAAAGCTTGTAGATGAATGTTTTACTGGCGGGGAGTGAGGGACTCCAAGTTGGCATGGGGACCTCCCCACTGGGTTGGTGATACCATCAACGCACCACGAATCACTCCTCATTACCGCGCTCGGAGAAGTGGCTTTTGGAGCTGACAGGCAGGGCTAAGACCTGGGCTTATCCCACGCTACCAACAAACACTCTCTTACATTACACAATCCTGCCGGCTCCATACCCTCCGCTGGCCCTTGTGGATTTGGGAATCTATGAGATTTTTTGTTTTGCAGGAACTGAAAACCTGAGACTATTGCTAAATTTGTCCATGAGTGAACGCACTGCATGGACACAGTATCCTAGGGAACAGGCCTAGGAACTGATTTCATCCAAAGCAGAAGACCAGGCTTTGCTCTCCAGGTGCTTCTATGCAGTTAACTCTCATTCTGCTTCCCCTTCTTCTCTCACTTTTACATGCAACTAAAAGAACCGTCCCCTCCTTATTTATGTAGCCTTTTTCTCTCTCTAACATGTGTAGCCCTGTAATGCAGATCCTTCTGAATGACACTGTCCTCTCTGAGCACTGAATCCTGAGGTCAGCCAAAGTCAATGGGAGTTTCCTCTAGCAAAAATAAACAATATTTTATTATGTATTTAAAAACAAGTAAAAAAAGAAGCTTTAAAAATCTGGTCTTTATGGAAGTCCTACTTTCAAAGAACTCAAGTTAATTTTACCAGTGTCTGAATCAACCCTTTATAAGAGCTGGTCAGAAGTTTGCTTGTGGAGCATTTTTCCAATGGAAAACAGCGATCAGGTAAAAATTAAGTGCTCTGTGAAAATGTGTTGGTTTTGGTGGAGCACTGTCAGTGTGTGAGACTTGTCAGGATATTTCCAACTTTCATCTCTCCTACCACCTCACCCATCGGATGCTTCCCTTGGAGCTGGTCTGCTACTTCAGGGATACCTCATGTCTGCTGCCTAGAGAAGCAGACCATGGGAGAAGAGGCTGAGCTGGGACCCAGGAAATTCTTTGAACTGCTAACGTTGCTGCTTTTTAGTGGCATCCAGATGTTGGATAGTAGCTCTTCTTCTAGAAGAACCAAATTTGGGTCAAGTTTTGGACTCTGTCAGCAAGAGGTGATGTTTTCTCCTTCTTGCCTGCCCAGGCCTGCTGTCCCACAATAAATGTTAAATTTGGTTGTATAGGGATTGTGAGTGCCTGGACAACAGCGATCACCAGTGGCCCACTAAGGAGTTTTTCACTGGTGATGGCTGCTGTTGTATTGACATCATCCTTACTGCCAACCTCATCTGGTGGGAGATGTCCTGGTCTATGGCAGGGAGTTTGAACTAGATGGACTATAAGTTCCCTTTAACTGAAATCATTCTATGATTCTTTGATTTATATTCCCCTTCTAAGAGCTTCTTTTTTTGAAATCTACCTGATTCCCATACTTTTAAGGCTTTAAGGTGTACTATTTGCACACTATCCTCCTGTGCAAAGAAATGGTGAATTATATTCAGCAAAAGCTATGCTGAACACAGGAGTCATGCTTTGCTTCATATGCAGGAATATAAAGAGGCAAGATACTGGTTTTGCTGTTGACCCATATCACTGAGATTCAGTAAGAAACTGTCGTGAATATGCTCCAGCAACACAAGAAAGAACGTTCGTTTGGTATGAACTAGGTGAATTAGAAGAGATGTGATGGAATAAGGAAGGAATTGTGTGTTTTGAGCATTTTTTTTAACTTGTTTTACTCATAAGTGAATTTCACTCACTATCATTGAAGCATGATATCAAATTCGCAGAACGTTTTCTACCTGCTGTCGCAAGTTGCGCTTTCTTATATATTTCTAAAATTTCATATATATGAAAGCACCATTATGGTGCAATTTAATCTGATATCCTTATAAAAGAGGGAAAAGTCGCATGTCTTTCAGAGGACGAATACTGTCCAGGCTATGAAAATTTCCAGAGCACTTTCATTTCTACATAATTCCAACCTCTGAAGTCTGTATGGCTTTTTGGGTGCTTATTCATTCTAACTTAAACCTCTCAATTTATACAATACTTACTGTAGCAGAAAAGCATGCCTGAAGAGATGAAACCAACATACGGTATATGATGTTAGTCAAGTCTCAGAATTGTAAAATCATATCAGCTGAGGACAGCAGGACTTTCAGAGGGTCATCCTTTCTATTTCCTGCCCAAAGAAGAATCAAGAAGATTTCAAATTATTTAGGCCTTCTTATGTTGGTCTTCAGAAGCATGAATTTCAGTGCGTGTGTCTTTATTCACTAGAAGAGACAGACTTCCTCCCTCCTATGAATTCCTATGAAATATAATATAGGATATGTGTTAATTCCTATGAAACTCTGTCCTTTGCTCCAGTTGTTGAGACATACACTATATACTGGAGTCGTGCCGTTCCTCCACGTTATCTGTCTTCATTTTGACTGCTAATCCATCACAGACACAGTGACCTCCCACACAGAAGACAAGCGAGCAGAACCCCCATCCGTCAACTGCACTCAGGAGGTGGCAGATCTCTGTGTGCATCTGTATGAGTCTATACATGTATGGAATATGAGTGAGCATCTGATACTTTGGTAAGACTCTGAAGTGTTTTACACTATGTTTTAGGTGATTTATTGCACTTTAGCACATCCATAAAATGCATCATGTTAAGCATATGCATAAAAATAATATATAGGTTACCACAAAATTTTTATGACCTTAACCAGATCCGTCTTGGAATGTCGTCTTGAATGTTTCACTCCTGCAGGTGAAAAAACATATTATTTCAACTGAGCTTAGGGTAAGTTGTTTAGTCAAGACAACAATATTGTGGAGAGAGCCGTTACCTTGGTAGCACTTTGCCGATTTAAGTACTAATGAGAGTGGTTGATTTCTGTCCTACATCCAACATAAGGTGTCTATGACTACTGTGTCTCCAGTCTGCATTCCTCAGCTGTTCCATTCTCCTACTGTTTGTAGACAATACAGAGTCAAGAATTACACAAATACCCTGTGTAGCTACAGTATCCCTTGAAGGTCGTAGAGATTTCTTATAAGGAATGTTACATTGGTGAGAGACTGGTAAAAGTCAGAAGATAACATCTGTGACAAGAGAAAGGTTGGATGTCTGGCAACAGACTCCAGAAAGGATTTACCTTTGGTTCTGCCATTGATTCACCATTGTAGCCTTGGCCCTAGGTTTAATTCAACTAAATTTACACATCAGCTAACATGGTCAGTCATGGCCAGCTTCTTCTACAGTGATTGGAAAGGAAGAGATAATTCCAGAGGAGGTACAACTGTAGCAAGAACTGTCTTCAAGGAAGCCTACGCAGCTGCCTTAGAATGTGCATTTGAAATGGCAACCATGCCCCTGAAGCTCAGGGCTGGAAATTTCTCACCGCTGGCAGGATGAATGTCATCCCAGATGCTTGCATTGTTAACTGCAGCTGAGCCAACCATTCCAGGCTCCATTTCTCATGAGTGAAGGAGTAAACAGGAGTAAATTGTCAGACCTGCTTCATTCAGTTATCACAGAACAAAATAAATGGCATCTTCAATTCCATTTTCTATACTGGCTGTGTCTCCAAAGACTACAGAATACTCTAGACAGCCTACATTTTTACTTAAAATAGGTAAAAAAGTGAGAAGAAACTAATCCTTGACTTCTGAACTTCTCAATTGCAAATATCTGAGCTGCTATTTTAATTATAACATTAGCAATCAAATTTACTTCACTTCTACCTTAATTAATAGTTGTTAAATTGTACGAGGATAGAATCACTCCGTGTTCAAACCAGTGTGGGCAAATAATAGTGGTTACTATGATAACTGAAGAGATGGCATGGCTTTCTTTTCCTACTAGCATTATTGTGGTAGTAGTTTCAAGGCATCATCATTGTTGTCTGCAACCCCATATTCATTTGCTTAGTAGAAAATAACAAAAAAGCACTGATATGAAGAGGACATAGATATTTGTATTATATATTTCTCTCTAGAAACTATATTGGCACTTGTTCTGTGCTCCCTCTGAGGGAGGAGGGCACTGCTGGAAGATATAAAAGAAGGAAGAATACCACTAATTTTTGTTAAACAGCTCCTCCGAAAATTATTTCATCATGTCTGGGGGAGTGGAAGAACTAGCATTCTCCTCAGCTGGTGTGTTTATAGGCACACTGTATTAAAATATTAATATAATTATAGACAAATAACTATTTTAACAAAGTGCTGAAATAACAGAAAATAGATATCTTAAGTAATATATCTAATACAATAGATCCTGCCTCACTGCTAGACCATTTCCTGTATTATAATTCTCATAATATATGCTGGCTCAAAGCATGTACATCACTGAAATTGTTGCACCATCTAAATCTTGAGTGGCAAAGCCAAGCTAAGCTGGCTTCCAGACCCGAAACTGGAACTTCAAGAAAAATATCAACTATTGTGAAGATTGGCACAAATACTTTATCAACCTATTACATCATCTCCTCCATAAATAGTGGCAGATGTCTTATATTTCACAAGGTTTTTGACGAGCAAAGCTGGACAAGGTGTTTTATTAATCCATTGTTGGGTCTACGTTATTTTGTATTTGCTATGAATCACGAATTTACCACTCTGGGGAGGAGGAGAATTTTGAGGATGTGAGAGAGACCTTTCGTGTAAGAACAGACTTATTTTGCACACTGCCTGTCCAATTGCATTTCTGTCCATGATTCACAACTGAAAGTTTTCTTCTCAGCTTATCCCAATTAGTCTTCAGTACTTGAAGTATGTATTAGTCTCGTTTTCCTTAGTCTCACAGAATGGATGCATTTTTTTCATTAATGTTGCTGTAAAAGAAAAATATATACTTTTTAATTATTTGCAGGGATGCTGAATTTCTCAATGCTAAAATAAAACAAACAGATGTAAGTATTCAAACCTGGAAACACGATTCTGTGGAGTGCAGAATGCTGGAGAGGACAATTCTGCACCTAAAAGAGTCACCTCTGGAGATCCAAGCCTAAAGAATGAGCTGTGTTCTGCAGAGACATCAGTTTTGGTTTTAGCCCTGAATTGTCCCAGAGACAGAATAGGCCCAATTTCCTAAATGTTTAGTGATGATTCTGATGAAACATATTCTGCCCTTAGATTATTGTTAACAGACATCTGTATGTGCATACATTTATAATTTTATATACATAGTAAACATTTAGATATATAGATATTCACTTCTGAATAATCTCTATCTACATAAGCTAATTAGAAAGGCAGAAAATCTCAGGATCATAAGAGGCTAATGGAAATTTCAAGAATATGTGATGTCAAACCTCCCCAACTGTCCTCTATTTCAGTCTCAAAGAAGCAGTAGATTTTATATATCCAATATCAATAAGTGTTTTAATACAGACGTATTTTTACAATACAATATATTTTTTTGTTGTTGTATTTTTATTGTTTTCCCCAAGAAAATTGGGGAACTGTGAACAGGATAGGCTAAACCCATGGCTACAGAGACGACCTTTTAGGCCCTGACTCTTCTATGAGTCTCAGTTTTATTACATAAGAAGCTCAGTAATCCCTTTCATTGCACTGTTTCAGCTTCAGGATCTAGAAGAAATCCAGCAATCTGTGTTTAGAAAAAATTTCCACTGATTTTGAGGAGGGGCTGACCTAAGCCTGAGGTCACTGCAGCAAAAATATTTCTGTCTCTTTCAGTCTCCTCTTCTATGTGTCATTGTTTGGACAAGGCTTGCATTTCCTGTGTTTGGGCTGCACAGGACCACAGCCATGCAATGACTTGGTGGCATCTGAGACCACCTGTGTGATAGCAGTTCATTTAAAATTCCTTATCTATTTCACCTCATCTTCAATGGGGGAAAATAAAAACTATTCCTCAGGATCTGGCTTGTCTGACCGGTGCTGAGGTTGAATGAGGCAATTGGACACGATTATTAGAAGACGGCAGCCAAGCCAGATAGTCAAGAAAAGCCAAGAGGAGAAACTGGAGAAGCCAAGGAATGATTCAGTCCCAAGTTCAAGACAAGAGAGTGGGAAGCCACAGTGCCTACACTGTGTGTACAAACAGGGCAAGGAGTCCACATGGCAAAAACAAAGTCAGGTGGGCTGGTAGGAGGGGAAAAATAAGAACTAAGGCAAGAGAGTGAGAACAAGCCATGGAAATGTGGCCATAGCCAAGTGGCACACTGAGCAGCCAAAAGCAACTGGTGTGGCTCCTTCCTATCCCAGATGGGTGGAGAAACCACGATTTCAGTTTACATCCCTGTCCTGAAGTCTCCCGGGGAATGGACTGCGGTCAGCTCTAACCAGAGCGGCAGAGCAAAGAAGGTGAGGGTGATAGTGCATTTATTATAGGAAAAGTGTCATGTGGGGCTGGAAATATTCCCCTTGTTACTAACTGATAGACAAGTCCATAAAGGTCTAAGGACCCAGGTAATAAAGGTAATAAAGTTCTTTATTCCCTTTGAAAAGCAGATATTACATGGGATCTTGAGGGCTCTGCTACACAAGAAAAGGCCCCAGAGCTGATTTTCACTGAACTCATCAGCAAACAGCATTGCACAGAACTAGCACTCAGAACTGACACAATGATGAGTTTTCAGATGTTGGGCATCATGTGGTGCTGAGACAGAAAGGGGAAGAGCAGAGAAACTCATGTTTTCCTGAAGTTAACATGTTCCAGCATCCCTCCTGTTTTATCAGTTGACATCCTGTGTGATCAGCATCAATCACAAGCTGTACTCCAGAGGGAAAGGGATGGCTTGCACTAATTTTTCTTACAGTACTAATAAAACAGAACCCTCACACTTTTTAAATGACAGCAAAATCACATCTTCAAATAGCTTTAGTGGACCACCCTGATCTCTCCCCTGCATGATGCATCCCTGACCCTTTTCCTCCTGATCCTCCACTTATCTCATAGTCTAATTTATACACAGGCTATACACAGCTATGCTGTGACTGCTGTTACAGAACCCCATGCAAGAGCTCCAGCTTGTTCTGGTGTGAAATCCAGCCACTGGCAGCATCTGCTTGGGGAAATCTTGGAATATGCAGTGCCATAGTGGGGAACTGTGCTACCTTCCCATCCCATGCTCCCTGCTCCTGGCTCTCCTCACTCCACGCTGAGCCTTGTGACCTTCTCTGTGGCACACAGCTCAAAACTCCAGAGGAATTTGTATGCAGCTTTCCCACATCAAAGATTCTGTCTTAACGAGCTTGGTCTTTGTGCTTTGACTACAGACACCCTCCTTTTTTAATTGTTTGTACAGCATCTAACATAATGGGAGTCTGCCATCTACCAAGATGATTGATGATTTGTACAGTGGTAATAACGAACCATTAACTGCTTTTCCTCAGCTCCAGGAGAAGCTGTAACCAGCTGTTCTTTGCTCCTCTTTGAAACAAGAGAAAAAATCATACAGCTTTCTCCTGCTTTGAATACATATATATTTTCTATTTTGTAATGGTGTGTTCCAAGTACCACTAGCTCTTGGCGGCTGAGGGAAAACATGGTTCTGCCAGAAATTTTGCTCTTATGTCTAGTTTCCATGTTTTTTCAGAGAAGATCATGCCAAGCCCTCACTGCTATTGTCTTTTCAACAGGAGGAGTATGCCAATGCTTTTCCAGCCTTTCAAGGCTGTTTTATAGAGGGATGTATCATGATGTTGCATCCTGTGCCCTTCCTTGTTATTTTCCGAAGCTCCGTTTTGCCAGGACCATTTGCTGGAATTTCCAAACAAGTTATCCAATGGTCAGTTCTCTGTGAACCATTCAAGACTGTTCTTACACTAGATTTTTCTCCTCAGAGAAAGAAAACAAACAAACGGTGTCTACTATTTCTTCTTTGTCCATGTTAAGGAAAGAAAAGGAAAAAAAATAACTAAAAGCTTTTTGAACTGGATTATTTTAAGTAATGTCTGAACAGAATCGGAGAAATGCTAACTTTTTCTTAATGTCCCCATCCCTACTGTGAAATTCAATGAGTCAGAGCTATACAGATTCTTTTAACACTAAAGGAGGGATCCTAAAATTGGCTGCTCAGTGTTTTTGCATAATTAGTGCTTTAGTGGCCGGAGATGAAGATCCAGCAATACTGCAGAAGAGTCCCCTGAGGGACAGTTATTATTTTCTAGATGGTGAGAAAATGGCCAGATAGCATCTATACCTCACTTTGGGTCCTCCTTGGAGAAGGGTCTGTGCAGGGCCACATCGATGCACCAATCTAACTTTTTGTAAGAGCTGCTTAGGGTACCCTGCAGCAAAGACAGCAGCTCTGCAGAAGAGATCTTGGGAAAAGCCAAGCAATAGGCTCCAGTTCACCAGCTGTGACTGCTGCTAAACAAGGTTTGGACAACATCTGTGGAAAAGAAAATATGTCTGTGACAGTACTTGCAAGGTGGTGATTCAGGCTGTGGTCTCTGATTTTAGTGGCAAGGTCTGGAAAATGGAGAACTCATTCTGTTTACTCAAGCCAGTGAACAGAATTATAATATGGCTTCATGTGGTTATCTGTTACCCAGGTGGGTTTGTATACAAGAGGGAATGGAGAAAGAGTCACCCCATCAAATGCTATACTGAAAGAGGCACTTCCTACCTTGACTGAAGTCTTCGGATAATCTTCAGTCTGACAATTCTGCTAATTATTCTGCTTTCTTTCATTCTCCCCTCCAGAACCTGATCCTACCAGGTTGCAGTCTGCTTCACACTTCAAGATAAACACAACTCGAACAAACAATTTTCATCAACTTAAGGATATTCAGGTAAGAACAAGCTCCCATGTCATGTTTTACTGGTGTTCCTCCTGTGTCCTGTAAATGAAGGATATTATCTCAGGTAGCAAAGAAAGATGCTCATCTATGGAAGTGCTTATTTCTAGACCTTTTAGTTTGTTGGTTCAACTTCTGCTGAGTTAGCTGAATAAGCAGGTACTGCAATAACATGAAGAGGTGAAGCCAGACGATCTGTTAAACATTACATTTACCCAATGTTGAAGTCTTGTCCTCCTTACATGACCTTAAGTCGAAGTGTCATGCAAGGAAGACTAGAAACTTGAGAGCCCTCCTCTATGGCCTATCAGCTAGCATGTTTCTGAAGATATCCATGAGTGAGAAAGAAGTGTGAACTACTGGTTATGGTTTTATGCTCTTCCTGGTCTTTCCAGCTGTGTGGATTCTGTCACACGGAGTGTATGAACTGCTAGGGTGAAGGTGTGAACAGGAGCTATGGTTACAGTTGCTTTAACTCTCAAGATTGCTTGTTTGCTTTCCATCATGCCAGCTGTGATGAACAGGCAGTGCTCTGAAGTTTTGTGGCTTTGCTCCCGCTCCTTTCAGAATGAAGCAGGTGTTACCTGAAATTCCAGATCTGCCCTTGAAACAGGAATCCCAGTTTCTACCTCGTAATGCAGCCCCCACTTTCATCAGGACTCATACATTCCTCATCACTTATTTTGCACCTAGACTGTAAGTTCTTTGGGGTGCAGGATACCAGTTCTACTTCTAGAGCACAGAGAGACAAGAAAACTCAGTGGTCTGGAGGTATGGTAGAATCAAAACAGGAAAATGAAGAAAGGAGAAGGCAACTGATTTGATGTGAAAGGCAAAGTGGAAAACTAAAAACTAAGTGTGAGGGGTTAGTAATGGAGATAATGACGATATGAAAATGAGGGGTTTACTTAATTACACCTATGTATTGGAGTATTTTTTCCACTGGAAAGTTTGGTAGCTTTTCAGGCTTTCCACCTCGTGTCCACAATAAGATCAGACTGGAGATTTCTTCCTGGGCCAATAGATCATCTCCCACACCATGTCAACATGTGCCAGTCCTGACAGCTCTTAGAATCTGCTCCCAAGTGTTTTCAGGCGGCTTTCCCTTAGTGTCCCACATCATTTATCTAAAATTCTATACAAATCTGCTGCATCTCTCCTAATCATTGATGGTTTTATAAAAGCCACGGGAAATCACCTATGTCCCAAATACCTGTTGAGGAAAGGTTTTGATTCACTAGATTTCAAGAAAAAGGTCTTGAAAATATGATTCCAGTTACATCAAAGACTTAACAGACTATAGTATTAAAAAGAACTCACTCATATACATCTGTATATGTGTATGTATGTATTTATATTTGTATGTATTAATATTTGTAATTTGCATACATAATGTACATGGATATTTAATATATATATAAGTAATACATTGGCATATGCAAAATTTAAATGTTATTGCACATACATTTATAACGTCTTATAGTGAATGATTGTTAGCAAAAAGATGTGATATTTGGGATGATTTGTGCCAGGACTGATACACTTGTTTATAGCATCGGAATTCCTCCTTGTTTGGCCCTTTAGAACTGATGTTGCATGCCAGCAAACGGCTGCTGACACTGTTATGTTGCCCTGATGATGCAAATTGTCCCTTGCCTCCCTAAAGAGGAGTCAGGTGCACCTTGCTCGGGGCCGTAGTAGCTGAGGAGAAAGCTCCCAGCAACATTTAGCAGCAGCCAGTGGGTTTGTGATGTAGAGAGAGAAGGCATGGAGGGGAAATTTTAGGATTCAAGGAAGGCTCAGAATGGAAAAAGAACTGACATTTTTCAGTTTTTAGTCTAGTGTCTCTGATTTTTCTGGTGTAGAAACTCTTGTAAGGGACACTTGGAATAGGAAAAAGTGGACATCTGACACCCGTGGTCTGTTCCAGAGCTCAGTTCATCCTGATCTGGGTGAGTGGTGGATTCAGACTCACTCTTTCCAAGAAACAAGCTGGATGATAAGCACTCAAAGGGCTGACGTTAGATGACACGAGCCCTGATGTCAGCCTCACAGCCCCACAGTCCCCATTCTATGAAGCGAGGGTGGGAACCTGCCCTCCTCTGGTTGCACTGTGGGACCTCACAGGGCTCCATCACAGCACTAAGCAAAGCTCCAGAGGCACCCACCACAGGCATTTTGCTGCTCTGCACTCACTTTTGCTTCACAACAGCAGCTCTTTCAACTTTTCCCTCAAGTACCTCAGCTTGCCCAAGCTAATGAAACCAGACTCATGCTTACGTGAGGGCAGTAGGCATAATAGCACGCATTTTCCTGCCTGGTAAGCTGAGCAGAGGGGAGCAGCCTCACATGAACCCTGCTGACCTCAGATGAACCACATTCAACTTTCCCTTTGCCATGTGCTCCGTTCATTTATTTGCAGCCTCCCAGAGGCCCCGTCTCATCTGCATCCCACTCGCTTCTCTCCTCAAAATCCTCCACATCTGCAGCTTTGCTTTGGCAGCAGAGGGCACTGCCCCCTTTTTCATTTTTTTGCACGCTCATCCCCTCCCTCACGCTCCTCCAAGGGCTGGAATTGCACTCCCTGTAAGCGGTGCTGTCTGTCTGCGAGCTCCTGAGAGCTTGATTTGTCTTGGCTCCTCGCTCTGACATGCCTGGGAAGGGCAAGGAAAGGAAATGGGTGGGAGCTCCCATCTAACCACGAATTTGTCCTCCCCCCCTTTTTCTTTTTCTCCCTGTCCCCTCCTCCATCCCAACCTGAAGGATCGTACTGCATCGCTTAGAGTTGCTCCAAAAGTTTGGTTTGTTTGGCTTTTTTTTTTTCCCTTCTCTTTCAAATGAAATACGCTGCAAGTCTCTCCCGTTTCCACTCCCTCACAATGAGGCAGAGTTGTTATTCCAAAAAGCAGAGCCTGTGTGCGTGCGTGTCTGCAACGTGGGTTTACTTGCTCACGTGTGTGTGGGTGTGTAGTAAGCAGTGGTATGCATCTGTGAGCCCAGCCTGCACTCCTAAACATCCATGCCTATTTGTTTGATGTTCCTGCAGGTTTCACGCTATACAAATGAATTTCTCTCACTGTCTTTTTCCATATCTATTTGTTTTCTGCTTTTTTAACCTAGTGCTGAGTCCCCCCAGGGTCTGAGGAATGGAAAGTAAAAAATCAGGCATGAATTTGCTCTTTATTTCTCTACACATGGCCGGATCTCGTTGCTATTGCACAACGACATGGCTTCTCTCCCATTTCACCATGCTTTTCTAATGTAGGAAGGTGGATCTTTAATCTGCCTTGTACCCATTGAGGAGTCTCTGACATTGTCTGATGCTGTTTTGGTGATGAATAAAGATGATGGCACAAGGGTAGGTGTGTCTCTGAACAGGCCCTCTGGCCTCTATGCGATGCTGTGGATCAGAGCTGTGCTTGGGAATGTGCCACAATAGTTTCAGACTGAAGTAGAAGGCAAATGAGAGGATGTGAGGAATCTGTAGCTGTTGCACACTCCCAAATAAAGATCTTTAGGATCCTATGCCATTGATAGCAGCACTGATGGAACATACCACTGAAGCAAACCTTTCATTTCATCATTAGACATAGATATTCCCTGCTCCTATTATTATTTATATCCCATCCTTACCCTCTGAGTACAGACAAAATACAGTCAAGGGTGCCCAGAGATGGGGTGGGGGGAATAGTGAGGCTCCTAACCTCAGTTCTGCTCTGGGCTTTGGGGTCACTGAGGAGCACTGGATGCAGTCTATGCCTTTCTCCCCACCCAAGCAGCAAGGACTGATGAGAATCCCCTCTTGTGACCACCTATGTCAAAGGACATCACTTAGTAGCCATTAGCTTTTGTCTGCGGATCAGAGAACCACCATCATGCTCAGAGCAGTGGGGCTCAACACTTCATGGTTCCCTTTGCACAAGTGACACGTAGCCATTCTGCTGCGTGTTCGAAGGAGGTGATGATGCTCTGCGTTCTGGGGATGATGCTCTTCTCATCTGACACTGAGCCTAACGTGAGCTGGAGATAAATGCTTGGAGGGCTATTTGAAAGGGAAAAACACTTGACAGCCCCATCTGACTTTTAAACCCCTGTACAGCCATGTTTTCTTTTCACTTGGCTCTGTGTGTGCATTTGACAGCCAGTGCCAGCATCTAACCTGACGTCTTCTTTGCTTTGAAGGAACCTCAGCAGACAAGCAAAGCTGGGAGGCAGCTAGACTTCGATTTTTGTTTTGCCAAAGGTTGGTATCCTCAGCCCATAAAGGGCAAAAGATAGGATGGGAAGGGTGATCTCTGTGCTTGCAAACAGAAGTGAGGCAGATGGGAAGGAAGAAACATATGCAAAATAATTTCCCCTGGTTTGGAAAAGGAAGCATGGAAAACTAACAGCCTCAAAGCACAGGTTGTGGCTTTTGGGAGAAAGAATGTGAGCAGTCACTTTCTCATCCTGTTTCTGTCATTCCAAGTCTTGTGTGAATGGGCTGATGTTGAATCCCAGTTAGCCATAAAATAACAACAACAAGTCTGCCCAGTGGCTTCAATTTGCCAATTGTGAGCTTTCTGCACCTACAACAGGACTCAGAAGGACGGAAATCTGCAAAACATCCCAGCTAGGAGTGCAGAATCCTTGAAAAATGTAATCTCACCCATGGGGACAATCTGATTAAATGAGTGTTACTTATTGTTCCAACACCATGGCAATGTCTCCAGAAGGAATACAAATCACTTAGTGCCGTGAGATAGAGCCAGCTGAGCAGGTACCAGGAATGTGGGAGTTGTTTATTAGTCACTATGGGAGAAGAACTGTTGCTTTTTTTGTTTATTTATTTGCTTGTATTTCCCCTCTCCTCTCTCCGTTTTTTATACTGAAACCAATAAGACTGAGCAATCCAGTGAGCACTGAGCACACCACGGCGTTCTTTTGGCCAGATGGGATCCTTGTGCTGGGTCCTTAGAAAATCTCAGTGGGTACAAATCAGCACCGTCCTGCTGAAGTCAGCGAGGGTTCTCATCTATCACTTGTTTTATTAATACTGCCCTGTCTACAGCTCCAGGCTCCCCAAGAACACATCTTCTATTTCATTGCATCTCATCGAAGGCAACGTGTGAGTGCTGATTTGCCCAGGCTTAGGATCTGGTCCAGTTCTTTCTTTGCTTTTTTTTTTTTTTTTTCTCTCTCTCTTTTATAGCAGCATTGGAATTGCTGTAAGGTTTACAGTGCAGTAATAATCACCTCATTATTATTAATAACCATGGTAACAGAATGGAAATTAATCACACTACTTCTGTTTATCCCCATAGAAACAGAGCCAAAACAAACAAGACTTATCCACGATGCCTATTCCTAGAAATCATGCATAGTGCATAATTACCAGTGAAATGAACCAGGAACTACAGGCTGCCTAGATTTTTTAGTAGCACCTAAGTAAAGATCAAGGACGTATGGTCAGGTCAGTAATCAGAAAGGATGCTTCCTCTGGTTGATATTGATGCATGATAAATATCTTCAGTAACAGCTCATTTTGTTGGTTGCTACTTTTCAGAATCTGCTCTGGAGTCTTACTTCTGAGATACATTGACAAGAGATATTCTTCATTATTTTTTTTACAATTTTTATAGGATAAGTAATTCTAACCTGCTCAGCAATGAGAGGAGTGACTTCAGAGAATTATCAGTTCCTGAAGAAAATCCATATACAGTTCATCCCATCTGCCAAGCAGCAAAGTACCAGTCCAACAGTGAATGCAATAGATGGACAGAGGATGAACGTGACATAGATATTTATTCTTTGTAATGTCATTGTTGCTGTTTGCAGTAGATATGGATGTAGTCCTCGTGCTCATTTCCTGTGCAGAGAAGTGTAACTTCAAAACTTATTTCACTGGAGAATCTCTGTTCTGCCAGTCATTCTTCATTCAGATTCAGCATCATAGCAATCCAACCCCTCAAAAAATCATTGCTGCATTTTATCTAGGCTGTCACCAGAAGATAATCTAACCTGTGCATCTGCTTTGCCTACAACTTAATGACACACACGAGAGACTGCTTTACAGGCTTTCAAAGCAAAGAATTCAACCCACAGATGATCCTTCAAAACCAGAAGTTCTGCTGATTCTTATCTGCAGATGCAGCCGCACAGATTAGAGTTGGTGCAGAAAGATGAGGGAGGCACGGGATGTAAGGATGATTAAAACACATCCCTCTGTGAATCCGTGTTTTGCAACAGGATCTGGTCAGACTTAAACCCTCAGGATACTTGAACATAACCGTGTGTTGGAAACAGACACTGCTTTCAGTAAAGTGTAACAGCCACAGGGAGAGGGGATATGTAGTTGCCATCTAAGCCTTGGTGTATCTCTGGCTCTAAAACAGTCTACTACAACCCCCAAAAATCATGTAATCTACCTCTTATCTGTGTCTTTTACCTTCAAACTGGAGACAATAATCTTCATATTTTCCGAAATACCACTTATTTTGTTTACGTGGTGTATAAATTTCAGAGGAGAGAGGAATTCTCCTGTTATGTCACTGGACTGTGTACTTGTACAGATCTGCCAAACCATGTTCAAATGGAGGAATTCAAACTGGAAATGATGGAGGGAACAGCCCTGAGAACAATCTACTTCATGAGGTTTAACTGACCTTTTAAGCTTACCAAAAAAGACGGAGAGAGGATAATTAGCTGGGACAAATCCCATCTGAACTTCCTCCAGCCAGTCCTCCTGAATCCAATTAAGCACAACTTTTCCATTTACGAGGATAGTGGAGGAGAGATTTATATTGTTATCAGGCTGTGCAAAGACACCCAGAAGTATTTTTCTGCCTGTTGTATATAATCCACTCCCAGAATTATGATTCCTAGTCCAGAAGCCACCAGCACTGACAGGTCCATGAAGTTACAGGTCCTGTACTCAGTGTCCCCCAAAGCAGTTTAAGATCAGCGACATGAAAAAAGGTATCAGTGCCTTTGCAGTTCTGCATCATGCAGTACTGACATGCTTTCCACTGACTATAGAGAAATCTCGATGTGATTTCCTAAGGAAGATACGCAGGATGTCATTTGTCAGGTTATCAGGCTAAAAGCTTACCACATTATATAAAGATTTGATGAGGATTGGGAATGCATGCTCTGTGCTCAGCCTGGCTGCCAGCTGAAACGGGGCACACAGGGGCTGCCTCCCACTGTCAGACTAGGGCAGGAGGAAGCTCCCTGGCCTGAAATCTTCACAGTCCTGCAGCTTCTAACATAAACATGGACACCTGATATGCATGAGAGTGTTCCTCCCAACCTCTGCCTCCAAAGGTTATATCTGCTAAACCTACATAGCTTCAGGACATCTAACAAGGCATAAGATACTCCTTCCAAGAGAACTGCATTCTAAAATGTATATATATTTAATTATATGAATCCAATCTGCTGTGATTTAGGGTTCAAACAATTCATCCAGCAGGAGCAAATGAGGATTGCCTGTCTTTTAATGTTCATGGGAAGAGTCTCCCAAAGAGGAGCTAGTCAAACAGCTTTGGAAAGATGAGAGAAGGACCTTCTGGTTGAAATCCTCTTCCTTTATGCTTCATGGGAAAACCAGATAAATCACCTGAAGATTTATTCTTAAAAGTTCTTTGTCACTTTTGGCAGTAAACAGTCTGATTTTGCATACGTGTTAAATATGTAGGTATACAACGAGACACGTAAATGCTCATTCCACGTAGCGGTTTCCAAATATATTCATTTACCCACAGAAATGTTCTCACAGTGGTGTAGCATGCAAAACGCAGCAAATTACTCACTGTAAGAGATGAATTCTTCTTGTGATTCTCATAAATATCATTGACAACTTTCTCTGCAATTGAAATAGGACTGGCAGGCAGTACTTCTGTTCTTCCAGCTTCCAAGAAGGAAGAATTCAAATAAAACGTTATGAGAAATAGTAAGGAGAGTGGAGTGCTGTAATGAGCTTCCCGAAAAGGCTGTGGAAATATCTTCATTTGAAGGCTTTGAAAAAATACTAGATAATCACATGTCAGAAATCATTTAGGTGCAGTGGTTTCTTCTTCAGAGTAGGAAGATGGCCTAGATGACCTTTTCCTGCCTTCTTTTGCCCGTTTTTTCTTGTACCTGTAATTCTGCGGTTAGACTTGCCAACTCTTTGAAAACTGATGTGCATTTGTATAGTAATTTGTCCATAAATGCAAGCTTAGATCCCTATAATTGACAAAAATAACACTGGTGAGGCCAGAACTGGGATACTGTGTTCAGTTCTGGGCTGGAACTTTTAGTATATGAGGAGAGGCCAAGAGAGCTGGGATTGTTCATACTGGAGAAGAGAAGGCTCAGAGTGATCTCATAAACATGTAAATACCTGATGGAGGGAATAAAGAAATAAAGAAGGCTGAACCAGACTCATCTCACTGATGCCCAATAGCATGGCAAGAGCCAATGCAGATAAACTGAAGCATAGCAAATTCTATTAATAATATTTCTAATGAGATGGTTGTTGAACATTGGACCAGGTTGCCCACAGAGGTTGTGGAGACACCATTTGTACTAGATCTATATGGGATGGAGTTAATTTCCTTTATGGCGTCTCATATGATGTTGTGTTTTAAATGTGAGACCAAAACAATGCCGATAATAAACTGAAGTTGTAGCTATTGCTGAACTCTGCACAGTATCAAGGCCTGCTCTGTTTCATACCCTACTCCCCACAAGTGAATAGGTTGAGGTGTGCACAAGTTTGGAAGGGGACACAACCAAGAAGATGACTAGAAATAACCAGTTATGCCACAGCATACAATAGAACACCATAATCAGCAATAACAGAGAGAGAAAGAGGATTAAAGGAGGTTAGCCATGACTTTTCTCAAGAACTGACTGGGCATTGGTCTGCCAATGGGAGGTGCTGAGTTGCCTTTGCAACACTTGTTTTGTTTTGTTTTCTTTCTCATTTATCTCAGTTCTCCTTCACTTAGTAAACAATCTTTTTGTTTTTACTGCTCCTTTCCTCTTCCCCTGTCCCATTTGTGGGGAGTGAGGAAGTGAGTGAGAATCTGTATGGTGCTTAGCTGTGGGATTAACCCAAAACTCCATCCTTGAAAACACAAAAACCCAGCAGTGAGTTGACCAGGTGACCTCCAGAGGTTCCTGCCAACCTCAATGATGCTGAGAATATTGACAGGATATGGTGTCTTGGGCTCCTACATTAGATAGAATTCATAATAAGTGTTCAGGTTTCTAGAAGATCTGTATTCTGTTTGTTAATTCATGTTCGCATATGTTCACTACTCTCGCTAAAGTTAGACACCTAACTTTAGCATCTAAAAAGTGTTAACGACAATTATTCAAATGCAGCTCATACTTTCTACTCAAAATCAAAAATCTTTGATTTTGTCATTTCAGTAGAAACTCTCCAAAAGATATCTTAGATATTCATCTCAAACTGCCTTTGCTTGAAGACATCAAAGGATTTTTCTTGTTATAAATTCATTGTCTCATCTCTCCCCAAATTCGTAAATGAAGAACTTTGATTATTTGCACTTTTTAAACTCAAAGGAAGGCACAACTCTTCCCTAAAAAGGTCGATGTAAAATGCTTGTAGGTGCATTGCTAGACTGAATGAACCAACAAGTAGGAACAAGGATTGTCAAGGTCAAGAAAATAAAATTTCTTAGCTCTTGAGTAATACAGTATTTTAATAGGTCTGTGTGAACAGCAAATTTTTTTCTTACTATGAGAAAATCTTGTCTAACAAGTTTTCCAAGTCTAAAATAAATCATTAAGTTTTGTGTCCTGGAAGAAAAACATTTTTGGAGCAGTTAAAAAAATGAGACTGTCAGTCAGCTAACCCGAGTAAAATGAGAGTCACAAATTTTTACATAAAGTTGTGTGGGGATTATGGTGTTTTGATTTTTTTTTTTTAATCTGAAGCAGAATCCAGCCCTAATTATCCTTCCTGGTACTTTGTGAGGATACAAAACAACATTGCATTTCATGATAGTACTGCCAACACAAAGCAACATTTTATACCAAAGACGTCTACCCACAAACTCTGACCTTTAAAATATTATATAAGACTCTTACTAAGAGATACAAACAGTTTGTAAATGTTTGGAGGGACGGTGAAAGGAGAAAAATACTTCTCTTCATACAAACTGAAGACAGATTTTGCTCAAATCCTGGCTTACTTGCATGGGAAGGATTTTTCATTTCAAATGTCATACATCTAGGGTGGTCATCCACGGGTAGTGTTAGAACTGTAAGCTTCATGACACTGAGTATCTTGTCAAAAGCAGGCAAGACAGCAAGCCCTCAAGGTGCCTATCTTTGTTCTTCATGATTGTTCATCCATCCTTGTTCTCTATGCTCTTCATCATCTCCATGATCATCTTCATGAGGATGACGAAATGTTGGCGGCATTTCTTAACAAGTCTGAAGGCAGTTCATAAGATTCACGGAAAAGCTAGAGCTGTTTCATCTGAAACAGAAAACTGAAAACAGAATACTGGTGGTTTTCAGTAGGGTAAATAAAACTGAATTTTGACATCATGGGGAAAAGGTCATCAGAGGAGCAGTGGGTTAAGGGATGTTTCTGGAGGGGTCAAATGAGGCAACGGGTTGACCACTGTGAAGCTACCAAGAAATTGGGTGGAGTAAGGACAGGGTATGTTGTCTTTGGTTATTGTGCATGGGAATAGAGGTCTCCCCAGAAAAAGGTGGTCTGCTCATTTCTGTCTATATGATGGATGCTGTCTACCTAGTTTGTATAAAAGCTATAGAACATCACACAGATTGGGAGACCACGGACTTTCTGATGGGTAGCCACTAGGTGAGCCTGTTCAGTATATTTAGTTTAATCTAATATGCCTTTAGGTAAGGCATGGAAAACCTGCTGGACTCCCAAGGACAATCCTAACATCTTACAGCATAAGAGGTTTGACTTAGGAAGTTCATTTACCTCTGAGGATATTCCACGTCTTGTCATCTGCGAACAATCACGGGGTTTCTTCAGGCTCAAGACAAAGGGTTAAAATGTTCTGGGAGATATTCCAATTAAGAATGGAAGTCTGGAATGCAGGAAGAATTACAGTATTGACACCATACCTGCTGACTAATTACATATATAGGCAAGTTTATTTGGGCATATTCTGCAAAAAATTGTCTATGAGTTTGGATGTAGTGATTGAAAAGACTCAAGAAGGGTTGTATTTTATTCATTTTCCTTTTATACAGTGGATGTTTTGAAGAGTAAAGTGCATTACAGTTTTTCTTTTCCTTTTTCTTTTTTTTCTTCCCCCCAAACACAAATGTTTTTTCCTTTTCCAATAAAAGGAAAAAGTGTTAGGGGATTTTTTTGGTTGGTTGTTTTTGGTTTTGTTTTATATCTATATTTCTGGAATTTTCTAAATAAGTAAAAAATACATAAAAATCTTTTAGTGGAAATTTACAAAATTTGTTCTCATTAATTGAAAGTAAGATATTACTTTCCCTAGAGATATTGTGAAAAATCCAGAATTTTCCCACCACTTCAATGTTTATTTTTTGATGAAATCCTGAGAGTGAAAAGAAACACTGTTTGACATATTGAAGAAAACTTTTTCAATCCTTATAAAACTATTTCTATTTTCTACACGTTTTACAAAATTTATGTCTCCTGAATCTACTTTTTGGCATTCTAACTCCTTATGTTCAAGAACTACAAGCAAAAATGCTGACGGAAAAACAGCATTCGTAAAATCAATTCTAAGGAAATATTTCAGAGATTAGACTATGTCGTCAGATTTGACTTTTTTTTTCTTAGAAAATCATATCAATTCTTGCAATTAGAACAGGCATTTTTCAGATCCAATTAAAACTGCACATTTTCATAGCAAATTTGTACTCTATTGAACAGACCTTCATAGACTGTAACAGGAGGTGAGATGCTCAGCTCATAAAATAATGTAGTTTGTGGTCTGAATTTCACTCCTCTTGTGTGCATTTGAAAACATAACTTGAGCGTTTCCACCAAAGTGTAAAGCAAAAGTATCTCTATTTTTATTTAACAAGTGCTCTAAGTGGGAAGAAAATAAAAACCTACACCATAGTAGTATTCAGTATATTGAATATACTGAATTCAGTATATTGAATATACTTGTATATAGAAGTATATAATTCAAGTATATAGAATATACTTGAATTCAGTATATTCAATATACTACTATTCATAGTAGTATTCAGTAGTATTTCAAGACTGAAAATTAATTCAGTCTTAATTTTGCAAAGTTTTTGTGACTTTGTGGAACACAAGTATTCTTTAAATCAGCCTAAATCAAACCTACAAGAGAGAATAAAATAGTAAACTTAATGCCAAAATGTATTAGAGAAGGAGCAAAGGCAACGAGTGAATGCAGAACAGAGAGACTCAAGGAATCAGACTACATGCATCAAGATGATATAAGAGGAGTTTTGGAAAGTAAGATGTCTAGGTATTGCTGATGTTTTATAGACATTTTGTAGACTAAGGAGAGCTAAAGTTGGAGAAGATAGAGAGACATATAAAAAGCATATGAAAATTTTAATGGATTTTTCTTCCATTGATAGAAAACATTATGGTTTCTAGGCCTTTTAACAAAGCGTCATAGCAAGTCATTAAGTTTGGGGAAGACTTAAGATGCTCTGGAAAAATTCTATCTAAATAATGGAGCATAGTCAAGAATAACCTAAGAAATCATCTCTTCTTTCTCTCAAGTCAACATAAAAAGGGACTTTTTCAGACCACCTACTATGATGCCTAAGACAACACAGGAGCTCAAGGGTGTATTAAGTAATTCAGATCTCCTACAGTACCATGCTACAAGGCCTTGTATGGCAATACATTCGGTGAGGGGGCAAAAGGTTTTGTGTAGGGTCCATGTTACAGATCCCAACAGTGGTGTCCATCCATGTAAGACACCGCAGTAGGTGGTCTGAAATTTGTCCCTCGGTATTTATGGGGATCCTGTTTAGTCACTGAAGCATAAAAACAATTCCTAGAAGTATTTATGAGAATTTTTTGCATCCCGAGTTGGGAGGGAATGAATGAGTTCTCATTCAAGTTTAGCTTTCCTTAATTGGATGAGGTTAGAATAGGTTAGGAATTCACTATATCCTCAAGAACAATACAATAGTCTGTTAAAAGGATCGATGGAATTCTTCTATTTATTTTGTCAACTAAAATTGAAGGAAAAGATATTTCATTTTTCTAATTGTTAACACTCCTACAATGTTTGCCAGATGTGGCCTTAAAGTGAAGGAGTGGAAAATTTTCTTCAAAAAATTTTCTTTAAAAAGTCTGCAGTCATACAACATTCTATAGAGCTGGCTGCTCCCCTCCCATTTGTGTTTAGCTTGGATCTTCTTTCTTAAACCTGTGTTTTTTCATCAGGTGTTTCCCAGTGTCCTCACCACTGATGGGATAATCACTTCAGGTTCAGAAGTTGAACCTGAAACCTTGCCCAAGGAGAAACTGTGGAATCAATCTGGGGAAGCTGCTACTGGGAGTTATTACAATCTCCTTCCAGTGTTGATCTTGTAGCCTAGATGAAAACAATTATCCAATCGCTTTCAAATGTAGGTGCCTTATGGAAAGAAATTGTCCCTTTATTTTGACAATTGGAGACACAGCCTGTTTTCTAGATTGCAAAGAAGATAATGATGACTCTAAAGTCCCAGGTGTGGACATTTACTCTCTCTCCTTAAATCTCTCTTATCTCACAAAACAATACTAACAGATTTGATTTAAATAAAGAGGAAAGATAAGTGCAATGATTTCTACTGAGATTTTATTTGAAAGAGGACAGACCAACTGGAGAAAGATTTGGCTCCTCGCAGCCATGGAGCATTGGACTTTGAATGACCCATACAAACAGAAACAGGTCTGATGCTCAGCTGGAGTAAATCAGCATAACTTCAGCGAGACTGCCTTAATTTACACCAGCTAATGAACTACCCTAGGCTTTCATTAATGGTCCCTGAGCTAACCCATTTGACCAGACAGAAAAACCACAGACGCATCTGTTTCCTGCCCTCCATTTCTCAGCTACCACACCCACTTTTATCTGCAGTGCACTCCATGGTATGACTCACTAAATACAGAGAACATGCTTTCTCTATGCCTTCAAATTAGGAAGTAAGAGGTAGGCTGTTTTGAGGGGTCCCTGGTGGACTTTTGGGTGGAGAACTGAAGTTCCTTATATATAAACGTATATATAGATTTTTCCAACTGAATGATGATATTACGGGAATAATGGAAGACAGTTGCTTATTAGTTGTATATATTTCACATTTATAAATAACATGAAGGCCACTAGTTAGAAGGAAGGACTACATTTTGATGTGGCATAAGTGTAATAAAAAATATAAATAATACCAGATACATTAGCTGTGGAAGAATTGAGAGATCATGGCTTTTGTGTGCATTTCTATAGCACTTTTGCGTGGTCACAGAACAAAGGAAACATCCATCAGGCCATTTGAGATGTCAAACCCATCGGAAAACCTACATCTCTCTTGCTTAGACTTTTGAATCTGACCTTTTTATTTTTCACTTGGCTGGATACATCCAGCAGAATTTGGCAGGCTCCAGAGCACGCACTGCTCCTGCCCCAGTCCCCGTACAATTATCATTCAAGAACAACCAGAGGAATGAGGAGAAGAATTGAATAAATTAGACCACACCCATGATTTTGAGGTCCAATGTTGTGATGCTTGCCAGGGCAGAGAAATGGTGCTGGGAAAGCCAATATCTTCCTAAGTGCCAAGAAAAAAAATCAAAGCACTAGACCTGTACAAGTAGGATCACTTGTACATCAGAACTTCTCAGGCAATGGAAATTTGGAGATTCCCCCTATGCTGAACGATCAACCTCACCCAATAGATAATGCTAAATCTGTAAGTTGTTATATGATGTATTGCCTACCCATTAAAAGTACTTCTCACGACATGAACACGTCCCTGAGAACTAAAAATGAATTGGTTTACAGTAAGCTCTGACTGAAGCTGTTTCCACAGTTCAGGCATTAGAAACATTCTCCGTCTTAATGCAGACCAGCATCCAGCATTCCTGTTAACCAGCAGCAGCTACATTCACACTTGTTCTCATTTCACATCATCTCCTACAAGCCCTGGTCTAAATATGCCCCTTTCTAAACTTTTGTCCAGAAAATGAGAGCACTTTCTCATTTCTCGTTACTTCTGGCATCACCATCCCTCTTTCCTATCCGACAAATGTAATATTACATCACCACTAGCCTTCTATAGTCTGAGGAAACAACCCCCGTTTGTGCTCATTAAGATTTTTAATAACCTTTCTGTACTATACGAAGATGGAGTAAGAATGGATTGATTTGGAGCTAAGGAAAGGGCATGGTTATAACTCTAACAAGGAGCTGGCTTCCAATCTGGACCGTCTGTGGGCCAGATCCATCATGTGTTCACAGCATGTGCAGAACTGCCATGCATCCTAAAAACCAGCTTTCTGCCTTAGCCTCTGGGTTACTCTTGCCTTATTTTCAGTGATATGTGAACAGTGCAGTTCATTCATCCTCGGTGCTGGTGATGGATGTGAGTGTACCAAAGCAGGTTTGTTCAATAAACAGTGACAAAACAGTGATTTCTGAATAGACTGACTCTGAAATCCTTTACAACCCATTCAGCTGTAAAGGAGAAGCTGTAAAGGAGCTCTAGGAAGGAGAATGTAGTAACAACTGGGATCACAATCTTAAACAAAGAATCTCAAGACACAAGTATCTTCTGTTCTAGCCATAGATCTGCTTACCTGGCAGTAATAGGCTGGATATTGTTTAGGATGCACCTTGTAGCTGTGTAATGTACAGCCATTCTACTATAGGGTTGGATTGCTCTCTACATATGGATATATATTCCATGACAGACCCCAAATTCCTAAAACCAAGAGATCTAATCCATACCTTAAACATTTTACCTTTTTTATCTTTTTACAGATCATTATTACATGTCCACTCATTCTACACATTTCTTTTATAATTTCACTCTCTAACTGCAATAGAGCCTTGTGGTCCAGTACCTTAAACAAAATTATTTCTCGAAGGCACAAAAAGTGATATGAAAAGAGGACTGGGATCTAGCTTCACAAGAGCAAATAACACAGTCCTCATATGAATTTTATTCATCTAATTTTCACATTTTCCTTCTAAAATACAATAGCCATATTACTATGTGTCTTATGTAGATCACAAGAATGAGGCTAAGATTAGCTGGAGGATGCTGAAGATGTCTGAGCACTGTAATTACAGTCCCAGTGCCAGAGAAACCTTATCTAGGCTTGGATGACACACATCATGGGAGTTTCTCTGGCCACCGCCTGTCATTTTCCTTTCTGTTATCTCAGGAGTGCAAAGGCCTTTTATTTTGGCCAGAAACTTAAGAACATTTGTGAACTACATACTGATGTTCGAGGAAGGAAGCAGCATGTGTAATTTTTCACATATGGTTCCAGTCCTGGGACAGATGTCATTGATTGTTGCTCTGTACCTGCCCAGCCATTAAAGGTTCAACTAACGGCGTTACCACAGCCTTCCTTCCTGATCAGCCCTTCTTACTCACTGCTCATGACCCAATCTCACAACCTTTACTCCTTCAGGTAGCACCACTGAAGCTGCATAGATGAGGCTTAGGCTGGGAACTGTTGGGCAAGCCAGGCCCTGTATTTTGTCTTTGGAGAAATGGGAGATCTGAAGAAAAATATTTCATGGGAATGAGAAAAAAGTTGCAGAAAGCCTCCCTTGACCATGTTAAAATATTCACCTATTTAATTTTTCATGTACAGTCACTACATTTTAATGACCTCAGTGTGATAAAACTTGCTAATTATTGATTACATACCTGGAGCATTCGAAAAGGATTTCATTTCTGGTTTATTCACATTGTTCTGTGAATTGCATTGGAAAAGTATTGAACACCATCTTGCCCTCAAGCACAACCAGATTGTCCCTCTTTATAATTACTAGATACATTTTTTCCCCCACATTTCTTCCTTCTAAATCCAGTGAGATAATAGCTTTCACCCAAACTCTTTCCACTGCTCCCCTCAGACTTTTCCATCACCTGGAAAATGTTGCATCATGTGATTGAGTTCAGAAAAATTGAATTCTGGGTCGAGGTGCAAAACCAAACTATCTTAATGACTTCAGTGGTTCTTCGGCACGACATTCGGCAGAATTTAACTCAGAGAGGTAGGCAAGAGTTCTGGCTGATTTATTCTCCCTCTCCATTGTCTCTGTGGATATGGCTCCTAATGCATCAAGTCTGGGGAAATGTTGGGCCGAAAACAGCAGGGAAAATTGAGGTCCCATTTTCCTGGATTTGTTCTTGCCTCAAATGCAATTTTTGGAAGTTACTCTGATTTAAGTGGTGTGTGAAGTTTTTTATTTTGCCTCTCAGCCCAATGACATTTACAGCTACTTTCAGAGGACAGCTTCCCTCAAATATAAACAGCTCCCAGAAAGCTATGAACATGAGTCCAATACAGACAAGCATTTGAGTGAGATGGTCTCTGACACATGCTTCTGTTTGCACAACAATCTTCTATATAATAACAACCTCTTGAAGCACATAGGTGGCCAACTCAGATGACTTCTAGTCAAGGTAAAGTTTTGCAAGGTCTTTTTGTGGTGTCACTCGCAGTTTAAAGATCCTCTCCTGCTTTCCTCTCTCCTGCCCTCAGGTCATCTCCAGAACTCTTCCTGTGCTACATTTTGAATGTCCATGCAGTGAACCCAAACAAGGAACAGATCCAGTGGGAAAAAAATAAATTGTGTGTTTTTTTGGTTTTTTTTCTATGTTCTTTTTCAGCTGGATCAGCTCCTTGGGCAGGTTCAATGAGTGGCCACACAAACATTTGTCCAGACAAAGTGTGCGTGTCAAAGGAGAGGGAATGAGGGGTATGGACACTGGGTGCAGAAGTGCAAGGATCTGGCTTAATAGACAACAGCATTGACACAGAACGTGTAACCACATCCTCCCTTACTTATCTAGGTGGCTTTCTAGCAAATGACTGAAGAATTGGAAGGTTTCAAAGCCATCCTGATATCCTGGACTCAAGGACAGAGCCTACAATGAATACACACGTATATGCGTGCTGGCACAAAGGCACAGTGTGATCCTTTGTTTCCACTGAAATAATACAGTGCAGAAGTGATGAATATTTCCTTATCTTGGCTCCTTTCCTGCAACAAGGGAAAAATTGGCTGGTACAGAAGGGAACACCCAGGAAAACATTTACTGTATAGCCTGGTTATTCACTTGTAGCTGTGTTACATATCTGTTGAGATCAGAAAGGTTTTCTCCAAAGGTAGAAAATAAAATAAAAAAGTAAAATCAAAATAACAACAAGAATCAAAAATATATTTTCCCCATGCTATGGGGAAAAGTTCAAACAAACAGAGGCCAACGTGCTGCTTCCACTAGAAAAGGCAAAGAATTGAAAAGTTCTTTCTCTTTCCATATATATTTTACGAGCCAGTGTTAGGGTGAGGGAACAGCAACTTTAAATTGAGTGGGAAGAGAGGAAAAAAAATATCAGCCTAATAAAAGCCAGTGGGGTTAGATAAATTACAGAGAAAAGGGAGAGGCAATTTCTGTCCATTTTAACGCCCACATGCAACAGGGAACAAGTGGAAATCAGACCTGGGGATAATTTGTGGTTGCTTTTTCAAATCTGTATCCAGGTCCAGAAGTATCCACGTACGAGAAAGTTAATCAATAACAAGCAAATTCCCCCAGAAATACTGTGTCAGAGACAGAAAATAGTGGCTTGGGAATTAAAATCATCTGCAGTAGACAGAGCAGACGCTGGCAAACACTGTTGTTCTCTGCTGGCATTTCATGGAATGAAGGTCCCGTTACGAGGATGTTCCCATGGCTACAAATACAACCTCAGTCGGCACCAATTCTGCTTATCATTACACAGTTGCCAAAGATTCACTTGGCAAGGAGGACTGGCAAGTTCACTGTACAGTTACCCATGGGTCTGAGCTTCTTGGTCTGCAGTATACATTCTTTACAATGAAGATCACTTTGCATGGCCACCTCGGCTGAGAGCTCCACATCTTCCCAAGAAAGCTGACTCCAAGCAACTTGATGCCTTCATCCAAACTCTTGCTCATGTGTTTTGGTTGGATGCAGCCTGAACAGATCAAAGTGGCCAGCTTCCAAGTCCACTACCAAATACCTAAATATGACCGTGTATAGTGAGAGCATTTAACACTAGATGAGTTCCCTCTAACTCTCGTACCTATCTCTGATGACTAGATTAGCAATACAGCTACCATAGACCTTCAGCAAGGAGTGGAGAGTGTCAGGTCTCTCTGGATGCAAGTTCAGATCCAACAGGCAGTTGGATCACCATCATTGGGCCTCCATTGTCTCCACTGACAGAAGGGCATTAACTCCATTCCTGAGTTATTCCATAGAGAGTTATTCCATGCGTGGATGTCTCTGTATTCCTATATATCTCCATATTCCTGAGTTATTCCACACAGAGATATCTCTCTCCGTGCTGCATGACGTGTCAGTGAGCAAGCTGGGGTCTCTAATACAATGTTCTGGTCCGTATAAACAGTGTGTGGGCTTCTCTGTGCCTCATATGTCCCACACAGAAACTCTTGATACTGATTCTGGCCTCCATATGTTCAAGACCAACCTTTATTTCTGACTTGATGATTGATATGAAAACCCTTGTCCTGCTAAGTATCTTCTCCACACTCCTTGTCCTATGTGCTATGCAGATTTGGGGTGCGGTGTTTGATCCATGGACAAAATAGGAAATGTGGGGGGGCTTGGCTCAAAATTTGAATGTTGCAAACTTCAAGAATTGGGTTGGAGAATAGCTGGAGTGCAAGGAATGAACTGGGATCTGCCAGCTGAATGAGAGCCAGCTCTCTTTTGAGACCTGGGAATGAGGAAGGTGAGGAAAAGTGGGCATTTAGGTTATGCCCCTCCAAAAGAGGGCACCAGGAGCTCTTCACAGCTACTCTGAAGAAAAGTTCAAGAAGGCCAGGCTCCTTTCAAACACTTAAATCTCCCTTGATACCCAAATAAATATATCAAAGAAATCCAGAGCAGGCCGTTTACTTAAAATGATGTGTCTGCCATTTCATTCCCATTCACTTTCAGCACCGAGTTAGCCAAAAGCTGTCACAGTCCTGGCTCAAGGCAGGAGCAAGACTTAGCAGAAGGGAGAAGCGTGTTTCCCTCCATGTGCTGCTCCTGTCACTCTCACGAAGCCCTGGCATGGGGAGGTGGACCTATTTCATTTCACAAAAAGAACAGAGAGGCTATAAATCCTGCCACGGTATATTTATTGAAAAATGAAGGTAATACCATTAATCCAGATAATGAGCTGTGTTTCCCTGCCTCAGAAAACCTCTTAGCCAGCGGAAATAAATCCACCTGAAACTTAGCAGCAGAGAAACTCCTTTTCTTTCTTTCTTCTGTTTTTTTTCCCTTCCTTCTCTTCCTCATCCTCCCTTCCTTACCTACTGGAGGATTAGAAAATACAGACATAAGGTGTGGTGCTCTGAATAGGTTAAAGATTGTGTGGCCACAACAGTTCTCCTTTCTGGGTGGAATGGAGGAACAAGAATCTCCCCTTAAACGTAGAGCTGTTCATCTGAAGAACTTACCCAGTTTCCCTTACCAGTGGAGATCTGAACAACTTGGATATGGGAGAGTTTAATCTCCTATCTGACCCAGATATGTAAGGACAGGTACGTTGCGTTATGAACTGTTTTCTTTCTAGTACCCATAAAGCAGCTTCAAGAGCAGTTCAGCTGTTCTCTCTGCTTTAAACATTAAAATTAAGGTGAGATGAATCACATTTCTGAATTTTTTATGTCACAGGATCATAGGATGGGAATGAATCACAGTGATGGACCAAGACCTGTTTTCTCTACTATAAACCACTAAATTGTATAACACTTCATACATAAACATGGAAAAGCATTCGGCTAGATCCCTAAAGGATTTATCGTAAGTGATGACAATGTCCTACTTAAAGCCATCCTAAGTAAAGGCATTTTTTCTCATGTCTGTAATCTATTGTCACATTACCCAGCTGCTTACCCTTCTCTGTCAGACCAGTCTTCACTGTCTACGTGTTCTGTAGGATTTCCAAGTTTACTTTCTGCTTCCTCTTGCATGAAATTTTGGTAAGCAAAATATTATAGGAAGTCATAACTGTTATGTAAGAGTTTCTTTTTCTACCGAGAACGTTTTTCTCTAGCTGAGCGTCTATGTCTTCTGAAAAAATCTAGCAGGTACCATAAAATAAAACCATTGCTGTCAAAATGCATGCCCCGAGAAAGGATCCTAAATATTTATCTGCTAAAAATATCCCAATCTGTTTTCCAAGAGTATTGAATGGTTCTGAGTAAGTGCAAAGTGCTCATCATTTTGGGCAATCAGGCAACTCACAAAATTTTGGCCATGAACTGCCAAAATGAGCACATCATTTGGTTTTCCCAGTAGTATTACGAGGAGTTTGTTGTACAACAGAAGAAGATTGGAGTCAGCTAAGGGAATTATTCCTGTGTTCTGAGTTTTGTTGACAAATACTGCTCCAAGTAAATAATTTTTGTTTGTGTTATACCAAACTTTTAGACATCGAAAATACAATTTAATATCCATGAAGTATAAGAATTCTGCATGCTCTTAGAGTTTTCCTTGTTCATCTTCCATCTGCAGGTACTTATTAGTGATTTTAAAATTAACTGTTTGTGTTCAGCTATCAAAATTCTAGAGTCTGAGATTTTATTATCAACAAATCTGTCAAACTGCAGATCTTTGAGATCTAAATTTTACATGCCTATATTTAAAATTTTTAGTCTTCATGGCTCAAAATGATGTCACCATGACCTTCCCATGATTTTACTTGACCAAACTAGAGCCTGAAGCTCCTGTGAGATTTTGAAATTGTTTGTTGCTTGTAACAATAATTTTCTCTCTATTTTTAAGTAAAAAATGACTTAATTCACTCTTCAGAAATATTCTGAGTTTAAAAATTCCTGATACAGTGCAGGGTGCACACAAACAAAGATTTTTGGTTTCAAGCATCTTCGTTTGTCACTGTTTTTTACCAGGCTGCTCTCTGACTAGTCTTATCTATCTATCTATCTATCTATCTATCTATCTATCTATCTATCTATCTATCTATCTATCCATCTATCTATCCATCTATCCATCTGTCCATCTATCTATCCATCTATCCATCTGTCCATCTATCTATCCATCCATC